>CM077466.1:64993988-66193988 GCA_039654755.1 Calcarius lapponicus | reverse complement strand
CATTGTTAATATTTTATCAATACATTGCATTACATTATAATCATACATACATTTTTTTCTATTTATTTTAGAATACATCAAAAAAAATCCCAGATAATACTCATATCTACTAAAAGAGCAAAGGAAGCAAGATTGTAATTAAGAGCAACATCAACAAGAGAAGGAACATCCAGCAGAAATTTAATCCTGATATTTAAGGCAAAACTATTCACTGCAAATCCTTACTGCTATGGATTAACAAGGAATAAATATAGGCAGATGACGAAAGTGATTACAACATACTCCCTTCAACAGAAAAATTACTTTCTAGAGAACCAAGTTACAATATTTATTATTTGGAAATCTCAGAACAAAGCACAGCAGCACCACTTCCCAGAAAAGTTTTAAGTAGTTTAATCTGATAAACTAATAATAGTTCTCAAATTGTCACCTGCATAGGCATGCAAAGGAGGGTTAGTATGCAAGCAAGAAACCTTCCTCTCTTTCTGCCTCTCAGGGAGAGAAATTGGTGGAGCTGAGCTCTTTCAGCTGCTCTGGATACAAGTGGAATGACCCTTGCACATCGCATTGTAGAGAGTTCAGCTCAGCATCTTTGGCATATGCAAGATTCACTTACAGCAAACAATAACTGCATTATCTGCTTAAACATTAATAAAATATTATTTCCTATGATAATTTAGGAACTCTGTTACTCCTCACCATTAAAACCAACATGCAATCACCTCCTTTATTTGGTTTGTGGTTGTGGAGACAATTGCGTATCCAGGGGCCTTTGCAAACACCAGCTTGAATAGCAGCTGGGACACCTAACAAGAAACAGACATAAGGCATCATTTATAGATTAAACTAATTTTTATGAACCCTGAGCTCCTGTTTGCATGCTATTAATGAACTTTAGAAGTTCTGTAGCCCACGCTACCTGATTATGATACATTTTTTCTGTAACCTGTTCCCCAAGCAAGGTCTCTCCTTATCACATCATTAGACCCGTAAGATTCAATAGAGGATGCTGCATTGTGCCTGTGGAGCTGAGCTCTCCTAAGCCTTTATTGAAGCTTTGCCTCAGAATGGCCTGCAAGGTACAGGAGTGCTGCTGAGCCGAGCCAAAATGCAAGGGAAACCAAGCAATATATTCAGGAATGTATTGGAAGAATTCAGTAGCACAGCAAATCTAGTTTGTGTCTTGAATTCTAGATAGGGTGTTACTCAAAAAAATTTGCTTTTTCTTCTCTGATTTTCGGGTGAAATGCTGAGTAATCCTTTTAATTCTCTCTTTAGCAAGAGAAAAAGAAAAAAGCAAAAAACCCACCAAAAAAATTACCTCTGTGCTTGCAACACGTGTAGAATATAATAAAGACTACATTTTAATTCATTTCCAAAATAATAGTGGTTTACACTATTTAAGGAAATATACAAAATTAAGGACAGAAAAAAGTATTATTTGACAAAAAATACTTCTCCTAGTTTTCACAGATTTTCAATTTCATATAAATTTGGCTCCTAGTACTGTTTAAAGCCAACTGCGTTATATACTGGCTCTCTTCTGTTAAGAAAATAACTGAATTTCACACCGTCTACACTATCACATTGCAGTGAACCAAACTAGAATTTAAGAAAAAAAAATATAATTACTGCCCTATTAAGTGTTTGGGAGTCTCTGTTTTTCCAATTTCCTTTAATGAAGTGGAATAGATCAGATCAGACATAAACCCATTATTTCTTTTAAGTCACAGAACAACAACCTACCTCCAGCCTTTCACTTTAGCAGAGGCTCAGCAGTGTCATTGTGGTATGGTAAACAGATCTGAAATACAAAAGCTGAAATGTGATTGTATCACATAAACAGTGAGCATGAAGAGGAATGTGACTTTCTATGATAGAACTATTGAAGGAGGGAAAATAAATTTTGTCTGTTCCATAGGACTTCTTTGTTTTATCCAACCTGTGAGGGGGTCTGCTGAGGGAAGTCTCATCTTTGGGCCACTGTTGATGGGTCCCATTCAGTGACCACAATACCACAGGGAGAGAGCACCTCAGTAGGCCTGGTGGTAGGAACTAACATTAGTGTGTTTTTACTCAGTATGGAAGGGCAGAATTAGAAAAACAGGCTCACAACCATAAAAATGTCACTCATGTTCCTGCCTGGCAGCTGCACTCATTTACTTGATCTCATTGCTTTTTGGCAATAGACTTCTCATGCTACAGCTTTCCTTTTTCCTTTTGGGACTTTCATGGCAGGCCAGTATTTTCCCCTGGCACTGACATTTTACTACCAATCCATTATCCATTACCTTCCTGGCACATGCAGACTTCAGAAAAACCTTGTCTGGGATTTGGCACTCTACCCAGTGCCTGATAAATGCTATAAACTTTATTTCTTCTCTTGTGGTGCAAATTGGAAAAATATGGCATGCAGTTATGCAAACATGACACTGTCCTCAGCAAAGGGTGCTTTTCAACACAAAATCCTCCAGACAGAACTGAAATAATTTAGTGTCTCTAAAAGCCCCGCTAAAAGAAAGGGAAAAAAGAAAAAGTGGCAGTTTTCCTGGAGATGTTTGATTCTCTGAGCACACCAAAAAGTTTATATTTTGAAAATAAAACTTCTCATTATAAAACTTTGAAACTCTGCCTTTAAATCAGCAATGTGTCATCCATTTCTGAGTGGTCTGAACTTCAAAACCAAAGAAGTTCCTTTGAAGACAAACCTTGCTACAACTTTGTCATGGGTACAGAAAAGTAAAAGAAACAAAGGTTAAAAGATAAAAGAAAAGAAAATCTGGACTACAATAGAAATATTGCTGTCATCATCTGACTAGATATGAGGTGTGCTCATTGTAGAACTTACTTTATTCCCATTAGTTTGCACATTAGGTTGTTCTGGATACCAACCAACAACCATATTTATCCATGAATAACAGCAGCTAAAAAATAAAATTAATTGCAATAACAAGTTCTCCACTTAAAGGAAAAAAAGCCATAATGAATAGGCTGAAAAATCTCCAATGTTAATAAAAAGTGTGAAAATGTTACTGTTTAAGTATTTTGAAAACTGCATCTTGCATTTTAAGTGCCCTTTCCTGTAATACATGTTCGATGTTCTCTTTCCTTACCAATTACCGTATTCTGTTGCTTTATGAAGTTATACTGGAGAAAACACCATGAAATAGTCCCAGGTTAGCTACCTACTGTGATTAAAACAGTTACCAATAAACTATCAGCAGTGCATCTGTGAAGAAGGCAGTGAAAAAGCCATCCCCTCTGACTTAAAAATTGCATTCATGTTGGAAGGTTTGAAGCATAGGTACTCTGGAGAACAAATAATTTGGTTCCCTGTGATCCAAAATTGGTGCACTTTTCTAACATAGTATTTGGTCCCTATGTCATCAAATATTTGAAATTCTCAAATTCTGATGTTGCTGGTGTGAATCACCCCAATGCATTTTGTAATCATCTGTTCTTTGGAGTCCTTAGGATGTTCCGAAAGCATACTCACTAACAAGACCTCCATAGAAAGGCTTGGGATAAAGATTTAGGACAGGATTTTCTTCTTATTTTACACAAAAATTCAGTGGTTCAGTGCTCACCCAACACTTTCTGTCACTCTTCTGCCCAAACAAAAACAGTCATTGAATGATGGCAGAAGACAGATATGTACAGACAGAAACACCCACACCATCAAATATGAGAAAGTGGTTCTCTAGTTTCATAACCATAACACTTAATAATGCCAAGGAAAAGAGAGGTTTAAGTGACCCCTGAAATTAAAATTTGTTTCTACAAAATCTAGCAATTCCATTCTGAGAGACTGGGAAATAATGCTCCTAGACTGCCCACTTTATGTGACATTCCTTAAGACATGACAGAAATAACTTCAAACCCCTCTAAGCCATTCTAAGTCAAGCAGAAGGCAATTGAAACAACATCACTTTCATTCTAGGAAATATCTGCACTGCTGAACTTTTCTGAAAAAATTCTGCTCACCTGAGTGTATAGCTCTAAAGCTCTGTAATAGATTCGCATTTCCTTCAAAATCAACAGCAACATGCCAAGCAACCAGGGTGCAGAAATCTCTTCTTACTTCCAGTTTAGCTACTAGACTACATCCTTTCAACTCACCACTTGATACAAATATCATTCTAAGGCACTTTACGTAATCTGGGATGCTATTTCTTTTTTTAATAACAAAAACATACACAAAGGAATATTTTCATAAAAAATCTTGTACCCTAAGATAAATGCTACACAGGCAAGACTCTGGAAAGATCCTTAGGGAGATGATGCTCCCTTCTGAATTATTCTGCTTCACTCACAGTGATACACTCACTTTGTATCTCTGACATCCTGAGCAGGGAATCTTTCCTCTCTCTAAGCATGGATATGCATCAAGGCCCTGATCATCAGCAGAGCTCTAACTGCTCTAGAATGCTGTAGCATGGCACATGCTCTGTGCCATGAGATTTGGAGCATGTTACTTCTCCTCCTAAAACATGGGCTTATGCCAATCTGATTAAATACTAACTCACAAGATGTTTAACTTTGTGCTAAGTAATGTGAGTTCTTTGGTCACTCGATGGATATCTCACACTCTATGACAATTATAGTGGCAGAGTATGACTGGTTTAGCATATTATTTGAATAAAACCATTTGATTGCAAAGCTGAAAAAAATACACAACATTAGCAGACTTAAGGAAAAAAAATCACCATAACACAAAAACCAGTATACCAATCCTATTTCTGAGATTCACTAGAGAAAATAACAGGGAAGTGAATACCAGGCAGGTGGATCATTTAACTGGGATTAAAAGCAAGATAGTAAATCCACAGCTAAGTAAATCATCCAAGTAGCTGCCAAACATTCTGGCATAAGAGATAGCAATTTCTAAGTAAATCTAAAAAGAGTCACTCTATTAAAAAGCAAGAAGAAATCAAGAAATCAGCCAGTTTAGACTCTCTGGCAACACACATTCAAATGTTCTCACTGATTCAGCCACTCCAAATACTCACTGGGGGAATAAATTCAATGTTGTGAATGCAATTGTGACTAAATCTTGCAGAATTACAGCATCATTTTAAAAAAAAGTAACAAAAGAAATATATTTTGCAAATTTTTGCATGATTATTAACAGCCCAGTGACAACTTTTTAAACAATTATGGTTTGTTTGCTACTGTCTAGCACCTTTATCATTATACTGACACCTATTCTCATTCCCAGAAGTGTCTACTTTTGAAAAGCATCTTATTTCTGTGAAGTGAAGTATTCTGGATGAAACTGCAATTAAAAGTAAAATACTGCCATTGTTACAAAACTTACCAGTCTGAACAAGATTTTCATATGGAAATTTACAGGGAACATTGCAAACGTGAGAAAATCAGAAATAACTGAAAATGAAAATATCAAGAAATTCAAAATCTGAAATTCTCAAATTTTGATCTCTTTCCTACACATGTAGAAAAGAAGAACAAGATAAAATCACAAGTAATATCAGACATGAAGGTGAATAGATTTTTGTCACAGGATGTTCTCACTATCTAAGATCTAGCTACAGTTACAATTCTCAGCATTCAATTTGTTCCCCTTTATCACAGAATTAATTGTATGGCCATAATAAACAATAATTAAAGTTTTATTTTCCTTTCCACCTGAAATAAGTTTCAGGTCTAATCCTTTCAATCTTTCTTTTACATATTAGCACCCATGCAGTTTGGGACAAAACTGTGGAAGATTCTTAACTCATGACTCAAAATAGGACATCAAAGTGGACCAGGAAATAGAAGCTGGTAATAGAGGGACTCACTAAGGAAAGACAAATATACTGAAACTACTATTCTGTTTCCAAAAGCAGAATGTCACATTCATGATGTCAGCAGAAGAAGTGCATACAGAATTTAGAAGGACAGCAGAAAGCAAAATATTTGTTGAAGCAGCCTTCACCTCCATAATTGTATAGTAATATAAATGTAACAATTTATTCTTCTGATTATAAATCCAGCCATATTGCAAGTCACATTCCTTCACATATTAAATATGTCAACCATATCCTGGAAAATGCCACACTCTAGAATGAACTGTTTTATTTAAATTGCTGTTCCATGACTTCTGTCTTTATTGAAGTTTTTGACTGATAAATAAGCACACTATTAGTGCACAAAAAAAGCATATGTTGTTTTAATTTTTTCCCATGCTCAAAACTCTGTTAAGCTGGCCTTTTCTGTTTGCTGATTAGACTCAAATATCTGCAAATCAAATCTTCACATCATAGAAACAAAAACAAATGTAATTTTTTTTTCCTGTGGTATGCCAAAATGAGCCAGTTCCTTTCCAGAGGAGATTAATTCTTGTCAACTGCTTAATAAGTGCCTCACAGATGATGCAGTGACTTTCCTGGTGCAGTGCAGCATGAAGACTTTCTTGGTGTGCATTTAGGATGGCCATGTGTCGTGGTTTAACCAAGGTGACTGTGGTTTTGCCAGTTCTGAGCAGTGTAAGGTCATCCTAAATGAGTGTTAATAAAACCTTACAATACCTCACATGCACATGAATTCTCTACACAACACATAGCATATCGGAGAAGCAATTTCTCAATGTTTAAGTAATTTTTGGAAGAAATTATGCAGTTGTCTGTGTTGGCTGAGATCTACCTTATGAAAGACAGGACTAGGAGAGGTGGTAAAATTGTTGTGTTATACATGTTTTGCCTCTCTGATGTTGGAACCAGTGGGTGCAACCCTGCCTCGTGCCAGGTGCTAATAATTGTGCCAAACCAGACCTGCTTTTATGCCAGTGGACAGGAAATTGCTGTCAAAGGAACTTTTATAGTATTCTGTTTGCATAATGGGATCTCATAAACATCAAGGAATACATCTGAGCCTGAATAAACATGGTGAAATCTTGTCTCCATTGGGATTTTTGCCACATATATCGGAGGAGGCAGGATTTGAAAGTGCTGTGTTTATGACTGCTTTGCTGCAGAGGCTGTAATGCCTGCCCAGGGATTGTGAACTTATAGCAGGAATGCTAGGCCGAAAAATAACACTTGTTTTAGTGTGATAAGGGATCTTTTTGATTCAGAGGTATGTCGTTCTGGGAGCTTTTATTCACTGCCTGCAGCTAACCCTGCTCAGGTAAATGGCAGCTAACTTCCTCAGGACTCTGGCATGCATCTCATTGGACCCCACAGACTTATGTACATTCAGGTTTCCCAGGTGGTCATGTACTGGATCTTTTCTTACAGTGGGAGAGACATTGCTCCCCCATCCAGCCATCCATCCACTTGAAAGGCATGGGAAGAGAAGCTGCCATTGATGACTCAATTGAAAAAGCTTTTGAGTACCTCAGCCTTCTCCATTTTTACCAGTTTGCCAGTATCATTTATCAGGAGAGCACACCTTCTTTGACATTCTTCTTCTGGTTTACATACCTGTAGAAGCCTTTCCTGCTATTCTTTGCCAAGTACAGGACCATACATCAACTCTATGCCTTTCCCAGGCCACCTGTCCTCTGCTTGTGCATTTGCTTCTTTCCCTTCAGTCTGACCAGCATTTCCCTACTCTGCCATTCCGGTCTCTTTCCTTGCATGCCCAATTTCTTGGTCCCGGGAATTGTGATGAGTTGCACTTTATGGAAGGCAACCTTAAATATCTGCCAGCTCCATTTCACTCCCTTGTCCCTGAAGGCAATCTCTCAGGGGATCCAACTGACATCTCCTTAAACAGCTAGAGGTTTACTTTCTTAAAGTTCAGGCGCCAAACTCTAATCCTTACCTCTATCCCGACTCATATTTTTTAGGACTGAAAACTCCACCAACTCCACCAGGCTGCCTTCAATCTTGAAGTCCCTGATTTGCTCCCTTATGTTGCTGACCATCAGATCCAGCATTGCATCCCCTCTGGTAGAAGTTTCTTGGATTGCATGGAATTATTTTTCAATAAGTTTTCTTCTGCCTTAGAGAACTCTAAAAGATTAAATAAATGTGAGAATTCAAGAAAGGACAGTTAAAGGCCAGATACAAAGTCTGAAACTTTGGGAAATACATTTTTTTTTCTGCAGCATGAATATTACCATAAGTTAATACAAAAATACATGCCAGATTTTGCTTTAATTCAACTCAATATAAATCAGGAATATTTAAAAGTATTAGTACACTTTTTAATTTACATGCATTCAGCCATAAAGAAAAACCAGCTCATATATTTAACATATGTCTTCATATCATTGTGGAAGAAATATTCAAATGACTCTTTGCCAGATAAGCATTTATCAGGAATACGCTTTACAATTAGACATAAGCATTGTATTTTAAATCTTTCAAGAAGAAACTACACTCATCAGTTATCATGGATATAAAGAATATTACTGGCAGCAGTGGCATGTCCTAAGACTCCTTGCTAAAGAATGAAATTTATATACTCAGCAAGACATAATTAAAACAATTATTTCATTTAATTAGCAACCCTGGAGAGAGAAAGCTTACATCTATTTTCTTTAGCAGGATTATTTTTAAAAGGTGAGCATGAGTTGACAAAGACTTCCAGCAGTGGAACAATAGAGTATAGTCTAGAAGAACAGCCAAGATGAACAAGAGGAATGGCAATTAATTTCTATTCTGATATGAGAGACATTATGGTCATGCACACATGCTTCCATTGATGCTTAAAACAACTCATCTAATCCCACACCAGCAATATTGAATCATTCAAATAATGCACTGATCTATCAGAAGCTTCAATGGACCATGTCATCTAAAACTTTGATTTAGTTGATGAAATTAACAGGGGGGAAAGAGGGGATGCACATATCAGTGGCACTCAACAGTCTAGGGAAAGAACAGCTTTTCTGAGTCAGAAAACGCGCACCTAGTCCTGTATCTTCAACGCCCAGCTGAGGCATAAGGGAGGTGTGAGTATGTAGAAACCCTTTATTGGCACAGCCATCCAGCTCCTCGAGAGTTTCTCTAAGCCAGAAGACTACTTCATTACAGAATAATCTTACAGAGATATTTTTAGACTTCAGTCTAAATTGTCAGTCATATTGCTGAAGCACATATCTTGGTTTACTTTCAGTTAACTTTGCAATATTTATTTTCAAATTATTTGCACAGTTATAAAAACCACCACATTAGCTGGAAATCTGATTAAGCAGAGGATACCAACACGTCATGATCTGATTGAAGGATCTGGGATTACTAAAATAACAGCATTAAAACATGAATACAGGTGTTGGAATTATGGGTGTATGCAAAGTGAAGGCCAAATGTCCTAGCTTATTTATGTTCAGTAAACTTGCAAAAGATCACAGACTTACCTGAATATTGATTTAGTGTTTCAGCTAACTCTTTAATTCCACTCCCATCACTTTCATGGAAGTTCACTTTTATTTCCCTGAATTGATTAATAAATCCCCTATGGTTTTACATTAGAGGGAGACAACAATGTAGTATTACATTATTAGTCATGTTATTGATATTATTCCCGGGCAGAACCAAGAAGTGGCAAAGGTTAGTGCCCCATTATGCTGGGCATAGTGAAAAAACATGCACAGCCCCTGAGCTTACAGGCTTCACTGCTGTAATGGAAAGCAATTCAAGCAACAGAAAAAAGGCAGAAAGTATTTACAAGAACATGAGTCACAACAAAGATCTGCCTAGTTCATACTTTGCTCCTGACAAATGTGGAAGTGCAGGAAAAGCAGAAGAACAGAGCAAGTACACACAATACTTCCCATGAGTTTTCTTCCAGCCCTTAATCACGATGTCACAGTTCCCATGTTTCTAAATACTCTGATTACTGTACAAAGAGAACAAAGATAAATTCAAAATCCTAATGCTTTCAAATTACCAAGCTAAAATTTAGTCTTACGAATATTTATATTCATCCTCCAAAGCACTTCCATATACTTCACCACAGCCCTTGGAAACCATTGATTAAATGTACCAACTCAGTTGTTTTTTTTTTTCCGAACAGAAGCGCATTGCAGTCATTGTTGACATCGGAATGTAATATCACAGGTTATTCAGACTAAATTTCAGATGTTGTTTAATGAAATTATTCAGAGTCACAGAATAGTTTTTCATAGGCCTTGTAAAGCTCATCTAGTTCAACTCCCCTGCAGTGAGCAGGGACATTGTCAACTAGACCAGAGCCCAGAGCCATGGACAACCTGACCTTAAGTGTTTCCAGGGATCCTTTTTCCTTTTAGCATAAAGTCATTCCCCCAAGTCCTCTCACTACATGCTCTTGTAAAAAGTCAATTTCCAGCTCTCTTGTAGGCCTCTTTCGGTACTTGAAGGTGCTCTAAGGTCACCCTGAAACCTTCCCTTCTCCAAGCTGAACAACCCCAACTCCCTCAGCCTGTCTCCACAGCAAAGGAGCTCAAAACCCCGATCATCTCTTTTTGTTTTGTTTCTACAGGTCTTTCTCATATACACCCTTAGGAAATTTAATTTATTTAGACAACTTTTTCAAAACTATTTAAAGGTCTTAACAATCTGAGGTAATTCTGAAAATCTTATTACTCAGAAGAGACAATAACTTGCAAATTGAGAGGGTTTTTAGATAAGAGTAGCTGGACTTTGAGGCAGCACAAAAAATATATAACATTTTTGACAACTCTAAAGGTAATCAGAAAAAGTCACCATTATACAACTACAGTGTTCAGATATATTTTATAGGGTTTTTTAAATCTGGACATGCTTAAAGAATTTCAAAGACTTCTTTTGTACCTTGATATAGACTAACAAAGCACCTTATCTGTGATTATCAGTCTAGCATCACTCATTTCAGACATTCCCGTAAGATCTGAAAATTGCAACAGAAAAACAAGTTAGTGATAGAGTTTGCGGATGCATCTGAGACTTCATAGGTTTGTGCAGCTTTCCAGAGGTATCATATGGCATAGTAAATTGATTTCCACATGTTCCTCAGTATCCTCTACTGTTCATCAAGGCCACAAGATAATACTGTCCATAGCTGGAAGTTAGAACAGATGTAGCATACTAATCTGGAAATAGCTGGTTTCTGACTATGAGTTTTAACAGGTTTCTTTTTCAATCCTGAATTTAAATAACTATTAGATTGCAAGCCTTGAAATAGAGCTTAGTTGAACATTGAGATCAAATCAAAAGGGCAAGGATGTCAGAAATTAAAACAGATATAAGTCATACTGCAAAAGAAAAAAATAACCCAGACATAAATAACACTTCTTCTCAAAAATATAGCTTTTTTTTTTCTATTGCTGCTGGCAACCAGAGTACATATTCCCTTGCTCCCTTCAGAAACTCCCTTTCTCTGTTCTATACCTCAAGAGTATGGTAAATGGGTTGCAAATATCTCAGTACTGGGTTCAGCAGTAAAAACAGCCATTTAATTCACAAATGCAGAGGCTACTCAGTTTGAAATACGATCGTTTTGCTTCTAGAATGCAGATCCAAAGCTACTGTTCCTCTGTGCATGAGCAAGTACACGTGTAAGTGCCTGCTCACACAGTTCATGATGTCCAGTGAAGGAACGTGCATTCAACTGGCAAATGCAAAGAGGGCTCCCAATGAGGTAACTCCCCTGAGAAATAAATATACTGCCTCATAACTAAGCTCTCTCTTGGCAGATTTCTCCAAAAATCTGCAGAAATCAGAGGAGCAGCATCACAAGACAACGCCAGCAGGGAGAAAGGGCTGTTGTGTGATCACATTCTAAAGCAGAGGAAAGGTGAGCTGTGTTAGACATGAGCAGCTGTAAAGAGGCAGTTAGATGCAGGTAATCAGTGCCATTTCCATGGGCTCATTCTCCAGACTTCTCCACATTTTGCACAGGTCATTTCTGGTCTGATTTTTTCAGCATTACACAGATGAATGCAATAATTTCTTATGAGAACTTTGCATAAACTGAGATTCCGATATCATTGAAATTGATGTTTGCCAAGAATAATATTTTACTGGTGCTAAAGGCTCTGATAAGTTACATTTTTCAAACCATAATTTATATGCATCACAGACATATCTCAGAGAAAAACTAAGTTTTCTGTTTTAATCAGTACTAAATCAATGTTATAAACACAGAGATATTTATTACTTTCCCCTAAAAAGGTATTTTTTTTGATATTTAAATGTTAGCCAAGGTATCTGGATTTACTTTGGAATGTTTAAAAATTACAAAAGTTATAAAATATTACGAACTGACTTCCAAATTATTGTTTGAAAAAAGAGACAAGGTTACTGTACAAGAAAGGCAAAGCATTTCTTATGAACATCAGGCAATTGAGTTGTAGGTTAGTGCCAAATTGAAGCTTCAAAACCAATCTAAATTTTGCAAGTCTATAGTCTTGTAATCTCCTGCTTTATTGTCCATCATCCTATTTCTGTGTCTTGAAAGTTCCAAGACAGCTAGTTCATTTGGCATTATTTCCTAAGGCACAAATCAAGATTTAGTCCAAACTTGTCAAAGCAGAAATTCTTAGGACAACAATTTTCCCCTACAGACATCCAGAATTAAGAAAAATATACGCCAACTTTTCACTAATGACAGTTGGGAAAAATACAGTGTTGTTTCTGCCGTAGTTTGCTCTGCTGTCAAACATTGTCTGAGTACACTCCATACATATCCCCACGTGTTCTTCCTAAATAGCTTTGGAACTCACAGTCTGATTTCAGGGGAAATTATACAAAAAGATATTGATCTCAAAGATTATTATGTTTCTATACATTCTGTAGAAATATAGAACTGAGGATTGAGATCAGATCCTATAAGTTGGTGGCTGAAGAAAAGGCTGCAGGAGGAGATCACAATTTTCATGACACCTCAGAATCTGCATGCCAGCACTTATAAATATTCAGTTGTAAGAAAAGCCACAGGATCTTTATGCCTTAGCCATCAAGGCCAAATAACCACAAGGCACTAATCCATAGGAAATGGGGCTTCATTCATGCTGCAGCTCTACATGCCACTCTTTAGTTATATTACTTTTTCATTAATCCAACTTGGATTTATAGTCAGGGAGGTGCTGGAGCCAGTATGTAAGAAATTCTAACTCCATTACTAACTCAACAACATTCTGCGCTTTTGTCTGAGATTTCTGACATCTGAGCTCCAGCCAAAGTGCCATGATAAATGAACATTGTAGCCAGTATCTGCACAATTCAGTCTCAGAACCCCTCATGCTTTGGATTTACTGTAGAGATTTTGTGTAATTACCCTGTACAGGGGCATACCTCTCCTTCTACCAGCTAAGATCAGTGGGGATAGAATTAGTTTAAGCAAATTCATGTAATGAAAACAATCACTCATTTCCAGTGTTCCACATACAGATCCACATACAGGTAGGAGAGAAGACCATTCTCCACTGTTTGGTGACTCCTTGGAACGGATGGAAAAAAAAGGGCCATTTTGAAGGTATGTTAGTTGGGAGGAGCTGACTTCATAAGCAGAGGCTGGTGAACACATAAAATTATCATGTTCTTCACAGAGTTGTGAACACAATGAGCTAACTGTGAGTTCTCAGCTGGCTACATTAGGCTGTGTGAAAGTGCTGCTCTAAGGTTGCTGGAGTTTGATTGAACTTGCATAGGTGTCTCTGCCCAGTCTTTCCCTGGCTTTTGCAGGCTAACGCAACCCAAGGGAGCTCACACCTGCCTCTATGTGCCAGTGCAGGCATGTCCTCCTTCACATATTTGTAGTGTGATTTTAAGCAAGCTATAATCGGTAGAAAATGGGTGGGTCTCGAAAAAGGTTAGAACTTGTCTGGAATTTCTGGTCAAACATCAAGAAATTCTAATTCTTCAAACCACAGCCTTTTTGTGGAAGCATACTGATTTTGAAAGGAAAATCACAGAAGGATAATTCAGATTGAGGGGCAAGTGTACGGCCAAAGGTGAAGACTTAAAAACCCACATAATTGTGAAACCAATTAACAGCAGCTTTCATCTGGGGCTTAGGCAGCCAGGTTCAGAAATCTCTGGGTTATAATCAGATGTAGCAGAGATATAAAAGCCAAATGACAGTTAAGAAAGCAGTAAATGTAATTTTGGAGTTTTGCAATACTTTAGTAGAACATCAAAATATGTGCAATAGCCCTGCTTAGGTTAGGTAGGGCTTGAAAAGTCAACTGGCAACTATCTGAATTCACATATCAACTTTACTACAAAGATACCTAAGGGTTTAGCAGTTTTTAAAGCTACTGAAGCTCTGACCTCTGCTACAAGAAACTGTTCAGGAACAGAGTCCTTCTCTCATGACATATTCAAGGACCTTTGACTTTGCATGAGTTGTTGGATAATAAGAATATTTTTCTATGGGCATGCTTACACAAAATACACATCTAACCTATTATCATCAGAATCTTATTCTTCACAATAATTCTATAAAAATTATTAAAATTCCCCAACCAAAGCAACCAAGCAAAAAATATTAAAGGATGTACATATGAAGTGTAAGGAAAAAATTGTTCTAAATTTATAAACTGCTCTAAATTTGAATTCATATCTTCCAACTCCCAACTACATCTTTTAGTGGTAGCTTCCTACCTAATTTGCAACATTCCCCTAGTAATTATGCAATTGATATTTCAGTAAGGCTATCAATATTTAACTTGTATCAATGAGAAGATTGATTGAAAACAGATGTCATAGTTATAGCCCTAAATCAATCACAAAATATTTTTCTCTAAGCCAGGTTTATACAACTCTAGATAATGTCCAGTATTCTAGTGAGACCTTTTTAGTTCCTCTGTTGCTAAAGCACTGTGGTATTCCGAGGAACACATGCACAGCAATACACAAACAGATGAGAACCAGGATTTAAATGAAATATTAACAAACAGGACTTTTAAACTTACTAAATGAAATATATAAGAAAGGAACTCATTAAATCCTTGGTTTCCTTATCAATCCTCATTTTATTAATATGCCTTTACATTTAATATTTTCATTCTGAAGTATTTTTAGATTGGCATGCTTCTAGCTCTTGACTTTATTATCTCTTTCAGTTAACCTGCAATAGCTAATTTCATATTAATAAATAGCATAAAAGGTAAGGCCTAATAGGCTAAAAAAGTACATACACATTCATTAGCAAGCTTCAGATTTCTGAGCCCTACTTTTTGTACAGTATCATATAATTTTAAAGAAATTCAGGAAGGGAAATAATGCAGATTCAAATTCAGGATACAAATATGAAGTATGAAATATCTGGGAAGGGCCTGAGTATTAGTCAAGAAGTATTAGCTTTTAATCAGAAAAAAAGCCCACACATTTTGCATAGAGTTAAGCACAAGCCTAAAGACTTTACTGTAAAAACTGAATATAGTATAGAGCTTTTTCAGATATTTGTCAAACATGAGAAAGCTAGTGCAGAAAGTTTCTGTCCAAAATTATACTGGAAGGCTAAGCTTACTGACAAGACTAACCACTCTAAATGCACAGGTAGAAAGCCAGTGTTCTACAGATCTACTCCAGCCTGAATTCTTTTGCTGAACTGAGTTCTTAGGAGGGAAAAAACAATCTTTGCTGCCTATTTTCAAATTTCTGCCCAAACGACCCAAAACTCTACACAAGAGTACGTTTTGGGGAAAAAATACATCAAAGCACAAACATACCTCTGTGTGTGTACTGAAATCTGGGTTCTTCCTCCATTTTAAAACTGCTCCTACTTACAGATAACATTTAAATAGTCTCCTTGAATTTCTAAGAAAAATATTTTTTTTAAAATATAAGTCCAATATAACTCTTCAATAATGCCTTGATTTGGAAACCAAAATATTAACAAGAATAAGCAATGCAGGATGGTATAATGGTACTGACAGCATGGAAGCATAACAAATATGATATTTTCATATTTAATACTCCTTTAGTTTCTGCTGCAGTTTACTGCTCCACTAAAACTCAGTGTAAATGAGGTTCAGCCTTATAAACTCTTTTTAAAATACATGCTGGTAATTTCTTAAATGTCCAGTGAAACTGTATGCAATCTTAGAGATCCATAATATAAATTATTGTTTTAATGGTATTTTTGGTATCACAGCACACTGAAAATAGTTTTTTTCATATACAGAGATCAATTCAAACTTACAGAGGTCCAGTTGAAATTTTCTGATAAAATATCTTATTCTATATTGGAATAGTGAGCTGCTATTCATTTTCAGGTCATTGAAAGCAAATTGGAAAATCTTAATAAGGCCTTTTCCTAAAGTGGAGCCAAAAGTACTTTGGCCAATTTAATTAACCACTGTGTACATTGGTTCTATTGCTTTAACTTCAGCTGAACCTTTTAAAAGCCCTTTGCCAGGTGGCTAAAGGCAAAAAAAAAAAAAAAAAAAAAAGAGCCAGATACAACACATCAAAAGCCCCTCACAAAAAATTTTAAAAACCTAGCTGATACCCATGCTTAAACCCCAGGTTGACATTCAACAACAGCATTTTATCTGGCCTTTCCCTTTACTCACCGACAGAAGAAGACAACCTCCCACCCTCAAGTCAGGCTGAAACTCTTCTTGGAGCTTCTCAGCGTTCCTTGGGGAAGGATGAGGAGACAGCCTCACAAACAAAATGCAAGTGAAAACTATTACTGTAATTTTGCCTTCTCATTAATACAAGCAGTGACTTTGACAAAACACCTTGCATGAATATACAAAAATAACCAATATTACACCATGTTACTGCAGAATGACCAACAGTTTCCACTGGTGAGCTTCACCTTTAACCATTTAAAAGTAACATCAGATAATCATCATTACACTTAACCAATCATTATCTTAATCAAACACGTATATATCAAAGCAGAACAGGGCACTCTATCAATAAAACTATAGAAGTGCTGATGAGTAACATCATCTCCCCACATTTTGGACTCAAAGCACTGTATAGAATTTTTTTTGGGAAACGTGTGCTTTCTGTATTTCATTTTGTCCTGTTGCTTCTCAAAAGAAATAGAAACAGTGTTTCTCCTCTCTACCTTCTGTCAAAGTGTGATTACTCATAATTCCAGTTTTTTTTCCAGTCTATTCTGAACTTACTTCAGCAAGAGCTCTCCTTCCAGCAGAAATCACCCACTGCTTGAACACACCTCCACTTCACAGTGCCTTTACACATTTCAGTTGAATCTTAATGATCTTACTCCTTTTATTTCTGTTCGTATCACCATAAATATGGTGCTCATGCTCTGCTCCTTTTTCATAATTACATCTCTCATGCACACATTACCATATTCTGTACAAGTACTGTTCAGGAAAGCTGTGCTTGTTTATCATCTTGCTGATTTCCTAAATCACATCCTAAATGTCTTATATGGGTCTGGATGTAAAAACATACTGCAACATAAAGATATGTTGTGTGTGTGAAAGAGAAAAAGGGCCTGAGAGATGTGTTCTTCCAGTTCTATGCCAATGTTTTCTTCTAGGCAGAAGTTCCTGGAAATATCCTAAATTTATTTCAAGAAATGGAACATTATTAGGAGACTGACTTCCAAAATAGGTGGCAGACAATAAACTTAACCAAAAATAATTACATTTTAATAGGAAGTATACACAGATCATTAAGGTTCAGAATCAAAATTCAATGGCATTAAATAAATTCTTGGTCGGGGTTTTTCAGATAAATCCAGTCTGCTGCCTTCTCTTTCCAAGGAGGACTGCTCTCCAACCCCCTGCCAGCTCAGCTTTTAGGTGCTCACATACCTTAACATCACAGTCCTTCCTGATATTTCCAGTTTGATACCTTCTTCCCACATGTAGCCTTTACCAGCTAAATAGATGTGCCCAGCCACAAGGCATGGCTTGATTTATTCATGCTTTAGCTGCTAAATGCACATGCCTGCTGCAGCTGCCAGCTGTGGAGCAGTGGAGGAGCACAGGGTATATGGGAAAGGGAAGTATCTCTTTCAGGGTAGTGTAAGGAACATGCATGTGCACAACAGCAGCCAAAGCCCAGGCTCCAGCTCCTGCAGCAACCAGTACTGCAGCATATTCCAGTCTCCAACCTGCTGCACCCTCAGCTATCCAGTCTATTTTCAATATGTCTTGGATAGGAGTGTAGTTCACTGGCTCATCACTGCTTTGAAGGCATATTTTATTTCATATCAGGTTTGTGACAGTTTCTCATTATCACTTTTCACTTGTGTCTTTCTAAATTAGCATCCTTTGTTTTCCTTTTTCCCCACTTTAGAGACACATAAACTATACAGCCTTAATTTGAGGTTTTTACTCAAAAGATCAACAGGCAAAAATGAAGAAGGGTAAAAAAGTTGGCAGTTGAAACAGCTCAGAAGAAACAAAAGGTCACAGCCCGCCTACTCAACAGTGCATCGTGCACCCTTTGTACTTGCTGTCTTTAGAGGGCCTCTAGCAGAACATAGCAGAGCACCTCAAAAAGAAAAATATGACTTTCACATGAATTGCTGAAGAGGGCCTTATTCCTTCCACATGTACCACTCAGAGTTTTACCGGGTTGTCTGCAGGATTAAGTGTTGGCTCTTGGGATCCCAGTGTTCCTGGGCAGGTGCTGTAGCACAATGAGTTGGGAGGGGTATTTAGTCAGACTGTGGCATCTGATTATGCTGATGCTTCTGACAAGCACTGGGGCTCCTGGGCTGACACCCAGAGCATGGGGAAGGAGGTAAGATGTTGGATGTCTTTTTTAACCAGTGCTCTTTTAGAGATCCCTGTCCATATCTCAGGAGGAGTCCTATAGGCACAATGCTCTGCTTCTATTTTGAAAAGAAAAGTAAAATTAGAACTAACATTGTGTGTTGGCAGCTCAGATATTCTCACCAGGTAATACTTTCTCCTGATGTATTTCAGATTCTGATCCTCTTGCTGAGTTGAAAACCTAGGATTTAATGTAAAGAATTAATTGTTATGCTTTTGAGATACAATAAATTGTCCCCCTGTCTCCTCAGAAGAAACCTCTCTCGTGCAACAAACCCCATAAAAATCTGTATCAAAAGGAAAATGTCTTTATTCACAATTTTCTCAAATTGCTTTCAAGTGCAAGTTTACTTATTAGAATTTTTTTCTGGAAGAAAATATACTATTATATGTAGCTACTTGGATCTTTTCCTAAATGCTTATTTCTTCACAAAAAATATCTTTTATCTTTTACATGCAGTAGCTTCATAATAGACAATTTCTAAACATTTAGAAACTTCAAAGGATCACTATTTTTATTCCTACTTTGATATTAATTTTGTGTTTTTTCCTAATACTAATTATTGTGTGAAATGTGAGTACTGCAAAAAGAGAACTGCTGTTTATTCTTCCAAAGTGGCACAAGCTGTTTTCCTCATTCTTACTGTGAACTGCTTTGAACATCATTTCCATTGAGTATGCCAACTTTTCGTATTTTGTGAGCCAAGGCCTCCTAATTTCATAGCCAGCTTGCATCACCATGCAAGTTCAATTTCTATTTTATACTTTAAGGCTTACATTGATGAAATCTGACCCAGTTACCTTAGGGCTAAAAAGACTGAAGTTTTGATCAGTCATCACTGTCAGCTTTAGCACACATTTTCTTTAATCCTTCTTAGTGTGCTGGAGCCATTAGGACTGTTTTTGCTGGGCTTTGGACTGGAAACAATCCTTAATTTAATCATAAACATTTGCTCTCGTCAAGCAAATTTTTGAGTCTGTTAAAGTTTCATTAAACATGTTGTGTGCTCAGCCGTGCTTAGAGACTTAGGTGACTGACATTCACAGAGAAATTATTCATGACAGCCAATTTTCTGTCAAGGTGCTCATAATATATACCTTTGAATACATGAAATGTAAGTTATTTCTTTCAAAGAGAAATAAGCCAAATGACAATACTGCAGGAAATAACAAGATGTGGAACTACCCGTAGTGGAAAATAGAGAAATCATCTCTAATTCCCAATTTATCCACCTCCTCCACTGCATGCCCCGTGCTCTCAAATACATGACTACATACACAAGGAAAAATCTAATGTGATCAGTCTTTGTTTTTAATGAAGCAAAAGAAAACCAGAATATACTTGAAGTTTACTCTGTGCTAGCCCCATTTTTAACAGAGCTGTTTCATCCTGACCTAATATATTGTAAATCAACACTTTCACCAACTTTTGATAAAAAATTAAGTGGTTTAGTAATGGAAAGCAAAATATTTCGAGGATCTGAGTGAGATCATCAAACTAATTCCTGCAATGAGGATTTTATTTGACTTAGAATGGAGATCAGCTCACACCACAGAGATCTAATTTCATCAAACTTAAGCTCCATATTCAGCAGGTTGAGAGATTCAATTACTTAATAATCAAGAGCCCTGACACAGGGCTAATTATTTTTTGATATTTGTTAACTTATTGAGGTTTCCACTGTGTTTACAAGAACTACACTCTTAGTCACTTCAAAACAGGTGGGTTCCCTTAAAGGAAAAATGCCTCATTATTATCTTACAAGCTACTGTACATAATTTTTTCCAGTCAGAGTTAGCCTTTATTAAGTGAGTCCATGCAGAATCTCCACACTGCACAAGGTTGGCAATGTTTAACAGACACTGAAGCCAAGTACATTTCTCATATTTGCAGTGCACATCCCATAGCTTTAGTTGTGCCACAGTAGAAAGGAGTGTTGAAGTCTTTAAAACAAAACAAAACAAAACAAAAAAAAACAACAAACACAAGTATAAAATTAATCTGTTTCTCCAATGACCCATGAAATTAGCATAGAAGAGAAACAAGTTTTTCTAAAGGAGAGATACTCAGGATGCTACAGTAGCCTTGGATATGAATCCTAGTTCAGGAATTGCTGTATTCCTTACAGTGATTTCTACCATCTCTCACTTTACAAATCACAATTTCTCCAAAGCTACTCCTCAGCAATATTTGCCTTAAAGGTAGTTTACTCAAGATAGCTGTAGAAAGTAAATTCACATCTGATTGTCTTTTCGTCACCTGTCATCCCTTATTTCTGTCCTTTTTGATATCTAACTCTCTTCCTGATTTCATACTCCTTAACAGGCCATTACCTGCAGGGTACAGCATGTCATACCACAATAACTGCTTGGTTTTTTTACACACTTAACTCTTTGTGTTGCTCCAAGATTGACTCAACAATCAAGAAGAATATTCAAGAAGAATATTCAACAAATATTCTTCTGTATTATACACAGAAGAATAACACATGCTGGAACTCACACCAGCTCTGCATGTTGACCTATTTCATAGTACTCCTGTATAAGAATTTATCTTGACATTGAGGCAAAGATCAAGACAGCCTTACACACACGTGCATAAGAACACACACAAATTTAGGACAATATGCTATCTGGGACTATATTTAAGTGTCCATACATATGCAGATGGAAAAGTCACATGGGTCTAGATCAAGTGGTCCTGAGCTTGCACCCACATACATCCCCACTTAAGACAAAAAAGGGCTTTTCTGTACCATACTGGCTGCTTTTACCAATAAAAGCCCCTCTGCCTTGAAGGTAGTTAGCAATGCTGGAATGATTCACAGTGTCACATGAATCCTGTAACTAATGCCCTATTTTCCAAGGCAAAGGTTCTTTAGGGAAAGTGAATATAACTGTGTGGATCAGGGAAGAGGAAAGAGAGAGAAGAGAAGGCAAGGTTTGGAAAAATAGAAGGAAGGACGACTGTGTGAGAAATGCAAGCGGAAGGGAGAAAAGGTTTCACAGAAAAGCAAAGGTACAAATGCTAGGAGGTGAACTACAGTGGAAGACAACAGAGAAGGAAAAAAGGATGGAAAAATGAAAGTCCATGAAGGAAATAAAACTAGTGCTGAAAGAAGAGAAGGCTACATACATTTCAAAAACCCCTTATTATTTCTTTTCCTAAAAATAATTTGGGTTCACAACTGCATACTTTCTCCCTGAGGTGTTAAATCTCTGAACATAACAACAAAAATTCAATAAAACAAATACTCTCTTAGAGTATTGATTGCATAAAGCCACAGGTTAATGAGCATCCTTCTAACTGGTGAGCCCTGCATATAAATGAGGAACATGGATCTCAAAAGCTTATAATTCTGGTCCAGTTAAATACTGAGTGTGTTACCAGCACATTGTAAGATACTATAATGGACAAAAAAATAATTTTCCTTCTCTAAGAACATTATTCTCAATAAGAAATACTATTTCACTAATAAAATAGCAAAGATTGAGGCTACACAATTAATCTTCTCTAAGAAAACAATATAAGCTAGCTGGATAGCTGTGGGTTGAAGCTCCATCCTTACACAGGCATACAATTTTCATTTTCAGAGCAGTTGCTAGGATCCTCTTCTGTTTCCTAGCAACATATTTTTAACCTACTTTCCTAGTGCATCACTTACCATTAACAAAAAGTCTTTGTAGAAGCAAGTCTTTAGCTCTACTTTCAAGACAAGCATATGCAAGTAATAGTAAATTGAATATCTATCTGGAGGAGTTATTGAAAATTCATATTTTTCTTGAGATTAAATGCAATGAATGAAAAAATTATAACGAAGTATCCCTGGAAAGTTGCAGATTTTCAATTTCTAGTGTCCTTGTGATTCTGAACTTACTATTATCTCTTGGGGGAAAAAAAATGTTCCTAATGGAAAAACCTATTGTTTCTGGGGGAAATTTATTGGAGAATTAGAGAGAACAACCTAATGGAGGCATAGCTGTCTAAAACAGAGAGTACTCCCTTTTTGACTGTATTGAGATCCTTGGAGTGCAATATACCGGATATTAAAGAGTCTAACACTAGGGCATGCTTTAAAGTCCTATTTAGAAGCAATAACTGAATGAAGATATTTTTATAAAATTAACAGAAATGACATGTTCAAAGGGAACAAGGTATATTCCCCATTTCAAGTGCTATCTCATAACCATTGTTTAGATATTATTTTAGCAAAATTGAAATCCTCTGGGGCTTTTTTCAAAAGCACAGTGGTTTTGCCCTGCAGCTAATTAAGCAAAAATTACAAAACACTGTAAGTACAACATTATTTGCATGTTCCTGGTATTTCACTTTCACTTCTCATCAAACACACTAAATGATCCAATAACATAACCAAATCATATCCTGCAGCACAATAGGAGCATCACAGAGGTCTTTTGATATCAGTCTGCAGTGGGAAAACCACAGTATCTTCCTTCTAAGGGTTTGTAAGCAAACCTTGCATGCTCCATGTAATTTAGAGCAATCAGTCTATTCAGTCTATTTCCAGCAGGCATTCTCATAACCTGTCGGCAAGACATTTCACATTCCAAATAACTAAGAAGGCTTAATCAATATGGGGTTCAAAAGGAACACCAGATCACTTGAAACATATACCAGTACATATCTTTTCAAGTTAATATTCAGCTACCAAAGAAGGCACAGAGAAGGCCAAATGAGTGATACAGAAAAGCAATGCTGACACATATCTAAATTCTAAAGCATTTTTCCTACTTCTAAACAAACAACTAAAATCCATGTGTAAATTAATAAATAGGCATTATCTCAGCCCTATTCCTATTTAATCAGTTCTTAAAGATATTTGTTCTTACTACATAAATTACTATTGATTTATTAGTAAAAATATAAAGCTCTGTTAAAGTACAAAGATATTGCCCCAAATTGATGTGTTCTATGCCACTGGTATTTTTCGTTGCTCTTATTTAAAAAACAAAAACTAAAATATTACCACATGATACATGACATCCTATACAGAAAGAAAAGTGTCCAGCTCATCAGCAACATAAAAACTGATTTTTTTCATAAAGTATTGATTGAAATTTCTTTAATTTCTAACACTGCTCTGATAAATGATTAGCTCTGGTATTTATAGATAACTTCCTGATTCATATAAAATTTGTTTTGATTGGAAAAACATTCTTTGTATAATTACATAGATAATAGATTACTTTAGTAACACTTTCAAAGACATCCATAAGTTTATCATAATCATGGTGCACCTGTGCTGAATAAGAAGCAAGTAAATACTTGCAAATTATACATTATTACTGAAAAATAGAAGAACTCATGATTGTGACCCAGCTATCTGACAATTTATTTCTTTTGTAGGCACCACGAGGTATTTAATACATTCTGATATCTTTTCTGGCTATAAACTCTGATTCCTGAGATACTACTGTGATGAGATGCAGCATCATGGTGTACAACAATAGATGAGTAATTCCCACAGACGCATTGCTCCAGAGGCCAATATTCCTATTTCAACATGATGACTTTCAAACTTTCCACTGATTAAGCAATGGGGCTTCAGCAGATGTTTAAGGTATTGCCAATTGCCACAGTGGAAGGAACTGTGGCACAGGCACAGTTATGTTCTTTCAGGAAAATATATATATTTTCCTGACCAATATTACGGTCATTTAACAAAGGTTAACATATTAAATAATTCCAATAATCTTTATAAACACCTATCCCACAAGGAAGTACTAAACAGCAGTGTAACTGCATAAAAAAAGTGTTTAGTATAGCTCTCAGACTCTCAGATTAATCATTTATATTTGATAAATCATCACAAATCCACAGGGATGTGAGAAGCCACTACCTTTTCAATATTGATCTTTATGTTATGAAACACAGTAGAAATACCAAAAAAGCAAGGAGATAGATGGGGATATTAATGAATGCGAAACTTCAAAAGACTAGAGATGCCTAATTGCCTTCCAAAGCAAACACCTACAGATTAAATGAAATGGGTCTATAAGTCATGCCAAGCCTTGTCACAGAATCCAGCATCTTTTATCCTTAATTTTGTCCACAGGAAAAGAGTAAAGTATCTCAGATATGCATTATGAATGAAACTACAACATTGCTTTCACAGTTGTGTTATGAAGCACCTGAGGAAACATGAGAAGAGGTTGACTTTCATAAACCACTTGGAGACAGAAATGCATGGGGAAAGAAGAGATCTGAGGAAGCTAATTTTTCCTTAACCTGATGTTAAACATTAAAACATTTACATTTCGTTGTAGAAAGGGTAATTTGGCTTGCAAGGAAAGAAAAACAGTGGGCAGTCTCAGAAACCTCACTATTTGGAGATTTATGCACAAGTTAAAAATATACTGAGGAAACGGAAAAATTTTCAATATTTAACATTTAAAGTAAAAAAAAAACCCGAAATCAGGATGTAAATCAAATTTTTTCCTACTGTGAACATGACACATTTTTTACTGTGGCATAACATTCATCTCATGTACAGTGATTTCTATAGAACACATCAGACCTCAAATCAAATTTGAGCATAAGCAGGTTGACTTGGAGCACTAGGAATCCTTTAATTACCTTTTGATACAAAATCTAGTTCACAAATTTCAAATGTCGAGTCCAATGTTTGGAAATAAGTTTTTGAAACAATGGGTTGATTCATCAAAAGAAGGCATATCATTTTGCACAACAGAGTTTTGGCTCACTGTAATATCCTGTCACTATTAATGCCAAGGAATCAGGTATATACATGCATAACATCTCTGCAGTGTTACAAACCCCTTCTTATTTAATACCAATGGTTGAATGTTCAAATGGCTTTGTTCAAATCTTCCTACTTCAGCATATTCATTGTTGGAAGACTATAATTAATATTGTAATAATTCCATACAGTTATAACTGGCATGCAGGGATCATAAGATTTCGCTAACATGCTCCTTTCTCTTCTACTCATTTAACAGCTACAAAACTAATTTGGCGTTAGCATATTTATCCTTAGATTTCTGTAGCATAAATTAGAGAACTGCCACATCCTGTATCTTTCCTGGGACTTGAAATGATCCTTCATTTTATTCTCATAACCAGTCACATTTCACTCACATGTGAAGTACCTTTGCTAATGGACATGTCTATTTCATATATGACTAGCATATGTTACACTTATTCTATGTTTCAAAGAAACAACAGAAAATCCACTGAGTAAAGGACAGTGATGCTGGGTACCAACCCTACAGTGGGATTTAACAAGATACTATTTTTGGTACTCCAAGATCGTTATTGCTATGGTAACACTTGCAACATTTTATTGCTTCAAAATCTCTCACTGAAGAAATGAGATCGCACAAATACAATTTAAGGAAAATACACACATACACACCCACAGAACCAGAAAATAAATGCAGACTTAACAAAGACTCTTTGGACTTTAATGAAAGAGAAAACTTTGAGATATATCCTCATAAACACATTAGTGTAAATTATATGGACAAAAAAAACACAGCTATTTTTCCTGTTACTAGGCTCAGGGTTTGCATCAACAGGACTCAGTTTAGTAGGATGGCACTTGGAGACTGCTGTGATTCCCAGATGGCAGGGCAGACACTGTGGGCTGTTTGTCCACCCCCAGATTCAGAACTGCTGCTGCCACCCTGCTGTCGACGTTCCACTGCCCTGTGGGCAGGGGCTGGAATGCCAGCAGGAATGGACTAACCTGTTCCAGCCCCACTGTGGGATGGCCAAGAGAAGTGTGTGGAAACAAACATTCGCCTTTCCAGCCCACAGCAAAATTTCTGCGGATGCTTCCATGACCTGTCCCTGCTGGTTTGATTAAAGGTGTAATTCAAGTTCCCCAATGCATTGTAGGCTTCCCTTGACTTCAGAACCAAAATCAGTTTTCACTCGGCCTAGAAATTAGGGGAAGGATCAGAAGGTGACATACACCCTGAAATATCTGGAATACGCTGTCTGTTATGTTGCCAATTTTTCACTTTGGTTCAGAAATAACTAAAAATATCATCACATAGAAAGGAAGTCCCAGCTCATGGAATACTAAATATCTTTCACTGGAGATTTTCAAGAACACTCTCGAATCAACCTTGTGCCATGTGCTCTAGGAAGACCCTGACTGAGAAGAGAGGTTGGACCGGATCCCCCCCACTGTGGTATCGTCCAACCTGAGCAATTCTGTGACTGTTGAATACTGGGATTTCTTGACCAGTCTCTGTTTCTATTAATTCTTAATAAATGTGATGGCAAGAGTTTCATAACTGTGAAAATAAACTAGATATGGCACAGAAAAAAAAAATTAAGAAGACTGGGTTTTTTTTTTCCTTTCTTATATGTATTATTTTGAGTGTACTGAAAAACTATTTTGGTTAGCAATAATACCTATTCCCCCTCAACTCCCTGAACTACCATATCACACACATATTTAGCTCTTAGTCTTATAAATACATGTGCTTTGGGCTCAAGCAATCACAAAGTTGCAGATTACTTTTTCACAGCTTTTACCCATCTGAAACTAAAGACTGTAAATTGACAGCTGCACTTTAACACAGCAAAAATTCTAGCACAATAAAGCTCCATTTTTATGTGGAATTCTGGTTTATAATAAAATAACAGTAATACCAGTGCAAAAGAAAATTGCTAAAATGGCTGGATGCAAAATGTCAAAAACTGCAATTCAACTCTAGAAGTTGCTTAAGAATTCCAACTCCTTATCAAAATTTGTGGATAGACCTGAATACCTCATTTCTCATACCACAGCACTAAAGTCATACATTCCCATTGCATACTGATCTTTAAAAATGTGGGTTCTTTGTTTTAATTAGGGCACAGTAACTTGTTATGCAAGGAGAGTTTTTTCTTTAGTGACAACATTTGAACTTTCCAGAAGCTGAAATATTCCATCTACCTGGTGATTTATGAAATACTGCTAACCTACTAAAGATTTCTGCACTGATACTTTTTTCACAGTAACAGCTAAGGTTATGGATTTTATATAAATAAGAGAAATTTCCTCTGAACCGAAACATTTGGTTACTTACAGTTACTGATCTGGAGAGGGTAAAGTTTACATTTTTCAAATTTATCTTGTTATATGTCCTCAGAAAGGGCTATTAAACTATAAATCTACCTTATTTGCTCAGTACATATCTTTTGGCCTTGAAAGGCCATATACAATATGTGTTAGTCATAACAGTCTCCCCATTAAAGTATAAATGTATGTGATGTATTGCACAAATACCTTTCACTAGAACATATCTATCATGTGTTTTCTATTGAGACACAAATTATTTTAGTCTCAGGGTTGGCAACAGCCACTGCATGCTGTTCTTCTGTTTTTTCCAGTTGTGTTTTGTTCAGCTTCTTACTGCTCCAGGCAAAAACTTTGTACATGGGTGTCAACTTGATATGGCAAATTTGGGGGCAAGTGTTGGCCCTTCTGGTACAGGGAGCTTTGAGGAAAGCTCTTGGGTTCCTTGTAAGCTGTGATTTAAGGAACCACACAAACTACCTTCAATTCCTGTAAATCAGATGTGAAGCTAGCTCTTACCACAGACAACTAAGAGGCACAGCTTTCCTTCTGTAACAATTCTCTGGGAAACACACAGCCTGAAAGTTCCCTTTCCCAGCACCATGCAGGGTTTGTCACACCAGAGCAGCTCTGACTTCTGAGCACCTTCTTTTCAGGATAGTCTCTGAACTCACAGTAATGACCTGGGGCTTGAAGCAAGTGCACTTCACCACTGAGATACTGGTGCCAACACCTCCCCAGCACGGGTTTTTGCAGAGCTCCTCCCTCCATGCAGCACAAGTAGCCAAGAAGCTCTGCAAGAGCACAGCCAGGCCTGGTCTGGCTGTAATTCCATCTGCACCACAGCCTTGTATATTGGAAGAGAGACAGCTGGAGAAGAAAATGCCCTGTGTCCAACTGAGCTCTTACAGCAGCTACAACATTACTGTAACTATTACAAATGTGTTAGGATTAATTGAATTTCCATATTGATAGCAGCTGGTGACATATTGTGCAACAGGTTATTAAAAATCTACTCCTGAATTCAATGTACGTTTTAAAAAAATTGTTATCAAAATTCTCCCAGAACTGGGTTAGGGCTCCTCTATGCTGAGTTAGATCACCTGTTATCAGTTACTTACAGCCTTAACCACAGCTGAAAAAAACTCCTATAAAGCACACTGTGTTTCCATCCTTCCTGTCTTCCACCCAGCAAAAAGTTGCAGTTCTTCATATCTATTTTTCATAGGTTTCATTTTGTCTTCAAGCTGAACATTCAGAGTGCAGCCCTGCATCTGAAATTGAAACCAATCACAATGTTTTAGGATTCCCTCATTTCCAGTTTAATTTACTGCACCTGCTATTATTTAAAATTCCCATTCCCTACCTTACTGTTTCATCACAGTAATCTCATGACTTCCAGAATTATTTATTTTGATGTGATTCATGGTGTAACACACTTTTTGGCTGTCTTGCACTGCGTGTTCACAGTTTGCTACTAGTGGACTTGCTTTGAAAATGTATATTCTGTCTTACACTTGCTACTGACTTACTGTTTTCTACAAAGTCTTTCAGAGCTGCTGGCAGCACTGAATTCAGCAGCCATGACAGCAGCAGTATTTCTTCCTTTCTCTGAAACACAGCTCAGGAGGGAAATTGTGTTGCTAAGGCAGTTCTATAACCTTGAAGGACCTTAATCTAATTCATAAGACAATCTGCAGTCTATAAATACTAGCAGTTACACACATGAACTAAGTTTTAAAAAAAAAAAAAAAAAAAAAAAGCTGTAAACTAATCAGGAAAAAACTGGTCATAAAACCTCAGAATAGTAGAAACTCGGTTATGATGTTCTGACTTACCCTGGAAACAAATCAGGTCTGAAGGACAGACATTCTGCATTGTAAATTCAGATAGATAATGCAGAAAGCACCACCACTTACTGCTTACTCCATGTTTTCCACCTTGAAACTGAAAAACAAAATCAGGATTTAACAGAGGTCTCTTTTTTTTTTTTTATTTTATCAAAGTAGAAAACTTGGTAACCTGAATGAAGAGTGGATTTGAGTTGACTGACATGGGATTTGTGACATGATAATACACATGTACATTTTGTGAATTTTAATCACTAGATACACACTGCACAAAAAAAAAAAAAAGAAAAAGAAAAAGAAGAAAATAAAATAGAATACCTTAAAGAAGGTCATTTAGTTAATAAATTGAAACATTCTAATACTTGAGGCACATATACTATTCACTAAAAAAATTATTTTTAGTGGATCTGCTTTGAAGTTGAGTCAAACCCCTTTACTTTAGGTTCTTCCATTGTTCCAGTTGACAATAGACATCTCTGTTCCTAACTGCCTCTTGTCACCTTTGATTCACTGCTCAAACTATACCTTTATCCTGATTCCTTTCATAACACTCTAATGACTGCAGCTATTTTTTAAAAAAGAGAAAAGTGGTAAAATGGAAGTACTTTTCTAGTCTATACAATGTGCTTTACTTTCTTCCAACCTATTCCCTAAAGAATTAAAAGCAAATTCTCCCATAAGAAATTTGAAAGCTTATCTCCTCACCTCTAAATCCTCTCCTCTAATCTCAAGCATTTCTTAATTCTTATCTCATTCATATTTTCTATTTTTCTCCTTCATCTTCTTCTCTCTATCCTTTTTTTGTCAAATTAAGGACGCAAATAAATCTCCTTTGCTTACAAACCTCTCTTCTTGCCTATTTCCCTTGCAGTTACCAACCCATCTTCATGCCTAGACCCAGAAAAACAGCAGCTACACTTTGGATATTAATTGAAAAAAACCTTGGTGTTAATGGAAGTCTTTTTTTTTTTTCACTTCATAAGCACACATAAACTTAGCTATTATATTTGTGAGACACATATTTCCATGTTTATCAGCCTATCTGAAGCCTTTGGCAACTGACTGCACTGATCCCACTGAACAAACCCCGGAGAGAAAGAGAACGGCACTTTACTGAGTTCCTTCTTTCATTGCCATGCAGATTTTCCCACATGAGCAGGATTTTGTGATAAACTTGTTTAGAAAAATATCTTAGATATCGGTTCCAGTTAAAAAAAATAAATATATATACATATATAATTAATAATAATTAATTGTTAATCATTACTTGGGTATGGATCCATGTTAATACATGGAAGCAGAGCATCTGCATTCTAAGTGGTTTTATTTGGGAGACAAGTGCTAAATTACCTAAGCCAAGGAAACTTGCAAGTTTCACAGAAACAGCAAGATGCCTAGAGGCTTTTATTGCTAAAAAATTATACACTTCTAGTGTTCAGTCACTTCAAAGAAGTAGTAGAGTGTTTGGGGGTTTTTTTGAACTGTGTCTTTAGTATATTCACCTTTACCCAGCCTCATCTCTGTGAGGTACTAAAATTATTAAATAAATTTAACACTTACAAATTTTCTGCCTGCTGAAATAGAGAACAGTAAGGAACGAATTACAGTATCAGTATCAAGTCTTCTATTCAGTGTGTCTAATTCTACGCACTCTAAATTTCAGTTGACATAAAATACACGACAAAAAAAAATATATAGCCTGACTAGTTCATGAGTAATGGTAAAAAATTTGCAAAACAAAGGGAAATTAAATCACTTCATCTAATACTGCTTCCAATTCCCACTTCCAAAGGGCATTATTTACCCTTACTATGCAACAAGGGATTGTTTCAGCTCACACAGAGTGGCATGTTGCTGCATTATAACAGGTTGGTGGTTAGGTTGTTACAGCTGCAAAAATCAAAATACAGTCAGCTCTGAAATATTCCTGAGTAGTTTATCCAGCCTGCACATATTAAGACTTCCAGCTTGGCTCTGTACAGTGGCACCTTTGGTCCAGCTTGTTTTATATGCCCTTAAGGTTGCTGCTGTAGTTTCCAGAAGATTTATTAGTGAGTCTGTAGTACAATGCAAATCACATAGCCAGCCCAGGTTTCCTACTTTCTATAGGAAAATAATTTGCATCACTGGTAGAGAAGGAAGGAAGAAAGAGAGATGGAAAACTTTGAGTCGCTCTACTAAAATATGCCAAACACAGATAAGATTATTATGGTTAAAGAGAAATTAAGCACTTAACTACAAAATACACAGACATACTCAAGCAGAGATAACAGCAATGAAGTCTGGGTGGCAACAGTGCTCCAGAGACCCTACATTTGTTAGCACGAGCAACCCTCAGCTACCTTCACTGCTCTTCCTACCCAAGAAAGTAATACATAAGCTGCACAAGACCATGGTGATATGTGGTAGAAAGTAAACATCAGACCCTCTTCTCTCCTCTGAAAGGTAGATGGGAAAGGGAAGGCTGCTAAGGTAAAAGGCTTGTTAAGGGTAAAGGCTGCTAAGGGTAAGGGCATGTTAATCACAGCACAACATTCGGTTCATCAGGGGTCCCATTCCAGCTCCTCACACTCCTGTGCAAACCTCATGTGTAGATTTTCTGTCCAGGGAAAGCAGTCTCTGATGATGGCAGCAATCAGTCCCACTTATCCAAATACAGAGGCAGAACATGATTGGGCACATGTTCTGTGGTGCATCTGGGCTCTCTGGTTTCTATATAATGAAACAAATATAAAAGAACAAAGAAGAAAGTGACTCAGGCAATAGGGAGATTAAAGTTGACCTGACCTAGAACTAAATGGAAATTTCCTGCAATACGTATTGCTTTTCCTGAGGTATTTATTTCAGCAAAATACCACTGGCAGGAAAATGTTTCATATGCTAACTGTATAATCAGCCTATGTGAAAAAAGCAATTTTACAGAGGGAACACTTGAGGAACAGATTCATTTGACACACCACATCCTTGTCTGCCTTTGTTCATGCTATATCTTTTCAACACTGCAGAAGGAGACACTCACAAGATTTGTAGGAATTTTCTCTGAAAATAAAACCTGTTGAAGGAATTAAATGAAATTGCCTTTAGGGTTTGCTGTACATAACAAATCTAAGGGCTTTAACTTAAATTGAATAGAAACAAAACAACTGAAAAAAAAAGCTTTTCATTCTTTTTAACTGGCTATCATTAGTTTCTTCTTTTTATTAGTAGCTTGATAATTTTGAATAAAAAAGAATCCCTCCATACCTATTCCCCGTTTCAAAAAATGTCAAAAAGTAGAATTCTTTTTGCTTCATTTTGCTATTTTTTCATTCAATTTTTATAGGAGTACTTTTGAAATGAATTAAATTGACTTTGCCTCATCCTTTAGTCAGTCCTCTAATGCAGAGACTAGATGACTAGAGATTTCATTGGTGATGGATGTTTTAATTATTTGGTTTTCTTCCAGAAGTTTTTGGTAATGATAGCAATAATGAGTATGACTCCTGAGATTCCTTCACAAGCAGGAATGTATTTATATTTCTATAAAAATATGCAATAACTATCAGATTAGTGGTCTCTCTGCAGTACTGTTTCTCCCTATATATAGGAAATCATTCTCTCACTCAGGAAGAATAATTTTCTCATCCACTGCAACCTTGTTATCCAAGGCCTACAATCTCAGGAATGCAAAGGCTACATATTGCCAGGCATAAAAATAAAATAGAAGCAAAGACCCAGTGTAGTTATCACACAACAGAAGTAGCATCACTAAGCTGATGGAGACCACATTGATGAACTCCAGAGAGAAAAGCAGACTAATTACTAGTAGAGTAAAAATTAGGGTTTGCACGTTAAAAAATAAGTTGGTTTACATAAATAAACCCTGAAATTCACTCTAGCTTTCATTGAAGACTAGGTATATTTCACATTCTACTTTTTAGTATATCTAAATTACTGCAATTTATCCCCAGGTTGAACTATAAAAAGATATAAAACAGTGCCATCTAAAATCACATGTAAATTAAATTATCCAGATTTGCTATATGGATAACTACCGCTCAGAGGGTATCTAACAGTCTAATTGATTAACCTTAAAACCTAAATAAAATTATTAAGGTGGCATACTTATCTCCACATAAAATTAATGGAGAAAGTTAAGATCCTAGATGTGCTGAAGTGTATTTAAGTACTTTGGTTTTGCCACAGAAATAAGATCACTGAAATGGAATTTGAATCTAGTGATGACATACACCAAATGACATACATGATGAGCTCCCAGGTCCTAAACTACAACTTCAAATAAATTTTTTTCGCATTCATAACACAGGCAGATAGGTTTCTGTGTGAGGCTTTTCTTTTTTTTTGATGAATAAAAATCAAGCAGTATGAATGCCTCCTCAGAAAAAATATTCTTTATGACTCAACAGCTACTTTGGTTTTTTTTTATAAATTTGTGGAGTTCAGTGTTGGATGTTTTCCACTCTAGCTAGAAATCTACAAGTGGGCATGTGACAAACACTGAAAGACAAATATGCACAAGTACATACTGTCCCTAACATCCTATCCACTATGATAATCATCATTATTCATTAGAGCTGCCTAAAAAGAAAAGAAACACAGCAAACCATGATACATGAAGAGTTGTTCTGCTCAGATCTGCATTTTTGCTGAACTTTGTCATGACCTTGAATGCAAATCAGTCTGGGATGTATGTGTCCTAGAGATTTATTGCTGTGGTTTGCTCCAATCTTTTCTTAATAAACTGAGTCAAAAATAACTCAGGCAGCTCATTACTTATAGCATGATGCATTTTCCCCATAATTTTGGGGATGGCAAATGTCTTCATTATTCTTAGAGCAACATGTTCTGTGTGATACCTACTGTGCCACAAAAACCAGTCTAGTCGTCTATGCACCACCTGCTAAAAGAATAATCACCCTGGGAAGTATTTGTCTTTGGCATCCTACCTCACACTATTTTCTGCCTTGAATGTCTTTCACTGCATTAATGTTTGCTTAGCCCTGAGATTTATCTTTCCTGTTCTCTAAGTATTATTTAGGGTTATTAATAAAATTGAAATCATCTCCTTTGCCATATTTGGGTTGCCTACAATGTAACTGAAATGAAACATTTTAGAGTTACCTCAATGGAAACTCCATAGCAAAGAAAATTCTTGTGGCATTAGCATCAAATGTTCTATGCAAAGGAATTGTTTTTCTTCAAGGAATTTTCCAGTAAATCACCATAAAAATAGCATTTCTCTTGATGTTTCCATTCTATACTAGTGTATTTTTGCCAGCTTTTTTATTTAAAAGACATTTTGTAACATAAAGAGTATTTGCCTTCATTTTTAATCCTCCATTTATTCAGTGCTTTATACCTAGCCAGAGCCAACAATGACTGTTTCATTTACATTTTAGTCATAAATCTGCAATTCCAGAGGCAGCATTAAAGTCACTAAGAAGCAGTGGAATTGATTCCTTTATCACCATGTTGTCGGTTTTCTCTGGAAACTGTTAACTCTGCACTGTTCATTAGTCACTCTTCTCCCTTGCCCAGCATTTGTGAGCAGTAAGATATATAAGCACTTGTTACATGTACATAGATGTGACTTATCTAATAAGTTGTGCCTTGTTGAACATGGTAAGGCAGTGGTGTGTCATCTTCTTGACTTACACTCATGTTAACATTTTCTGTTTCCAAAGTTAAAATAGAACCACAAAAACATAAGCAATTTGCTTTATCTAAGATCAAAACATAATTATTTATACATTAGTTCTCACTTTGATGGCAGTTGTTACTTTTTTAACCGTCAATTGATTATTAAAAATTTTCCTACTTGCATATCCCTGGGCAGGGACCTCGCCTCACTTGTTCCTTGTTCCAGGACTAAAAGTAAAATATTGTCTAGCCATTTTGCTTTGCTTTGTTTGAAATCCATGCAGAATAATGGAACAAATTTTTCAGAGTAAAACTGAAACTACACTAACCACAACTTCATAAAAAGCAATGAAGATCTTGTCTCCTTAATTCATTTGGACACAATACCTCTACCATACCATTATTCCACAGCCAACTCTTTAATTGATCCCAGCAATAAAGATTTAAGTTACTTGGATCTCGTTTTTTTCTTTCCAGCATGCAATAATTCCCACTGATTTCAAACTAATTATTCAGTTCTTTCACTTCAGGGCAAAGAGACAGATCACACTTAGGCACAATCATCCATATGGACTCTGCAAGAGTTTCCATCATAGAAAGAACAAAGAATGAACAAGAAAGAACATAGTCATATTCAAGTATGTTAATAAATAAAATCCTAAGGAATTAGCATGAAACATATCAGTCAATCAGAGTAGTTTGAGGTAACACAGCCAGTATAATGCTATCAATAAACAGAAAATACATATTGTAGCTAGGAATTGTAGAAAGAATGACTTCGGGTTCTATTAGTCTTCATGGAAAATGGTGACATTCTTCATGAAGGATGTGTTAGTTTTTGTTCTTTCATGTTGCTAAACCCATGCCCTTTTCATGGGCTTTTATCCAAAATATATTGCCTTCATGTTTTTGACAACTGGCCTCAGAACATCTGCTTCTTTAGCCTTTTTATCACTGCCAGGAATTAGCCATACTCTTCGACTTTTTAACTGCCTCTGAGACTGGATATTTGAGGGACCCCAAACAAAAAGGCATCCTCATGGAGCAAAATTTCATTTCCCTATTTTTATTCCATTTATTTATTTTATTTTTAACCAGTATTTCAACTGAAATATTGGAAGAGGCTTAGATTATGGCTTTTACTGTGAATTTTTTTAACTATTAAACCAAATTTGAGTTTTCAAGTATTTCATATGTACAGCGGATAGACCAAAAAGTCCTACAATACTGTTTCAAATATTAAAGGCTTGCCTATTTCCTACTCACAGGATAGAGCCTCTAGAGAAATGGAGACTACAGATATGTCTTAAGATCCAGTATGAATCCTAATTTTTGCATCAAGGTGACTGGCTGCATAGAATCATAGAATATGCTGAGTTGGAAGGGACCCACAATGGTCACTGTGTACAACTCCTGCCCCTGCAGAGGACAGCCCCAAGAGTGACACCAAGAGCCAGAGAGCACTGTCTAAAAGCTTATTGAACACTGGCAATGGTCAATTATGTGCTGTGCCCACTTTCCTGGGGAGCTGTTCCAGTTCCCAAACACCCTTTGGGAGAAGAACCTTTTCCTGATATCCGACCTAAACATCCCCTGACACAACTTCAGGCCATTCCCTTGAGCCCTGTCGCTGGTTGCCACAGAGAAGAGATCAGGGCTTGTTCTTTTGCACCTCTTTGTGAGGATGCTGAAGACCTCAATGAGGTCTCCCCTTCTCCATGCTGAACAGACCAAGTGATCTCAGCCTCTCATCATACAGCAAAGGAAGGGTTGGTCTCTGATGGCACATTTTTATGCCTTACATGCTGGAAGTTACTGTTCTAAAGTCACTACTTTTTAAGGAAGAATATTTTTCATATAACTTTTCCATATGCTACTATATGATGGAGAAAATGAGAATCAAAAACAAGATCCAAAAGCAGAGGGGGGAAAAGTGCCTATGGCAATATAAAAAGGAGCAATTGCAAGATGCTCATACTATTAATTTGCAACTTACTAGAGGGGAAGTGGGAGATGAAGGACAAAATCAAAAAAAAAAAAAAAGAAGGAAGACCTGTAATGTCTTGATATCTGAAAATCCCACTAAGAAAAGAAGAAACCCACAAAAGACTAGCAGAAAATGATTTATTTGAAAATCTGCTAACAGCACTGTTACTGTAGCAAACACTGATGATTGAATGTACTCTCCCTCAGATAGTTATGCTCTTGTTTTTGCTAATATATTTAAAAACCGTGTCAGAAAATGGGTAAATAATTTTGCAGGGAAATCCTCTTGATTTTTGAAAGTGATCATCTCCAATCTCCTTCTTGTCCTTTTCTACTTATACCCACTTCTAGTCCCCATCTTTACATGTTTTTATAGTTTTACTCTGAAATAAAAATGGAAAAAATGTGTCTGTTTATCTGTCAGATCTTACCTTAAATGAAAATCTAGAGATGTAAGGTTTGCAGGCAGACAAAGATTTTAACATAAATATGTTTAATTAAACACAAGAAGTGAGAGAAAAAAAAATACATACTATTGTTTGTATTTCATTTAATCATTTGTGGAAGAATATGTCTCTACTCAAAATATTGTACATCTATAATTAATTGAACTTGCCACAATTAACAGAAATATCTTTTGCAACTCTCTAAGAAGAAAGATTTATTAGGAGACCACTTTACTACTGACATTTATTCCCAGGCTCATGGAATCCAAATGTTAGATAAAAACTGCTCCACAAAAAGCAATCTGAACAATTTGTTCACACATCAAATGACTTTGTTGACTTAGGTAGGAGCTTGTCACTAACATTTAAGAAAATTGCATGCCTATTTTTAAAAGCTGACAAAGGCCACTTCTCTTCATATGCAAAGCCTGGGTGTTTTTTCCAGAGCTACCTGAAAGCTGCACTTTTGCAGAATACAACAGGGGGTTTTGGCTCATCTTCTTTCAAACCTTATCAAAATCATTTATATTTGAACAGTAATGGATGATGTGCTCATACTTTACCAGGTATTTTCATTACTTTATGACAGCCAAGGCTCCAGGAAAAAAAAAAATCCAAATATGATTAACGATACAGCAGATTCCTGTAATAGTGGTAAAATATGCAGCCATCTAAAAACACACAGAAACAGTTTTGCAATGATGAACTGCCAAGGAGATTAATTCCTCTAGAGCACTTGCTCTGTGCCACATGTGATTCTCACATTCACATAAGAAATTCCTTCAATCCTAGCAGGAGTTAGTCACTGCTCTGTGTACAATCCATTCCCTTGTAAACAAGCCCTTCTCTTTGCAGACATGCCTACATGGTCACCATGTGAAGATGAATGACTTAGCTCAGGCTTTGTACACGGCTGCCAGAAGAAAATTGGCTTCTATCCCAGTCTCTCGAAATATACACGAAGCCACTTGCAGATTGTGTGTATTTGAGCTTATAGATGTATCTTAACTCCTTCTTTGTCAAGTCAAAGTGCCACCAAATCAATAGTCTCAACTTCTGCCACAAGTCTACCACTGCAGAATGCTGAGGAACTTCATTTATTCAAATTTCATTTCGTTAGATGTAATAATCTATTGAAAGGGATTTCAGGGTACCAAGCCCGTGAGTTCCAAAACCAACACCTGAAGAAATTTAGAAATTTCCTTGTGGGAAAACATGCACTTCTATTTTAATTTTGTATTCCACACACTAGTAATAATACTATACAATTTCCCAAACAGGAGTTCTTGAAATAATTATTGTTTTCAAAACACACTCAGAATACAAAATCCCAAGTAAATGTGTAAAGTACAAAATAGCACCAATAGTATTAAAAGGTAGGCTATTTTCTTCTTTTCAGTCATCTTCCAAGGATATAAGACACAAACTGTGAGCTTGAAAACTTTCAATTTGAAAAACAAAATATTTTCTGGAGAATAAATGGAAATATGCCCATAAGGGCTGAAAAGACAACACAAGCAGCAATTTATAGCAAAATATCCATCTGCAGATGTTTTCAGTGCCAGAAGGCTGAGTTTGGTTTAACTGAACATAAACAGTTTGATTTTCATTGCAAGTCACAAGTTTTCCTAGTTCAGGCTTTATTCCCACAGTGGATATTAATGCAGACAAATTCTTTATTTCACATTGACATTTTCTACTGTCATAGAGAGATATCACACCCCTGGGTACCTATGACCTTTCTCACATTATGAAGAGAAAGGAATACATGGAACTTTTTATAATGAGAGCAAAAGCAGCATAATATAGACACCAATGAGAACAATGCTCTTGGCAAACAGGAATAATGAAGGAATCATCCAACATGGAAACTTCACTATGTGCTCTCAGAGCACAGCAATGGCAGAAAAAACCTCAAAGACCAAGTTATACCTGACTTACAGATGTGTAGACAAGCACCAAGATTACACAAAAGAGGAAACACACGATCTCCTGACTGAAAACCGTGATAAGTCATCAGAGCAACTCACACAGCTCACAACGTCCTGCTTGTCAATCTCTTCCCAAAGGCACTACAGATAATGACAGGCTGCAACGTGAGTAAATATTTGTGCCACCTTCCTGCCACCTTGAACAGGGGATGACAGCCCTCTTCACATGGCTACACATCATCTTGCCATGGCACCAACATCCCTATCATCTTGTGATGGTAGAAACTTGCATCAAAAGCACAGTGACTGTTCAAAGGACTCTATGATGCCTGTCTTAGTAAAAGATTAAAAAACCCAAATCCCTACTTCTTTCTTCAAGGTATTATCACTTTAAATGATAATATGGTAAGGGGCTTACCATCAGCCCCCTTACCAGCTATAATATTTTAATATAGAAGAAAGCCACGTGTATGTTGTCTACATGGGCATCCTACAGATTAAAGGAAACTGGTTCATGAGTTGGTCCCAAGCATTATTATAGTTGTATAGTAAAGACAGAGGCTATTGCAGTGGCATTCTCCAACTATCAGAGAGACATTAGACTATTTGCTTTTAGTGCAATACCCCTACAGTGCAATAAATACCTCTGCCAAAAAGCACTAGGGCAACTTGTGTGGAAAATTCCTTGTGATATCATCACAACCCCCATGTTGAATTTAGTGACAAGTTCAGTTGCATCTGAAGTAAATCTAATCAACAGAACTTAAGTATAAATTACTGGATATGTCATAGTCTTACAGACAATACAAGCTGCCCAACTATAGAAGACACTCTGTATTTAAATATTTTTTACAATTTCTTTTGCTTAGTACCTGAGTTTGTTCAACTTAACTGGCAGCTGTACAAGAAACAAGAAAAATTAGTCTAGTAACCTCACAAGGATCATTCAAATTCACAAACTGAGAGAGCAGCAAATGGTCTAATACAGGGTTTAAGGACAAACAATATCTTTTTTATTTACATTACTTCCTTAATTTCCAGAAAAGAACATCTGCTAGGAGCATAAAAAGCATAATCCTTTCTATGGAGTCAGGCCTTACGTGACAAATCACCACAGTACTTCTAAGAGGCATATAATCAGAAATCATAGATTAAGCTTCACCCTCACACTGAATGGAAAATGTCTGCAGAGCTCAAGGAGAACAAGGGTCAGTAGGTCTCTGTGAATTAGAAAGACCAGGCAGCATTGTTACATTAGCTAACTAAGAGAAAATTTGTCTGCAAAGATGAATGCTAAGAAGATTTGAAGTCATTAAGGGAAGTGCTCTAGCTCATGCTAGACTTAAAACTGCAGATTCATTCAATTTGTAGTAGTCCATAATACCAGCCATACAGGTCAGCAGCTGAATAACCTGATGTGGCTGCCACACACAGAACAGCAGCTTGCAGCGCCTGCAAATGCAATCAGAGAGACACCAAATATTCCATCACATAACTTGAGTGCTCACCACTGCGAAGACTCTCAAGACACACTGTCCCTATTTATTGGGTTATGATTCGTACTCATCTTCTGTAGCAACTTTAGATCTAAATACTGGATTTTTTATCCCACTTGGAATTCATAGATATGCCCATTAAAGGAGAACTTTTAATAAAAATTTCAAAATTTTGACATCTGAATGAAGTTCATTACCCCAACACTTAAGGCAATGACTGAATTTAAACCCTGAGATTAATTTTCAGTTAATTGCACAGATATTAAGAGTGATCACAATAAGGCTGGCGGCTCTTACTATTTTGAGAACTCAAGATAAGCAACTACTAAGTCCTATTTCAGCAATGTTTGAAAACTATTTTCATGTTAAATGAAAATTCAATACCATACTGGATAGCAATATCATTCATAGTACAATAGAATGCAAAATTTCAGCTAAGTGTCCTGAACATAACAAAACCTAATTTTAAACCCTCGTTTTCAACTTCTGTGCATTTTAAAAAGCTTTGAGGAATACAGATATTCAAAAACATAGATATCCTAGGCAATTATGGAAACGATGTTAGCACTATGGAAGCATAATATTTCCATTCATCTCTTCCACTTTCACAGAACCATAGAAGGAGAAACATGTTTCATTTTCACACTGAATGTGCTGTCTACACTATGAGCTTCATTCATTAGTTTTCAGAAGAATATTTTCATGCTTGATAAATAGCATTTCTAGGCCAATTTTACAGCGGTGTGTCAGACAGAAACAATAAAAAGGCATGTTCACACTGGATTATTATCCAATCTAATCACACGTTCAAGACTTAAACATCCATAAATGATGTGATTTTTTGCAATTACAAATATTATGTGGTTTCTGTATATTCAGCTTGTTAAATATTTTCAAAGATCAAATGTAATCCGTCATTCTCCTTTTTTCCCCAAGTCCATTCATCTGCAACATCCAACGGAGATCAGCTACTCCCTTGGTATGCCAGTTTGTGCCAGACTTTTATTCTCTTGAGTGTTTTTTTCTATTCCACACACCACCATAAAATTTTGTTTGGAATGTATCAGAAATGTTACTGTAATTTGGATAGTAATTAGAAAATTCCTCCTCATAACATTTACGTTATTACCTGAAATAGATGTTCTATAGCAGGAGATCACGTGGTTTGCAAAATGTCTATTATGCATCTTGTACTGGATTTCCCATCATTCAATGGCTTTAAGACACTGATAATGTGTGAAATTACATGTACAAGTGTGCTAAAGATATCTGTCAACATCTAAAAAGCCTCAGATGCACCAGAAGCCAAATGTAGGGATCAAGCTCAGTAAAATATTCTGTTTATCTAAAGGGATTTCAAAAGAACAATTTTGCTAACCCCATTTACTTCTTTACACTCTGCTAAGAGAATTCAGCATTTATTATCTTCATTTTATTTTTCCCCAAAGAACTCAGCAGCATAGATCCTCCTTCCTTCAATATCTGTCATTATATTATGGATTCTATAGATTGATCTCTATGTCATATATTTATTTTAATACCATTTTTACCATTAATAAATAAATATATGTGATCCAGGAAGAGAACCACTGCTCCCAGTTGTAGTCAAGCAGTACCAAGTACTCTCCTTACACTGGAATAAACTCCCTTTTATTCTAGATACATGACAAAAGGGTGGCAGTACCACTCCTCTGCTTCACTCCTGCAAAATAAGTACCCCACTTTTGAAACAGGGACTGATTAAAAGACATTTATTAAAGAAACTGAGGTCTAAGGCACATAATTCAGTCGCCACAACTTAACAAGCAGTCATGCACCAAGTGAATGCAGTAATAGCCTATGTATGACACCACATTTAAAAGAATTACAAATTTAGTGCAGAATGAGAGGAAAAACATGAGTACCTTGCAGATGACATGGCAGGCCGAGACAGTGAAAAGCTGAGATTCTGGAAATAGTATCTATAACCCCTGAAAAATTGCAACAACGCAGTCAGCTATTAGCGCTCGTTCATCTTATATCCATCCATAAACATGGCACACACTGACACAGCATACACATGAGCTTTGGCACAACTTGCAGAGATATATGCCCGCTTCTAGAAAGGCCATTCATTTATTTACACAGGCGATCCCCATTCCAGAAAGACAAATAAAATAGGTGCTTTTCAAATCAGCCCAATGATTTGTTCACCCCGAGAGGCAAAATTTTGCCCTCAGCGGTAAATAATACTTTATCATGATGCCCAATTATTCTTTCTGTTTAGCAGGCAGATGGGAATCCATTCAAAGTCATACTACTAGTTCTCTGTATAAATAATTTGGTACACATATTTAAGCTGTCCATGACGGGCTTCTGGGAAAGTAAGGACACACACCCCAATGCATGCAAAATTCAAAACCAACACAGATTTTTCTATTTGCTAGACATCAAGACTAAGTAGAAGTTGAATTAGTGCCTGAATACATGTGGTCACACAAATGGGTGCAAATATCACTCTGTAAGGTTATAATAACAAAAATATTGGTTTTTAAAATGTTTATGACAGCAAAAAGTAAAGTTATGCAATAGACCTTGAAAACAGGGTACAAGGAATTTAAAATAAGATCACTATAGAAGTTATAGTCTTATATGTACCTGAGAAAGAAAAATCCAGTTTAAGCCTTACTGCCAATGGACAGAGAATTTAGGGTAGCATCATAAAGCACATGATAAGTCATTTCCTTCTGTTAATTCTGTATTCCAACCTGCTTTATTGAGATCCTTCCAGAGGATAATTCTAGACTGCAATACCAAGATGAGAAGAAAAGGTTAACAGCTAGCTTGCAGTACAATTGTACTGTCTCAGTCTATCACAATAGATCCCAGTTTGGTTTACCACTATTTATCTGCATTTAATAATAAACAATAGAATGGAAATATAAACACATTCAATGCTATATTACAGAGAGCTTGTAGTGAGAAAGAGAAAAGTTTTGTTAAAGTCATGTTTAAACATCAGGCATTGAAATAGACTTTTAATTCTTCTTTGAATTGTAACACAGATAGAGGAAAAAAAGACTTTATCAAGATATAAATAAAGAATCACCCATTAGTTTTGAGACACATTGAAAATGTGTTACCTTTCTGAAACATCCTTACCAGCACTGAATCTCTGCTGGACCTAAAATCAAAACTTGCAAATAACTTTCTCTAGGAAACTGACAGAGGTGAGGAAACATCTTAGAAAAAATCTTGAGAAAGAGGCAGATGACCAAGCCAGAAGAAACACTGTGCCAGATGCACAAAGAGAGTGAACACTTAATTTTCAGTGTAGTTCTCAAATATATAACTTAGATCTTACAAAACCCTACTCAGATACCACTTTTCTTGAGGCAGCCAGGATTCTGAGCACATTAACTGGACGTGATGCCTCACTTGCACTTTGCATAATTCTGACACCTTTAACATAGAAGACAGTAAGGTTCATTATGTCTTTTGACTGAGGAGATATGCACCTATCTCATGAAAAGAGGTTGATAACCAGGTTATAAGCTAGTCTGGAACAAGGTACTCTCCTATGAAAATTGCTTCTCAAAGTACAGAATAATTACAGGCTAAATAAAGAAAAGCAGAAATATCTCTACAAGCTGGTAACCAGAGCACTCAATATGGAATGGAGAGACTTGAATTCAATATTTTCAATGGCTATTATTTATTCTACATTCTGTCTCAAGAATTAATTACAGACAGATCCAAAGTCAGCTACTTACTTTAATATATGCTTACAGAACTAGTCAGAGGTTCATTTTGGGGTGAAACTATGAGAATTTAAAGAAAAAATAGGATTCAGTCTTACCTAAGTATGATCTTTATTTATCTATATTCTTCTAAATCAGCCCATCTATTTTACACTCCTGTCTCAGGGTGGAGGTGCGTATTTATCTACAACAAGCAGAGAAGGAGCCTAAAGACCTGTTAAACAATGATGGTTAACTTCCAGATCATTAAAATACAGCAAGAATCCCAGTCAGAGAAATTCAGGTTCTCAAGACTGAGTAGAACTTCAGTTTTGAAAATCAGCTGTAGTGACTAATTCCTCCTGGTTTCAATAACAACACTGAGTGAGGAATGAGACAGGTTTACTTTTAGCTCGCGTCCAAAATAGCATTGTCAGTAAGATTCTATTGACTTAAACAGGCTTTGGAAAGAAATGTAATACCAGAAAAAAACATACCCATAGGGCAACCTCAACTACTTGACTGGTTTGTTATGGAATTATTTTATGGTCAGAATGCTGAGATCTGGCTCTTATATGATGTTAATAAGCCAAAATACACAAAGTATAGTGAGTCAGAAAAGCAAATGTGTGTAATCTGTCCTTCTCAAATGTTTGGTGCTTGTGAGAGACTGGGATGTTAATGGTTTCTGGCTCAAATATTTGGCCATCTGTGGAGGTGGCAGGGTGCTTTGCTGGGACCAGGTTTGCAACCCCAGATGGGCAGGAGGGGAGGTTTTGAGCACATAAGGGCAAAGCCTCTGATCTCCATAAGACAGAGGGGTGAACACTAGCCACCAGAGGCTCTGGGGTTTGAGCCAGATAAGGGAAATGGATGATGATAAGCAGATCCTGCAAGGTGGAATAATGCTTTTTATCATTCCAGTGTCCTCTGCCAACCCAGCCTGGGGAAGGTCACATCCACATAGGACATTCACATTCACACACGTCAGCCTGAGAACATTCATCCCTTCTCACTGGGCACAGCTGGCTCAACTGCACTGATGTGAGAGACAGCTTTGTGTCTTAGAAGGGCTCCTAAACCATCAAAGACCCCCAAAGCACCCCCCAGACTCATTTCTGGGGCTTTCCAGCAGAGGACTGTGCATGATCCACAGTGTTGAAACAGACAGAGTAAAACTTCCACCCAGGGGAGGTAGTGGGCTGTCTCCCATCTAACCTCAGTGTATTTTTAACCAATTGGGCTTTGTGTTTCATGGAATTTCCTCACTCCTGGTGGATCAAGATTGCAACCATCACTTTGGCAAACACTGAATCTTCAACAAACAAGTTTCATCTCTGGATCAACAGGTGGTGATGTCTTTCTACTCTTATCCTTTCTGTCTCTTTTTTTCCGCCCCATACATTTTCTGAAGTGTTATTTTTATTCCTTTATATTGATGCATTTTTGTAGATAATAACATCCAAAATGGCTACATACCTGCTTGCCATTGCAACAAAAATGTACTGAAGTAAACCATATATATATATATACACTTATATATATATACACACATATGTGTGTATGTATGTGTTTATAAATAAACACCAGTCATTCAGTGGAATTTCACTCTAAGGGATACCTAAGGGTTAGTATAACTCCGTGAGGAATCTAACACAAGAACCTGAGTTACTCTCACTGACAGGGATGGGTTGTAACAGTGCTCTGTTCAGAAACCTCTCCAGCGTTTAAAAGTTGATTAAATTAAGTATAATGAAACAAACGGAAACCTGTTGTGCTTTACTAATTAACAGGAAATGTCAAAATTAAGTGCAGTAATTACTTGAAATTTTGTGATTGTTTATTTGCTTATTTCAAATGACTTTTAAGGAAATAATAAGTGCAAGTGAAAGGCAGATTGCCTCCTGGAGATGTATCTCACTTTAAATGCCAGTGACTTCATTCAAGATGCAGAATGAAGACACAAGGGTTTAATGAGAAAGTGATAGGCATTTTTTCCTTTTATTTCTAACAAGCATTTGAAGTAATATAATGAAAAATATATTAAAAATGAATTTGAAATCTTCGAAAGAACTGAAAAGTTGTACATGTAGGTTCTGAAGAGATTTACATTGGATGCTTCCATCTTTTTCAAGTCTTTTAAATATTTGAGACTCTCCCTAGAACAGTTCTATTGCTAGAGCCATAGGCAGAGATCCTTCTAAGGTGTCATGCATTTGAATTCTTGAAAAGACATGATTTGGAGCTATTTCCCAAACCTGATTTCAATCATAGTAGCATTAAAATATTATTTCCACTATATTGGCTGACAATATTTAACATTTCTACTGCTAAAATGGTTCAATATAGACAGTTATGAAAGCATTAACATATAATCTTGGATATCTCTTAATAGTTGAGCACAGTGAGTAGCATGGAGAATACAGATGAGAATAAAATGAAACAGAAACTGTGAGCTTGACTTGTCAGTAGGTATAATCAAATCACCTCTTATCTCTGTCACTGAGAACCTCAGCTCCTTTGGTCTTCCATTTTGCAGGTACTGACTGATTTGCAGTGTTACCAAGTGATTTTGGGAAGTATGTAAGGTAAATACAGTAGACAGTATACACATAAAAAAAATATGTGTTTGTCTTGTATTAAAAATATTTTCACAAAGAAGTTATCAAGAAAAAGAAAAGTGTACAAAAGTTTCAGGCCTGCACAAAGCACCATAACTAATGAGTTTTTTGCACCATTTATAGAAACCTCAGAAAAATTCAGCAGTGCAGGGATCTCTGTTGTCGTTAGTTACAAGGCTAGGATACTACACAGTAGCAGTAATACCATGAGCTTTGAAGTGACTACATTGTTACAGCAAAATACCACCTGGTATTTTCCTCTGTTTCTCCATAAATGACACTTATACACCAGAGCTGCTCTAATAACCTATTCTCAAAAGGTGAAAACACTAAGCAGATGTGGGTCAAAATGAATTGTTTATATGGCATGTCTATGTTTCAGACAGGCAAGTTAGAGTTTTAATGCTATATTCCCCTACTGACACTACTATACTGTGAAGTAAAAAAGCACAGTATGAGAAAAAAATAACAAACAGAACAAACAGACAAAGCCAAGACTTTACAATGAACCAGAACATATAAGCTGTTTATCTAGAAAAAAAGGTACAAGATTAAGTTCTTGGAATCATAACTTGGAGATCTCAAATTAGCAAACATTGCTTAGAGAATCTTCTGACCACAAGATACATGCCACTAAACAAGACAAAGCTTTTATGAAGGAGTGAAAAAAGAAAATTGCAAATTTTTAATTCCTCACCTGGATATGCATTTTATAATGTCAAAAGCTGAGATTCACATTTGTAAGCCATACTTCCGTTCCCATTATCAACAACTGCAGTATTAGTAAGGGTTACATTTCTTTTTTTAAAAAAGCAGTGTTCTGTAGCTGCTGCATTATTCACACCAACAGGACTAGTTCCATTAAATTTACCTAGAAAAAAACAGAGCAGGGATAAATACTTGGCTGACTATCAGAAGACCTAAGTTTCAGTCATCAGTGTGACAAACAGGTGGTGTTAGGCAAGGTTACTTGGATTATTTTTTATTCTCTTCAAGTATTAAAACTGTCCGATGGTCATCTCTCTGAATAAAGAGTCAAATATATGAAAGAACCTAAAAATTCAACCTAAAAATGACAAAAAGTTACAAATTATTACAAATTGTTTCAAATATTACAAATGCCATAAAGTAAACTTAAGACACTACAGACATGTTTTTTTTTCCTGCACAATTAAATCACTTACAAATAGATTCTTACCTATAAACATAACAAGGCCTTTGAATATCATCCAAACTTAGTTATCCATAAGTGAGGGTTTCAACTGCTGAAGCACCACTTAGGCAAAATAAATTCTCTTTCTCTATCCCCTCAGAATCTTCTGAGGTTTTTTCTCCTGACTTTCACAGTTTTCCCATTTCTCTCTAGACACTAAGGCATTATAGCTAAAGTTTTAGAAAGGGGAAATCTCACCAGATAACAGGCAATTGCTGCTGCTAGAAGTGGCACTCATTCCCCCATCCCACTCCCTGTTAAATTGGCTCGGCAACCTCATGAAATTTCACCTTAAAAGAACAATTAATCCTTTGACCCAATACAGTTGAGCCCTTAATCCATACCACATCACTTCAGGAACTCAACTACATTGAACCGTTCAATGAACTGTGATCTTAGTCTTTCTCCATTATAACTCCTTTTCAGTTAATTTATAGTGAAATATTTGGACAGATTGTTACAATTATCTACCTTCTACTATTGGGAGCTTTTCCTGCTTCTCTATGAATGATTCCTTACATTCACAGTTATTTACACAGCAAATTTTACCTGTATTTTACCTGTACCTTTAACTTTCTTTTTTTTCAATATTCTGCCTGTAATTGTAACAAAATCACTCGCTTTTATATTTACCCTGGTTTTAGTTTCAGTGCTGAGAATGAATTCTTGATTTAGTAAGCTATGTAAATTCAAGCTAAGTTCTAAACATCTGGACTCACATATTTGGGGCATCTTTGTTTAATGTTAACCCTCAAGCAGCAGCAAGTAAAAGTAAGTTTACTTCAGAATAAAACCAATATATTCCTTGCAGTGTCAGAAACCAAAACATTTTACTGGGACTAGAACAAAAAAAAAAAAAAAAACCCACAAAAAAAAAAAAAAAAACAGCAAAAAAAAAATCAAACCAAAACAACAAAAAAAAAAAAAAAAACCCACCAAAAAAAAACCAAAAAGAAAAAACAAACCAAAAGAAAAAAGAAAAAAAAGAAAAAAACAACCAACCGAACTGGAAGAACAAATAATTTCATCATATCTTAGCCCATATGTGGATCTCTCGCATTAATGATGCATTAATTTATTTATCACAACACTATTGAGACTTCTGGCCATTTCACCTCACTTGAATGCATGTGACAATTCCTGCATGTGTCCCAGCCTTGGAGGTTTCTTGTTTCACTTCATTTTCAGTGATAGCCATAAGACAAGGGAGTATAAATCACAAAGTAGTACTCTTTACAGACACATCTCTGAGCTATTCTTGAATACTGAAAAACAACAAGTAACTTAGTTGTCCTGGCTCCTATTGTTTTAGGAAGAACTGTTGCTAAATCTTTTGATATGGGATAAATCAGACCTGTTTAGTGAATAACTACTGCCATCTACTTATCTTTTCTAATGTCACTTTAGCACTTTTCATGTTATTGAGATCACACTAAGCTGCACTGCACTGAAGACATTGATGGGGAATTTCTTTTTATTTTTTCTTATAGGATCTTGGCATGAAATTTTTATAATAGGTAAATCTGTATTAATCCTTTCTGTGGATAATGACAAGGCAGAGTGAGCAGTTCTAATAAACTCTATCACAGCAGCAATGCTTTTATACTATTAAGCATCTTGCTTCAATGATTAGTGTCAAACCGGGTCTGTGTTTCTCGCTTGAATAAATAACTAAGGGAAAGACACAAGATAGAAACATAGAATAATTGATAATTTTCTCAGAGGAGAGAAGTAACCTTTGTAAAATTGAGAGGGTCTGTGTGGTTCAGCATACTTATTAATGAATAATCATTAATTGAATCACTAGAAATGAGAGTAAATAGTATGTTCAAAAAATAGCCAATGATATAAAGTTATTCAAATTGATCAAGGCAAAGTATATTGATTTTTAACAAGTAAGAAAACAAATTAAAATTTAAAATCGTTTTTAAATCACTTTTAATGGTTATTGATAAGAAAGAATTTTCTGTTCTTTTACCTAGAATGTAAAATACTTTCAATAAAACACAATACAATCAGAACCTTACATTTCTGAATTTAGACTCAAGCTATCACTTCATTTTTCCATTTCAAACTTTACCTTTTAGGATGCAGTTGTGTGGCCCTGAATACTAAGGAGTGCTTCGATTGTTTAGAGCTAATGATTGTGATGATAGGACTGAGTATTTATAGACCAACAAGGCAGAAATCCTGGTGGGAGTCTATTATAGACAATTTATGACCTTTGGAAGAAGGGGTAGACATCTTAGGAGGACTTCAAGTACCTTGTGAGGTTATGTAGGTAGAAAATTAGAAGGGGAAAACCCCAACTAGGACCTAATCTGGTTACTGCCATAAAAAACAATAAAAGTGTTTCTATAAATACATTAGCAACAAAAGGAGGGCTAAGGAAAATCTCCATCCTTTATTGGAAGCAGGAGGAAACACAGTGACAAGAAAAGCTACTTAATGCCTTCTTTACCTCAGTTTTAATAGCAGCACCAATTTCTCTTTTCTAGCTACTTCTGCTAGACATGGCTTGACTTTCACATAGTTTCAAAAAAAGCATGACGCAGAAGGATTGAGAAATTTAGACAAAGTGACCAAAAGAGAAGAAAAAATTACCTTGATAAGTGAGTACCTAGCAAAGCAAAATGGTGATTAAATCACATAACTAAGGCAAACCACTTGTGAAATTTTGGGATGGAAGAAAATAAGCTATCATGTTCAGTGTATTTGTGTCACATTGCCTGAGTCAAAATGATTAATTGTAGGAATGCTGAAACCATGAGAATATAGTGTCTGGGTGAAAACTCTTTCCCTAGCTCTATATAACTCATTCATTCTCTTCTTTCCTCCATTTGCTCTGCTGTCTCATGTCTGAGATGTATCAAGGCAGTAGAGAATCACTCATGGGAGAGGTCATGAGGAGCATTTAAAAGCCAGGCACAAAAACAAGCACAGAGGAATGAGTTTTCTGGTGAACCACACAATCGAGAGCTAGTAATGTTTACTAAAAAGGTGTTCTAGAATCACTCCTTCCCTAAGCAGCAGACAGTTACAGTTTATGACCTAGATGTGCATATTACTCTGCTTGCAGTGACATTTATTTCCATCTGCTGTTTTATTATTCATTGCTTCAACTGTGTTATCATAAGCTGTTGTGGACTATTAAGCAGGACAAAACTGGGTAAGAGAAGCACGATTACTTAGCTTAGCTGGGTTTATGAGGAGGGAACAGCGTGATTTGGAGATTATGTGCATGTTCAGATCCTAGTGTACTGTTCTAAATTCTCATGAAAAAACAGTCATAGAGAAATCTCTTCATAGGTTTCAGAAGCAGGGGAGAAATCAATAACTAGGAAATGAGATCTGAAATGGCACATTCTCAAGACCTACAGTGTCTGCTGTACAGAACCTGAAGTGTATTCTAAAATCAAGTAATGCTCCCTTCCTGTGCAATCTGTGAATAATTTGTGATATACATTGAACCTATTTATATATAAAGATCTTGTGGAGGAGAGAGGATTGTTTGTACTGAAGTACCTCAATATGTTTATTGCTGAAAACATACAGTATGCAATAGCAAGAAAACTGGGAGGTATCTCGAAATAAAATAGTAGACTTGTTGTATAATTAATTTGCTTTTGGTATTAATGTTCTTTTATTCTATTCTTATTTTGAATTATAGTGTATGTATTGTCAGAAATGGGCATTTCAAAGTACACTTTCAGTAATACTAGCTTATCTTTCATAAAAGTCACTGGCAAGACTTTAACACTTTTTGTGGTAGTAGTAGTATAACAACAGCTCTGAGATAATCCTATTTTCTGAACCACTCTCCCTTTTATTCCTTTTGTTAATAGTGCTTCTTTGTTTTCTCTTGGCTTATATTGAAGCACTCACTGATGAAATATATTAACTTTATTTAGAAGTCTCACAGCTAATTTATTAAAGAAAATTATCCAGGAACCATAGCAGATAGGAATTAAAGCACTTGTTTTGTCCTTAACTGTGCCTGAAGACAGAAATCAACTTGACAGATCTACAAGTAATCACTTCTTGAAGTTTTCCAAGTGGAAAATCCAAACTTTATAGGCAATTTATTTCAGTTCTTTACTATCTTCACCTTTAGCAAGTTTCCAATAATATGTAGTAGAAAACTTCCTTGCTGAAAACTGAACTGTATAATTCTTGCCTGATCTTACCTCACCATGATGAATAGTTCCCTTCAATTTTCCTGCTGCCTTTTTTCTCTTCTCTTTATATTAGATAAGCCCAATTGACTTAACTCTTCCTTCTAGGAAGAACTCTAATAATTTCACTGAAATGTTTTCCCTTTTAAAGGTGTAGTCTATTGTTTAGCTTATTCTGTATCCCTGGCCAGGTTGGACAGAGATTATATGAAATTCACCTATTTCTAATTTTGTGGAATATATTCTAAAATACTGTGCATACAATGGGTCTACCCATGCTTAAAGTAATCCTATACATTCTCAGTGACTGAATGGCACTGATAAAACCATAAAGTAAAATCCTTTCTCTTACATAAAAACTGAGATATCACATGGTTCAGTAAGAAAATCTAATTACAGTGGTTTACCTATTAATATATTGATGATTGTTACCTTGATGTGCAGTTTACAAGTAGAGTTCTGATTCTTATAGTAATTAGAAGTGCAAATACTATTAGTCTGACATCTATATTTAAGTAGCTACAAATAATTCAAAATGTCCTACTATTAAATATATAAAAAACAGAAATAGAAGGGAATATTAAGCTCTGCAAGCTGATAGGCTCCTCTTTTGTTACTACAGAAACCACAGTGGTCCTCAAAATAGCAAGGTACTTCACCCTCCAGTCAAATAAGATTTAAAATTTTGTTTGGTTTTTGTTAGCTGGATAACAGAAACTCAACTTTCAAACAAAATTAAGTTCATATGTGCTCTAAGGTATCTGAACTACAGAGTAAATTTGCACATATAACAATGACGACTTCTAAAAAGGGAAAAAATGAATTATATCTGAATGGTAAGGCTTTTTAAATTTAATTTACTTGTTAGAACTAGTTGGAGAAAAGACAAATAAACTCATAATTTTGGAATTTCCCCCTGATATATTTTTCAAGTTTGTTTCAATCTATCTGTTCTAGAACAGGAACTTTTTGTACTTAGTCATTAAAATAACCCATCCCTAAGAGATCATCATGAATTTGGGGCAAAATCTTGTAGAAATACCTGGTTGGAATTCTGAAGCTGAAATGCAAGTGTCCTCTGTCTTTGTATGGATCAAACTAAAAAATTTCCTTCCACCATGGTAGAGGGATTCAGATTCAATGTCATTTGATAAAATTATAAACCTGTAATTCTAATTCTATATAATCAACTTATCCAAAATACTTACCAGATGATACATAAAGTTCTTTAAAAACTCCTAAAAATATATTGCATCTAATTAGAACCAATGGTTAATGAACTACACATTTATTCAATTTTAAGGTATTAAAAACATAATTCTTTTAGTTATTGATTGCTAACAGAAAAGCAATTTATGAAATTTCTTTTCAAAATTAAGAGTTAGCTTTGCCTGGGGAAGGATATTTTACATCCTGAGTAAGATGGAGATTTGATGTATTCTGGTTCATTTTTTTCATTAAAAGAAAGATGAAGAATATGCTAATGAGTCTAGTGACAAGCAAGCAATATATGATTGCTCAGTCATGATATATGAAGAACAGGATAAAGATTGATGTTTGCAGAGAATTACCAACATATATAAATCAACATAAACCAAATGCACTCCCAATCACTGATAAAATATTTAAGATCCCCACATTCATTCAGCTCTTCTAAGCATTTATTTTCTAAGATAGCAGCAAGAGCTAATTAAAATGCTTTGGGTTTATTTTCTTTCTTTTTGTTTGCCCAGTCCTGCAAACAGGCCATAGTAAGTGCACCACTCTTATATGGCACATCTCTTTCAAGTTTTACAAATACTCAGCAGCAAAGATCACAAAAACTATATTCTCACTGCTTTTTCCTCTTTATGACAGGCAAATTAAAAGCCAGAAACAGGTTTTTTAATGCCTTCTAAAGGGCTCTGTTTGATCATATCTGCTCCTAATCCTGTCTCTCAGTGGCAAACGTACTCTGGGCCTTCAGTAAAGGCAGCACTAGGTCAATCTTGAGCTCTTGGGCAAATTTCACTCTGCCATACCAAGCAAGCTGGATGTAAGCAGCAGGCAGATAGAGTGCCCCTGAATTTTATATAGGAAAATGACCTGAGTTTTTCTTATGCATGGGATGAGCTCAATGCCTTAAACAGGCACCATAATCATTAGTGCCTTTTGCAGATAGAAACAAAAGAAAAATTTCATTAAAAAATATCATACAGAGAATTTTTCCAAGGTTGGAAATTTGGATAATTTTGTTTATGTTTTACATTAAATCTACTCAGGATGAAATTAAATCGATAGTTTTTAAAAATTCAACCAAAAATATACTTTAATTTATTGAGGCTATTCAAATCTATGGACACAATTCTAAAACCCATCCTGATACTGTAAGCTCAGATATCTGGTCTCACAATACGCTTGTTAGGCAGTCACATCCTCAAATATAAATCTTACTCTGGACTGCACAACCTTTTGATTTATTTTAGACACAGAAGAGAGAGTTTTGTTTGGCTTGGACTGTTCATGCTGTCGTTTAGCCACTTGCCTTTATACAGCCAACTTCAATCTACAAAGCCTTACTGCCAACCAGTCATGGGGTGAAGCTGATTGAAATTCCATACAGCAACCACTAGTGAGAAACAGCAAGTGGAGGAAAAAAGCTGATCAATAAGAAATATTGAAACATTTCAAGGAGAACTGTTTTTCTAGGAATGACACCACAGATGTGAGCACACTATTAAAAGAACAAGGCTATTAATTGATAAAGATGGTTTTGCCTTTTGGAGAATTGCTGCTTTTTCACTATATCATTTCATGCCTGAGGAAAAATCAGAGTGAAAATTTCCAAAGACACTAATTAAATATTGTCAAGCCTTAGACAGAATTTTTTAAAAGCTATCTCAGGACACAACTAGCATAATGCAGAGAAAAATCAAGGGATTAGAATTCTTTAAGATGAAGAATGTCAAAGACAACAAAATCAACAAAAAACCCCAATAAAAATCAGCCAGATGTAGAACTTAAGAGAATAAGAGTTGGATATTTACACTTACCTTGTATCAAGCATTTAATATTCAACATTTTAAAGTATATTCATAATAGCAAAAAGTGCTTATTCTGGTGCTAAAGAAATTCTTTGCATTGTTGAAATTATTTAGTCCTCAAGTCTAGCATTTATAAGTAACCTATGTATGTTTACAGTTTATAAAATATGCTCCAGTATGTTTTTTTCCTAAAGTAACATACAATTAAGCAGGAAGGAAATAAGCATTATGTAAACCAGCTAATATATAAGCTAAAGATTCTAACTTATGGGCAAGAAAATGTTTGTTTTCATAAATTGTTGAAAGAGAGTAGAAGCAGTAGGAATGTGTGAGCCTTCAAATTCCAGTTGCTATAGCAACTGGTGGTATTTTTAGCCATCATAACAACTTTAACAATTGTAGAGAATATCAGTGCTTCTCTCTCCAAATATCAGTGCTGATCTTTCCCTGTTTTTCCAAACAGAAGTCTGTATGTTGCTGCAGCGGAGGAAATTCTAAACAGCATTTTCCACATATGAAATAACTTGCATGACATTTTGCCATTTTTGCCTTACTTTTCAGGAAAAACATGAAAAAAAGAAGTTCTTATCATTTGGCCTTTAAATACAATTATAGAAGAATTAGGATTGAGTCTTAGAACGTTATGGAACCCACTCCTTTTTGAACCAGTTAGGCATTTCATTTTTTTTCTCTTTCCATAGGTATTGGTAGTCACAATTTTTCCAATTTTATGTCCTTTTAGGACACGTATGCCTCATTCCCTATAGTTTCTTCCCTATTACACAGCTCACAATAATTTTCTAAGTCCAAATTTCTTTTACACAAAGAAGTCACTAACAAGAAGGCAATTCAAAACATAAGCCAAAATTCTCCAATTATTTTCTTGCTATAGGTCACACAGGGGCCACTCTTCATTCTTAATGGAAAACCTTATGAAAGACAAGATGTCTTTTAGATTTGTTTCAACTTCCTTCTTATTTCTATTCCATCCATCGGGCCTGATCATGGCTGAAATCCTGATTCCAAAAACCTGCAGAGTAGAGCAAAACTGTTGTTTATAGCAGTCTAATACTTCTATATATATAAAACGTAAGTTAAGTTATGGCTTTTTATTAAGGATACAATTTATCTGTCCTTAACGAGATGCACACAGCCCAGGAGTCACAGTCATGACAGCATAAGAGTAGAATTCAACCAGTCTTGATGCCAGCAATAAAAATCCCAGAAATGCACCATAATGATGGAAAAGCTAAAATTTCTTTCTTCCATAAATCCCAACTTATACCCAAGGCAATCATCATGAACAGAGCATGATTGTACACTACTTAAACCTTAGCCACAGTTTAAAACAAAAGGGAACAAAAGTTAGGTGCTGCTTTACCAGTTGCTTTTTCCTTTAAACATAAACACACGCTTAACCAAAATACATCCTCTGAAACACGGCTAGGCTGCCCCAGCTAAATTCCAAGAACAGAAAGGACAGAGCTGAAGGGTACCCAGGATGTGCAGGGGCTTGCTGTAAGAACACTTGTGTAGTGGAAATAACAAGAACTAATAGGTGTGTTTTGCCTAACTTTATGTTGGTCTATAATACGAATACAGATGATGCCACAAAAAGCAAAGTGCATTATAAGACTTGCATGTATTTACTGTGACCACAGAAAATTGCAAGGTGAAACTGTCTATGAAATAAGATTTCTTTTCAGTATGTATTTTATTTTTTAAGATCTAAAATTGTATTGACCTAAAAACCAATATATAATTTACATTCAATTTTAAAAACAGCCATAGATATTTATCTTCTGAAATAATCTGAATAAATCATAGAGGCTTTTGTCCCCAATTAAAATGAGCTATTAAACACTCTAGGGATGTCTATTAACAAAATTCCAGGACAAAACAAAGGCAACAAAGGGTGACTATACTTTGAATGCCATACATGTGCCCTCACAGTTCTCAATTATTTTAGTTTTAGGCCTTCTCAGTAAGCAAAGCCCAGCCCAATTACGCAGATAACGCATAACCCAGACTGAGGCTATGCATTAGCCTCCTGTTGCATGTGGCCATATTACCCTAAGAGAGACTGTGAATAGGGGTTTAGAGACTTTGGTATCTAGCAGTTTATTTTTATATGCGTGCATGGACTGCAACCCAGCCTGCAGCCACCAATTTCTTGCAGTATCTGGTCAGCAGCCAAAGTGAATTCTCATCACCCACAACCAATAACCCATTATGCCTAAATTGCCTTGGTCTCACAGTGCTGCCAAGCACAGCAATCTGCTCTGTTTCTGTTTCTTGCAGAAACTCAGGAGTAAATCCCACCAAAGACAGCCAGGTCACCCACGTGTGCAAGATCCATCGCTTGACTGGGACTCCAATCCCTCGGCTGGTCAAGCCCTTTGCTGCAGGAGGTCACCAGGCTTGACATCTTTCAGCTTTAAGCAAAGGCTGCACTTGGCTTTTCAAATGCATGGCAAATGTAGGTCTGCTATTATTTTTGCCAATACAAAACTGTGTTTCGTGACTTTTCACATACATTAGACTGGACTTTTTTAAAAAGCTGTTTTTGACACAAGAGAGTACAGCAAAAAGAGGCTATTGAGAAATACATTCAAAGACCCAGTCAGCCAAACTAATCTGTGAAGCTCAGTGAACAACACCATACAATAATTATTTACCAAACTTAAAATGAATTCACTTTGTCCCTGGATGAATCTCCCGTGTTTAATTTTTTAAACAAAATGCTCTTCACATTTTACCTTTAGGAGACAATATCTAAATGTTGAAGAACAGCTTAGGGTTTTTTTTTGTTTTGCCTCCTGCACTGAGCACACTCCATCTTCTTCACAATAAGTACTGCTTCTTGGATGAATTCTCACATTTGGAAGCAAACTAACCCAGATGGATCTGTCTACATGAATTAGGTTGGTTTGGCAGGAAGACACTTGCACATAGTGGTAAATTAGTGAGGGAAGACACCATATCATCAAATGTGGTTCAATAAGCCAAAAAATAATCTGACCCCAGATTTTATAGTAAGATAGCTATACATACAAATATACTTATTTTCAGAAAAATTATTTTAAAATGTATCTATTCACAAATTAAATCATAAATCAGTCTAATTTTAACAGTTTTGTTGTCATAAAACCAGGAACAGTACAAAACAGTACAAAATTCTATAATTATTTGCTCCTGACTTACAGGGAGGTTGTTGACTTTTTTTCTTTTGTTAATATCTAAAGTCCTTTTAGAAGTCATCAGGTAAATAGAAAACAGGAATATCATATGATTTAGGCAAGAAGTCAGAACTACCAAGCATAATAAGGATGGCAAATAGTCAATATTTAATTTGCACAGCAAGTTGTTTGCAGTCACATTTATGTGAAGAAAGAAAATTCTTTTCCAAAAAAAATATATATATTCGGTAGATTTTTACTATAAGAGCATCTGAGAGAGTAGTAATTTGTGTTTTTAAAGGAAAAAAATATATCTCAACTGCAAATTTATCATATTTTCTATTTTTCAAAAGGTCTACCCACGTTACTTTTGTTTTGTTTGTGGCTTGCCTTTTTTTAAGTAGCACAACTGCTCTCACAGACCAGGAACTTTATTTCCCAGGGCTAGTTTGTGCCCAAATCATGTAACTTCAAAATTTAACTCAAAGGCCAGTATCAATTGTTTTGTGACAGAGGACGAATAACAGTTCATGTCAATACTACCTTGAAAAATAGATGTTTTTTAAAATCCTAAAGTCAGAACATGGGCTCTAGCTTCACTTACTGCTACTTATCTTGGCATTTCTTCTTTTCCATATGTTTGGAAACTGTATTTATACAAGATGTTTATAGAGATAAGCATGCTAAATAGATGCCAATCACAGAGAATCAAAGATGAAACACTACAAAGATTTGCATGTGCTGTTAGATTGTATGAAGACACCCTAAAATTTGTCCCTACTAAGTCTGACAGTGGGTTGTGAGACCTGATGCTCCCAGAGTATCTCCATTTCTTTCCATAGAGGGTTGATTTGGGACAAATACAAGCCATCCCAGGCAAATATAAAATGCATCTCTTCAAGGAAACATCACAGCACAAAACATTCTGCTTTTATGTCTTATCTTTTTAGCTCAGTCATATTTAAAGATCTCTTCAAGACAGATTAGAAAAACAGATATAGCAGAAAGGATTTTAAACCCAAGAAAACAATCATTAACATTAAAAAGAAGAAAAATATGTCAATGTTTCAAAACAAAACTCTATGAATAAACAAAATCCCATATTTCCATGATTGCCCCACTTTTGTTTTTTTAAAGAGAACAAATGAAATTCTATCTGTTACAGAAAAAAAATATATTCACAGCTGATTGCCAAACTGGCATTTACCAGAACAGCATGAATCAAAGCAGCTTGTTTTGTCTTGCTTTCACTGAATTTTGGTTAAGAGTTTATTTTTTCCTTAGTTGTCATGGAAATATATACAGAACAAATTAAAGCAGATAAAGCACGGCTGATAAAAAAATTAAGTTGTTCCTACTCGGGCTGTGCTGATTAATGCTTTCTGAGGTATTTAGGAGACTGCGGTATTCGGGAGACTGCAGTATTCATCTATCATTTGATACTAATTTGAAAGTGCATTTTATGACACTAAGGCTTTATTCAGTCAATTGTCAAGCTACTATGGAAATGTTTTTTAGTTTTCCCAGAATTCAAGAAGGTATTTTACATTTTAGCATTTTTCAGCATTTGCAATGACAGTAAAAGAGAAAAAAAAGGGGCAAAAAGAAATGGAGAAAGACTAGGAGGAAGAAAGAAGCATAAGCCCACTGTTTCTATATATGGATTTTAGCATCTTTGTATTTTAATAATATTCCTTTCCCTGCTACATCAATCTCCACAGAAGAATGGCAGTAAAAGCTTGAACTCATCCCATCTTTGGCAGTTCTAGGTGTATTTCTGTACTGTCCACTGGTGGGATTACCTAACACCTTTCATGTGATATGATAAACTGGATGCTGGTAATTAAGGGACTATTCTGGAAAATGTCACAGCTTGGAGCAGCTGCAGCTGACAAAAGGTAAAGGTGGCACAAGGATGCCATGATGTGGGCCCCATGGTGTGGGATAACAAGAGACTCACCTGCTTCCAGATATGAACTGTCCCAGCTGAATGGCAACTTCAGGCTCTTAATTCTGGCATATTGCATGTGACACCCATGAGGTGGATATTGTAGTAACAGATATGTCCTGAAGGGCACTGCCCAAGGAATAAGCAGATGGAAACAAGGCAACCCTTGTTGGGTCCCTTAAGATCAGTACAGTCAGTGGGGCCAGGTCTCTTATTCCAATTCAGCCCACAGGAGCTTGAAGCTGGGATTGATGGTTGGTATTTTGAATGGCTCATTAGGCAGATGAACTGTGCAACTTCCTACACTGCTAATGTGGCATTTCACTGGTCAGCAGGCCCTGGCTGGTAAGCAGCACCCTAACAAGTTCCACTCTACCAGAGCACCTGAACACTTGAAATCAGACAGGAAAGCATCTTCAGTTGAAAATGTCAGATTCCAGAATTAAAGCAAATACAGTGTTAATCAAACCCTAAATATCAACATTCTAACTAAAGCTGGGGGTAGGAAGAACCATGTTCTTTTCAGGTTATTCAAAACATTTTTACTGACTGTAGTATAATTTTTATATGCATAAAACTATATCCAATGTACTTAATTTCAAACCACCGATTATATCAGTAAAAAACAACCTATTCTCAGTGTAACAATCCTCTCTTATTACTGAATATGTACATGTGAAAATGGATAGGAAATTGTTAAAATGATAATCAATTAAATCACATGTAACATTATTCAAAACTCACTAAATCAGCTTTGGATCCAACACAAGTTTTCTTATTGTTTTATAGTGGAACAGTTTCTGGAATTGAAATATGCAAGCCATGTAGGAAAGATTATTATTAACTTTCTATTCTTTTACCAAATAAAGAAAAAACCCAACACCCTGCTGGTAACGGAAGACTGTAGACACAAGGGCCTCTCCAGGTGGGTATTATCATGTAGGGAAATGAGTAGATAATTATGGAATTTGTAAGTGTCATAATTACAGGATGCTAAGAGTTGCCATTTTAATTATTTGTATTTAATTGAGAAGACAATTGGAATGTGGGGTTGCATAAGTACATCAGTGGCATAGATACTTTTAATTATACACTCATCATGCACCTTTCCATCATAGATTGTGCTCACAGGTACCATCCAAAGCATTTCAGAGTGCAAAGAGGATACAGCTGGAGAAACTTGCAACTTAGCACTAATAAGATGCTGTCCTCACTGATCCAAAGATTAGTTTATGCTCTTAACACTGGTCTTAAGATTCACAGAATCAGCTTGCTTGGAAAAGACCTCTGAGATCATCAAGTCCAACCTACGACTGAACACTACCATGTCAACTAGACCATGGCACTGAGTACCATATCCCATGTTTTTCTAAACACCTCCAGGAACTCTGATTCTGGCACTTCCCTGGGCAGCCAATATCTAATCACCCTTTTCTTGAAGAAATCTTTCCTAATGTCCAGTCTAAATGCCCTTTGGTGCAGCTTTAGATTATGTCCTCTTGTCCCGCTGCTGATTGCCTAGGAGAAGAGACTGACCCCCACCTGGCTATAGCCTCCTTTCAGGCAGCTGTACAGTGATGATAAGGTAACCCCTGAGCCTCCTTTCCTCCAGGGTAAACAACTCCAGCTCCCTCAGCTGCTCCTCACAGGACTTGGGTGCTCCAGACCCTTCACCTGCTCCATTGCCCTTCTCTGGGGCAGCACCCAGAGAAGCTTCTCACTCCAGCACTTCCATGTCCTTCTTGGAATGAAAGGCCCAGAACTGGACACAGGATTTGAGGTGCAGCCTCACCAGTGCCAAGTACAGCGACACAATCACTGCCCTGGTCCTGCTGGCCACACTATTGCTGATCCAGGCCAGGATGCCACTGATCTTCCTGGCCACCTGGACACACGCTGGCTCATGTTCAGCCATCTGTCAACCATCACCCCCAGGTTCTTTTCCACTGGGCAGTTTTCCAGGCACCCTTCCTACTACCTGTAGTGCTGCATAAGGTTGTTGTGAAGAACATAAAAATTAAATACAAAATGCATGTGTCTGCTAAAAAAATTCGATTAACATGAACTGACCATAAGAAAGGATTTTTGGAAGCTCAGCTGTGAAAAGGATCTAACTTTGTGCTGTAGTGCATCTACATTAAAATACAAGCCTGTACATAGATTAGTCAATCCTAGCTTCAATTTAATTGGCAAATGGAAAAAGTGTGACCATTTGTAATTTTACATCCTGATATTCCTCTCTGAAGAACAAACTTTCTCTTAAATATTTAAAGCTCAATATCAAATATTATTTTTGCATACTAAAAGACAAGGCTGTTCTGCCCTGAGAAATGTCCAAAGACACTTTCAAGTTACTCTTATTTGCTTTTCAAATAGTGATTCAAAGAATATAGTTAATTAATCCCTTCAACTTCTTTTTAAGTTTGTCTAATGACAATTTTTAAAGTTGAGCTGTGTATTTAATTTAAAATACTACTTTGAATTTTGAAAAAGGCTTGTTTTTTTTTTCCTTTAGTCTACACAAGCCAGAGTACAAATTTGCACTTGGCTTTTAAGATCCTTCAAATCACTTTTGAACACATTCTGACAGATTTCTGTACCAGATGGATGTGGATCAAGAATGTATAAACATATGGCAGGAATGGTAACCAATATGCTCCTAGAAGTGTATAACAATTCATTTCAAAATATATATCCCAGGGTTATTAATAGTCTCTCTTTGTAAGTTTAATATTTTTGAAGGGTTGAGGTTTAGAATAGCATAGTTTATATCAGCTTTCTCCAATGAAGTACTAGCCCAGCACAGCCTAACTGATAAGTGCCCAGAATGATTGCAGTGCTTAGTTACAGGTTTTAGGCAGTAAAAGGCAGCGAAATCATCCTGCATCACCACATGTTCTGTCATCCTCAAGCAACTGACATGCTTTATTTCATCCACCCTGTTTCACTGTCAACCAGTGACGTCAATAAACAACAAGAAATAAAGGGCTTCGGTTTGCTTTAATTTACATGTGTGCAAACAATGACGTGTTTCATGTGAGTCAATAAATACATTGGCTAGACTAACAGTAAGTGAAACCAGGAGGCTGTGCCCTCATACTGTTCTTGGAATCCTTCAGATACAATATTAGACAGTGAGGTAAAGATCTTTTATCAGCTCTTTCAGCACTCGTGAGACACTCTTTAGTGGTTTTCCCTCTGTAGTTATTAGTACACATACTGGTTCTACAACCCCTTACTTCTGGGAAAAAAGAACAACAATCAAAAAAAAAAAAAAAAACCCACCAAAACAACAAATGAAAAGGAACAAACAGCATAAGAGGGAAATTGGCATCAGTATGTTTTGGAAGCCAGTTTTACACCCTCCATCTCCCTGGCTTCTTTGTGATGACTCATCAAGCAGCAAGTCTCAGATTTTTAAAAGGCATTCAGTACCTACAGATAAAAATGTCATTAAGGACAAGGTGTCACAAAAACATTCAGCTCAAGTGCACTAGTACATGATAGACTTGGCTTCTCACGCCTTATGCTACTTAAGGCCAGATTAGCCAAAGCTCTTTGAGATGTAGCCATGCACTGCACTTCATATTTGTCTTTCAATGTCCTCTGGCATTGTAATGACTTATAACTAATTGTTTTGAAGTAAATAACTACATTTATTTCTCAGGAATCCTGATTTAAAAACAAAAAAACAATATGTCAACACATCTTGACATTTCCTTTTGTCACTTCACTCCCTATTCAGAGGCGCAACAAAGCAACTCAACTGGTCACTATCTAATTTATCTTCATCAGAGAATGGGAAAAGTTCATTTATCCTCGTATAAATTTTTTCTCCAAAATCCTCTTCTACGTATCCATACAAACATTGGGAATTTCTTTCTGTATTTTACTTTGCTAACAGCCTTTTTTTAGATTTAGTACTTACAGCTAGTCCTAGGAAAATGAACCATTTTAATTTGAGAGAATGCTCAAAATAAAGGCTATTTTCATTTTGCCATTTTATTTCTTCATGGTTCGTCCCTTATTGGGCTCCTAGAAGTAAATATCTAAATGTCACTGTTTAGCACCAAGCAGATAAAACTGAGGATAAATGACAAAAATTCAAAACAGCATAGCTAAGGTGCATCTCTGGAATTTCAGCAGAACCTTGGCATCCAACACACATGTTTTCAACTTTAGAGGCTCTACTGCTGTGGCTACTCATGCACTAAGTGTTGGAGAGCTACAAAGGCTGACAGGCTCACACATTACTCTCTGCTACTTAATAACATATTTACAGATGGATATGTGATTAGCATGTCCAAGCCCTCTTTAGTTTAAAGAGTTCAGTACAAGCAGCTCTGAAGAAGGGTGAGCATTTTAGGCATCCAGGGAGACGAATGAGCTTTTGAAGAGCAGGTGAAAATTCATGCCGCTGTAGTTTCACTAAATTTGAAGCAAGCAATCAACACCTTCTAGATATGGCGCTGATTAACTCAGTACATCAATACTGCAACTAGAACTAGAAGGTTCCTAATGTTCCTGGTGAAAAACCAAGAGAGATTAAAAATAAAATCTGATACACTCTTATTCATTCTATTTTCCATCCTCAAAAAAATCACTTCTCTCTGAAGTGCTAATGTGGTAAATCGGCATTTACCTACGCATTTCACCACTTGCATGCAAAATAGTGTAATTAGTCTGTTGAACTGCTCTGTCACAGTACTGTCTCAGAAGTAAAATGAGCTGTGAAGAGCTGGAGAGCTAAATCTTTATTTTGCTGAACCACAGTACCCCAGAGATAGGTAGGTTTTCTCACAGCACTGTACATTTGTAAACAGTAAATTTACATACTATGTTTTTTCTACAGTTTTGCTGTAATTGCAAACTTTATCCTTTGATGTTTCTTGGCTCCTACTACTCTTTCCTTTTTTTTTTTTTTTAGAAAAGACACTTTAGACTGTGATTTTGCAAGCCTTTTTGACACAAATTCCTACTTTGAAGAAGCAATTCACTCAGGGATAGCATTTAGAGGAAAGGAACGCAACTAAGCTAAATATGGTTCTGGTACCTCACATTAAATGGTACCCTTCTGACACTGGGTGTTAGTAATGCTTATGGAGAAACCATCTTCAGCTCTTGTAACCATCTAGCTATAAAAATGATGCGGAAACATGAGTATATTTTGGTTTGTTTCTTATTTCCTACCAAGTGACTATGAATGTAATTAACCTTTTAAAGTTTTTATTTCAAACTACAAAGTATGTAAGTAAGAATAAATAACTAAAGTTTATTTTCATTATTATTAGAGAAACAAAGTTTCTGAATGTACTGAGTTATGTTTCATCTAAAGTTAATGATATGTTACTCAAATTTTCTCTAATTTGACAAGTTTACAATACCCTGTACGTGTTACAGATGTTCCTTTTGAATTCTTAAGTCAAATCTCAAGAGTTTAGATACTTTTACCAATAGCTCACATGACTTGAGAAAGCAGGATAGATTATTCATGCAATTACTACTAGATTAAGCAGAATTTACATGCACAGGGAGCTGTTACCCAATGGAAAAGGTGTAGTTGTTGAAAACTCTGCGTAAAGAAATGCAAATATTTTCAAATAGAATTTGGCAAAAGATGACCATTATTTGATAATTCAACCCGTGAAAAAGATACTTGAGGTCATGCAATTTTTCCATGTCGTGAAATTTACAACTACTTATCAAGCTTTACTCTTTTACAACCATGACAGAAATGAATAAAAAGTATGAAAACAACATATCTCTCTAGTAGTATAGGATAGAATGGATAAAATGTCATCTTGTACATCTTTTCCTGAGATGCCTGTGTTGATGTTGATTCTAACTCATGCTGTGAAATAGAAAACTGGACCAGTAAGAAGGACTGTGGACATAAATGTAACTCAGGTTTTTAGATGAATTTTTTTTTTTTTTTTTTTACTAATTGACCATAAGCTTAGGGTGGTCTTAAAACTGGAGAAGTTTCTCAGAGAGAATATTAGCCTGTAATCCTTTTCGATCTTTCATTTATGTAACCAGTCCTTCAAAGTCAGAAGCCTGGACCCTAAGTTCCATATAACTATGTCTGCATTACAGAAAAGTTATTGAAAAATCATTTTCAACTTCTATAAAAAGAGACACTGAGTTTCAATGTATGTGTACAATTTTCTGTATACATTTAATATCTAGAACCATATAATTTACAGATTGTGTTCAATTGTGCTAGTGCCATATAAAGCCAAAGTTTTATTTTCTGAAGATATATTAAAACAGTGTTAAACTTAATTTAGTATTTACAAATCATGAATGACTTAACTGAAATACATTCAAAAACTGTCTCAATTAGCATAGGGAAAATGGGCCTTCTCATGACTCAGGCCATAAAATCGACACTTGCTGATTTGACACATCTATAGGCATAACACTGACAGTACCGTACACAGGATTAAAAGCATAAATACATTTTCTTGTATACCCTCCTGCCAACTCATGCAACAGTAATGTAGACAGACCCCAATAATATACCAGAGTTTGCAACACTTCTGTCCATGCTGGAGACCCAAAACCAAGGGATGAAGCAGACGTCTATTTTTCAGCAGGCCTGAAAAATAGACTCTGATTTATACTGGGAGAGCATCTGGTAATAACCATCTTTTCATTACATAAGAAATGTGGCATTTTTTCCATTTTTTTCTATTTGCTTATGATCTTCCTGCAGAAACAAAATGCTAATATGAGAGTATTAGTTCCAAATAACAGAGAAAACATTATTACATATTTTCTGCCTAATTTTCAGGGCACTTAAGTTTCCATTGACTTTCACGCCATAGTGATCATTTGCCTATCCATAAATTCATTGCTATACTATTATTTTAAAAATGCAAAATTACATATATTATTAAATAATAATAATTATTTTATGTAACCTATGTAACCTCCATGTAACCTATACAAGCTTTTTCCTCTTTTTGCTTGTGCCAACAGTATTACCTGTGGTCTTCAGCATGCAGCCCATATGTTCCTCCTCTATTGTGCAGGGTTATTCTTCAAGTGGGTTCTCAAAGCAGATGTTCAAATATTCTGTAACGTTCCCACAGAGACTTCAGATTGAATTGCTGCCCTCCATTTGATCCCACTAAGGGAAAACCCTGCTTCACAGATAGCAGCTGACAGATAAAAACATTTGGATGACCTCCTCTTCCCTAAATCAATACTTAATTTTTTTTAAAAAATGTTCCACTGCTTTTGAAACCGGAGAAAACAACAGCAAACGAACAGTTAGATTGGCTGTTGTCAGAGAAAGTTGCTGGAAAAGTGATAAGTCTGTACTGTGGAGAAGAATTGAACATTTTTTCTGTAATGAAATGGCTTGGGGTGGGAAAACAGCAACACGTCACGATCAACAGTGGACTAGTACTAGGCAGTAGTCACACCGCAGTAAAAAACATGCTTCTTGTACCCCCTGAATCTCCTTCTCCCCTATTCCCAAAAGGACACAAAAGAACAGTAAAAAGCCAAGCAAAGATAAGTGACGCTTTCCATATGAACAACTAAATAGCCCAGGATTGCTTGATTTGAGTAAAGAGGAGATGGAAGCCTACAAAATCATGAATTGTATGGACATGGTGGAGAGCTGACTAGATTGTTCACTTCCTCTGTCTACATGAGCACTGGGTATGATCAAGTGAAACTAAGAGGTACAGGCTTGGAACAAACAGAAGGCTGTGATTCACTACACACTGCTACACTGAATTGTGTAACTCCTAACCAGAAGACATGGTGGATGCAGAGTTTGTGGATTCAGAGGAAGAGTGTGCAAAGTGAACTTCTAAATGTTACTAAATAGGAACCATATCAACACTAAATGCCTAAATATCTAAATGATACAAAGCTCAGGAAATCCCGTTCACCAAAATACAGTCAGAGAAAAAGATAATACCTTGAGGAAGATTAATATCCGTTATACTCTTTTTTATTTTTCTTCATGCATCAGAATATGCATGCCTTAGAGTCAGGATATCATGCTACATCGACTAATAGTCTGAACCACTGAGCTATTTTCACATTCTGAAATTTTCCAAAAGACAAGGCTAAGGTTTGACAAAATTTATAGTGGAAAAAATTCTTCCTTCAGGGTGAAATCTTAACTGGAGAGATATAGATAAAACATCAAACAAAGTAGAAAATCATGCATTCTAGGGTCCAGGTCAGGCTTAATCTCTGCTAGTCTGTCATTTGTAGGGTAAAGCAGTAACGTGAAAAACAGCTGTTCTCTATTTTTAAACATTCATTTTGCCACAGAGAGCGTCTCTAGAGCTCAGAAGATTCCTGTGACAGCTTTAACTAGCCAGGCATTTGTGTTTTGTTGACCAGAACAGAGAAAATTGAACAATTACAGGCAGAGATAAAGCAAAGCTGCTGCCAGCAGTGTGATGGTGAGATCATTCACACAGCAATGAGGAGAATACCCGGACACTGAGACGCTGACTTCACCTGCACTTTGGTGGGGTGTGAATAACGCAACAGCCAGCCAGACACGCTTGTGTGATGCTGCATGTGAGCTCTGATGCTGCACTAAGGAACATCAACAGAAGCTCAGCACTGCCCCACAGCTGGATTTAAGCTGGTTTGTTTTCGAGCAGTCAGGAGGAAGTGGAAAACCTGTAAGGAGCTACTCTCTATTTTTCTCATTCTGCACTTATTTCCAGACAAGAGGCTGTTTACAGACCTACTTATCTCCTAAGGCCAAAAATTTTGACTGATCTTGGGTTATTTTAGTACAGATCTGGGCTCCCTTTTGAAATCTTGGGGACTGTTTCCTGTTTTAAAACCCTTGCCATATTGATAGATGTTAGTGTGCTATACTTAAATTAATTTTTATAGACTGTAATACTGACAGAAATGATCTCATCTCTGTTTCTGACATATCAAAATATACAAAATTCAACAGCAGAGAAAAGGAAAAAGTCCACCAACATACATATGGCTATTCTGTGTACCATTTTGCCTTTCTTGACTGCATACATAGGATGCTCTTTGAATACACCAAAACAGATTTGCTACCATTGGCAGCTCTGAAAGGCATTCTTTTAAAAAGGCAAATTGATGTACTAACAGTTGAGTTTGGTTTTTTTTTAAATATATGTAAACAAATTACATAGTTGTCATGAAATATTTGGTTATAGAATTGTAACAGATAACTGTATCTGCTAACTTAACAAATAGGTTCACACGTTTGCTAGCACTGTGGGATTGTGTTATATATTAGAGCTTATTTTGGGAGATTTTTGTTCTAAGTTCTTCTGAGGTCCGTGTTACTGTCAAGAGCCAAGAGCTTTTGACAGCTGTTGCCAGCTCTATGAGGTTTGTTTAAAACAATAAGGGAGTTGCCTAGCAACATCACATCACACATTTGGTACCCTACAGTATCTCGCATTCCTAACTACTCTGCACATCCTCACTACTTAAAGGGACACTGTCAAGTTAATAACTGTACATGAAAAGTGGACTTACTTCTCTTTCAGCCATAATTAGATATATGAGGTGAGAGAAAGAAAATTTACATTAATAAAATATTATTTGCAATTTCTTTGCAGCAACATTTGATATTTTATCTCAAATCAGCAATATCTGTTATCACTTATGGCCACACTGTTTGGCTTAAAAATAGTTTAGGAAAAGCCAGCTTTCCATAAAGAATTTTACCTTACTAGCATAGATCTTACCAAAGTAATGCTTTTTCTCTCTGTGCAAACAATTCCCATCACACACATTATATGCACCACCAAACTCTTTATAAAATATGGATTTACTGTCAAAAATTAATTGGCTATTTTTTTCTGTTAGGTAGCATTTGTAATGAAGTTTGTTAGAAAGATTTGTGGGGCTTTCAGACCTCAGGCAAAGTCACAGAGAGTTTAGGGTCCTTTGCTTGTATGGACCACAGCCCTAGTTTGGGACAAGTTCTTCAACTGACCTTATATACCTTTTATATAAACACTTCTGCAACAGTCATAGAGAAAGGTATTAAGAAAAAAAAAAAGGAAAATCCAAGGAGTAACAAAGTCCTTTGGAGAGGTAAGGAAGACAAACTGTTCAACAGAGAGGTGAGATGAGATACTGTAGATGAAAGAAAAAATTAAACCATGATGAAAAAATTGGAAGATATAGCATCGTCAATACCATCTATACCTTTTTTTTTTTGAGGATATACTTCTATATTTTTTGTTGCTTTGTTTATTTGTTAACTGCTACAAAAGAACCAGAGAGACAAAAAATATACAGCATAGCTTTCAAAGACAATAAGCATAATCTCAGGTATTTTCTTCTCTTTTCTGCATCCACAACTACATAGTGAAAGGTCCTTAATGCATTAAAGGTAAAGTTTCATTTTTATATAATGGGGAATTCAAATAGATGTATAGAAATGTAAAATAATTCAAAGGAATATGCAAATTTTTGCTACTCTCGGGCATCTGGAGAGTTGCCAGCAGAATACTCCATGTTACTCTTCAAATCTTACAGAGATTCCCTAAAAGTGAACAGAAAAATTTTAAATTATAGAAAAGCACATTTACAGAGTTACACGTTTGAGACGTTGGGAGTCATTAACCTTGTATTTCAACATGTAATGACATTTTGGGAAATATTTGGATCTAGTGGTCCAAATTCTTTTGGGGTATTTTTAAAACATTATGAGATTCTGCAAAGAGTTTCAGGCTCCTTAAATGTAACACGGCACCATTGGATTGCTACCCTGAAAACTTTTGCCACATCTCCCTTTCTTGCCCTCCCACTGTAAGACACTGATTCTGTGGTTTGGAACCAGCTGTGATTCATAAACAGCTGCTACTGCAACACCAGATTCTCCATGTAAAGTCCAAAGATGCTACCTGAATTACTGAGCACAAGCATGTTTCTGGTCTATCATTTGAACTGCTTGGTTATTTAACCAAGCAGGTCAATAATAATGCCATAAATAATGCCAATAGCTAGAGGGTTTTTTGCTTATTTTTATATGATTAGGCAGCACTTGGGACTGAGGAATTACATCACTCTATATCCAATCAGGTCAGTAAAATGAAGCCAGGTGGCAGAAGATGAGGCCATGATTGAAGCTTTTGAAGGGCTACATTATATAAAAGTGTCATGGCTGCCCAGCAAATGCATAAATATCATTGAGGATGGCAACATTTGCTATTTCAAGGACATAAAAAAAATTAACATGAGCATATTTAGCTATGTATCAAAGCTAATTGTCCACCATCTGAAGAAAAGGATGATGTAAGAAAAGAAACAAAGGAAAGGGTTAAAACCAATGCAGAATTCAAGACTGTTTCTGAAAGAAGGTAAACAGATGACAACAAAAAGAAATAGCAGCAATGACAAGTGGGTTGCTGTCACATACAGGAAAATTCAAAGATGAATCATAAGATTAGACAGCTGCAGAGTAAGAAAATACTAGCTGTTTTTCCTAGTCAATGCATATTGTAGACCATAACTGTACCTCTATTACTGATGCTTTACTCAGCCTCCTCAGACTTTAGCAATTATAAAATCCATCACCTCTTGTGACTTTTGGTGTCCCACCTCTCCTCTTGTCAGTTTCTCTCAAATATTTTTTTCTTTAACTGAACAAATTATGTTAGCATCTCAATAAAGGATGACAAGTAAATAAGTTTAGAAAGGCACATACTTAATTTGACCTTGGGCAACCAACACTTCCCAAAAAAAACCACTGCAATTCTGTAAACTCCCCATCAGTAGCTGCTTAGCCATACAAGTGTCTGAACTTTCTAGATCATCTTGTTTTTCACTTCAAAGCTTCCCAGAGCCTATTATTATGCTTCTAAGAGCACCCCAAGCCAACAAAACATTGGCTGGGATGAATAGCTCCAAGACTACCTCCTATATAAATTCAATCAATTTGTATTTATTTTAATCAAAACACCATTGCTCACTTATCAAGCTGAACCTGTCAAGACAGATTCTCTCTGAAAAGAGTTTCTGCATTCTGCTAGGCATATTTCTATAAAGTACCTCACTCTAAAGCTTCAGTTACCCATTTGATTTGGGGATTGGTTCATTTCTATAAAGTATGTAAGACAGAAAATGGGAGTTTTGATTTTTTTTTTTAATCAGAACACCTGCAGAATTAGCACTTTTTTTTTTTTTTTCAAAATAAGTAAAAAATCATGCCCAATTTTCTCAAAGAAAGTTTTTGGTAGCTACCTTAACTACAGGGAGAGATTTTTCTCCACCTCTGAATAAGGATTTAACCTGGATATTTTTTTTTTGTCCTTTGCTTTTCCTTTTGGTTAGCTCTAAATATGAGAAAGAAAACTTAAAATTGCTTGGTGCTTTGGCTGCTTTGAATACCACAAGATTTCACTTAGTCTTTCATAACCCACACAGGAACCTTTGTTCCACACAGTATTCATAACACCCATACACAATACCAAGGCTTCAACTCCTGATCTTAACTTCTCAGGATTAGAACAGAGCCTCATCCTGTTTGATCAATCAAATGATTGTCACTAGAGATGCATGTACTTACTATGCTACATGTAATAATCTGCTTTTGGTTTGCTGTTTGATTGGGGTTTTTATACACAAGAGCTAAGGCACCTGTTATTCTTTATCTGTTCACTTACAAACCAAATTTATGACTGTGAGAAGTAAAATTTAAGTATAGAGAATAGGTTTAGAGTGGCTCCATAGTCACTGAAAAGCTTGGGAGAATGGCATTTACCTCAATAACTAATCTTTTCCTTTGGAGCAGACTTAATGGTGTGGAACCATTAAGCAACTGGCAAGAAGCAAACTGTAGAGTTTAATATGCCATGCCTCAACTCTGGCACCTAATCAAGCTGTAAGTTTCAATAATTTATGCTTGGCAAATGTGCATTTCTTTCCTCAAACTGCCTTTGAAATATTGGACATTTCAGACAATGGCCAAAATTATTTCTTAGGTTGGAAAGAGTAAAACAATCAAGCAGAAGCATAAATGGAGTAGAAAGCAATAAATAAGAAGAAAAGTACCTTGACTTTGTGAATAGGTGACAGCACTAATGGTGAAATAGGTGGCAGCACTAATGAAATCCTCAGACAGAGAAGATAAAATGTTTTGGTTTACATATGTATAAGCAAGTTAACATACACTGAAAAATTCCCCTTTTCATATATTTTCACATGTTTTGAAAGCAGGAAAAGGGTGGCATATTTGGATTAATATATTTACCTTCAAATTCTACTCAATACAAAATCAACAGTATCATAGGACAGGAATTTTCAATGACGTTAAATTTCCTGAAGCTGGTGGCACACCTAACTTCAGCAGGAGCGTAATTACATCAACACTTGGTATCTATGAAGGGAAAAAACATATTCCAAACAGGCACACAGGCACTGCAGCAGAATCCAAATTCCTATATTAGCCAATTAGTTCTTTTGTACAGCCTATAGGAGTATTTTGAATACTGGGCAAGGAGGCAGCTACAGCCATTGAATGAGGCACAAGACTTCCTTCAGCTGATTTCAGGAACCAAAATAAAACAGGGAAAAACTCAAACCCCACTTTTTTCCCAAGCATCTTTCTTATGAGGCCACAGTAGTGTGACAATACTGTCACCATTTTCCACTGAAACCCAAAAAATGTCCCATCCTTTCCAAACTCCAAAATAAAGAACATGACTAATATAGCATGTAAAAAGAGTTACTAATATAGTAACTCTTTTTTGGGAAAGTAGAAGTGTATTTCTGTAAATTCCCAGTTATTAAGCACACTTAATAATTAAAAAATAATTAAAAATCCAACCACTCAGGACCCACTCTGGCAGTCACTCTTGCACCCACCTGAGCTGGAACTGAGGCTGCTACACACCCCACATCCACAGTTAGACCACGTTTCCTTACAGCATCAGCCCAGCTATCCCATAGTAGAGTCCCAGACATCCCAATTCCTAAAATAGTTTAATCTTGGTTCAATGACTAAATAGGAAAATAAGAGCTGGAGCTGGTGCCTCAGAGGAGGGACCCTGAACTAAGGAACTCCTGGGCTTTCATACCTTCACAGTCTGAGTGTGCCAAATTCTGGGGGTCCCCAGCTCCTGCTGTGTCTCTGAGTGTCCTCTCACAGCTGGGCCACAGGTCCCTGTGCCATTTCTGCAAGGGGTCAGTGCCAGGTCACAGCCTCTTGCCTCAGGTTCTCCTCACTCAGGGCTCAGCCTGCAGCTGGTACTGCAGCTGCCCCCTGAGCTACCTGCACCACAGGGATTCCTCAGCATAACTTCCTTAGCATCTCTCTCTCAACAGTTGAATCAAGTGACAGCAATGTTAACTGGCTTTGATTACACCATATATCTCTGCATTTTTACCTAAGAAAGAAGTAATTAAACTTTTACTTTTTTTTTTCCTCCCTCCACAGTCAGATTACATGTTTGATTAAGGCAAAATGAATACACAAGGATTAAGTCACCACTTAACACAAATTTTTCATTATTTATACTTTAGATAAAAACACAGGAAAGACTTGAATAAGCAAATCTTTGACCAGAAAGCAGGCCACTATCTACCTTCACCTTTGCAAAATAAACTCATCTAGATAGTCTATTTTAACAAAACATTGCATTCTAGCAAAGCTGTATTTACCTGAAAACATGCATCTGAGGCTCTGATAGGTATATCTCAAATATTAAAACCTATTTTTTTGTTCTTCATAAAGGCAGCAAAAATGATAACAATATATTTTCTGACAGCCATCACTTCTTTTAATCGAGACCAAGTGAGATTGTTTTCGTCTATTTTTTGTCTTCAGTGCACCTAAGGGTAAAATATCTACAGTAAGCCTGATTTCCTCTCACTGAGTGATACTCAATTCATAACAGTCCAACAGCACTAGTGTATATTTCAGTATTATCTGTCTACTATTGTCTCACTATAAACATAAAAGACCTAAATAGCTACCCTTTGAGACTGATTTAATTTAAAAAAAATAACTACTTCTCAAAATCAAATTAACATAAAAAAATGAATCTAGATGATCTTCAGTGGTCCCATTCAACCTCAATGATGGTATGATTGCATAATTTCTTTTCCACAAATTATTTTTCTCCAATAGACAGCCTCACAACTGTGCAGATCAAGTATTTACCGTAGAACAGACACATTTTTTTTTTCTGAAAATGTGCCTAAACAGCAGAATAGGATGCCAGGGAAGGGGTTGAGCCACCACCCCTGGAGATATTTAAAAGATGTGTGGATGTGGGACTTTGGGACATGGTTTGGTGATGGACTTGGCAGTGCTGGGTTGGTGTTTGGACTCAGTGATCTTAGAGGTCTTTTCCAACCTAAATGATTCTATTATTCTTTCATGCAGTGCCTAAGAACAGATGCTAAAACACCATTATCACTATCATTACTGTTATTTACTTGACTGTTGAAGGGTAGAGTTCACTGCTTTAACTGGCATTGACAGAATTTATGGATTTCAAAACAAATGCTTTAAAAGTATGCTTATGGTAAATGAATTTTGTATGCTGTAGTAGTTTAATATATTTCTCTTAGCCAGATTGTACCATCTTACTACACAGAGATGAAATTTTTGGCCTTATGGACTGAAAATCCCAAACACCCAAACAAAGCTTTTCAAATTTTAGAATACATTCCGCATATATTTATGCTTACATATAAAAATTTCTCCCACGTGAACAGAAATTGATGAAATATATTTCATGTCTCTACTTCAAAAGAGTAAAGGAATATTAATTTTGTTTTAATTCTTATTTTCTAATTAATAAATTTTTCTAAATAAAATCAGAAGACAGCCTCTTTTCTGACTAGTAGTTTTGTGATTTCTGAGCTGTAGTCAATACATGCTACTTTGGCTGTCATTTTAGAATTAAAAAACAGAAATGCTCATTGATTTTTAAAAATGCCAAGAATGTGTTCAAATTCTGTAAATATAGTTATCTTGGAATCTGTGCACCACAAAAGATAAGGCTTCTATCATTTCAGGGTTAAATTTGAGTTCTTCGAATGTGCAGGCCAGAAAACAACTGGCTTGCAGTAATTTTGGTCAATTTTGGTCAATTTGTCTGTACCAATATTTGAGATTAGACCTGAAAATTTTAGGTGTATGGCAATGAAAATAGCCTGAGCACCTGAAGAAATGAGTTTCCTATATTTTGTATATTTATTTACATGAAGCTGATAGAATAAAAATCTCCATACCCCACTTAAAGGCAAAAGCTATGAAATGCCATTCACTGTGTCAGCGATATTTAATTGTCATGTAAAAACATCTATTGGACAAGTTGCCTGGTCATCTGTCACAATAAATGCACCCAAATACTTTATAACGAGAGAAGATAACTTTAAAAGTCTTTCATCTATAGAAAATTACAACTGAGGTCACTAAGAGCAACAGGCTAAATGAAATAATAAAAACTAGCAGATAATTAAAACTTAATTCCTAAAGCAAGCAACACCCCCTTTTATTATACTCCTATATTGTCTTTTGAAGAATATCATGCCAATGTTTTACCCGTGATTCTACTGTCAGATTTCAATTAGCTACTGTTCTGAGCAAAGCTGGCAAAAAGAATTCTAGACTTAATCTATCACATTTAAATAAGTGAGTAAATTCAACATATGGGCCAACTCACTAGCAAAACTTTTGTCCCATAACTGTTGTGTACTGCATGCGCAATTAAATTTAGTACGAAATAAAGTATCAGGGTATGCCAGCTTTAAACCTTTAAATTCCTTCTTTAACACTAGATTTTAACAAAATGCCAGTAAACATTCAAAACAAATCAGCTTTAATGAACTGCATCAAAACCTTTTTTAAAAGTGAAAAAGTCAGCTAGCAATTACTTTTTAATTGCCTGTCTCCATGTCATCTTAATTAGTAGCAGATTATCATTTTTGGTTTGGCCTATTAGTTTCTCAGCATGATTGGTTTTGGTTTATACTATTTTGGGATAGTTCAGTATTACATTTTTCAGATTGGTTATAATTTAGTTATTTAATTACAGTACATTGCTCCAGCCAGTAGCAATCCCAAGAGAGCTAATCATCAAACTAGAGTTGTGCACACATTGAAAGTATGCTGTAATTTTTTCTGATACTTTACTGAATATCTAAATCATATTACTTATTATGAGCTAACTGAAGAGTTCCATTTAATAACATAATCACAATAATTATTAAGTTCTACTAAAGATGAATAAAATAATTATCATTAAACATCTACTTATTTATGGTTTGTTCACATGCTACATACAGTGGGATGGTGAGGCTGCCTTTAAAACAGTGGGCATATTAGCTATATAAAGTAGAATAATAATAATAACCAAAAAAAACCCAAACCCACTCTCAAACTACAAATAGTCATCCAGGGAACAGAAGTACAACAGAAAGGGATGTTTGGAATATGATCTATAGTATATAGTAGGTATAACAATTCTGTTCAGCCTCAGAAGGGCAGATGCATCCTGTGCATGCATCCCACTGTGCCAGCATGGGAAAGGAAGAGTGTAGCCTCAGAAGGGTTGAGATTTACCTCTGGCTCTATCTTTGCAGAAGTCATTCACTGGAGCTTGTCATTCACTGTAGCTCTCACATAAATGCTGAGGAGTTGTATCAAAAGTAGGTGACATGAGTAGAGGAACCAGTTTGACTACTTTGGGTCTCCCCTTCACATATTGGGTCTCCTCCATCCATATCATTTGGGCAGCAAAAGATAATGCGGTAACAGGCTATTGTGTTTTCCTGTGCAGCAAATGCTACAGGGAGAGTGCTGAAAGATGCACTCACAAGGGGAATATAAGGAGCTATCATTCCCACAGAAAGAGTTATTGGAGTTAGTTAGCAGAAGCATATTGGTATTTTGATGATGCTGGCATAGCTGAGTACTTTTTTTATTTCCACCCTCTTTTGTCTCCCTTCTAAAGACCTGGGACAAAGAAGGAATAGGAAATCCCTGGAATTCAATCTAAATGCCATCAAAACAAAACAATACATTTTTGATGCAGTAGAGCTAGTATTTAACCCGAGCAAATGAAGAATGTAATGTTTACTTTCCTCTACATTCTTTCTCTCTGCAGTAGCAAAACAATGTCACAAAGGAAAACACTTGATTTCTGTGGCAACTGTTTACCACTGACTGTTTGTTAGGTGGGATTTAGCCCACTATAAACAATTTTAAAATTAGATATTAGATCTCACTTGCTAAAAACAGCTCTAAAACTCTCTTTACACTGAACCTGGAACAGGGTCAGCATTCTGATGCATAGGAAGAAAAGCAAGCCTTTCTACTCAAATGATGACCTAAATGTACATATAGATGGGATATACAGGAATGAGAGATCAATTACAACAAAATGTTCCTGTAGACGGACTTATTGGTAACAGTGAAATGTTTAGTAAAAGAGAAGCAAAAAACACCAAGAATTACTGTAAGCAACTAAAACCTGTGTATGGCACCTTCATGAATGGCACTGAAGAGTAATCTTGGCATTCACCAAAAAAGGAAAAGTATATGAAATCTCGCCTGCTGGTAGAGAGAAAGAAAAATATCAGCTAGATGTTCTTTATGGTTAATAATTGCATGCTGCTCAAACTTAATTGTTATGCAATACATTGGCCCCACATCTGAAACTCTCACCTCTTACAACCAGTAACAACAATATGCCTCTCCAAGCTTTTCATAAGAGATTTTTATAGATACTTCTTAGTAACATGATTCTCTTTTTATAAACAATGCTGACTTTATTTTAGCTAAGAGATTTAAAAGATAAGCAGGTTTCATCACTGCTTGTTTCAAACCATCAGAAACCCCTATTATATGCTTTTACTTTCTTGTTTTGCTCAACTTAGCAAGTGTTTCTACATGATTACAAATGGATGTATGAACAGTAACAGGCTGAGATCCTTTGTACCTGGAAAAGGAGAAAGAAGAAAACAAGGTTACCTCCTCCCTAAGCAGCACACAATCTAAGCCTAAGACGAGACTAAAAATAGACTGGAAACTATGAAAGGCATTTTCAGCAATGCCAAGTAACAAAATATGAAATAAAGAGTCCTCCAATTATATGTCCCCTTTTAAATTCACTTAAGACATCTCTCATTGCTCCTTACAGAACTGGTTTCCATGGGTACCTGGGATGAGTTGAATGTAACCCATTCCCCATTTTTTCACTGCTTTTAAGGTGTGGGCTGGGTTAGGTACAACCAGCCTACTGTGGAGCACAGGAAGTGCAAAGTGCCACTCCTCCCTATGCTTCTACAAATGAAGGGTCTGGTTAAGGTGGATAAAAAACACTGAGAAACTTCTCTTTGAACTATGACTTCTGTTTTTCCCACACAGAGACAATTAAATTTCTCAAGTATTTGGGAATTTCTGAAGCTGAAAAGCACTAAAAGTGTCAGGTCTTACAGTCCTTACTTAGTCACAAATGGAATGTAATACTGCCAGAGATTTAAAAGCAAATAAAGACAACAATTTATTTCACAATCAGTGAAATCTTTGTAGATATCAGCACAGGAAAAAATAAAAAGGGTACATAGATAATGATTCATAGAATTGAGTCATATTTTTTCAGTGGTGAAACTACCTGTAGCTTTTGCTTTATCTTGGTATTATATGCAACATCTCACACTGTTTGGCTCACAAAAGAAATTATTAAATCTTAGCCCTTTGTTTGATTACCTACTCCCACTCTTCATAAGAATACTTCTCTGTCCAGGCTTAATAAGCATAATATTTTTAATAACAGAAAGAAGAGTTTAGTTACTGGTACACTGGACCCAAAATAAGTATGAATTTATATCTGTCCCACTGAAACCTTGAACCAACAGTGAGTGGGACATGACCCAGCTAACAGGTGAACCAAAACCACGGTAGAATATCCAGGGCCCTATTTTTCTTTCCTGTGAAATCATGAACAAAGACTAATGCTGAAACAAATGGACTAATGAGGAAAGAGAGAATGAGACTCTGATCCACAGTAACTGAATAGGAGACATTCTGGCAGCAGCTTCCCTTCAAAGGGCTTCAGCTCAACATCTTCCTCTGGTTTCAGCTGAAAAAGCAATTATACACTGAAGGCTATAGAAGAACAGACTTGCTTTTAAGGTATCGGAAATGTTTTGACATGGGTTCTAAACAAAACATGTACAACACATACAGAGCCATGGAAAAAACCTGCTTGGTTTAATGTTTCATTAAAAACTGGGAACACAGCCCACATTAACTGAAAGGTTCACACAGCTTTTGTATGAACTTGGGCCAAGATATGTTATGGTTTCACATCAAAACCTGTCAGAAATTTGTGGGTTTTGCATGGTTGCATTGTGAAATTGGGTGAAACCAGTATTTTATTTGGAGTTCTGAGATCCAGCTGAATCCAAACACAAACCAAAATTCAATGAACATAAGGGCAAGTAGATTAAAGTCTTTAAAAAAATTTATAGATCCAACATGGTCTGCACAGCTATGAATGGAGCCTCTTTTTCACCCAACACTGATCAAATGTCAAGGAGAGAGTTCAGAAGTCTTGTGGTCTTTGAAAAACCTGTATTCATTAAGCTCTGAAATGGTTCAGTTGAAGCTGGTTTAAGTACATCTTGTAGATAACTCTACTCAAGCTGCAGTGTTACTTTCACAGACTTTTCTTAAATTGCTTGGAAAAGAATTTGTTACATTATATAACTATCTTTTACATGTAATTGAGAATATTTGTCAAAACACCCACACACAATACATCTGCCGCTAAACATGACAAAAGTTTCTAAAGTTAAAGTAACTTCTTCCAGGAAAGACATGAATACAAGGGGACAGAAAGAATAGAAAATGATGTAGAGGAAGTGACATACTTTGACTACTTCCTAGAACATTATGTAGACACTTATTAAGGAAAGATAGTAAAATGGCAGTCCAAATGTAATAAATCAAAAGGGCAGCATCTTTTCTCTTTTTTTTATGATTTTACCTGCAGAGAACAGTACTGCAAGATTCAGTCTAGAAAAGAATTGTTTCATGCTGATGAGGTCATATGTTTCAAATCCTGGTATACTGTAGAGTGAAGTATTCTAAAATCATTGCACAAATACAGGAAGAGGAATACCAATTTAAAACTGTGACTTGTTGAATCCAACTGATAAAAAAACAATTCAAAAACAACATTAGTACTGAGACTGCAGAAAAACAATAGCTCTCAAACTGAGTTGATGTGTGAAATCTGAATATGTACTAGAGGGTGGTACATAGCTTCTGTGTCAATTTAAGGGAATTGTGGTATGAAGGGGACAGAGGTTATATGATTTAGGTTAATTAGTAGCTTCAGTTTTTAGCTCTATGAAATATCTCTTGGATTAACTGAGGTTAAATTCAGGCTGTTAATCCACATTAAAACCAAACTCCTAACCACTTTAAAAGTATTTATTGTCTCATGTTCCTCAATACACATTAAGGTGTCAACTATGACTTGCTTGCTATTAATTTCCACACCTGTATTCAAGGGGTAAGTACTGGAAAAAGAGAGAACAGGTGGAAGCAAATATAGATAAATTAGATGTTTTCAGAGGGACTGGGCGTGATAGACTGCATTTTAGAACACTGTGTCAAACTGCCAAGGAAAACTCAAAGCTGTAAGTAGTTCTCTGTAAAAAGCTATGGGAAACATGAAAGGTACTTTTAAAAAATGAGAAAATGACATAGAAATATAAACCAAATGGCTTAGGTTCAATATTCATAAAAACACTGGGATAAATCAAACTGCTGATAAACTATAAACACATGAAAGGTAACATTCAGAACAGATCTGTCATTTATACCAACCCATAAACAACACCAGACTGAACTATAAGGTATTTCTATAATGCACTCTGATTATCAGAAATCTCTCTCAACTCTGTAGAGTGAGAGATACACTATGTGATATATATTATAGGAAGATTGGTCCACTGTGAAAAAAGTTTCCACTGGAAAAAAATAGAACATTAGTAATTGTATACTATATTGCACAGCTCTGCTTTTACAATTTTACTTCAAAGTTGTCAGAAAAGGAAAACAAGAGAAGCACTCAGATTACTTCTGCTTAGGGAGATGGGAAGAAGGAAACATGTCTCTTCATATCAGCTCAAACTGAACATTGTAGAAGTTTATGAAGACAAAAATGAGTTCCCTTCTCTAATGGAGAGAACTTCCATAAAATGTAGAGACACGATGATATCCCTGCAGAAGCAGAAATTTAGGCTGCCCTTGAATGTCTCCTCACCAAAGTCCAGCACATTTCAAGCAGAAAGAGCAGAAGAGCCACCTGACATTCAGTGATGGTTCAGAGCAGTGAAAAGCTTCTACAAGTGCCCCTTCTACACACAGAACCTAAGGAGGAAAACAATTAGTTTGTTTCTCCCTCTGTCCTTTAAAGTGTAATGTCAACATAAGCAGATTGTTTCTTATCCAGTGGATTTCTTCCCTTCATTTGCTTCTGTACTAAACATTTTTGTGGTTTTACATTAAGTAACCAAGGGCTGTAAGAAGTTTCATGCAACCAACCACAAATTCCACAACGCACATTCACACTTGATGTGCCTTGCTCTGAGAGACAATAAACTAAGAAATTAGGGGGGAAAATTACACTGTTCTGTTTGATCTTTACACTCTGCTTATTTTGCTAGAGGACTTTTCAAATCCACAGCTGGAGACAGTATTACTCCACCTCTCTGGTCTAAGTGTAGAAAAAGGATGCACCTCTCTTAGAGCACTAAAACAGAGTGGCATATCTTTATAGTCAGGTTATGACGATAAAGCACACCAGAGGCCTGAGGTGTATAATGCTTTTTTCACACTCAGGCAATCTGAATGTTCTGTGTAATTGCTGCTGAACTGATCCTTACAAACAGGGCTGTGAAACAACTTGTTTCTACTGCGCATTTGCCGTGAGTGCTTCAGAATCAGGAATTCACTAAACACATTGCCTGGGCTTTCTAAAACTAAAGCCCAGGCAAATTGCAAGGTCCTTTTGCTTTTTAGATACTATGTTTAGACAGCAGCAAGGTTGCTACTTTATTTTTTTTCTACACTGTATCATTTAAAGCAAATATCCAAATCCAGAGAATGCACCATCTGGAATGCAGTTTGTCTAATTGGTGCTCCCTGCAGCACGCACAAATCAGGTGTTTTGGGATAAGTGTTCACAATTGGATTTTATGTGTGGGAGGATTGTTTGACACTTGCATCTTTAAAATTAGTAAAATCTATTGGAAGGAAGGCAAGCCTCAAGAATTATAAATATCTTAATATTATTAATTTAATCTTAATGTCCCAAACTCTGTGAAGAAATTCTGTCCAAAAGGTTTCTCCTTCTTGCCTTTTCCATGTTGAAGTCTAATGGTGTCCTTACAAAATTGAAACAATAGCTAGGTAGAAGGAAAAGTTTTTAATTGTTTTTATTGTTTTTAATATTCTCACTGACATCAAGAAAGTTCCCACAATGCCATAGATGTCTGTATTCTAACTATACCTAACAGATCTAAACAGATACCTAGACTTATATCTAGTATATATATATAATAGTAAAATAGATAGACCTTTATCTATAGTTTCTATTACTGGCATTGTTAGTTTACTCAAATATTTTAATCCTCATTATCTTGGTCACTGGAATGAGCTTATCCCAGCAAGCTGGTATCACCTGAAAAAAATTCAGTTCTGGGTTTTGATAAAAAAAGAACACACTTCCTCCTATATTTCAGTTTCATCTTTGACAATGCATTAAAAAAATTAAAGAAAATTAAAGTGAGCCTTTACAGAGAGTCCAGAAAATCAGCCTTGTATAAACTGTTGGTCATTAATCTTCATATTTGTTTAGGGAACAAGAAATCATGTAACACAACATAAAAGTATAATTCTGGATTTTAGAGTCAGCTGGAAAATATGGAGGTACGTTCTTACTGGTGTTTTCCAGGTCAGTATTTTAGGGAGAACACTTGATTTTGGTGAGGTTCCTCAGAAAAAAAAAACAAAAAAACCAAAAAAAACCCCAAAAAAACCCAAAAAACAAAACAAAACAAAAAAAAAAAATAACAAAGTCAACAGAATCCTGCCTTGCTTTTCTTAGCTTCCTTGCTTACTGAATTCCTCAGCAGCTGCATTCCTAAATCTGCAGTCCATGCCAGAGGCTGTGGCAGGGTCAGGCTTTTGGTATCCAATGCTGCACAGGCATCCTGCTAGACCTTGCTGGGGTTTCAGTCCCTCTTATGTTCCAGTATATTTAGCTTTCACTACCAATACATGCCTCACTGAGCAGACAGGCTTAAAGCACCCTTGGGACTCTGAAAATTTTCACACAACTGGGTGAAAGGAAATGTGATACACACAGCAATCTAGCAGGCAGAAAAGCATATTCCATAATGATAAATAATGAGAGTGCAAAAAAGGAGATTGTGGTCCTACCTCATGATTTGGTCATAATTTCTTCCAAGCACAGTTAACAATTGCATGGTTTCCTTCTGGAGCAGTGGAGAGCCATGTACCACACAACTGCCTTCTGAGATGACCAGAGACCAAATAAGCTCCAGAGACACCTCAGTTATACCATAGCCTTTTACACCTTGAGGGAAAAAAACAAACCAAACCCAAACCAACAAAAAACCTCCAGCCAACCAATAAAAATACCAACAAATAAAACCAAGAAAAACCCCAAACCAACATAAAAAACCCCAAAACTGACCCAACCAACCAACAACAACAAAAACAAAGCACCACCAAACCAAAGCAGAGGGAAAGAGAGAATCAAATTGCATTGAAAAGAAAAATTAACATTAGTTCAAATGGCCAGCAAACCATAATAAAACTTCACTTTCCTATAACTCAGCCTCCCTTGTTACATTCATCTTTTATTACTTCTGTGTTCTCTCAGTTTTGCTATTATTCATGATACTGCCTGCTCACATTTTCTTACTTTCTTCTGTACTTCTCTAGTGCATGGATCATTTCTCAAAAAAATCACAGTTGCTTCACAGTAGTTTCTCCCAGTTCTGCCATCTGGCCAATCTTTTGTTCTCAATCCTCTTATCCTCAGCTCTTCAGATGAGAATTTATTTTCCTAGATAATCAGCTAGCCAGTTAAAGGTGTTTCCAGCACATGATCCACAAACACACTTTGGTCCTGTGCTGCTAAAACCTCAAAGGCACACAGGATCCATTTCTTGAGGCAGCCTCAAGAAATGTGCTTTTTATCAGCATATTATGCATTATTCACATCACCAAATAGTTCAATATTATTTTACAAAATAATAGAACATTTTTAGAAGCCCCAAAGATCTACAGATAAGAAGTATCCTACTGTGAATACATCAAAATGCATTCACTCCCCAAAAAACAGCCTCTAAAATGATAAAAATAGGACAGCAATAGCTGTTAGGTCTTACAGTTTCTGTAGTCTTAAAGGGCATTTTCCCATCTCCTGCAGTAATTTATGTCAGCCAGGCCACAAAGCCAGCGCACTGCAAGGAGATTTGGGAACTGTCTGGGCACATACAAACAAAGTAGGAGAGGGAGGAATATACTTTGACTCACGCCTTTGGCTTGGACACTTTTCTCTTGGAAACAGTTATGAAAATGTGACAAGATTTATTAAAATAATGTTACATTTATGCCATATAATAAATACAAGCATAAAGAATAATAAACTTGAGAATTTTGAGTGTTCTGAAACCAGAAGTATGGGAATGTCAGCATACAGGAAACTATTTGAAAAACTATTCTAAGCTTATTAAGAAATATACTTAACAGTCCACATCAACTTTGATATGCCACCAAAGGACAATATTTTGCAATGTATTTATTTTTCAAATAGAAAAAATAGCCTTAAGATGGTTTAGCAAGTGAATTTCATAATTGGGAAAAAGAGACCATGATAAAAAGGTTACTTTGGAAGGGTATGGCTTGCATCATTGCTTTCTTTATAGTTACTTTCCTTAAAGATATTTGTTTTATAATTTAAATTACGCCATTACTCTTAGCTTATGTGCTTATGGATTCTTAGATTTTGTTTGTTTCTCCTCTGCAAAATTTTTCAACACACTCAAAGTACTTTTGGTAGGGAAGGGGTCTTGTTCATAAAATGTGACAGGAATTTTTCATATACTTTTCAAAATAAGGAGCTGGTCTTGTGCTTTTAAAGAGGTGCTTTTTTTTTTTTAATTTTGAAATCTGGAATTTTCACTTAATAAGGGAAGATTTACAGGAATTTACCCAGAAATATTTCCATACAAAAGCTAGAATCATATGCACACGATAGAAATAAGAAGATAACATTAAAATAATGAAATTTTAACAAAAAGAACAATAAAGAAAGGATCATAAACTTCAGCAGATTAAATTTAATAATGTAGTTAGCAAGGCTGAAAAAAGAGTTTGAGGAACAAGCAAATACAGCAATCAAAACCAGTTCTATATACTTCTTCTAACACCTCAGAAAAAAAAAAAAGGCTGCCAAAGTGTCTATAGTGCCAATTGGTATTCATGGCATGAAGACAATACAGGGAAAGGACAAGGTTATTACAAAGAAGCAAAGTGAATTCTCTGAATTTTTTCTCTGTGGAAGAAACCATTGAGGTCCTAACTTGGGAATCCTATAGAAGAGAGCACACACAGGCCAAGCAAAGGATAGCACACCACCAAAGCCAGATAGCACCCACCAGGGATCTTTAACAGAACTCAACAATGAAATATCAAAATTATCTATGTGCTGTGTGCTATAAAGGCACGTAAATGAATCAATATAGAAATACAGGTCAGAGAAGAGATGAAGGATGCTTTTCATCAAGGTCACAATTAACCTGAATTTTGGCAAGGTTCAATTCAGTGACCTCATTTTTGTGGAATCTCATGAGCACTTTGGGCTCCTCACACAGCAGAAGCACCACTTGTCAACTTTTCTTTCCAGCAAGCTTCCCTGGGCTGCTGCCCTTGTCTTTCCCCTGTTTACTCAGCTCTCCACAACTTCTGTCTCTGGAAAAGCAGCATAATGGCATCACAGCTTCTCATTCCTTGTTCTCTGACTTTCAGTCCTCATCACATTGCTTACTTTGAAGTCACCAACTCCCTGTATGCATAAAAATTGCACAAGGCTCTTCTGCCTTAATTAACATTAATATTGAGAAAACTAACCTCATACCCTTTCTATTCCAGTCTTAATAGTCTTCCAAAGCTCTGTGTTAAAAGACATTTTGTTATGTTAGAATTCCCTTATCTCTGTTTTCTTTCAGCTGTCATCTGCATATACTATATTCCAGCCAACGTTTAAATAATTAACTAAGGATAAATTACTGTATTTCTTCCTAAATTAGTAGTGGAATGTAGTCCTACTAAAACCAAAGGAATAAGTTACAAATTATGAGCCATTTCACATATGGATGGTCACATTTACCAGAGTATATATTGAAAAAGAATATATACATACATAGCAAAAAAATGTAGAGAGCATCAGTGCAAAATTATCCTTTACCATGATACATCTGGTTTTATGCAATACATTCTCAGAAAACTTTCTGGTACTCAGTAGTCCTCTGAGTGTTGAGCATTTTAAGCATTTTTGACTATGAATAAGGATTATTTTTCATAAGAAGGGAACAAAACCATTTTCTTGGCTTCTTCAGCATTTATAGAAAACCACTCTCACTCAGCAGAGAAAGAAAAAAACAAATCCTAGCATATAAGTAGCCTTTCAAATAATTATAGCATCTGCATAGTTGGCACTTTGAGATTTGATAGCTAGGAGATACTCAAGGACAGAGTTATTTGTTGTACTCATAATGGCAATGTTAAGCTCCCCACATAGAGCAAAGCACAAAGCATCCCGAAAATGCAGGATTATAAATATGAGAAAAAGAAAACAAACAGGGAAAGGTAAACACAAATTTTACACATACACTCATTATTAGCCTCTTCTGTCCCACACTTTACAAATATTGCAGAGCGCTAATGCATTGTCCTTCAGATTCCAGCCTTGGTATTTTTCCAAAGGTCTGACAAATATTATTTTGTTATTTCATAATTTCTTTAGTATTTTTTCCTTTCAATTATTCTCTGCTTATAAGCTGGTGCAGTCGATACACTTGTCCAGCCATGCCCTACCATTAGCAGTCCAGCTATCTATATTTTCAGTACAAAAAGGTTAATGACCTTATTCCAATTGTCACTGTGAGACAACAGTCACAGTCCTTGGGAAGGGTTGCCTTTCAGGCATCAATTTAAATTTCGCTAATATAATATGGAAAATTCTGAGGATTTCTCATTAATAAGGCAACATACATATGTAAATCTCATAATTGCTGCTCTGAATTAGGTATGGATGCATGAGGAAATGCTACACTGGAAGAATACTCAATTTCTGCTTGCTGTGGAGTTTGGTTTTCATTGAGAGCAGGGTGAGAAAGGTATTTCAATAATGAGGAAGGGCTTACAATATCCATTAAATACATCCACTACATGCATGTTTATAGTATGTATTTTTTTTAATATCAGCTCAGTATCAAACAATACAATTTAACTAGCATCATTTAGGATTTTGCACATGTGCTGTTCAATATGAAATGCTGCCTTCATTGACAGCTGCTTTGCAAGCACATGGAGTCCATGTCAGAGTCTGTGAGGAGTAGAAAATATACTTCCTAATTTATTGTCTTTAGCTTCACTGAAAGATCGCAAGATAAATTAGATTTTTCAATTTCCTTCAGGGAAAGCAGTGACATTTTCTGTTATCCTTTAAGCACTTAGAGTATATGAAGAACAGAGAAGTCAATAATCAGCAGTAGCTATGCTATCCAACATCTAATTACCAGTGCAGTATTTAGAAGTACTACACTACCCTCTTCTCTCAATTTTCTGTGTAATGGCAGATTTTATAGGCTTTTAAAATTTAGGGGGTTGCCATTAAGAATAAAAGAGTGCTTCTTGAAATTAAATAAAATATTCTTTTACTTTAAAGTACTCTCTGAAACACAGATGCAGAATACTGAATATTTTTTGGCTGCTAAGAGGAATCTGAAAACAGTCTCAGAACCATCCACCCTCATGTTTTCTAGAGAATTTTCCAATTCTCTTTAAAACATGGTAGCACAACTCTTCCCAAAAATTCTCTCTCCTCAGAGTGAAATAAGAAAAAAGCTACTCAAATCCAAACAACAAACAAACAGAAAATCCAACCAAAATCACAGTTCAGAAATGTTGGAAAGCGGGCTGTGTAACCAGGAGAGTTCCTCAAGCAGTAACAGCACAGAACTACACAGGCTCAAGAGTGTCATCCAGCACAGGGACAGCATGTTAATTTTACTTCTCCCTTCCCCCCAGTCCAAAATGTCAGGTTAATGGAAACTAAACCAGAAAACCCATGAGTTAATCAAGACAAAAATATCAATAGAAGTTTTGCCTTTCTTGACTGCTTGAATATTTTAAAAATATAAACAAGGCCAAAAAGAAGCAATGGTCGCATTTTCCTAACACTCTGAAAGATATTTTATTGCTTTTATTTTATGATAAATAGATTTAGTAAATTTCATACAGATTGAAGGGGCTTATTCTCTTAGACTTGAGACATTATTAGCAGTAGGAACAGTATGAAAAGTATCTTGTAGAAGATAAATCAGGGTACTTGGAGTTGAAAAGACTGAGATAAACACATTGGAAATACTTCAGGATTATTTTAAATTGTACTGATAATCTAGTGATCCATTAGAATTCTCTTTTAATAATCAGTTTTGAAAGCATCAACTTTTTGATTTCTAACTTGCTGATTTCTTAGGAAGCTTATTAACTAGGGATATACTCATTCAGTATTAAACATTTTCCTAAACTATTAAGTATTTCACCACCCAAGTAACAGTACAGCAACATTTATTATTTACATACATACAGTATCTGCAAAAATTTAATACAAGGAAAGTCTTCCTTATTTCTCAATAGGAAACTGTAAATGTGAAACAATAAGAATCTTTACATTTCAGTAGCACCTTGAAATACCTAAAAATGATGATTTATTAGTCTTCTGAACATTATACAGAAGATTACATTCTACATAAAAAGTGAAAATTATTTTCATATTCTAGGGTGTAAATGGAACTGCCTCTGGGCTGGATAAGCTTTGGCATTCATCTCAGAATTCAGCATAGCAGTAAGGACTCAAGAATCACTTATCTAATTGGGCAAATGGATAATCTTCCTCCCTCCCATTGTGATGGTGGTTTGTTGGGTTTGGGGTTTTTTCTCAGCTCGTACACAGCATCACATTTGAAGCATTGAAAAATGTTTAAATTGAGGAAGAATTTCTAAAGGGACCAAAAAATTTTCCTTGCACTAGCAAGGAATGTCACATTCAATAGATGACAATTGCCTGACGTGTGTTTCAACCTCCCAACAATAACCACCAATATTTAAGTGTGGTTTTAAGAAACCAGTTACATGATTGTCACTTGTTTACTTGCTTATCACAGATAAATTCTTTCATCTTGTTCTATAGCAGTGGTCTACAATTATTGGTCTTCACTAGAGCATCTGCCTGACATCTCAGCACAGCTGAAAACAATTGCTCAGAAGAATCCTCTGCACAAAGGCTGGCTGTTCATAGCAATGCAAAAAATCCAGAGGTTCTTACATCTCCCACCTTCTTCCTTTCTCTTATTACATAGCTCTATAAAGGGTGAATGAGTTCAAGAGAAAAGTTAATTAAACGTTTCCATTTCTAATCAGTTCAAGATCTGGAGATAATATGAAAATCTTTTTCAAGCCCTGTGTGGAACCACAGACAGACATATTCAGAATACAAGACATTCATAGCATCAGGGACTACACATGGTCAAAATAATAATGTGAAGGAGCAATAATTCTTTCTGAGATCACTTAGTGCCATTTACAGTAATGTTTAGTGAGTAGTGTGTTTTAACCCAATTCAATTTGAGTATTCATTAGGAGATGTATTTATACCGTATATTTTTTCCATTTCTTAGTTGTAACGATCATATTATCAATTCTGGTTAGGTGCCTAACAAAGTGAATGATACAGCTGGCAAAGGGGAATTAGTCTGTTTTCATCTCTGTAAAACAAACATCAGAACACAAGAGGAGATCATTTTAGTTTAAGCACTCTGTTTGCAGTGCACATCAACATCAACAGCACGAGAAGAGTGCCACAGCCAGTTTGTTGGCTAAGAATTATCAGATTGAAACATACCAAATAAATCCTCGTGCTGATTAAAGAAATAGACCATCAGACTCAGAATTCTTGTTTCTAGTGGCTGACTCTTCCACAGAGTCCATCTTAAAGCTGAATGTAGCAGCTTTTTTATCTGCCTAAGCTTGTTTGCATCTCTGGATAATTCACATGAGAATGGAAATCAAAGAGTGCCATTCTTTGACAACTATGTTTTAGAGCATTTAGTTCATTATCTAAGTTACACTGCAAACTGCTTAACCTACGTGCACAAAGAGTCATAAACAGAAGCATGAGAAAATTTATAGAACAGCGTTCAACAAATGAATGGAGGATTTGTATTTTTATTCTTTAGTTGGTATTATTGTAGCTTTGTTATTAGCTACATATTCAAAATTACACTGGGAGTATGTGATTTTAGTATTTGTGCAGAAGTCATTAATTGAACAACAACAATAATAAAGATGTCATATTGCATTCAATTGATGGTTTGTCAACTAAAGACTGTTGCATTCCTGGCATTTTCAGCTTTGCTGGATGTGCTACCAACTTCTACAAAAGCTTGAGTCCAAAACAAGATCCTGAAAAGGATCTGGATCAGAACACAATCCTCCTAGGCGCTAGATAATACATATTTATGTTGGATAAGTAGTTTTTTCTGAAAGTACTGAAGGTTCCCCCAGATATGCTACCCTTATACCAAGATAAACCTTCATCATGCTCTTACCTTTAATTTCTTGGGAAAGCAGTGCCCATGCAGAATAGCTGCTTCATGAAAAAAAAAAAAATTCAAAACGCGCCAAAAGTCTTTTCCCATGCATGTGCAGAATTCAGATATAAAAAACATAGATTGTCTTAATCTGAGGTTTGATACTTGGAAAACAAGGTCAAGAGCATAAGTTTCTTCAGCTTCAGTATCTCTGAAAGACACACTGTTTGTATTCATTGTGGGCATTTAATTGGCACTTTACTGTTGCTGCTAATGGAGGTGGCTATGATGCACACTATGGTTGCAGAATCAAAATAAGTGTATTAATTAACTAAATTTTAAACTTTCCTCATCAAAATCAACTATTACATCATGAAACATCAGATATTCAACTACCCTGCAGTTATTTTCTATCTTGGACTTTGCTCAGGGGACATTGCAGGGCACAGGAACACATGACAGGAGACAAAGTGCCTTCCCATTTTACCTTCTTGATTTACCATTATTTTTCTACTCACACGATCAAAATATTTAACTGTATAGGATGATATAAATTACATGGAGTCCTTTCCTTGTCCGGCCAAAACAGCAATGCTTATAGTACTTTTCTGGCAAAAAAACCCCAAAAACCTATATTGCAGAATTCTATAACTAGAACCTTTACAATCCTCTTTGTATGATATACTTTTTGGAAATCTGAAAATTTTTTCACTATGTTTTTATACTATCCCCAGGTATATAACACTTCTTCAGTCTCTGAAACAGAAGACAAACTGAAACTTCAAATCCAAAAATGTACACATTTGAAAAGGGAGACAAGAAGAAAATCCATGAAAAATCATTTGGTTCCTTGCCACTGTATCAATTTTCATTGAATGATTTCTGATAGAGAGATGATGAGCAGCCCTGTGTAAGGGCCTAGGACAGACAGATGAACAGGCAAAAATCCCTGTCATGAAGAAATGCTTATCTCTGATGACAAGGAGACATTCATAATGGTAAAGAAACGTCTCCTTATCTTATCAAAACATTGCTGAAGTAGCACCCTTTAGACATTGACATTTAATTTTTTTATATCTATGTTATCGTCTTGGCTTCATAGGTTTAAATGACCTTCTGTTTAAAGTTACAGAGCTCTGATAAAAATATTCATCAACTTTTAATAAATTATTTTAATTTTCTCTGAAAATAAGTCTAAAAGTCACCTCTTTAAAGCATCTGAAAATATTTCTAAGTAATTACTTTTGCTTAACTCAGAAATTAATATCTATCTATTCTCAGCAGTCAAAAACAAGAAGTGAAACTGTAGCTCTTAACCAAGTGATTAAAGCAAGTGTGGGAGGAGGTACTGTATCAATTCACAATCCACAACCCCTGGTGTTTCAGAGAGACTGAATTTGCAATAATAGAAAACATAACTTTCATCTTAACTTGCACTAAATCAATACCTTCCTTGTTAATCAAGCATTCTCCTATGGTGCAGTATTGAAAAGGAGGCCATTCTGATACATTTCCCCCATAGCTCTAAAACTTCCTATTTTAAAGTCTGTCAGAAAGAAAAGTATCAAAACCCTTTTCTCTCTGCCCCACTGGCCTCATATTTGGGGTCCATGAAGAAACTTGTTATAACTCTTGATTCTCCAGGCTGGCTGCTTTCCTGATAAAACCTACAGCAGTTGCTTTAACACTTTTACATTAGTCTTTCTGTTCTTGCACTGCTATGAATCAGCTTAATTAAGAAGAACTATAGAAATATTACACATTTTTATGTAGTAGTCCTTAACAAGAACACAGCTGTCATTGTTCCAATTACTCTCTAATACAGTGCTCAACATTTACTTCTAAACTAATTTATATTGCTGATTAAAAATATTCATATTTGGCTAAGATGCTATTGTCTCTTAAAGATCTGATTTTAATTTTTTTTAATTGACTATTCAAGGCCATTTTCCAGTTCTCTCAGCCTATCCTCTCCAGGTCCATCTTGGAAAAAAAACAAGCCTGATAACCTGATTAGCATGGTGCTGATAACACCAAGATTGTGGGTTTGAACCCCACACAGACCATTCACATAAAGGGTTGGACTTGATCCCTGAGGATCCCTTCCAGCTCAGAATATTCTGTCATTCTGTTCTGTGTTGGTGCTATTAAAAGTAGAGCAAGAAGTTTTCTCTTTCCATATAATGTTTTAAATACTCTATTCAGCAGGAAGTTTTCTATCACACATATGATTTTTTTCTTTCTAAGCAATTTTCACCCATTTAATAGGACTTGGTTTTCTATAACAAGTATATCACATGGCAGTGATATTACCCAGTTTAATATATTGACATGCCATGAAATTAAAAGATGCTGTCACCTGATAAAAGCAAAAGGTGGCTCTAAGAAAACCTGTGTTTCACACTATGAAGACAGAAAGCATCTCCTCTTTTGTCAGGGATCAAAAAATTGTAAAAAAAGGGAGAATCTGTTTCAGGAAGGAAATTAAAAATAAAAAACAAAATTGAAAAAGGTATTAAAGGAAATTTAATGAGGTCCATTTCCCTCCATATAGATACATTACCCTGGATATATTAAAGATCTATATATTGCTATTACAAAAAGTGAAGAATGGCATCATTACAGGAGGCTGAATTTGCAGAAACAGATTGTAGACTAATCCTTGATACAAGAGATAACAGATTTCTTTATCAAGCAGTTGTTATAGAGAAAAACACCAGGGGAAAAAAAGACTGGGGAAAAAGATGCCTATTAAAAGAAGATTTCTAGCCATCAAAAAATCAGGTTTAGGAACAGGCTTCCACTCAGAGTATTGATGGGGAGATTTGGTGGTTGGAATGGAAGTGAACATGTCTCATTTTAATTGAAAGCTGCTGTGATCAGAATTGTGGTCAGAAACTCGTGGTCTCCAGCAGCTCTTGTAGCACTTTTGTGTAGTCAAGTATTGAAAATGGATGCCTGAAGTTTTCTACTTTTCTCTGAATCATGCAGTGATTTGGGCAGCAATTAATAATAGAAACAGAATATTTTCCTCATTTTGTAGTTGGCCTGTACCTGAAAAAACCCCCGCTGCTATTGCAATACTAATTTAATCTGTTTATGCATCATTACCCTCTTCTTCTAATAGAATTCGAACAGGCTCACTTGATGAAATAGAAGTGGTAATACTGGACATTTTAATTTTTAAAAGGTGTGGCTTGTAATCAGACCAGTAAAAGGTTAGGCAGTGAATGCTATGAGGAAAACAAGTAAATACATATTAGAGCATCCTGTTGGTGTCTTTTTGTTCATAGGCACTAATATTTATTTTGTAGCACACTTTTTCTTTCTACAGGAGGGTTTTGTCTTTTTGCTAAAAAAGTTGCTTCAAAAAGGAAGGTCTTTCAGAAATGCAGGTGCGAAAGTTAGATTTTTATCAGCAAAATTACTCATGGGCTGTTTCCCACATTGGAAGCTATTTAGTACTACATGGAAGGTGTCTAAAGGAAAACAAGCATTATGTTTCCTCCTACTTTCACCACTGCTGTGCCTCAGGCATACATAAGAAAAAACTGCTGAGGTAAGAAAATAATATTTTAGTTTACAAATTTATTACAGCTATGACAAAAAAAGTTCCTTATTAATATAAGGTAAAAGAGACCATTGTGATAACTAGGGAGGGCAAAAAATTATTTAAAACATTAGGAAAAGAAAAAGCACCTGAAAAAAAAAACCCAAACAGTTAATAATAACCCCAAACAATAATAGTTTCTTCCCTTTTTTTCATATATATACATTCAATGCAGAACAAAACTGTTTTCATTTTTCTTTAGATTTAGCCTAAAGAAAGATTGAAACTAAATCTAGACTGCATCTTAAAAGACGATCAATGATGACGATAATCCATTTAACTCACAAGTGGTCTTTTTCATCAGACAAAGATAACTTCATTTCAGAGCCTACTGTATGTCTAGTTAGGAAATAAAATATTTCCATGCTCAGAAGGATCATATCTCACAGAAAATGCAATACTTCAATATGTTCTGTCCTTATAAATGCACACATAGATCAAATTCTTTTAACCAGAAGTATCTGTTGCAGCTGTGTGTGTGGGCATAGAGCAGATATACGTGAATTCATAAACATAATATCCTTCAGCTTTCTCTCAAAAATTTCACTCAACTTCTCACCACGGTTGTAAACAGAGCATTTTCAAACCCCCTGTCATTTCCAGGCAGTTCTCTTTTTGCCATAACACTTATCCCACATGGATTCAACCCCAGATAACTAAATAAGGACCATGGTTTCTTTAAGGGAAATAGTGGAAGTCCAATTTAAGAGAAGACTGTAGGGCAACTAAGTAAAACCAGGCTCTGAATGTGGAGACCTGAATCAGACTTGAACTACATTCCTCATTAATTTATATAAAACAAAATAGATCAAATATAGATGCTTCACAGTGTTTGGGTAGAGGCACTTTTTTTTTTGTTAGTCCCAGATATCACTCAAGTCAAAGTACAAAATTCAACTACAGGTTAAATAGATGAAATTATCAGTCTAACTCACCACTATCCACTTTTCTACCATAAAATACCCAAAACCTACCATCATACCAACACCCCACTCAAAAACCAAAACTGAAACAAGATGCAAACAAAAACCACAAAAAAAAAACCAAAAAAACCCCAAAATACCAAAAAAAACCCCAAAACAAACAACGACTCCTCTCAAACAAACAAAACAGTTGAATGTTCTTAATCAAGTAGATATATGAAATTATCTTTCTGGTTGACTAATGTGTAAAGAAAACTAGAGAATTCAAGTAGTACAACAGGCTTACATGGGAACATGGCTGTACAGACATTTCAAAAATGCCTGTAAATAACAGTTCTTATTAACTTCTAGAGGAGGAACCTGCATTACTAAGATCATAATCTTTTCTATCCTCTGGAGTCACTCTCAATAGTTTTCCATGGAAAAACCATTAAGATATAATCTGCCTTATTAATACCTTCCCTTCCCATCTGTAGAAGTGGAACAAAGTCATAAGCAAGTCTAGAAGGATCTGGCAAACTCATTACACCTTTACACCTACTTTTATATGTGTTTAGACCTGTGTATTCTTCAGCCCTGCCATTAACATACTCTCAGTCCTTTCCTTTGCCCTTTTGCCCTGGCGGTGTATGTGCGAGATGCAGAGTGAGAAGCCCGGAAGCAAAACCAAGAATTATGATCAAGCTAAGGCAGCATCCCTGAATTCCAGACCATAGAGACATTAATGCATCTCCAGCAAAGAGGGCATGTCATCATTTGAAAAGAGACCTCACCGGCATCCCCAGCCTGGAGCCCTGCCTCACTTGACATCAAGTACATTACCAGGAGCATGGCCAGCCAACCAGACCATTCCCAACAAAATTACGTTGAAAAAGATTGGATAGTTGTCCATGAAAGTGTATGTCCCAGAAGAATAAAGTTTTGGTAGCCCCAGGATAAAAAAAGTTTTGGAAGCCCCAGTAAAGCTGTTGATTTATTACCGGTGTGACATAGATAAACTCAAAAAATAGAACCCAGCTGAAAAGCTGGGCTTTCCTGTGCACAGAATTCATGTGAATACACCTCCTGTGTTATCACATAAAACTGAATGGAGGATGTGTTTAAACACAATAAAATACCAACACTAACAAATGGATTAGTGGGAAGAGGCAATTGGACTGTTGTAATACCACTTCCATAAACACTGATTTATTTAGGTTTATCAGTAAGCCTGTAATTAAAGCGAAGGTACCTAGTTTAGATGTGCACAGGACAATACATAATTATATGCAAGAGTACAGCTGTTAAGATTCCATGGAAGTCAATAAGGCCTCTATCAATAATTCTCCATGAAGTAGCATTGAGCAAAAAAGTAAGTGCATTGTTTTGTCCTTCCTTTTTTTTAAATGTAGCCATGCCATGGAAAAAACAGTAAGACTACCTGGGCTGCAAAATGCTTCTTTTGTTTCTTATACATCACAAAAACTATTTCACAATAAAAATTAGGTTAGCAACTTGGTTTTAAAGGAAATAAAGAAATAAAGGAACTTGCCACTTGTTTTTTTTTTTTCTTTGAAGCATACCTGATAGTATATGAGTATGAAAGAAAACTAAGTTATCCACATAGAGATGTACTTCCTTCTAAGCAAACAAAATATGAAAGAAAAGGGGGAAAAAAACAAAACAAAAACCCAAACGCTCTGCTAATGCTCTCTTATTTGAAGTTCCTCTTATGAGATATTATCTTATTAATAATAAAACATGGACTAGGAATAAAACCTTTTAACATAAATTCTTCTCATGAAATCTGCATTTTCTCATTAGTCTGTTTCATGCTTTTGGGAGACTTAAAATGCCATTTGAAAAAAATGCATCCTTTGCAGTAGCAAGCCTTTTTTAGATCTGAACCTAATGCCTCAAACATGTTCTACTTTATATTGCTTTTTAGTTTAAAAATATATGCTGATGATGTGGCTTGGTGGGACTGAATTATTATTAAATAGGATACTTGTTTCAGATAAAAATTTTAATCATGATTACATTGCACATATATAAAGAGTGGTCCCTTTTGTTCTGCAAAAATTCTAGGATTAAATATTCCTAACTGACTTTAGGGACAGCTATTCCAGCTACCAGTATCATAGTACAGATGCACATTTTCATGTTCTGGAATTCTTGGTATTCTGTAGCTTCCAAGAGAAAAATCACTGCAAAAACTTCCAGACTGAGAAGCATCCTTGCAGTGCCCTAAAATTAAATGTTCATTTAGCAATTGATTTGCAAATTAACACAAACATCTCACTGTGACCAGTTACCACACCCCCTCACCCCTCTCCAGTTCTCTTCACTATAAAATATTTTTAGAGTAAAAGATCAAAATTAAAAGCCACTGTATGAATTAAGAACTCAGAAAAGTGAAAAGCTAACCCTGGTGTGCAAGCTACCAAAATAATTATGATGTGCTTTGACAAGCACCTTTTTCTCCATCTGCTTATTTTTTCTGATCACCAGAAAAGTTAAAATAAATGGTTTATGACATTCCAGTGATACAAATGTTATGGGAAAGCTAAAAAGGGTAATATATTTTAAATCAGTGAAATAAAGTATAAGTAGGTGTTTATATTTCTACTAAACAGACTTTGTTCCTCTCTATTCTCTTTCAGTCACTTATCTAGGACTTGGATTTATTATTCTAAGTTATAAAGTTCTCTTTTGTTTTGCCAATTTTTTTTCCTAATTTAAGGATGAGCAACAATATTCAAGGGATCTCTTGATCTCTTATTCTAAGAGAACTGATTTTGGCACCATGGCAAGAATGGTAAGAGTTCTTCCAAAGACAGCTGTGTTTTCCAAGATATGAATCATAGACAGAAGGAACAAAAACTATTTTTGCTTCATGAAGCCAAGTTCAGAATCAACATCTCAAGCCTTAAGTGTTGATAACCTATAAGTAATTTAAAGACCATGGTGTCCCAGTTTAGGGACTTACAATTTTACTTTTTTTTAATTTTGTCTTTTTCCCATAAATCCCTCTCTCTGAGAAAGGCAATGAAATATCATGTACTTTCCTTTAACTGACAAAACTATGGAAACTACTTTATTCTTACCCAAGCGGCTTCCAACCTGACAAGGTTATTGCCAATTTACATTTTGGCCAAACTGCATAACACTATTCACTCTCAAAAATAGGAATTTGGGAACAAACCTTACAATTTTCAACAGAAATTCTTTAGATCTGACCTGAAGGCAAGAATCAGGAACACAAGCTCTCTCTAACCTCAGTAAAATCTCTCATTGTACATAATAAGATAGTGCCTAACTTTATTACTGATACTCTGAAAATCATGAGAGCGAAAGCCTTTGTAGTACACAGTGGCAATTTGGTTCTACTCTAATTGAGGTCAATAAGGACTTTCTTAAACTGGAGGGGATTATGTCCCAATAGTCAGATTTGACTCAGTATTGCCTTCAGAAACCCTGGAATTTGAGAAGTAAAACCATTGAAGCTAAGCTTTTTCTGCCTTTTCTGCTTGAAAATCTCCTTTCTATACAGAAATTATAAAGCACTGGAATTGTTACAGCCCCAAAGCCGGCCTGTGAACTTCAGAGGCTGAGAATCCATGGCCTGCCAAACTATTAATAAGTTCAATATAACGAATTCCATTATTTAACTTTTAATAAGCTAATTTGCATGGACAGAGAGGAATTTGCAAGGCAGCTTTTATTGTGTTACATACTGTTATATATTAGTACGTGGAAATATTGCTTCTTGTATTTTGCTGTTTCGTGACACAGGAATGAAAACAGCAGCCAGTGGTTGCGGTTTTAGCCAAACAACTAAGAGAAAATGTACTATCTTTGAAGACATTTGCTATAATGATGACTGATGAAATACTGTGTGCTAATGGAAGAAATATAATAACAAATTCAAGACCAAAATGGAAACATTGCATCACTACTTACTGAATTAAATACAGCTGAAAAGGTGCATTGTCCTTCCTTATGAGAAACTGCAAATTTCCAAATACTAAAACAATGCAAAATATTATAACTAAAAATGTTTCAGATGACAAAATAAAATAGTTAGGAAACAGTCCCATAGTCCCTTACAAAAAAAATTCTTCAATCTTTTTGTTATTGTTAAAGCTCTGCAGCATGTCATGGGAAACAATCTAAATTGAAAACAGTATCTTTAGGGACAAGCATGTGGGACATAAGGCACTTGAACTAAATCACATGAGAGATTTGGTGGTATTTCTAAGTCTCTTTTTGACTGGTGAGGGTGTGAGGAGGAAAAGGAAAGAGGAACCAGAGAAAAATTCTGTATCTCTTTTCTCCTAAGTTAAAAAATTTCAAATGAGAAATAGCAATTTTAAAAAACTACTTAGTTCATGTAAGAGACAAAATTTCTATTGCAAACATTCTAGTACAATAATGCTCTAGCCATTTGTGAATACATTTGAAGCTGCTTTCTATTTACTGCTTGAAATTTACTTCATTAAAGTAAATTGTTATATTAAACTGTAATTTAACAACACATTAAAATCACATATGGTAAGCAGTTGGTTTTATAGACATGGCAGATGCACAAAGATAGACAAGAAAGAGGCAAAAATGAAAAAAGCATTTCGTTTATAAAGAACAAGGTATTTTAAGGCTACTTTTCTAGTCAAAGTGATAACCAGCTCTCCTAAAACAAGCACAATTTTTACCTCTGGCAACAATGGACAGTTGAGATAGATCTTTAACCCACAGCCATGCAATCAAGTAATCTAGCCAAAAGTATTTTCAATGCCTCACAGACACTACAGGAATAAAATTAATTTAAAACAAACAAACAAAAAAGCTTGAGCTTCTTTATTCCCTTCTGAAAGAAGTCAAGTACTTCTTCCAGGCTCACATATGCCAAGTTCTCAAGACGCACATGAAGAGGACCAGGTGCATAGACCAAAAAAGTAGAAATTCTTTTTCCACTATGCCATCAAGAACTAGTTGCCACATAGCAGACAACTAAAAGTTGCTCAGAAGTAATTTCAGCAGTGTTCCTTTATCTGCATTTTGAAGCATGTTAGGATTTCTGTACTGTTTGAGTATCTGTATGATTTAAAAGATATGATTAACAACAAGGCATCAATACCAAATGACTTAGAGTTTTTCTCCCCTGTTTAAGACCACTGTATTAACAGAAAGGTAATATTGGCTGTAGTCTTCAAAAAAAAACAACTCAACCCAAACAGAACTAGGAGATCTCCCATCTGATGTAAAGCTAAATTCTGTGTTAAGTTTTCAAGATCTTGTGTGAGAAATAAAATCTGTTAAATCAGCAAATATGTGAGGATTTGCTAAAAAGACACCAAAAAAAGAAGAAAAAAAAAAACACAGAAAAAAAGCAGCCCTCTATGCAATACATTGACATATTACCAAGTTATGTTTACCAAATTGATGTGAACAAATTACTAGAGACAGACAGGAAAATAGAGTTTCCTTCAGGTATAAATTCAGTAAATTCTTCAGAATCAGTGCTGAACTAAGGGTACTGAATCCCTGGGCTTCCTTCCCTCAGACCAGGAGCAGGATGGGCAGCCCAGCTTCCCACTGTGCACCTCAGCTGTTTGACAATAGCTGCCAGTGGGATGAGTAGGACAGCTTCGTTTTTTTTTTTTTTTTCACCCTTTTAATTCCAGCCTTTCTTCACCTCCTCACTACAACTGCCTGCAAAAGGTGACAAATTACAGAACTGGATTGCTGGCCTAGCTAGAAGCCATGCTAGACCACCCACAGCCCTGCTTGAGCCAATGCAGCAGCTGTCCATGTCAGAAAGCTGGATCACACCTAGGATGAGGAAGGAGCAGGTGCCAGCCAGCAAACTCATGGAAAAAATGTGATTTTACTGAGGGACAACTGCAAGGAACTACACTTAGTTATACTTAACTAAATCGGTGTCCAACTGACATTTCATGGACCAGATTTTTGATCTGATTTTAATGGGGCTCCTCCCTCCTTTTACTTCTTTTCATTCCCACATGCACACCTGAAGACCTGCAGCTATAACAAGGTAAGTAGACAATCACAGCCAAGTCCAGAGCATCAGTGAAAAACCTTGGAATTTCAAGGTCTTCCACATGTATATAAGGACTAGATTTCCCCCCCATGAATATATCCATACATTCACCCCGTACATTCTACGTCCAGACATTTGTCAAACTTTACCAGCATCTCCTGAAGGGACAAATCTTCTATCCATGCTCTGCCTTTACAGAGCATACAAAGTTAAAATCAAAATGCACTGGAAAATGAGGCAGTGACCAATCTCTAATAATGTGGCCAAGTACAAGCCTTAAATTCAAAACTACTTCAGACTATCATCTAGCAGAGCTACATCAAGAGCTCTGAACTGTTTATTTTGGTGAAAATGTTAATAAAAATACTACCAACTTTTTATTAAGCCCTTTCAAACTCATTAGCGGAAGATCTTAACCGTTTTGATTATGAAGTCCAATTGCACAAGCTAAGAAAGAAAATGTTTCCAGACGAGATCCAAAGTGCAGCATCACACTCCAAACCACTGATACTCCTTGTCCTTTGAGAATGTAGGGTGGAAGACACCAGTTTCTTAGAGCAAGACATAAAATTCTAGATCTCCTATACTGTTTGTTTAGCACCAAATTCACAGTATATGAGGTCCCGAAAACACAATTTTCAGGATACCTTAATATTACTTTGTAGCTAGATGCTTTATCTTAAGACCATCAGCTTTTCCAGTTATTGCTAATACATAAACAACAATCTCCAGAAACAACCACTTACTACCTGGTGTTTTGGGAAATAAATTTTTCTGAGAGTATCACATTGGCTGTGCCTATAGACACAAAGGTATTTTCCTTGTGATTTTTATTAGCACTTCAGTTTCAGGCACTAACTCTTTTTTTTGCCAATACTCAGCTAAAAAAAAATTCAAATCAAAAGCCACACCTAGGAAAACCCACAGCCACTCACTACAATTTTACTTCAACAAAGGTGTATGCTGTGAGATACTACTGATATCCAGAAATTCATACACTTACGAGTATGAATATTTTGAAGGAATAAAAGATTAGCAAAAAATCTAGAGAAAAAAGCAAAAGTCATATCTTATTAAAAATATACCTGAAAATTGAAAGGAGATTAGTTGACCTCAACAGCTTTCAAACTTCTTGACTTATTTGTACACATAGATAAAAGACAATGCTGAGCATCCATGACAAAAGCATCCACGCATAACTAAATAATTCATGGTACTGAGAATTACACTAATGTAATTAGTAAAAATGTGACTTTTATATTAAAATAAGCAATTAGACTGCTCCTGATAAAAACAAAAGCAAAACAAAACACCACCACAACCCACTCCCTGAAAAAAACCCAAACAAAAAAAGCCCACCCAAATCACTCAATAAAACAATTCAAACCCAAATTAATAAAAATCAGTATACCTAGTAATAATATAGTAAAAATCTTCATTGAAGGGTAAGCAATAATTGAATTCTGGGGAAAATGAAGAAAAGAAAAGGTCACTCACATGTAAATGAGGTAGCTATTAACAACTTAATAATTTTTACTTGATATATTTTAGTAAAATTTGTGATAAAAGTTTCATCATTTGTATCATTCACTTTACAGATTCAGAAGTTTATTTAGTTAATACTGTGTAAATGTTGCCCTGCAGCGAGTCATCAAATTTGTTCTCATATGCTGGCATATTCCTTAGAGAAAAATTAGAATGGATTTAAAATACTGATCCAATTAAAATACATACAAAATCTTAAGCATTACTCCAAAGGAAGGTTATCTTCTAAGTGGAAATTCAGAATTAAATCCAGCAAATACTTGAGCAATGAGGTCATTGAACTACTAAAGACAGCTGTTCAAATGCTTTAGGCAAAGTGAGACAGTAACACACTGAAATGATGCAATCCTGAAATATTTTACTGTGTGAACAACACTACACTTCAAGCTGATTGAAAAAAAAGAAAAAGGAAAATAAAATTTACATACAATATTAAACACAGAATACCTTGATTGTTACAGGTTGTTACAACACACAACTTCAAAACTTTTGAAGTTTTGAAAAATCTTCAAAAGATTGTAAACCAATCAAAACCCAAATGCAAATAGCAAAAGGAAAGCAAATCACTAAATAGCGTATAAAGAAAGCCTCTCTTAGAAGACTATTTCAGGAGAACTTTGTGATGACAAACTCTGGCTTTTGAAGAGAATGTATGCAAACCTGACATTCAAGCTGTTGGAAGATAGTTTCTCTCACTAGCAAAAAATGTTCGCATACAATGAAAAAGGTAGTAGAATGCTATTCCCACTATTCCCATCAATATACAAGTATTTAATCAAAGTTCATGTTGCAATACTACAATTAATTAGATTAGAAAGTGAATAAAAGCAGCTCAATTTTCTTTGCCATGCAACACAGTCTCCATTACTATGAAAGACAAGTGACAGGAGTTTGCAGTCACGGAGTTAATTTCCTTTAAACATTCTCTTTTTGAATATGATTCAAAATACACATTGTCATCAGAGGCATGGTTTTCTGTACATATTGAGTGGCACAGAAGGGCTCAAGAAAGAAATTCCTTCTCTTGTAACATAGGCATCAACAAAAACAATTTCTACTGTAGGATCCTTCTACCAAAAGGATAGCAATGATACAACTGTTGTCCTAAAACTGTTAAGTTAAATTTCACAATTTTTTACTGTAAAGTCAACAAAAAGTACTAGAATACATTTTATATCTGATTTTAGAAACTGTAACCATCATTGATTACAACTTAAGTCAGTGAGGTCTGAGATTATACAAAACAAGAAAACTACAATTAATTCCTGCAAATGCATTTGAAAGTACTCACTAAGTCCCTATCAATTAAAGAGCAGTTAAACAGAGTTTGCAGAGCAAGGGTGTTTATGAACATCACAGGCTTAGATCATCTGGCTAGGGCACTGTAATTCTAAAATAATCCCACTCCATTCATATATAACTTCCATCTCCATATAAAGTACATGCTTTATAAAAGACAGCTTAATACTTATAGATCAGTAATGCTAAGATATCAAGCATGACCAATAACATAGAAATCCTTGTTACTGATTGTTCTGTCTGAACATGTATGGTCAAGTCTCAACAGAAATATTTTGCTTTTCTAAAATGCAGCTGTAGAAATATACAAGTCATTTCAGGTCATGACCCATCATATTTTGTAATTAGTTCCAACTAATTAATAGAAATACTTAAGAAACTAGATTAACCATTTCATCCTCTTGTGAATAGCATGCAAAAACTGCTAACTTTTCAATCTATATTTTCATGAAAACACTAAAGACTGACATGAAATCATGAAGCTATTGGGTAAAACCTGGATATAACATCACCCTTTTTTATTCTGCAGGTTTAAAAAGTACTCAAATATCTGACTACATAACTGTAGTTGACATTTTTCTGGCATAAAGTAGAAATCAAAGGATCATTCTGTTCTCCCTAAGTAGACAACAACCCATGTATTGATACTATGTAGAAAATGTTATCATTTTCTGTTTATGTCAGCTTAAAAAAAACACTTAAGATGAAAGAAAACACTAACCCTACTCTACCTCACCCTACACATACACCCTTTACTGTCCTCACTGTACTGTAAAAGCAAGGTTATTTTTTCTGGAAGCTGTGGTTAAGAGGGCCAGAAAAATGTAAACCACTCTAGTAATTACAAAAACTTAGCAATTTCTTAACACAAACTCAAAGCAATTTCTTAACATAAACTCAAAGTGACATCTTTCTTAATTCAAGGGGTTAATCTTTAGAAACTAAATATGATTCCCTGCTTTATATTACACAAGGATTATGCTGAAGTCCCATAAAACCTTTCAAACAAGAGAGGGGGTGAAAAAAGGGACTGGAATTTATTTCAAAAATTGCATAATTACAGAATTTACTGAGCAGACTACCTTCAGCAGATTTCTCTCCATGTAAGAGAAATAATACTGAAATTATATCAACTTTCACCTTAGTATGAAATAACCTTGAAAATTCCTCATTACTAGAAGGCTCAGACAAGTTCCATTAAGGGTTTCAGTTTCTGTAGGCTTTAATGTGTTTCTCAGACAGCACACTCCAGAATAAGGCTGGTCACAACTATTTTTTCAAGCACTGCAGTCACAGAACATTTTGACACTACCCATGGCAGCATACCTGACTAAATTCATACAAGAAACACCTAAGCAAAAGTGTTCTGACTTTCACACCCCCCTCAACACCACTACTGTACAACTGTATTTTGCGTATCTTGAAATACAATTGTCTCCAAAGCCCCACTGATGCATTTGCCAGGCAGGTCCCTTGTCTGCTGAGCTATAAAAGGTCACTAAATCACAAAATTAAAGAGGAGAAGTCAAAAGAAGAGTCAGTAGACAAAGCCACTGCCTCTGGGCCTCCTTCTGACCATGCATCACCTCCAGCACTCCTGCTGACTTTTTGCCAGCTTCTCAATAGGTTTACCTGTCAAACAAATGCCTCCTGGAGAAAATGGGGTACCAGGCAGTAATTTTTCTTTCAGGTTATTACTGCTGAATACATTAGTTCTGATACATAAAAAGCTGTGAGCAGTACTGTTTCTGCAACTTGAGAATACACTATCCTGAGTAAATGCAGAGGTTCTTTAAGAAAGCCAAAACTTCTGAATACAAAGGCTGCTGTAATACCCCTTCAAACCCTACATGGTACACTGCCTCATCTGACTCTTCTCCTCCTCTGCAAGTAAATGAAGTTCTACTTCTGCTTACATCTTCCACAATTACTACATTTACTTCCTTCATCCACCACATCAGCACGCTACAGCATGACTTTTAATGAGAACACTTTAAAACCAATAGCAATAAACCCAAAAGAAGAAATAAGGAGTCCCAAAATATCAGTCTAATGGAATTTAGGGAAAGTATCATCACTAATTTATCATCTGACAATATTTTTATGCCAACTGAAAAATACATTTTTTTCATTACAGAGATGGAATGACATTAAGCAATCTTGCCAAAGCAAAAAAGATAATTCCACATCATAACATGTAATTAAAACCACATGGTTCCCATAGGAACAGATCAGGAAAACAAATAACTTGGTGATGGACACAGCAGAAGAGCACAACCAGAACCGGGTAACTCAATGCTCAAGAAATGTTATTTTGGTAAGAGCAAGGTTTCCAGAACTTCTAAATAGTGTGAAGATATTCTAACAGCCTGACCGAAAAAATAACCTATGAGGTTAATTTTTTTGTTTAGAACTCCTTAACAAAATTCATTGTATGTGTGATGCACGAATAAAAAAATTACAGATGTAAGTATTTTAACACATTTCCTGAAGAATTCACTTCACATGTTTGCTTTTTTATGGGGTATTTTCCCCCATATATTCTTCTTTCAGGCTGCTATGCCTATTCATTCAGGAAAATCGATTCACACAGTAGTGCTCTGTATAGGATCTATTCTTCTATACAGGTGGTGTCTGTTCAGCATGTGTCTGATCAGCTGGGTACCCACTCTCACGGGCACAAAATACAGCACTTTCAGATATTCAGATACATTCTGAGAGCATCATAATATCCAGTACAGATTCATCATAAATAAGCATAGCTGATATTTGTAGAGTGCCACAACTTGCTGAAATCCCAAGGAAATATTCCAAGTTCATTCTCTCTGAAAATTGTTTGCAGGAGGATGAGGATCGAGACCACTGAATTGAGAGGAGTGACAGGACAACTTGGCTGTCAGCTGTAATTTATAATTGAATTTCATAACCAAGTCAGTCTCTCAACATTACGAATTTATTCTCTTTCAGATTTCTTTTTAGTTTTAACAAACTAAAATATGCCAGAAAGTTTAAAGAAAATGGGGGTATGTTTTGAATATCCTATTCATTACTTTATCAGTATATATAAAATACCAGCAAAGGCTGAAAAATGCAAGTGAGTCTGCAGTTCATAAATTTTAGAGATTCTTTCCTGATGACATACCTTGTCTGACAGAAGGGGAGCAGTATCTTTGTGAAATGGGTTACCCACCTACATAGTTCTGCTAAGGCCAAACAGCACAGCAAGCCCTTCTCAGGAAACGTGAGCATTAGTATGCTTTTCAGACATTCAAGCCCTGCTGGAATTGTGAACTTACCCTTATTATCTGGCTAGAAGCTTATTCAGCTCATCTTCCTTCTGCCATGTTTTTCAGATCACTTCTGCTGAGAGGATAGCAAAGGTTTCTTCTGACAACACCAACCACTCCAAGCTAAGCTGAGCTGAAGCTGCCAGCTGGAACCTGCACAGATAAGCAAGAGCAGGGTCTGAAACTGACAGTTTGATTTTTAAATGCTGCTATCTGCAGTACTTCTGAAAATCTGAGCAGAAAGACAGAAAGTAAAGCTCTCGGAATAAGCTGAGCAGATGGGACAGGGATAGAAGGTGTATTCCACACTAATTTTAATTCTTGTGGATCCAAGCTCTAAAATTAAGAAACTTACCTATAAAACAAAGAGGAAGTGCTCATGCATGCATACTACAACAGCAACAATAAATCATCATCATCATCCTGCAATAAAGTCCTGACAAGTGCCAAGGCTGAGTTCAGTTGCTTCTTAATCTGAAAGTGAGTCCAAGTTAATTCTGACCAACTTAGAATAAACTGACAAAACTGTGCTCTGAGTTTCAGACAGCCTCCAATTAGTTTCAAATAACTTTAAATATTGCTATAAGGAATTATCTTTCTCAGAACAGGCATGAACCATAAATAGCATATGAGGCAGGAAGGAAAATTACTCAAAAACTGGGCGCCCGGGGCACCTAAAACACATACAAAACACAGAAGTAAATTGGCAGAACTAACTGCACAGCCAAATACCTTGGACTCCTGTTAGCAGAGAATTTCAACATCTGTTGTCATCAAGGGTATTAAATATGTCCCTAAATACTCTGAAAAACACTAGGCAAGACAACCAACACAGACTAAGGCAAACAGACTAATTCCACAAGGTTTAGCTCCTCCTGAGGAAGAGCTCCCCAAACAAACAATCAAAAAAAAAAAAAAAGGCAAAAAGCTCAAACTATCACAATTTTCAGGCCTACTTATTCATATTTCAGGCCCAGTATTATTTAGGGAAAAACTTAATTATTTTAACCAGATGGAACTACTTGCATCCCAGTAATTTTTAACAGAAGAACTAGGTTTAGAATTAAAGCAGAATTATCATTTACATCACTAAGATATGAATCACTGCTGCTTTTAATTCTACCAATCTGTCAAAGTGATGAAGGGTACTTACCTGAAATGAATTCTCTCCCTGCATGAATCAATACATGTATTAGAAGCACAAAAAAAGTTCTCAGTAACAGGTAAAAAAAATAAAAAACTTGGAGGTGATTGGACAAAATGGACAAAACCATTCATCATTAATATGCAAAGAAAACATCAATTGAAATCAAGATTTGAATATAAATAAGGAATCCGTGTTCAGTTTTGTGCATTATCTTCAAGTGTCCATGTTGCCAGCCTAGGCCCAAATGATCAGAATGTTGATTTTTAGAACACTAAAATGCTTCACCATTCACGTTTCTTTTTTCCATTTTTGTGCCAGTCAAAGCTAATTGAATCCAATTTTACCAATACTGCCAGAAATTAGAAGCTGCATTTTTGGGTGAGTAAGCATCTTAACAAAAAGGATGTCACCCACCTCTGTATAAAATACTGGCTTCAAAGTGTGAACCTCCTCACCAATGGATGCTTTGTACCCAGCCCAGCAGAGTCCTCCAGGCCTGCTCCCAGTTCAGGCTGCACAAGCTATTCAGGGCCTAATTTAATTTCTTCTCACTTCTGGTAAACTTTACACAAAATGACCTAAAAGCAGGTCACTTGTTACACCTGTTAAGAGGCTTGGCCCAATCTCTTTCATACATTCTGAAGAAAGAAGTTTTACAAATGCATTATATGTTTTAAGTATAGAAGAAATATAAGTATTTAAGTATAGAAGTATAAGAATAAAGATACTCTCACTCAAAGAAATACAAATAGGCAGGAAATGGACATCACTTTCACAAATCCAGCTGAGATAGACGTTTATAGTATTGAACTGAGAGGTCAAAGATGACTAGATTGAGTATTTATGGATTTCTCTCATTTTCCTTAAATTTGCCACCAAGGTTTACTTTAGAGTATGCCTGTTTAACTAAACTTCACAATAAACTGACTTCATTCATCTGTAAGATTTATGCACCTCTTCATGGTGAAATGACCTCATGTCACTATTGTGTATTTAGTGATAAGAAGGTCTCATTCCAGCAATAAAGCCATGTGGAACACATTACTCCAAGGCCTATTAAGTACAAAACATTCAGCATTTATTTACCACACTGAGGGAACAGAGTCCTTAAAAGGTTATTTAGACTATAGCATGGAGACTAAAATATTCCCAGCGTCCCATTGATTTGACAGCCTGCCATAACTATCTCATATAGTCTTAATTGGAACACAATACACACACACATAGTGTCTTCTGGGAAAACATTCCCAATTACAAAGAGCCAAGAGAAGAACAGCACTGCCTTTGACAGCTGGAATGCACACATTGTCATAATCCTACTGTAAGTGAAAGGCATGCATCTTCCTGAGCCTACAAAAGGTGGTGTCAGGTTGAATAAAAGTCAGAGTTGCAGGCCCATCCACCTGCGTGACACACTGATGACTCCAGCTCTTGCTGAGGGGGAGGAAAATCTCTCGCTGTTTTTCTTTACCGATATAACTCGTACATCTATTCAAATCAGAAACAGCATTTGGGGGAAGAAAATGTTCTTCGAGTCTTCATCTCCATTGCAAATATAACAGCTCCACCTTGAGGTAGGACCCAGGGAATGTTAGTAGAAGGTGCAGTCAAGCTGAAGATGCCTATTAGCATTCAGACAGCCACAACTACCCAAAACATGGATTGACATCTCCCAGGGTCCCTTTCTGCTCACGTTCTTAGCATACAAGCAGGCATGTGTGCACATGATGCATGTGTTTGGACAAATTTACTGAAGATATATTAAATATATATCAAATAAACATCAATTTGACAGAGCAGTTCCCAAGGATGGTACAAGTCAAGCATAACGAGGCCTGAGAGAAATAGTCCTTCAGGAGCAGGAATTATCCAAGCCTCTCTCTGAGAAGTGCACACAAATTTCAGACCATTAATTTTTTCATTATTGCATTCTTCCTAAATGAGGAGTAAAAAGATGAATACATTTCAACATTTCATTTAAATCACTACTCAAATATTCTGAGATAACAATTTTAATACACTGCTAAGGATTGTAAGTAATCTGCTCTTCAAGTATTAATGACATTATTTATAGTTAAATGAGTTATTTTAAAAATTTAAGTGCTAAATATCAACTAGCATGTTCTTCAGACTACTTCAGGAGTTTTATTTTTAATTGACAGTGTAATAGTATTTAGGACTTTTCTAATAAATCAAAATTATGTCAGTTAGATTGGCAAGTCCAGACAGACATAAAACCTGTGTCGCATTTAAATGGATGTTGATTAGTGTAATGAGATAGATTGATTATGGCATGTATTCCATATTTGCTTGAAGACGATCAGCAAGTGGGAACAGGATTTGCAGCAGGAAATCAGAGTAAGCTATACCTCTAGAACAAAATGATAATAGAATAATGGGAAAAAATCATCATCAATTGAGTTTACCACCCTAAAGTGGGCACACAAGTAGGTTTTAGCTGGGATAGAGTTAATTTTCTTCACAGTAGCTAGTATGGGGCTGTGCTTTGGATATGTACTGAAAACACTGTGGCAATACAGGGGTGCTCCAGTTATTGCTGAGCAGTGCTTATGCCCAGCCAAAGCCTTTTCTACTGCTCACACCTCCCCACCAGCAAGGAGGCAGGGGGTGCACAAGAGGCTGGGAGGTGACAAATTTGGGACAGCTGACCTCAACTGACCAAAGGGTTATTTCATATCATCTGACATCATGGTCTGCCTATGAAGCTGAGGAAAGAAGGAGGACATTTGGAGTGATGGGACCTGTTTTGCCAGGTAACCAGCACACACAACAGAGCCACGCTTTTCTGGAGATGGCAGAACACCTGCCTGCTCATGGGAAGTAGGAAACAAATTCCTTGTGCTCTGTGTGTGCACAGCTTTTGCTTTCCCTATTTAAGCTGTCTTTATCTAACCCAAGAGTCTTCTTACTTTTATCCTTCCAATTCTCTTCCCCTCATGGCAGTGGTGGGGAGAGGGGAGAAGTGGAAGTGGCTATATGGTCCTTTGTTGTCGGCCAGCGTTAAACCACAAGAACATTCTGGAAAACAAAAAACAGAAAGAAAAGCTACTGGGGATTGACAAAAGCACAACTTTGAAAACATGTTAAGAAGGTTATTTTGCAGGTAAGAAATATAAGAGATGAAAAGAGAAATTTTCTCCTACTTAGGTGAATGGAAATTCTGCCATTAAGACTTAAGAAAACAATCCCATCCTTGGGATATAGGCATGACTCATTCTCTTTTTTCTTTCAAGTGTATAGAAACTCATTGTGACCTTACTAGCATTGACAAGAGCTCTCTAAGACTGTAAACATTGCAAAACAATTAGCCTAATTTATAAACTAATTAAATCCATTAACCATTGAAGACAATGAGGAGCTTCATTTAAAAGCCTTTTTTGCTAGTTCCAAGATGACAGGAATGTTAAAGAGACTTTACACTTGGATAAAGAGGAGAAAATATCCTATTTTTTTCCTAAGTGAAGAGTAATATACAAATATATTTCAAATTTATTAATAATTTCTAGCCCAAAGTATGACTCTTCACAAAAAATACAGGGCAAGCCTGTTACTTTCTTTGCCAAATGCTGTATTTCTAACCATATTAAGGGAAACACAATGTTATCTTGATATGAAAATGCAGCACAAAAATAAGCATTAGCTTGATTTTAAAATTCAGTCAGCATCTATAATTTGCAATGCAATCTTTTTTATGGCTTATTAAAATAAGTGTTATTGAAACATAATTTTAATTCTATACAGCTGAACAGACTCATATATATTTATGACTGCAACAGATGTTTCTACGGGCTCATTTAGAGCACTTCTCCTTGCATTCCCCTCAGCTGATGAGGTGCCCTTCTATGTTACAAGGAATTCCTTTTACATCACAGTGGTACAGCTGGTTAAAAACACCATCTGCACTCATAAATGCCTGGATTGTATTTAGCCACAACACACTGAACTTGAGAATGCCTACTGAAAGCTGGAGATGAAGTTTTACATCATACTGGATGGCATTTGCACACATTCAATTTTTAAGTCCCTAAATACTGTTGATGTTGTCAAAATAACTCAAAGTAGGATTTTACCAGCATTTGTTCTGTGGTGGCCATTTGGACTGACCCAAGATTAAACTGTGATTTCAACTTTGTTTTTCCTAATCAGTGTTTTTTTTTAAAGTGTGCATCATAAGTAATAGGAAAAACTTTACTCATTTCAAACCCATTCTTTAAAACTATTATTTTCAAAACCAGTTACATTGATAAATTCCATTTATAAGAGTCAGTAATTCACTCACAGTCCATAACATTATTTACTGCCACAGTGCAGTGAAGCCCAAACACACACACTGGGCTCCCACTGTGTGGTAAACAGCAGTCACAACTTATTTCCAGAAATAGGTTTTAGGAGCTCTGATCTTCACAGGTCTTGCTTCAATCTGCTGTAAAACATGCAACCACCTCAGTATAGCTACTCATCCAAAACAAACTGAAATCTATTTTAACCTGCCTCTTCATCCACAGGACTCACTTCTGTTAACTACTTTAGTTCCTGTAACTAAATCAGAGTAAATAATACATTTCTGCCCTTGACTGCACAAGTCCAAGCATTTTTCTCCCAGCTTTTCCCCCAGATTAAACTAATATACCTTGGGAAATTTTTAGCCAGTGAAATTACTTCCATATCATTTCAATAAGGAAAAAGAAGTTTTTATATAGGCAGTTGCACTGAAACCCTACAGGAAATCTAAAAGATGTTCAGACATACTTTTAATTGATCTGATATTGATTTGCTATTGGCAGAAGTTCAATCTGTAGCCTGAAAACTTTTTCACTCATATTTTAAGGAAGAAAAAACTCACCTAAGAAAGCTTTACATATATAATTTTACTCTTCTGCAAAGGAGTTGTTTAAGTTGCTCTCTAGTGACCTCCACCCTATCCTTTCAGATATCAAAAATCAGTCACAAGAAGAGGAGATAAAGTGAGTTGCTGAGAAGTTTGTTGCAGAACACTGTTGTCTAACAATTTGTAAAGATCACTCATGTCACAAGATGAGTGTTTTCAAACATTGCTACATTGCTAATCTTTTTGTAAATATTACATCTGTTTTGCATATGCAGCTTCTGCATACACAAATAACACTCAACCTTTAACATAATAATAAAAAAAATAAATTCACTGTTTCTTCTATTCAAATGTAATACTGAATCCTTTCAAAGCTATTTTCTGGACTCCCATGTCTGTATTGCATAGATTTGATTCACCAGAGTTGTTAAAATTCTCAGCGAGTGCCATCCTTTACTTCTACAAACTAAAAAGAATTTTGAAAACACAACACATGGATGATTTGATGATTCACCTCTGCAACAATAGTCACTTTGAAGAAAACACATGCCCAGTACTTACAGCTTCTAGAAGCTCTTTTACACTTACGGGAGAAAATAATATAATTACCACAGAGAAATGCAACTCTAGAAGGATCTAAGTAGTCCCAGTTTTGTTTGTTGTTATATGTGTGGTTGGGTTAATTTTGTTTCTAACATTTAACTGTACTGAAGCTGCAAACTTCAAAGGCATCGTTGAAGAAAGGTCAGTTTTGCCCTACTGAATTAATCAGGAGTACTAGTTTGACAGCTTAAAAGAACAGTATTTTCCAACCTATTCCACTATTGAGATACTTTATAAATCAAAAATATGTAGAACCAGAGTGAATAAATATGTATCAATAAGGCATTTTCTTTCTATTGTTCAGAAATGATTAGCAGCTCTACTAACATTCTTTTGGTTCACCTTTACTTATTAGCAGACTTGAATTTGGAAATCTTTATAGGAAGAGAGAGAAATTTATTTTAATAATTAAACATTAAAAAATAATTTCAATGAAAGCTTCTCCAGAAGCCTTGATGAGGTTTATTTGTTACAAACTGCTGCACTTCAGGTAACTTACAAGTTAATTCAGAATCGTAGAGCTGTGCTCTGGTCACTGCCGTCATTCACTTCAGCTACAGGATTTAGTGTCAAGTCACGAAGGGAGAAGAAAACAACTATCATATCTGTGTCAAGTTACACACCCCAGTAAAAATGTGTCCTCAGACTGGGAATTGCAGTAATTTTGTTAATTCTAAGAGTCTTATCTATTTAAATAAGTACTTTTGGTGACTAAGTGTCTGATGAGGCTATCAAAACAAATCAGAGATGGCATTAAAATTTACAGGGTGTCAAGATGTTGAGTCTACCTGTCAGGCAGTAGTCTTGGCTAAGATGGATGCCTAAAACCAATCTATTTTTCCCCAATCCCTTTTTAGGGAGGCAAAACAACTTAGATCTGAGCCAAGAACTGTCTATTCTATACAATGATACACCTCCCATTTTATTTCAGTAACTGAAAGAAAGCAGACTAAACTTCTGTTATAAAGCAGTTTCACTGTCAGCTTTAAAAGACTCATCTCCTGCACTAATTCTGTGTTTCAGAAAACAAGTGCTCTAAGAGAAAACCTATAGAAATTGAATAAATACAAGACTTCCATCAAATCTCTCAGAATGTCATGATTGCCATTACACAGAAGAGCTCCACTGAGAGTATTTAATTCTTAAAGGTGGAACAGCTTTGACCCTGTCTTGCGCTTCTCTTCAAAAATATGGCTGCTGGCTTTATTTAGCTGATTATTTATGTTCTGTCAGCTTGTTTGCAATGTTAGTATTTCGAGACTTGGTATTATTCATAATAACAACTGAATTTTTAAGAGAGATATATTTTTGTTTAATCAATGCTATTTCACATAAAGTACTAAATTTAGAGATTATGTGAGATGATGTCACAGTTCTAAGGTATTTAACAGCTGGAATTCAGACCACATATATATGACATGTTCAGGGGCTTGGATGGTCAAATTTATGCACAAGTGTAATCTATAAAACATTTTGTTTGTCCCAAACTTAAGATTTTATTTCCATTCTGATTATGTATATGCAATGAGATAATAAACTGAGTTATAAACAATGCAACAGATTCTTTCTAGACTTGCCAGCAGACTGAATAAAACAGTCTTATACAGTAAACCTAAAACTTAATTATGACACATTGAAGACTTATGTTCTAATCACTGAAAATAATTCTTGTGTCACATTTCATGAGAACTTCCCCATCTACGCTCAAAGTCCATAAAATCTAAACACCTCTTTGTTAGGTGTTTTTCCTTTTAAATTCAGGAGAATGCTGCAGCATAATTAGAATGAGAATAGTCTTACTTCCAAACATCTTACTGGTTTCACTAAAGGAAAGCACAATAAGAACAAACCAGAAACTGCAGTTGAAAATTTGTCTCATTAGCTCCAGACTTAAATATGGTGTTAATCAGTTAAATTTCTGAAGTGTTTTGAAATAGCAAACCAAGATGAAAAAAAAAAAAACCAGAAAATAAGTTCTTCTGAATAGAATTATCATAATTTAAAAAGATCTTGGTTTAATAGTCTGCATTTAAAACAGTATTAAAATATTAATAATAAAAACACAGCACTAAAGGAAGAATAATTATTTAATAATATTGAATAATATTTTAATACTTATCATGTACCTTGGGGTTTTAGTCAAAGCTTCTGTGAGAGAAAAACAAGCCTGGAAAAGAATGTGTACATCCTTCATGAATTACTAGAGCCCCAGCAAATTACTGTGGATATCCAGGCAACCATTCACCTGCTGCTATTAAATGGGAAAAGAACAGTTACCTTGGCAACTGCTGTATCTCATATTACACTCTACTTGCAAGACAAAAACATGGTCTTAGGAGAGAGTTGTGGAGACCATGTGGGTTTTACATTTTCACTGGCAATGTCCTCAGGGACACCAAAACAGACTTACAAAGACATCCCAATTCTCAATTAGAGAGAAAAGAAATGCATTTTCATTATATGAAATGAAATGACAACCAGGTGTAGTCTACATCTTAGTTCATATATGGACCATATAAGTTGTAGGGAGGATTTTGTTTTGTTTCCCTTTAATCTACAAAGGAAGAAACTATTCATCAGATTTTTCAGGAGATTCATGCGATACACACATTTTACAGAAAAGAACATAGGCATGTACTATGTATTTTACAGTTCCCTTAGTATTGTACAGATTCCTGTGAAATGCACTGTAGGACACTAATTGTGGCATCTCTCAGTGACTGCAGTGCCCATGCACATCAGATATGAGCTAGAACTGCTGAGATTTTAAAGGGTATAATAAAGCATATTTGTTTTATTACTAAATTATGTATGACTTCCTCCAAAGCAAAACAACAAAGTTTATGTATAATCTGACATAAAATTAAGAAACCACGAAGCTCATTTTAAAATGGTTTAAAAAGGTCATAGTTATTATGGAAAAAAAAACCAATTTAACATTTTTGGTACAAGAAGCCTCTGTGCTTCTGTGTATACTATACCTTAAGTTATAAGACTGGCATCCAGAACCTAATTAAGATTTCCATTCAAGACAAGGGCAGAATTTTTAAAAAGCAATTTAAATAACAGTTCTTAAAAATTATGTAGAAGGGTGCCTGCTTCTATTTCCCCACAAACAAATGTACTTATACACCAACGTTTATTCAAAAGAAAGGGGTAATAAATTTTTTAGGGCAAGTACTGGGTATTTAAAGCAAAGTTGTCAAGGCAATGAAGATGTGATATATCAAGAATTATACTACAGGATAGTAAATCATCTAGATAAACTCTTGAGTAACCTTCCTTCCAATGAATCAACTATTTGCTATTCATTGATGTCAAAGAATATAGCTTTTTTACCTGGACCCCATCAATATTTTCAACCAAGTCATTACCAGATGAACTTGATTTCAAACACTCTATTTAAAGTTTGAGGACACACTCTGCACATAAAAGTCTGTCTGTAATTGTGGCTGCAGATTTGTTCATTTGACAGGTTACACAGGTACTATTCAGGTTCTTTCATCCTAATGCTTTCCTAGTTAATGAGAATCTCAGCTTGAAACTATATAAATTCAGCCTAAGGAAAAAAAAAAAAAAAGCAAAACCCCTCAACTCCCACAACCCTTTAATCAGGTGAATGTAGCAAAATATATAGTCAGATTCAGTCAGTGGCTGAATCAGAATTATTTTGTTTAATTTTTCAATGTTTTCTTGCATGTATAAATGTTTTAGGTCTGGAGACCTTAATTACTGTTTTCCTTTCCCACAGTACAGCATAATCCTCTAAGTCCCTCCAAAATCACTGTACTCTGGCTTCTTTTACTTCCCTAACTGACCACCGCATGCCCTTTTTATCTGATCACCACAAAGGACCTTAAAAAAACAAGTCATAGGCAAACTTTTCCAAGAAACTGTTACATCATCATCTTTTAGGATCTTGCCTAAATGTCAGAAATGCTGGGGTTTTTTGATTCCTACAGATTCAAAATAGGGATGTAGCTCACACATCCCAGATTACAGACCTACTTTTTGGATATTTCTAAGTAAACCTTTCTTCCTTCCATGTTCTACTTTATATCAATAGTATAGTTCAAAAACTCTGTTTTCATGCAGGGGAAAAAAAAGCAAAACCTTATTTTTTTATGTTTGCTATGGTTTATTGGAGTTTCTTTTCCAGTGTCCTTTCAGTCTATGGATAAGGTACCAAAGAAAATTTCGTTTCACACAATTCACAGAATAGGGAGGTATTTTTCAGTGTTATTACATACTGCTTCAGTTCTTACTATTACACTGGCTTTATTCCTCTGCCCATACTAGACAAGCCCCTGCAGACAGCAGCCACTCTCAGTTTCACTGTACTGCCACCCAGTAATGTGACTGGAGACAAGAGAACATCCCCTGCCCAAGCTGGTGAGACATGAAACAGAACCCAAGACTATAACGTGTGAACAGAAATTCCTTTCAGTTTCTCTTTACAGTGGTATTTGCTGTCCTACAGTCTTGTGTTTTACTGTGGTTAGAGAGTTTAGCTCCCTTTTACTGTCTGTCAATCCCTGCTGCAACCTTTGTATGCTGGCAGCTATTGCAGGAGACCACACCAACACCAGGTAAGGTCAAAAGCAACTTCTTGAGCAGTAGTTTTTCATATGGCAAACTGGGAGGATCAAGGATGACCTTAGGACTGCTTGCAACAGAAGAGCTATACTTCATTATTAACAAGAAATTAATTTCATACTACTATTACTACTTACAAGGAGCTATTAAAGTTCATTTTTTTTTACTCAAAACTGGATATTATCAGTATTTCACTAATTTCTAGTTGTCCAATCCTCCTAATTCCGTAAGTGCACTTCTAGTGTGCAGGCAGAAATTCAAACAAAGGGGGTCACGTCCACAGGGGATTAAAAATTAGAAGTGTGAGTTAGCATCTGTATATTTTATCTTGCTACACTTTTAGATCAAAGAGAACTGCTTATTTCCATACCACTTTAAGGTTACTGATCAGTTTCATAAGGCTTTTAAAGTACACCACTTTTTCTCTATACTATATATATACATGTACATCTTTGAAAGAACAGAGCTACTTCTTCCTTTTGAAAGGAAGACAAGACACAAACAAAAAACAAAACAAAAAACTCAAACAAACACAAAAACCCCAAACAACCAAAAAAATCTCAACAGTTAAATTAAAAATTTAGGTTATTCAAAATATTGCACTTGTCCAGCTCTGTCACTAGGCTAAGAGTAAAGAGAATCTGCATACCCTATTATTTCAGTCTGATACTTTACTAATCCAGACTTCACCTGATTGTAGTATTTATCTGATGCTCTGTTTCATGCAATCATTGATGCCAGAGGATTCAAAATTAAATCTAAAGTCATTAAATACAAATTATACCAAAAAACTCAATTTTGACATGATGAGAGTAAGAAAATAGCTGACAACAGGAGCCATCCAGCTAATGTGTCTCAATCTCAGAAAATGCATTAAACAATCAGAAATCTACCCTTAAATCTGCTGCTACATTAACGCAATCAATGAAGGATACAGATACTCTGGCACTTACAAGACATAAGAACACTAAAATCCAACACTGCAGAATTAAAAAGTAAACAAGAATTCATGAAATTAATTAATAAAAATGAATGTATTAAATGCTGAAAGAAGATGTCTAAGAGTACATAAAATGATGAGCAGCATTTTAAAAAGGAAAAGTTAAAACTTTTGTCACCAAGCATAAAACAAGGGCAGCACAATATTACTTGCACAATTATATGTTCCCAAATATTTTCAAGAAGTTTTAAAATAATTTCAGCAAACAACAAAACATATAGTACCTATATATTGTAAGTTGTTATCAACTGGCAAATTATAAAATATTTTTAATAGTTTGGTTTTGCTTTTAAGAAAAATCTAGTAACAACTAATTTTGGAAATATTACTTTTTTTATTAATCTAATATCAAACTGGTCATTCTAACAATTTTTGCATTTTATAATACTGATAAACCCCATTTCAGAGTCTGCATTACCAAGAGCCTAGGAATCATTTCTGTGGTGGAGTGCATGATTATTTCCATATCCTTTAGCTCTGACTCTCTGAACATCACATCAAAATACCTTAAATTAAAGGCTTCAGAATATGACTTTTGCAATTACAAATAATGCCACTTATTACACACAAAGTGCTTATTAAATGCAAAGTGTTACCAGATTCAGGTGTTCCTATTTTTCTTTCCATGCCCGACCTCCTAAAATAATCACATTCCTTACAAGTTCCACATAAACTATATTTGTTATTGGTCACCTCCAGTAAAGAGTCAACTGTATGCCCTTTCTTTGTGTATTTCCTTTGATAGCTTTTTGTGTGATCTTTAAATAGCTCTGACCTATCAAGAAAGTGTCTCAGTCTTAGTGGCAGCAGTGCTTCTAATTTGTCAACATAAAAAAAAAGCAGCTCTTTGTCCTTATATAACAAAATAGCTCTTTCTGGATAAACCTATTCATTAGAACAGTTTTGAACTTCAATCAGTTTTATAGCTTTCTCCAGTTTCATTGTGTCTTACACAGATAACTGTGGGGCCACTCTCTGACACACACTTCAATTAAAATATACTTCTTAGCTGAAGAAAAGTACACTTTTAAACATAAAGCTAAATTGGAAATATTTTTTATTGGATTACACCAAGTTCATTATTTTAAGATATTTAGAGCTTTACAAAAATACCATTTTTCAGATTCCACACTTAGCTAATTTATGTCCTGAAGAGATAAGGTAATTGAGGTGCTACTCTTTCAGTATTGTTGGACTCCTTGTCAGTAAAGCTATATTCTTGTTTTCCTCATCAAAAAGAGTGAAATAGATTTGCTTCAAAATTTTTTCAGTGATATCACTTGGTTTTGCAAAAAAGGAAAAAAGAAAAAAATCAGAACTTCATGAAGTAGATACTGTGTAAGTTATGTAGAGTCAATCAAAAGCAAACCTTTCATAGAGACTTATGCAGCTTAATATCTGAATTTGGAAAGTACTGAAAGTATCTGTCTCCCATTGCTTTACACAGCCAGAGAACTATCTTCTCTATGGTAATATTTTTAATACTTAATAAAGGAGATATAAAAACACTTTTCATTCACCTGTCCCACAGGCTCTTCCAAAGTACAGAAGTCTGTAGTTCTACACTATATATTCTGCATGACATCACAAAACAAACTTCAAGGGTATCTCTCAGCAAGAGAAAAGTGCTTACTCTGACAGTTTTCAAAAACCTGGAGAATATTACTTTAGGAAGAAATCAAGATAGTTATATCTCTCTTTCTCAGAGCATTCAAATATTTTTAACAAGTTTCAATTGGCTTCTTCTCTTACTCAACACTTAAAGTCACAATTCTTTTTGGTGCCCTGTAATCCTTTCTACAGAACCAGTAATGACATCACAAAAGTGTAACTATTTAGTGAGCAATATAGGAGTCTATTTGAGGTCCTGTAGTTCTATGCTCATGTTAATATTTCTGGTAATTAAAAAAAGAAATAGTAAGAAAGCCAGTTCCTATGTCACAAGGCAGCTCAACCCATGATCTTTGAGCTTTGGGCTTCCAGTTGGAGGGGGAGGGCAGAAGTGAGTAGTGGCATGGTTTTGGCAAGACTATCAAATTGGAGAATACATTCCCAAAGCACAACAAGTTAATATTTTACTTTTTAAGCAAAAAAAATTAAAATACAGAATATGGCAAATACCATGCAAAATTAAAGCTGACATGATATGAAAAAAAAAAAACAAACCCAAAACATTCAACCAGCATCCAGGGTCTTTTCCCCTTCAACACCCATTTTGTACAGCACCAGGGCCACCGACCAATGTAAGAAACATGAAGTTTTGCTTGGTTTCCACTACAATTCTTGTTTATAGCTACAGGATATTTATCAGACAGAGCATGATTCTCACAGGTCCATATTTACTTGGTATTTTATCAAAACCTAACCAGATATCATCCTAAATTGTGCTGGAATAATCACCTTATGTTCCAAACAAAACCAGCAGCATTGCAATTACCTTGTAGTAACTACTTTTTCCAACAATAAACCTAAAAGCAAACTGGTTGTATTAAATCCATCCATTATGCCCCGGAATAAACACTTGAGCTGTTACACAGGATTCTGTGTAAAAAAGGTCATTATCACAGCTCTGCATCTCTGATACAGCAACCAGAAGTTGAAAAAAAAAAATGATGGTGGGCAGCATTAAAACCTGCCATTTAGAGAATAATGTTTTGAAATAGATTTTAGAGCTTGGATTATGCCTGATAGTTCTAGCAGCTTTCAGAAACTGATTTATAACACCATCACCATTTTCACTGCACAGGAAGTGAAAATGAACAGTTTGTCCTGCTCTCCATTTTGGCTCATGGATGAATTTTTGCTGATGAGAATGTTGAACCCAAACCATTGTTTTGATTGATTTAATGCTAGACAGAGGATCATCCCTATAAATATTCCTCCTTGCCCCATAACTTTCAGCTGTGCACTGGAATCCCAACCTGTTCCCTCATATCATCATTTGGCTGGAGAAAAATACGTTAGTTATTTTCTGCATATTTTTCACAACACATGGGTTTGCAGAACACAGCTGAAACAAGGGGGCTGCAAAAGCACCAAACATACTGCTTTTCCTCCACTTACTGTCTCCTTAAACATTTTTACATTGTCTTAAATTAGGGTCTGATGTGGAAGAACACCAAGATGTTGACAATACCTGGACAGAGTACATCATTGCATGCCTAGGCAGCTCTTAGAATATTCTATGAGGTATACTGAATACAGAGAATCCAGAATCACATATCCCAAAAAAATCCATGTGCCAATAACCACACTGCTTCTGAATTTTTTTTCTGAAGACTTCCACTGTCTGTTTTTCACTGTTCATATTCTTATGTGAAAGTCTCAAACATACGCTATTCTTAAGCCTTAGATCTGTTACAGTAAGCTGTATACCCCACATCCACATTAGTCACTCAGCAACACAAAGAGAAGGAGAGCACAAACATTCAGAAAAGAAATTGTTGTGACAACTTAATGGAAGACTTTGAGACCCAGTAGGCAAACTATTAAAGCCAGCTTTGTAACATATTGCATGCTGCACAATCCAAGACCATTCAAACCCTTCATATAAACCTGCCAGTCAAGCATTCATCACAGTTGTCCCCATAGCTCACAGCTTTTTGGGGATATTCTTCTCCCCACCTTAACAAAAAAACACACACTAACCTTGAGCTAGGTTTAAACCACTTTTTCTATCAACCTCCCTTTCCAGTGACTACTTTTACCCTAAATCCTTTTTTCATGTTACCAGAATAACAGAAGTGAAGACTGTACAAATCATGCAATTGTCATCTCTCCAAAGAAAAGCCAGAGGTGTATCCATGATATGAAAATTTGAAGAGCCCAGCCCACATCCATGGATGCAGCATTGGGTGCCAAAGCTTTTGTGCACCAAAAAAGTTAAACTCTTTCAAAATGGAAATAGTACTGTTTTCTCAATTTATGTGAAGTTCAATTTGAAATTTAAAGCAACTTAAGAACTAAGAGTATCAGCAGTACACAAAGAAAACAAAAAACAAAACAGCAACTAAATGAATTGATGTGCATTTGACTTCAAAGCAAAAACAAAAAAAATCACAAAAATAGACAACTTAGAGAAGCACCTTACTTTAGAACTCCAGAAGTCTATTTTTTGTTACTATTGATTTTTCTTGGACAGAACTTACAGGGTTGAAAGGCATATTTGCAATCTTTTCTATAATATGGCTGTATTTGCTTAAGTGCCATAATCCATCGGCAGTCTTAGTATTTAACTGTAAGTGGATGGTATTTCTTCAGCTAGTACATTTTTCTGACATTTATATTACCTCAAAGGACAACACTGCCTTTAGAAATTCTATTTCAGATTGAGCTAATTGAAGTTTTGAAGGCATGGTAATCATGTCATGAATCAGCAGCATGGGTTATGACTTTGAAGAGGTGACGTATCATAGAAATTGATTTTTTTTCAGCCCTAGTGAAAAGGACTCAAGTTACATAAGAAAATAAATTAACTTTAAGTGAACCAGATTGCTAGAGATATAACCTCTAAATGCCCCACTCCCACAATGTATGTACACACAGACTTTGCAGATGGCTTGTCTTTATGAAAAGAACTAAAGGTTTTCTAAATATAAGCTTAATGCTTTTATTGAGTATCTCAGGCTAAAATTCAGAGTATCTGGAGAACTAAATATATTACAATGTATGCATTATATATTTACACTAAATAATTTACTCCAAAGTAATCATTAGCCCTGAACCTCCTCTGTTAAAAAAAAAATAAAAGCCTGTGGAATTTAAACCAAATTACCAAATTACTTGTAATTGATGAATTTTCTTATTTAGAGATCATTAGCCTAAATCCAGATCATTTGAAGCAGCAAACAAAAACTAAATTCGGTTTTCTATCTAAACTGGTATTCTCATAGGGGAACCATGAAGATGCAACAATTCTGCTTCTTCTACAGGTAATACTATGTCTGTTCTATAGCTAATACAAGGTATGTACCAACTATCTCTAAAAAAATCCACTTTACACAAAGACAAGCAAGTTCTTATGCTGCATAGCACTATTAATGTGAATTTTCTAAATAGGTTCAAAAAGTTGAACGTAACATCTAGAGTAACAACTGTCTACTGGATTTTCATAAGTGATTTTGACAGGGACGGAAGAACTTTAGTCACTGCAGCAGCCCAAAATGTCTCAACCTTGTGTAGAGGGAACATGGACAGGAGAAGAGAAGTTGAAAAGACAACTGTTCTGAAGATTGGATTTGTGCTTTCAATAAAATATCTGTCTATTCTAAATTGACTTTGTCTTGAAGTATGAGATGAAGAGCAGGCCCCTTCAGAATTTCCAAATCCCTTCAGACAGTTTTGCTTGCTTTTTTTCTGCTCCAACAATAATTTGGTTGTTCATGACATAATGGAACAATTTTAATAAAAGAATGGCAAGTGCCTCCAAACAAATTAGCAAAAGCCTCCAGCTCTAATATCCACCTGTATGGAAAAAGTAGGCAAAATCCCTCACACTCTAAAAGACAGCAGATCTCAGACTACCATACCTGGGCAAAATGGAGTTACAATGTTGAGCTAAAGGAATTCAAGCATATGCTTGTGGTGTATCAAAGAAGAGGCTTATTGAATGTAGCCTCTCTCAGTAAACTCTTGAAGGACCCTTTTGTGAGAATCTGGAGCAGACTTGAGCAGAAAACATATACCAGGTCATCAAACTGTGATATAATGGAGGCAAACTCTCTGTAGGTGTCGATGCCCAGAAAACTTTAAATGAAGGCAAGTTAGGCACAACCATGTCAGGAAGTAATTCCATTTGGGCACTCCATTCCATAGCTGAGACCCAAGGGCTTTTGAGGGTCTGGATCTAAGAAAACATGCTATTTCACTGTATACTAACAAAGATTAAACTTTCCATGGTGTGCAGCAATAATACATTAAATCACGTGCTCTAACTTTACTACAAGAAAAGATTGCTTTGAAACTATTTGAAATCAAATACACAAATGTCTGCTCAGACTAAGTCCTGGTTCCTAACATTCCAGGGAGAACTAGACAAAGCAAAAATAATTATAAATTAAAATTCTAATTTTATGGCTCAGTCATAAATGAAACCATCATCTACATTTTCTAGAAATCATTAATAGAAGTAAAAGATGTGTTTTCATCAAAGATGAGCATTCTGTGTAAATCTGAAATTTATATCATCAAGAACAACCTACAGGAAAATAAACAGAAAATCTGAAATCATTTACTACATAAACAATGAAAAGAAACTTTAAAATGTACCACAGTTTGAGAAGGCAAAGTTACATGATATCCCGCTTACCAGTACATAAACAAATGCTCAATTATTTCTAGTAATTCACAGTCATAAAAAGTATGACCTTTTCTGAAACAAATAGTTCATTTAAGATGGCTAAAATATGAGAAATGAATATGCTTTCACCACAAAGAGTCATCACTCAGAAATTATCAGGTTTCTGGAAAGATATACTTGCAAGTCTAAATACAGGCTATTTCCTAGAATTCCATTGAAGCATAAGCTAAGCAAACAATACTATCAAAGGGTAAGAAACAAACCACACAAAACTAAACAGGTAAATCTACCTCTATATTAAATAAAGAGCATAATTCATACTTAAATATTTTCCTTGGTTTATCTTGAATGCCAGAGGTCTATTTAAACAAAATTGCAGGAAATTTACTTAATATCATATATAAATGTCCATTCATTTACTGGAAACATTAGTGAGATTAAAAAAAAAAAAAACACAAAACCATTCTCTATCATTTTATACCTTAGTCACTCACAGTGACCATGACTGGCTTCCACAACAGAAACATAATAGTAAACAATACAGTGAGAAACAGTCACAAAAAACTCAGACTATGACTAACTCCCATAACCAGAAGGTTATTGTCAAGAACTTTTTTTGAAGAGGGTTATTAAAAATGGAGTTGACAAACCCAAATATTTTCAAACCTTTAAGTAAAACTCCTCCTTAGAATGTGCAACACTTTACCTGGTCAGTTAAAAGTCAGTGCCCCGAAATTAAAATGAATATCAAAGAAAAATGAAATTAGGAAAATAAAAATGGGGAACTGGGGACAAGCAGAGGTCACGTTTGTGATTGAAGAAATCTTTTCTTTAAAATCTTCAAATTTCTTAAGCCTTTCTTGTAGGTAGAAATAAAGCTCTGTGTTCTTGCAAAGAATACTTTCTTTCTAATATTTTTGGTTACTCTAGCTTTTATGTTTTAATGGAACTTTAAAAAGATAATTAGAGTCTACTGCCTTCTCTGCATAGGAACTATGAATATATTTGAGTCGAAAATTATTTTCCCCTAGCCAAAATCCAAAAATGTGATTGGATACAAGGACAAACAAGCTCCTTATTGGTTCTGCTGTAAATACTATCTCAATTTTTGCTGCTGATTTCAGGATGGACGGCACCCCTCTGAGGGAAATGTTTACTTTGGGAAAAGAAAAATGAAATAAAATCCTCTCTAAGCCCCTAGTGCTAGTAGAATAAGTATTGTTTTCTATTAAATCAAACTTTTGGAAAGTTCTCTTCACAAAAAGAGAAGTGAGATCACCTTGTCAACAGCAGAGCCTTTAGCAGAACAGGTTTTGAGAGAAAACTAATAAAAGTGAAAAACCACAGTGCCATCATTTAAATCGGATGCTGTATGCAAAGATTCTGATATTTTCTTTTTAAAAAAAATCTACAAACAATACAATTCTATTTTAAGTGGACAGAAAAACATGCATGCTAGTTTTGCACAATATGATCCTCTCGAACAGATCACATATAATGCCCTGCATTGGATGAAGGCGGAAAAGAGTTATTAAATAAGATCACATATGGAAGAAAAGGCAATGGATCGTTGGTTTCCTCCTTCCTAATGGTAGAGGAGGCTTTGTTGGTTTTCTGCTGAGCAGCTCAATCCCTTTCAGGAAGAAAAAACACCATCTCTTTCCCCATTAATGTTCTAACTAGCCTCCATCATGAACTCTTGTAAACTGCATGAAGAGAATTTACCCAAACGATTTCCCAGCAATTTTCTGTTTAGAGCTAATTGTTTGTGTCTAGAACATACATGTTTCCTTATCTTTAAAAATCTGACGTTTTTTACCGAAAAATAAAAAGAATTTCCAATAGACTTAAGATGCTCATACTCCTCCAGGGGAACTCTAGCTGGCTGCCTCGTATTTAGATATCTCTTCTAAAACATACCATCATGAAGAGACTCAGACTCTAAGAGACCCAAGGGAAGACCCTGGTGAACAAAGACAAGGTTATCTGACTGCTGGTATTGGTGGGTAAGAATAGGAGAATGAAACATTTACATTGATTTCCCAATATTTACTGAGGAAAAGGGTCATAAATGGAAGATTTCATTTTAACAGTCTAAAGAAAGAAATTTAAAATCTTATTAGATTCTTCATTTTTTTTAAATACATGCCTTTAATTTGATGAAATTTTTGATGGGTGTTATCAGAAAAGGTGTTGCTTTAATCAAGGAAAAAAACCCAAACAAACCAGAACATAAGTGGAACTGATTGACATTTAAGAATGTAAAAGATTCTGTTGTGACATCCTACCTTCCATACAGCTGAAGTTTGTCTCAAACTCTGCCATTCCATAACTTTCTGGAGTGGGAAATTTCAAAATTCCTACATTCGGCATGAAAACATACTTATTTCACACTGATTTCATAGTAGTTTCAGGGACCACCCTTAACTCCAGAACCATGGACTTTTGTGAGTAACATTTCTGCTTGTCATCACTCTCCTCCTAAGTTATTACTTTTTAGACCTTGATCATATATATTTTTAAGCCTTTTCCTACCAAAATGGAGTCACCCTCATGTGGGTTAGTATTCCACCTTTCCTGGATATTTCAAGATGAAGTAGCTTTATCATACTACTTTTTTATGCCCATCACTTGAAAACCTCATGAATTTCTGAAACATCATCAGGTTATGTTTTAAGCAATAAAACTGGAGATTGTTAAACTCTTGCCACTGTAATTATGTTGTGAGCTTTATCACTTCAGCCATGTTACAAAGTCTGCCAGTAAAACACATATACCATATGAAATTGCATTCTGCATGTGCCTAATGAGCAAAGGTGATTCTTTTCCCTCTTTTCTATTCAGAGAATATTTTTTTTTCTGACAGGTGCTCTAGTGAAAGGTATCATATATTATTAAATTTCAAGTTTAAAGTGTAGTTGGACTTGCTGTTAAAATAAGTGTGACAGTGATATTCACTTAAATCACCAGAGACCACTTCCTCCTTGAAGTAAAATATAGAAGTGCTTATATCCTTGTAATGCACTCTGGTTCTGTATGAATCATGAATGCAGCATCTACAAAATTAGGTATTTCAATTACTTTAGGGGAGTGAGAGAACATAGCAGTCAGATGATAGAAGACAATCTTCTTTACACAGCCTTTAAACAGACTTTTAGATACCACATATGTTCATCTGAAGCAGTTTAGACTTTAGCTTCCATTCATTCCATACCATAAAAGTTACAATCTCCCCTCAGAATGAATTTTAGTACAAACTAAATTATGTAAGTATTTGAGAAGAGTAGCACTAACAGCCTGCCTATTCAGCCTGCAGCATATGAACTTACAGCACATTCAGCACAACAATGAAAGACTGATACATTTTCCTAAAAGAGTAAAAGTTGCCAAACACACTCTCATAAACTGTAGTTAAGACCTGCAATTTTTTTCTATAGTTTGTAAACAAAGAAAGCCTAAAGCTGCCAAGTAAGTATAAAAAGGGGCTGCCAAAGAAAGAGGGGGGCTGAAGAAAATTATTTTTATAGTTCTTGGGTTAAGGCTCAGATGAAGACATAGAATTAAGGTTGAGAAAACAACCCACCCTAGAGCTGCAGTATGAGTAGGGCTAAAAGGCCTGCCAAAGAAGAAGGCTGACAAAAGAAATTTCCCCTGAAAACTTTCTCTGTGAGTCATGGCTATTGGTCCACAGTAAAGTCTCATCTGACCATCTAGCTAGGGAGAGATTGCCAAAGAGAACGCAAAGCTACAGTATGCACAGGGCCAGAAAAAGTCTGCCAAAGGGGATTGCCAAAGGAAATTTCCCCAACAGCTCCTTCCTCTGGGAAACGCCTGCTGGGCCCAGGTTAAGGTTCCACAAACAGTACTTATGCCACTACTTCTGTCCAAAATTCTGTTGCTCATTTTCCAATAAAGTAAAGCTGTACAGTCAAAGATACTTCTGAAAGAGAATGGTCTTATCCTCATAAAGTGTCTATAACCTATGGCACTAATCACAGTTCTGGCAGAATTCACAGGATTTTTCTGTTTCTTTGAGTCTGCAGTGCTATCTCAGTTTTGATAAAAGACCCTTCCACATGAAAATACTAAGTCCATTCACAGTTACATACCTGAGGGAGGTATAACCTTGGAACCACTCTCCCCTTTGTAGCCTCATTGTTTGCAGTCCTGCAGATTTTTTTTATTCCTAGAGATTCATATTTGGCCACATCCTAAGTGCAGAAAGAAAAAGAGCCTTCCAATGGATCTAAATCAGCTGCCAATTATATGGATATATATATAAATATCCAAAAGACCCTGATTCTTTCAAAAGAGGATTACAGTTCTATTTTTCTTTCCTTACATCTCTGTAGACCAGGAATAATTCCCAGAGAATGTGGAACCTAAATCAGGCTGAAAATAAAAGAAGCTACTATTATAGTCACATCAAGGCTAAAAGCACAGAGGATAAATGAGATGAGGAAAACAGTGCCCTGCCAGCTGGAATTTCACCCAACATGTACAGAGGGTAGCAACCTCTGACTTGCTCATTCTTGTACCTTTTACGAGCAATTAGATTTCAAAAAAGGAATTGTAATTAGACTCATAATCAACATAAATTTCCTCTACAAAGATTTTGATGGATCAGAGCAGACCAATGAAGGCAGTAAGACCTTTCTTATTTCCTGTAACATCTGGGCTGCCAATACATGACAAAGCCTAGGTAGTTCACATTTCTCATTGTCTCACAGACGTTCTGTGAGAAAATAAGAGTTTTGTTAATTATAAAAATATTTCTGACATTTTTAAATGCTTAAGGAAACGTTTCTTCTGGTGGAGCAGAATACTTGCAGTACATCTGCACAGATAGGCCTAGATTCTGGACTTAGAAGGTAAATTTCTTAAAGTATATGGCTATCTCGTAAGGCTAATAGTCCTCCTACACCTGTCTGCCTGAGCAGGCCTTTGTTTTAGATATTTATGTAGAATTCTGAAAGGCCCAATTTAGAATCCATAGAAAAAACAGATGAGAAATGTTTTGTCCATCAACCCACTCTCCATAAATTACAGCAACATAATAACTATACACATCATTCATGTTTACTTTTTGTTTGAGACTTTATCAGCCCTTTAAAATTTTTTTTATGAACAGAAATTTCTAGTTTTCTCCTGGCAGAAGGCTTTATTTTCATTAAAAATCCTTCCAGCAATTCAGGAAGGATAAAATAACCCTGTACTCAGGGTTAATGGCAACCATAAAGGTCCTTTACTGGCATGCTACTGAAAAATTACAGCAAATAATCTTCATGAAAATGACCTTGTTCATGTTGTGATCTATTACATACTGTCCTTTCTTCCATGATAAAAATCATACCAAAAGATTAAACAGAAATGTGACCCAGAATAAGGTCATATTCTCCCAGTAAACACGGAAAGGGGGCGTTGCAGGGAAACACACAACAAAATTCCCATTAAAAGAACAGCACTCACTGGCTGTTGGAGAAAGTACAGAAAGGTATTTTTTTAAAAACCTGATTATTCAAAGGAAATGACAGGTTCAACTTAAAGTTTTAATTCCTCAGCAAAACCAAGCAAACAAGTAAACAACCTGTATTCATGATCTAGCTGAACTTTCTTACTAATTGAAAAAAAAAATCACCACAATTATGCCTGCTTACTTTACTGTAATTTTTCTTATAAGCCCTTACTCACAGGAGTTTAATTTTGATTTCTAGTAAAGGGTCTGATTTTGCATAAAGGGCTTGGATTTGGGTCATTTAAACCACATCTGGATTAAATTTCTTGATTGTAAGATATAAAGGCAGGCAGCATGTCTCATATGTTTCAGCATCATCTATTTTTAAGGTGACCAATTTGTCTATTCATCCTGACAGCAGTCTTCCTTTTTACACTCATCCCTATTCCCATGACTTCCTCTGCTCAACTCTGCCAGTTTTTCTGCCTTTGAAAAAAAAGCTTTGCTATGGGCTCTGTGCAGTTGTTTTCTATAGGAAGAGGTTATCCTCACAGAAGTAGTGATCCTGCTGACCTGGACACTGCACTAGAGATCTAGACCAATGGAACAGTCATTGAGCTCTTCATTTATCAATTAAAGAACTTGAATACACTTACTTTATGGTTGGCAAGGTAACAGGTGCTCTGAGTCCACCTCTACAAATCTTCTGAAGAGCAGTGGCAAAACCAATTCAGGGACTAGCCTTGCTATTTTTTCAATTCCCTCCTCCCTGTTTCTCTGGAAAAAGTTTCACAATACAAAAAACAGTATCTAAAGAAAAGACAGGGGCAGCATAGCAGAGGGAATAGACCTAAAAAAGTGCCAGTGGAAACATCAGTTAAGCATTTGGGAACAGTTGTTTTACTTTAAGAGAACATAGTTGCTTCTTTCATGAGAAAGAATAAAGGTCAGTGTAAGCATTTGTAGTCTTGAATGCTACAGATGATTTCTGCTCCATAACCCAATATGTAAGTACAAATACGGAAGTTTTTTTGATTTCTGTTATCTCTGCTGACTATCTGGTATCTAATAGCTGACTGACAGGACACATTCTTCTATTTCTCTAACAGTGTAATTGTGACTTTGGAACTGAGCCACAAGTTGGTAAGACACATCATGGGGCTGGGGGAAAATAGGTACTAAGACGACAACTAGGACTATTCTTTTTGGTTCATTTCAGGTACCTTTGAAATGGAAAGAGTGATGCAATACAAAACTCAATTATTAAAAAGACCAGAATAAAATAATGATCTGGATCTGAGAACAATTTTATATGACTTGAACTACAGTTTACAGCTTATTTTTTAAGTCTTTTTTTCTCCACGAGTTAAAATCAACCCTTAAGTCTGATAATAAACAAATGTTTATTATTAATGATGGATTATTAGTCATAACTCTCCAAGTCATAAGTTTAGTCTTAAAGAAGTTAAAGAACTTCAAATACTATTTTGCATTGTAACTTCCATGTGACAGACGATTATGCAAACCATAATCATCCGTTTCCTTGTTCAAATATATTCATTTGTACAGAAAAAGTAGAGGCTCTCAATTTTTCAACTTCTACCCCAATATATTTTACACTAAAAAAAAGTAATTTCAAGCACGATATAACCCACACATTCTCATTCTTTAGATCTTGAGGAGAATAAAAAAAGGAATTACTAAAAACAATTAATTGAAACAATTAATAAAAATAATAAAAACAATTAATAAAAACATGCATTGCATGATGAACCTCTGACTACAAGCCCAAACAGCTTGGTAACTGAAAACCCCTGTTGCCTTTGCAATTTATCTGGCTTTGTCTGTGTTCACAACTATCTTTTTTGTGGTTTTTTGGGTATTAGCTACAGAATTCACTGCACTTGTGAAATGAACTGGTGAAATTAAAAGCCAGCTAAATATGTTAAAGCAAAAATTGGCAAGACACATAAAGAGGGAAGTGGAGTTGCAGTAGTGAAAATGTGTTCTTAGGAATATCCCCCACAGGCAGCATTTCAGTGTCTTGTGATATATATTAGGCACAGTAATAACACTGCCACCAGCCTGTAACTCCTGTGTTTTTCAGTTACTTCATTTAACTGCACAAAGGAAAAACTCCTCCACCCAAAATGGGATGGAAGAAATCATTCTCAATCAAAATATAAAATCAAGATATAAACACTTCTCCTTCAGCATTTACAACATATGGTTTATGCACTATTTTCTATTAAATATAAATTCTTTCTATAAACTGGAAGTATTTTTATTGGTGTAATAAAACGTAGCTCATTAATTTCATATTAATGAATGAAGGTTGACTCCAGGAGCCACTTTTTTTATCACCCTTATCACTACAATACTACACTAGATTAGAAATATTCATATTTTTGGTTAGCTGTTCTTTAATGCATCCAAGAAATACCATTTTCAGCTAGACTGAAAAAGAAACACTTAAAGAAAATCTGCTTATGTAGAATTTATTTGTTAGCTACAATGGATCTACTACATTAAAACCTTCTATGCCCCACCTTTTTTCAGACTTTAGACTAATTTAACATTTATGGAATGTTTAAGTCAAATGGAAAAGAAATACACCTATTAAAGACCTTGTGCCTAATAATTTCTCTATTCCAGATTGCCTCAACATTTATTACAGATCATTCCTTTACCCTCTTTCTCATTTCTGTACATAGCTAACAGAACCTATTGCCAAATAGGACTTAAAATTAATTGATTTTCATTAATTCTTTCCTTACACATATTAAAAAAAAATAGTTCTACCTATGGGCCATATATCTAAGACAGTCAGCTGTAAATTACATCTATATTCAACTCTGGGGTTGGTTTCTGTCCCAGTTGAGACATGAGGCCTTGACAATCCGACTAAAAAACAGAATATGTCATTCTGTTGCAGTTTGGGTCTAGTCATGTCATGTTGGCCTATGTCATAAAAACATAAGGAATAGGAGAGAACGTGACATTAAAAATTAGATGGTTTGTACTGCCAAGCAACCCTAATATTTCCTCTAATTAAAACTTACTGAAAGCTGATTAAACTGAGATTACTCACTGAATTATTGCTACATTTACAGTCAACTGCTCCTCGCTTAACAGCAAAGAAGGTTCACGCTTTTAGATAGGCTTATCAGTTGCATAACAATGAATTTCTTAAAATGTCCATTATTTTTACTGCAGTACCAAGTAAAAGATTTTCAGTGGCTCAGAGACATTTCAGAATGACAAAACACTGACAGAAATTCAAGAACTAACTCAAAAAAAAAAAAATCAGTATTCACATTATGAAGTAAAAGAAATCTATAGAAAATTTTCCCAATTTCCCTTGTGCCCAGGACTTTACACAGCAGAAGCAGAAATTAAATGCAAAGACATGGAGAAACTATGAATCTGAGATAAAGGATACAAGGTCAATAGTACCCACCAGACCTTTAAAATGTTTCCATTTGTGTTTCCAATGTACACCAAGGTTCCTCTGAAATTACTCGCTAGGATAATGGCTTAACAAATCTGTCACATTTCATGCACTTGAGAAGTTACTTAGCCTTCATGTTGCTTAGTACGTGCCAAGCTTGGTGACTGAGAAGAGCCAGCATGGATTTACTAAGGATAAATCATGTCTGATCAGCCAGTTCTTTCCCTTTAACGGGCTGCCCAAAGAGGCTGTACAGTTTCCAGCCTTGGAGGTTTTCAGGATCCAGCTGGATCAAGCCCTGAGCAGCCCAGGCTGACCTGAGGACTGACCCTGCTTTGAACTTTGAATGTGAAACCTCCTGAGATCCCTTCCAAAATTAATTACCCCACAATTTTGTTACATCAATATACAGTGGATCACTTGTATGCATTTTCCACTACATGTGACAGTATACAAAATGACCCACAGGTGAATACAAATAAATTATCTGTACAAATATAAACCAGGTATCAATACTGTTAGGAGCAACAGACACAAAACACATCTCAGAGCACTTCATGTTTTTTAGAATCTACCATGAGGAAGAACAAGAGAAACTAGAAAAGATACTGCCAAAGGGTGATTTTTTTGAACTCCTGCCTTTCCATAGCCATTCATTTTTAATGAGTCACTATGAAAAATTAAAAAAGGTGCTTAAATTTTATATTCCACATTCTAATGTTTAATGAAATGAATTTTCCCCTTTTTAAGTAGAAAATAAAGGTTGATAGCTACTATAAAAACTTAGTTTTGTAATCTAACCATATACCTCTATAATACACTAAATGCCTGATTGGAAGTACAATAATATCCAACAGACTGAAACAATCACAGGTCAGCTTGGCATTCCTTCCTGTACTCCTTCCCCACCAAATCATTATCCATACATCACTGAAGGATTCTCCAAGAGATTAGTTAAACTTTTTTCTTAAATAAAGGTTATCAGTGGTAGCATGGAAGGTCTCACGTGTTGGGTCTTTTTGCAAAATACCTGACACAGGAGCTCAATGTCACACTTCAGATAGGGAATGCAGGATATCCACAGGAATCTTCCTCTAGGAAAAGTCCATAAACTCAAAGCTGTTTGATGAGAAAATAACTTTTTCTGAAATAACAATAGAACCAATATATCCCATAACAGAAACACAGAGAAAACTCCTACAGATCTCATCATCAGAATGACACTTCTGTATCAACTGTTTCACTTATCAATTTTAGTTTGATTAAAATAGCAGTAGCAACCTATAGAGCTTTTTAAAGTTCTGCATTTACATACCATAAACAAAGGCATTTACTTGAATTATGTTAAAGGGACATATCCCATAATAAAGAAGAAAATAAAAAAATGAACCCGGAAAATATTAAACATAAGACAACTTTGCAAAAAAAAAAAAATCACACATTCTCCATAAAAATATCACAATCAAGGCAAATCATTCTTGATAATTACAGACACAGACCCTCAACCAAATTAACTGAGGTTTCTTTGCACTTTACTAAAATGGACTGTTTGCATTTTAAAGCTCTTTCCTTGACAGAAGCTCCAGACTCCACACAGGGGTGGAATCCACCCTGTAGAAGGCAGATGAAGTAAGGAGTCAGGTTCCTACTGATCCGTTCTTGTTCTGCTAATTCACACCTCTAGGCCACAAATATTTATTTACAGAACACTTACCACTCTTGGTCCCAAGTCAACCAGGTCTGTACATACAAAAAAACAACCAAACAAACAAAACAAAAACCCTGAAAGGTGGTTACATTTCATAGAGCTCAAAGACAATTGGCTTTCATGACCCATCATGCCTTTTTAAAATGCAAGCACTTCCTACACTATTTCATAATGGACCTAAGATATTTTGAGATTTTCATTCAGCAAACAAAATAGAGAAGCCAGACAGAAATGACTCCTTGTCAGTCTCTCTGCCCATTTCAGTCTCATTTATAAAAATAACTAAGTAACTACCTAGACAGGCTACCTTATTTTGACTTTAAGATACTTCTTACAGGTCATTTATGTGAGAAATTAACCTTGAATAGGTCAACATATGATTCCTGAGTTGGAATAGTACTTCCAGATAAATTTTTACAGGCTGCTTTATTTCCACACAAGTTCTGTGCATTTTTGAGTTAAGAAAAAAAAAACACATCTTTAGCAGTTCAAATAATTTAATATCACAAAATAAAAATATCCCACTCTGGTGCACAGAAAGCATAAGTAGAGCTTAAAGAATTAAATAGGCACATAAAATAAAAAAAATATTATCTAAGATCCCTGATTTTATTTTCTGCAAGGATTGAGAATAAAATGGACTCATTCTCTGGAAACATAAAAGAAAGGGTAAAGAATGACCAAATTAAAATGACCTTTAACTACTGACTTGGAAAATTATTTTACCTTTAATACAAAGTTCTTATGTGATGCTTTGAAAATCATTTATGTATTCTTTGTCATGCACCACTGCCTGTGAAGTACAATGCCATACAAATTATAACAACTGTAGTAGTTTTAAGCTTTGCATACTACTCGACTTTTTTTTTATTTTAGAACAAAGAATCCAAAAATAAGTACATTTCAAGTCAAAATATTATTCTATCACATAAAAAAAGAAATGCAAAAAATTCCTTCCAATTAAATATTTGAGAAAAATATTGAACAACATTTTAGAGGGCAAAATTCACGTGATCTGGACAGCCATATGGAATTCACTCTGTGGCCCATATGCAAACTCTGAGCTAAACAGAATGTATCTGTTGCTTACAGGATAAGCAACCATATTCTCGGTTACTTACATAAGGCATTCCCAAACAGATCTGAGGATTTGCTTTTGCAAGCCTGTGCAAAATTATGGTAATGGTGTTTCCACATGCCAGCTGAAATGTCAAGATCACCAGTACTTGAGTGCTGCATTTCCATTAAGACTAATCTAAGAAATTGATGGAAATTTTCCCATTGCAGTGTTATTGATTCAGACCTTCAAGTTTTTATTTGCCTTTACCCACTGGCACCCTGTGCTCATCACAAACTTGAATAAATTATTGCACGCTCACTATTCTTCACCAGATATACAGGGTGAACTTCTACCAAGTTGCACAAGTGATAGCTAAATTGCCTCATACTATTTTTCTTACACATTAGTCTTCAAAAAAATTTTGACAAAATAATTCTTACACTGCAAATTAGACCAAATTATACCAAAATTATACCAAGTGAGGTAAAATAAACTTACTGTTGTTGACACCAGCAGAAGTAAAACAGGACACAACACAAAAAAAATGAATTAGTGAGTCAGTCTCAATGAAATCACAGAGTAAAACATGAAATATGCCAACATATCTTTGAAGAAAAAACCTCTACCACAACATATCACACAAAATAGTAATAAACCATTTGAAAACAGTAATAAATTCTTATTGTACAAAATAATAATTTGACAAATGGGAAGAAAAATTAATTATTTATGATAAAACACATTCAGGTATTAAGGTTGGCATACATTCACTGCAATAAAGTAATAAAGATTCCTAAACCTTATAAAGTGTACAGTGCATTACAATTTCAAAAAATGTGGAAACACAGATGAAATCCTTATGGTCAAGGAATTTTTGATTCTCCTTCCCTGTCATAAAAACTATCCATCTGTGGTTTTCCCTAGGAGAACATACTTATCTATTCTTTTACATAGATATTTCTCTAAAACTATCAGGATTATACCTAAACACTTTGAAGAGAACATTTTCTAAAAAAGAGGAAGAATATGTGAATATTGACATCCATTTTCTCCTACTCAATAATAGCAAGCAAGAAAGCCTGTATTTAGTAAAGGCAATTAAAAAAAAAAAAAGTAAAAAGAAAGGTTTTATATTTGATGCTGCACCACAATTAAAAGTTGCTGAAATGACGCAAAACTCATTACCTGAAAACTGGGAGTGGTACTCTCAGAATGACATCCTAACTTAAGGCAATAAATGCTACAAAATTTAAATACCACCATTCAAAGTGAATTGAGTAATAATTAAGAAAGTTTTAAAAAATAAAAATTTATCACATAAATCTTTGTGGAAACATATATGGAATTACTCTATTTCCTCAGCAAACCTGACGAATTATAAATAACTGTTGTTCATTCAAACAACATTTTATGACTTCTTATTGGTTTAAAAAAAACACACCAACAAAAATAGAGGTATCCTTTGTCACTAAATTATTTCAGAGGATATTCAGTGGATGTATCTTGAATAGTTAACAGCACCTCTATGCATGTTGCACATTGTATTGCCTCTGCAACATTTCTATTTCATAAAAGCTCTTGTCACTGGAACTAGATGCATACATTTTCACTTTGTCTGGTGGAGCTATCATCTCATCACTACTTTCCTTAAATCATTCTTTTAGGAATAAAACCTATCAGACTTACTACCATTCAAAATTATGAGTATTCTAAGGCATGGTTCTAGAGATCCTTGAGAGGAGAGAGGGAGCTTGCCTTTAATCTGTAATCGTAGCAAGGACTGTAAATATGAGCTATGAGACACTTGGAAGGAATATTGCTTTATAGATATCAATTCTTAGTGTTACTGGACACAGTAAACAATAGTTCAGCATTCCAGTGAAGGAGTAGGAGATGGGGTGGGGAGTTAAACATGCAAGAGTTTCTTCTCCATGGTACTCTGGACAACCATAAAGTTTGCTGTTTATTTACAGCAGATCATGTGATTTTCAATCCTTATGTATACAAAATGGGACTTCATATTAAGGTAAGGTGAATAGGCCACAAAACCCACCTTAAAAACAATATCTTCTGTGAAGTCTGCCAGTGCTTAAACACTATAACAAAATAGAAGCTCTTAATTGCACAGTTTAAGGAAAATACATTGTGTTTTGACAGATTTATCATTGAATGCTTGAAAGATTATATGATACTCAACCCACTGAATTATTGAGGCACTTACTTTATGTCTAAAGTCTAATTGAAAGTGTTAAGATAAATTTTCTACAGATGAATAATCTCATGCTTACAGTACAGAGCTTGCAAGTTCTCAAAAATAAAATATTGAAAAACGCTTAACTGTCCGAACTTGAACTTTGGGAGTGCAAACAAGATAGTGTGTCTTGTATGCCCAAATGGCACTGAAGGTTTTCTCAAATAATTGGTACTAAAGTCCCAAATAATCAGTATAGAACTATAGACTCACAATGGTTTAGGTTGGAAGACACCTTAATGATCATCTAGTTCCAAACCCCTGCTGTGGACAGGGATGCAACTCACTAGACCCAGTTATTCAGGGCCTTGAACACTTCCAGGGATAGGGCATCCCTCACTTCTCTGGACAACCTGTTACAGTATCTCACTACCCTCATGATAAAAACATTTCTTCCTGACACCTGACTAAACCTTCCCCCTTTCAGTTTAAAACCACTGTCCCTTGTCCTGTCACTATCTGCCTGGATACAAAGGCCCTCCCTCTCTCCTTTTTATAGGCCCCCTCAAGGCACTGCAAGATGCTGTAAGGTCTCCCCAAAGCTGAACAACCCCAGGTTTCTCATGGTGTCTTCAAGGAGAGGTACTACATACCTCTGAGCATCTCCATGGCCCTTCTCTGTGGACATCCTCTTACAGGTCCAGGCGCTCCTAGTGTTGAAGACCCCAGACCTGGGCATAGTAATGCAGGTGGGGCCTCACAAGGGAGTTTCATTCAATCTGTATAGCCCTACAGATACTAAAAGGGCTACAGACACAGGTCACATGCAGGAGTCACCATTTGCTGTGGCCTTTGTCAGGGGAGTCAGAGCACTGGGAAATCACTGAGAGCACAAAAGCACTCCTAGGAACTGACCAGAGTGGCAGCTAAGGTGAACATGGGAGACATGTCTGCGTGTCAGACATGCTGCAGAGAAGACAGCATATCACTAACAACATACTTGAGAGACACGCCAGAAGACTTACAGTCACATACCTAGAATTCTAAAATGCAAAGGTGATATTTTGCAATGGTTTTACAAACTTGTTCTAAGCTTTGTACTGACACTTTATATGATCTTTGCTCTTGAAACTGGTACAACCATCTCTACTAGATTTCCCTGACAGGTAAAAAAGATGAATGACTAAAGAAAATGCATTACAGAGAGTTATCAAGCCAGCACGTGCTTGAAAAATCCAGGGATAGTTGGGCTGCTGTAACCTCTGCTTTCATTTTTAAGGTAAGATAAAAATACACATGTACTACATAAACAAGTCTTTATTTTGATCCACATTAAAACTTACCAGATGCAAGGAGATCAAGAAAACTTTCTAAGGCTACTGCTGTGGCCAAGTCTAATCTCCCAAGAGACTGCCTGGGAAATCAAATACTTATGTTCATAAAACAAGTGAGCATGTGTGAACCTGTTCCTGGCAGATGAGGAATATAACTGCTGTGCAACTCTGAGCCACTCATACTACAACTACTGAATAGTTGCAACACCTTTAATTTTCACCCTTATGAAAATATTCAATTTTTCCTATGGCTACTTAAATAAAAAAAAAATTGGCATATTTAGGATACATTAATGTATTTACAAAGTGTAGCCATAAATTGTAGTCATTAATTGTAGACATCATATTTCTAAAGTGCCATACCTTCTTGGGGGTTTTCTTGTAGGCAGCTCCTCACTACACTGACTCCTTCTTCCATAGATTGTTCCTGCTTCTTCAGGGCTCCTGCAAGGCTCTCTCTAATTGGGAAACCCAGCCCCCTTTTATCCCAGCTACCTCTACTAGCCACAGCTGTGCCCAATTAAGGACATTGCAGCTGCAACCTATTTAGAACAACTGGGACTTATTGGGGGGCAAGGCCCATATACAGATATTCAAATACAATACATATATTTTACTCAAAGGCCATCTCTACTACAACGAAGAATAATAGAATGACTAGTGTTTTCTGAATGTTTATATCCCCCATTTCAGAAGTAAACAGGCTTCTCTGCAGTGAGATTAAAAAAACAAGACAACAACAACAAAATCCCCACCACCCTCCAATTTTCAAACCTCCACTGACTTCTACACCAGTTCCATAAGCCAGCATTGACACATAGACTTAACCAGAGCCACACACTCTGGCTTGCCTTAGGGCCAACAGAGACCAACATGCCAGTATTCAGGACGTTAAAACTCCTCCTGTTCAAATAAGGGATAAGAGCTAACCAATGTTCTTGAGACCATGTAAATTGTAAACCATGAAAAGAAGGAGATTGATGCATTAGAGGCCTGACACTTGTCGTGCTATAAAATGAACTAAAGGGCACAATTCCTCCCCCTCAATTCAATCCACATTTTATTTCTTAGCTACACTGCTGTAGCTGTCCTATCCAATACCTTTGAACTGTTCTATTTCAATACAGAATTATTTTACACTAAATATACTTTACTGGATAATAAAGCAGAATTCTCAACTTCCATCAAAAACAGAAAATCATACACTAGAATGATTATCCAGGACTCCCACTGCAGAAGACCAGCCACTGAATAGAAAACCAGCACTTTCCTAAGGCAGCCTTCTGGCTTCTCAGCACGCCTGTTTATAATAGCAATTGGCAGACAAAGGTTGGGGTTTTTTTCTGGGCAGATTTGATAATGGAAATTTCATTTGAGGTTTGCTCCAGCAGGCCTGGATTTATGGGAGAAAATAGCAATAGCACATCTAGTTCATTTACTGAGGAATTTTGGGCCCACTGCACACATAGAATATTTTCCCAGAGACTAAAGCATGATGATCAATAAACTACTTATATACTAGTATATTGGATGACTATGAAAAAGGAGAAAACAGTTGCCTAAGGACAAAAAAAACTCATTTTCCAGAAAAAAAAAAAAAGACGCCTTGTGTGGTTCACATGATTAATAAATGCACAGTTAGATCAAATATTATTCATGGGTGTCTGTGTTTTCCTGATCTGTGCAAAGATCCTAATGACAAAATATCCTCTAGACATTTTTCACTTGAAGGAATTAATAATTAAAATTAATTGCTTACCTCTTAATTGCATGTTTTGCCATAAAAACCTATTTTTTTTCTTTTCAACACACTGAGAAAAGAATGAAAATATACTAATCCCCAGACAGGTCAGAACAAAACAACAATTTACCATTGAAACAAAGATGCTTTTCACGGCCATCCAAAAATCTCAGAGGCAAAGCTATGCAAAAGAAAAAAGTTCACCCTGAAAGGCACAAGCATTTCTGCATGAACAGCTGGGTAAGAGAGTTTAAAGTATTAAGAGATAATACAGAGATCCTAAATAGTCCCATAATCTCACAGCTTCAGAGTAAATTGGGGAGACTCTGTAATTAAAAAAGACATGATATTTAAGTGATATGTTAAGCCTCTCCAATTGGCAGATTGCAGTTTTAGGATGTTTGAACTCCAAAAAAATGCAAATGTTCCCTGCCATCACCTCCACCAGCAAATATACTAATCAAAATCAGGAACTGTGGATGATTTTTAGAAGAATCAGTATGGTCACATTAGTCTGTGTAAGACATTGTCCAGCATGATAATGAATCATTTTTTTCTCTTTAATCTTACTTCCCAAGAAATGGAAATATCTCCACATTCTAGTAAAAATTTCTGAGTTTTTCTCAGACAAAGGAGATTTTTTGCATTTACCTAGAAAAAGAAGTCAGGCAATCAGAAAATATAGTTTTAATAGGACTGCAGAAGCATCTGAGACTCCAACTGAGACCATCAAGGCAGTGTTTATTCATCAGAACAATGTTATCTCCACAGGTCCTCCAGGAGACCTTCTCTTTCCCATATAGTCCAAACCCAGACACTAGAAGCTTTGCAGGCAGCTCACGGGGCATTTCTTGTTCTTATACCTATATCCTCAGGAAGGCATTTGTCACCCTACATTCTTCAGGTTTGGCCTAGGAACTTCACTTTATGGATCAAAATCCAGAATCCAGCTGGTTAGTCTTTCATCCCACTGTTGATCCCTTCCTTACATATTATTTTGCAGAGAACTGTTGCCAGAATTTAATTCTAAACCAGCAACCCCCACCCCCTCCTCCCAAAAGCAGGCTGTTACTCACAGGTGCTGAGACAGTCATGCTTAGTGGCACCCAATGTGCTGAAACCTCAGATCTCAACTTGACCCTTGTGCTGCCCCAGGTTTCTGTTTTCCCTTCCCAATGAAGACCTACACCTACCAGTATCAGTTGCCTGCTTTTCTTCCTGGTTTTATTCCATTTTCCTCCAAACACATTTCCAGATTTGAGCATGTCCACTGCGACATTTTAAAAGCTTCCACCACTGCTCCCAACTTTCTTATCTTGCCTGAAATCTGAAACACAACTATAATTTGCTAAAGTTCACTCTTAGAAGAAATCCACAATGCATCATAATGTAGGAAAGTACAAAAATACTGCTCATAACTATTTTACAGGAAAGTATAAAGATACTATTACAGAAAGATTTGTTTCTATATTACAAAACAGCCATAGGCAGAAATAATTCCCAGTGAGTGTACAGAAGTGACCACAGAAAAGTAGTACACATAAAAAAGTCCAACCATGTTTCCTCCAATTTAAAAATGGTGGATACCATTTGTTGTTTTCCCCTTTTTCTTTTCCTCCTTTTTTTTTTCCTTTTAAAGCAGATAGATTCTTTCAGCACAGCATAACAAACCAATCATTTCTGAAGGTTGCACGTTGCATTGGCATGAAGCTCTGAGCCAGAGTAAGAAAAGTTTAGGTGGCTTAAGAAAAGTTTAGGTGGGAGGGATTAGATGGAAGTTGGGCCTCTGGAACACCATCTCTGCACTCCATCAAGAGAATTTACTGGCATCTTTGAAGATTGCAGTAAATTTCAGAGCAGGTTGCAAACTGAAATCCAAGACTAAGCTACCAGGACAAGTTTCTGGCTAGAGAGCAAACACTCCGCTATGGGGGCAGGAGCTGTCACATCAGCAGTGGATAAATGGCAGATTGCCACAAATATGAATTCTGAGGAACTGTCACTGTGTGCCTTGACACAGCGAATCACCACATCCTATGGCAGCCCTCTGCAATCAGATGCAGAGAATGACCGACCTGTTCCTTTTCACTTTTGTGCTTCCAAGGGTGCTCTTAGATTCACAGATAAAGCACACAGCTTCCATCTCCAATTAACGGTGCCAGACCAAGCCTTTCCACACAACATACTCAAGCAACAGAAATGATCATTACCTGACATGAAACCAACAGTGAAGAGTTCAAAAAAATCTCACTGACCAAACAAAAGGTATCCAATTCTAAGCTTTGACTGTAACACTGGGTGAACAAGCAAAAGCATGACAACACCAAAATTAGCAAAAAAACATTACTTAATAACAAGTCCAATCATAACCAGCAGTTTGTACGCAAGCCAAAGCCTCAGCTACAGCCAAGGTATGCAAATGTCCCAGTTCAGTGTATGGTTTCAAACAAGGAGCCCAGACACAGCCACCATAAGGGAAGAATCCCTACGAAAGGCATCCCAAGGGAAGGGGAGCCCTAGTTCTCCTACAGGTTTCATATAGCTCTGAAAGCTAATTAAATAAAATATGATTTCCAATTTTAATAGTATTAGCTTTATCACAAAATAGCCTAGTCTTAAAAAGAAGTATTAAATTAGCTTAGAAATACTCATTGACCACTTGACCTGAAAACACATTTCTTCTGCTTTTGGGATCTCACAACTTGGGTGTATAACAAAGCACAGCCCAGCCTAGCACACACCTGCAGAACTAAAACAGACCTGTGGAACTTGTATCAATCAAAGATCAATGCAAATTAATAAAAGAAACAATTGAGACAATATATGTCAGGCGTACTCCAAGAAAGAAAACCCAACCTACAGCTCTAAATTCCTGCATGGAATATCTGCAGTCATTGCTAAGTGGTCTCTGTGTTCATGAAGGAGAGAAGATGGAGCACCACTACCTGAAAGTTCTTGATTTATATTGCACTACTATTCACAGCTTTGCACAAAGGAGATGTTTTCTCTTTCAGACAAACATCACTTCCATATCTTCCTTTGGTCTGGAGCAATAGAGTGATACATTCTTTTTATCAGAATCTTTTACAAAGTGATGTTTGTAACTCTGCTTGTAAACACTAAATTTCAGGAACCTATGACTGGTTATGTACAACTCTTTTCTAACCTGACCCTGAGGCAAAGGTTCAAAGTCACAAAACAAACAGAGTAATAACAAACTAAAAAAAAAATAAAATAAAAAAAAATCATAATTTAGAGGTATTAACTGCTAGTTTACATTTAGATTTCAAAATGTTGCACTTAGGACTCTTACACAAAAATTTTGCTTAAGAGATATGCTTCTGAAATACAATTAGCTTCTGAAATGCTATCAATTTTTTTTTTTTGTTTTGCATTTTTGCTGATGACTACTTAAGAGATAAAATAAATATTTCAGACTAGTGGGTTGCTCAGCAATGGAGAAATTAGATACGCTTACAGTCACATTAAAATCTTCTTACTTGCCCTCCAGCATCTATGTGAGATTTCTTAGAACTTCATTTTTTATATTTAGAACTTTTAATTTTGGTTAAGAGAAGTAATTTTTTTCTAAAACTTATGAAAGCAGAAGTTTCAGTTCTGAAATGAGTCTGTGCAAGTGGAGAAAGGGGAAGGGAGACAAAATGCAAACTTCTGGTAGGTTCCTGTCCTCTGAATTAAGAGAATAGATTAATGCTACACTTTTTATTTTCTTCAAGCAAAGAGCAAAATACAGTGTAAGCAAACAAGTCAGAAAAAAAAAAAAAAAAGGACAAACATGGAAAGTCATACACTTTTGCATAGAAACAGAAGCCTTGATCCTGAAAATGCAAAGAGTACCCTACCTGCAATTAAAGAGATGAGAGGTGGACAGAGCAGAAACAGTGACCAGTCAGAGCCCATTACAGGACACTCACATCAAGCTTGTTTTGCTGCAGTTGTGACTCACTGCACTTCTTTAATAACTCCCTACATGCTTAAACTTGAACGACAAAAAGGATTTCAAACAGCAGAGCATAAAAATCTGTGCCAATATGTGAGTCTTTTTTTTAATATATCATCTAACAGACAGTTTTCTGTAACTGAGAGTTAGAGTTCATTTTTTACAGTGATTCCACATCTTTTAGGTTTCACAGTTCTGAACATCAAACCTTCTGCTCCCCAGCTGTGGAAAAGCAGGTCCGTACACAGCTGGGCTGTCCTGCCAGGCAGCAGCAAGTTCACACACAGCAGCTGCCTCCTCCCACCCAAAACCCAACCCTGCACAGGCACTGCAGAGTGTGTCTGCCCTTCCCTAGGCTGGGTAGAATGTGGTCACCACAGCAAAGCTTACAGGGGCAGGAAAGGCCTGTGGAGAGCCCCAGAAGGCAGAGTTCCAAGCACTCACTGACACCTCTGAAGATGCAGGGTGAGTACTTCAAATTAATTTGATTAGTCCCATAGTTCTTGAGTTATTGAAAAGGAAAATATTAAACCAATTTGTCTCAGAGCATGAAAGGTTAGGTCCAATAAGTAAAACAGAGCACAGATGATGAATAGCAAAGGATATACAAGATACTAGATATATTATTTTTTATAATAAATAGGTTTGTCAACCTCTTTTATAATAGCTTCTGTCCTAAATCAAATTTGGACAAAGGAATGCAAATCAGAGAATATTCTTAATCAGTGCTTTAACTGCAAGATTAATGATTCATTTAAAACAAATGTCTACTCTGATAAAATAAAACCTCATTATTTTAAGAAGCTGCCTTAGTCTACTTGATTACTCCACCTAATAGGAATATAAATTAAATAACAAAACATAAAACTCATTTATCTTATAATTTTTACATTTAAAATAATATTGTTGTAAGCTGCTACTGAGTAAACTAGTAATGAAACAGCTACACAGTAGCTCCAGTTAAAAATCTGCAGCAGCTTGGTTTGCAACATAAAAGATAACAAAAACACAGCTTGCATATCAATTGCATTTTTCAGTCAAATACACAAATAATAAAATGCTGGCCAGGATTACAACACTGAATTGAAACCTTTCAAGAGACAGGCCAGTAGATTCACTAAATGCAGGGACCATGGTATTTTACCACTGTATCGTATCTAATCAACGCCCTATTGCAAGAAGCAACACCAGTGTTTTCCCTCAAACAGCAGCTTTTTTGCACAGATGAAAATGCTTGTACAAAGGCTTTTGCCAATGTAGGTAATATTTCAGAGGGAAAGGAAATTGCAGTCTTAATGATGTTACCATTACAGAAATTTCAGTTCAGTGAAAAGCAGGCTGGGGAGTCAATGGAAGATCAAGCCAGTTAGAAGTCAAGTTCCTTGAAAGAACAGGGTTCTGAAGTTGGATTGTTTTCAGAGAGAAGCCTGCTGATAGGTCAATAGCTTGAGTTTTATAGCTGACAACATTCATGAAAAAAAATAACTTCCAAGGCTGAAGTGGCTATGGACCACTGAACAAGATTAGGAAAAAAAGTAGCTCTACAAGTCACAATGTATTTAAGCTCCCCATTTACCAACTTTTTAAAGAATGTCCCTTGCATGACTGATAAGTAAAGCTGGGTAATGTATCTCTCAGAAGCTGCTGAAATACAAAACAAAAATACAATGTTTTACAAGAAGATCGTATTAAAGTTGCTTGATGTTCTAATAGATCACAAAATTTCTTAAGTTGAAAGGATTTTAAAGACCATCTAACTTCTTTGCTGTGGGCAGGGACATCTTTCATTTGCAATTTACCAGTCCAACTATCAACATAGAATAAAAATTAGGAGAAAAACAGGCAAACATCAAGTGGAATCTTCAGATTTCAGACTCATCCGTACAGATTCTTAAACTGCTAGCAAAACTTACATCATATAGGAACCAAGAATCATTTCCAGTGTTATAATCTCAGTGATCTTGTCTAGAATATTCAAGCCCATGTGGGCATCTTCACATAGCATCCACAGAAATTCTTCTTTTCCCTAAGGAAAGTGAAAGGCAGAAATGGGAAAAAATCTTTGAAAGTACTCTGAAAGTATTGAAAGTACTCACACCATTCACTTGCTCCTCAGTAAGTGATAACACTTATAGCACTCTTGCAGATAAAGCTTAAAAATAAAAATTGGGAAGTGGAGTTGGAGTCAGTCCACAGCCAATTTTTACTTTCTCAACTATCTTCCACACATGAATAAATTAGCAAGTCCTTTCAAAGTACTACTGAAAAACCCTGTTTCCTCCACTTTCATAATCATAGGAGATATATTAATAACTTTTCACTCCAACTGAGTAGGGCTCCCCATCTGCAGCTCCACAGTCCTTGATTGAATTCACAAGGTACTATTTGTGTATTCAGATCAGAAATCTGATTGCCATCTGTATGCACTGATTAGTTAGTGATCAAATAAGGTGCAAAATATATTCAAGTATGCAAATCAACTCTTTGCCCAAATACCAAAGGCTCAGTTATGCATGGCCACCTGAAATGTGTCCACCTGAAAAATAGCTTTAATATTAGTTTTCATCACCATCTCAGGGAACTGCACTACCATTACAAAGTTAGCACATTGATGTTGGACAAACACTGCACTAGTTTTGTTAGAGCCCAACAAGGACTGTTATTAGCAAAATAAGATATTTTAGTTGTTTTAGGTTTCCATGCAAGAGTCTGGCTAGAGGCAGGATCATCTTAAATTACTTCCTTTTCAGAGAAACAGAAAACTGCAGCAGACAAACTCAGCAAATAAGAAAAAAAAACCAGGTGAAAAATGAATAGTGAAGTCAACAGTATTGCACCAGATGTAGCCTCTACTTGATTTCTATACCTGATTCTACAAAGTCAGGCAAAACTCAGAGCTGAAACCACACAATGATTTAGTGATATGGGAAAGTGTGTTTGTGGGACTGAGAGGGATTAAGAACAGACTGAGAATCTATTCTCTGCGTTATGGCCTTTACATCACCAAGATGACAACTTTTTTCTAGGTCTTTCTAAAAACATATGACTTGGCCTCGTTTTTAAGAGCACAAAATATCCACAAGCATGAGAAGTGACTGTACTTCAACAGAAGTCATGCATGGCAACCTCCTTAAGTGCAGTTAGCTCAGAAAGCATTCTAAGTCAAAGCTATATACATCCTTGACCTTTCCTGCTTCTGCAAACCAAGCTAAATTCATTCTATCATAAAGTGGATGTTCAAATAAGAAAAAAACTTTATGCACAGAAGCACAGCATTTGATCTATTATTTTCTCCCTTCTCCTCCTTTCGTGCTAGTGCTAACAGAAAGCCAGAAATTCCTCAGTGGGTTAGTTTAAGGAAAACATTTATTAATCAGTTGTTTGTTTTTTTTCTTTTTAACCTTCATTTGTTATTTTGAGAAATTCTGTACAAATCAGTGCAATATCAGATACAATCACAAAAGAAATTACCTGAATGCAATTCAGAATGTGAAATGTATGTCTAAAATACACTAATTAAATATTGACAACTAATATTGATTTTGATGTAAAAAGTGAAAAAACAGCAAGGCTGAAAATGGTATAAGTTCCTCAATGGTGGCACAGTCACAGATCTGAAGACAATCCATCCATTTATTATTTTTTTAATAAGTACATATAAATTTGTACAGTTCCCTTCATTTAGTCTAACATACACTAAGCAAAAAAGAAGCAGAGTTTTAGGCAGGCATTATATTTATAAGTTATATATCTTGCTATTTTTTCTTACTAATAACTTTACTACAGGAAGAGGGAAAGCAACCTATCCCTCTGAAAAAATGCTGCCTTCCCTGGTGTGTTGGGTCTGGCTGGGATGGAGTTAATCCTGAGTACAGCCCCTATCGTGGTGTATTTTGGACTTGTGATTAAACCAGTGTCATAAACACACCAGTGTTGTGACTTCCACAGCACCATGGTTTTCTTTTCCCTACTCTACCCACCTCAGCAAGTAGGCCAGAGGTGTGACATGAGGCTGGAAAGGGACACAGTTGGGACAGTGAACCCAAACTGACCAAAGGGACATTTCCTACAATATGCCATTATGCTCTGCAACAAAAGCTCAGGGAAAGGAGGAGGAAGATGGGGCTTTTGGTTATGGCTTTCATTTTCCCAACCAACCATCATGTGCGCTTGCTTTTCAGGAATTGGATGGACTTTGGCCTGCCAACAACAAATAGTGAATATATTTCTGATTTGTTATTCTGCTTGCACATGCAGCAGCTCTGCTGCTTCGCCTCAGCCCAGGGGTTGCCAGGCTTTGCTCTTCCAGTTCTCTCCTCTGTCCCACTGTGGGGTGAGTGGCTGGGCGGGTGCTTAGCTGCTGGCCAGTTAACCCATGACACCTGGGCACACTCAGAGACACTGTTCTCACCATTACACTCCCTGCGCTTCTACTCACATTTGGGGATTCTGAATAAGGAAGACAGATTGTGACATTTCTATTCCTTTTAATCTAACATACTCATTGCTGCTTAAAGGGCATGGATGAAGATCCAATTTAGAATCTGCAAAAAACAGATAAATATCTCTAAAAACCATGAAACGTTGAAAACGCCTACTCTCAGCTACTTAAAGGCAGCACTGTGAAGTCATCGTGCCCAACAAGTGATTAAGATAGCTGATGAAAATTATCTATTGCAGATAGTATGAATACCTCTGAGGCATACAGTCCTTTATACATTATGAAACCTTTAGAATTTAACAGAATTATTAACAAACAACTGAGAAAAAAAGAATTTAGGTAAGTGAGGAGTTATAAAACTGGGCCTATGACAGTGGAGCTGTGATCTAAAGCTTCCTACATGTGTTTGACAAATACTGTAGAAAATACTAAAACAAAAGCAAGATATATATTTTTTTTGCCATCCCTTGTTAAAGCAGGGGTTATCTGTTAGCTACACAGACACATAACTGGGCACAGAGGCAGTACCCAAGTACAAAACAGACTTGGTGAAACCATGCAAGGAAACAAATAAATACAACAGGAGGGTGAAGCTCACTAGAACAACACAGACTTCATATGTAACAATTCTACAGCTCTCCAAATATCACAAATCAAAAAGTTCCCCTTTAATAAAAATTACCTTCTCTTTTTCCATCAAAACAAACAAGGGCAAACAGAATAAAGTATCATCTTGGTTATAGACAAATTGTTCATTACATCAGATCATACAGTGATAATCTGTTCACTAAAACAAGTTTAATTATTCTGCTAAGATAAGTCAACGAATTTTGTCCCTTTTCACCTTTAGTTTTCCTCATCTTTATTGGATCTCCCATGTGCCAAATGATAGGGACATGACTCTCCTCTCTATCACTAATACCACTACTTTTGACTCTAATCAGAAAATTATATAAGCAAATAACTAGGTAAAAAAAATCCATGCCCTGATTTTTGCTGGTGTAAAAAATAAACAATTCAGATGATTTAATCTCTATAGCCTTAAACAACAATTTAAATAATCCTGTTATTGTCAAAATTACATTGATTATTATTCAGGTGAGCATTAAAAAGTATCAACATTTACTTTGTATGCAAGAAATTCATTACTTTAAGATAGGAACTGGGTACTTTTTCATTGAGACTGTGGTCTTTACCAAAAGTGGCACCAGCATAAAAGCTGTCCTTTCCTTTGAAAGGCAGCAGCAATCAGGAGGAGAAGCTTCAGATGGGCTCAAGCACAGTATCAATTCACATGACAATTTTCACCACCAGCCTATGTGTATTATGTACCTCTTGGTGAATAAATCCACAGAAAGTGTGATTTTCTTCTGTTCTTCCCTGAACAGGACAAATAACCCACATATTCCAATTCAAACCCTATATTTTAATCCACATAATGGAAAAAGGTTTCAAGAACTCTACAATTTTTTCAAGTGCTCCTAATACCACATTACCTAAAAAATACCCTCCCAAAAAACCCCAACAAAAGCACTAACAAATGTTCTCATCTTGCTTAATGGAAGAGACTATCAGAAATTTTAGGGCAGAATATAGTAATAAAGTCCAATTGCTCTGTGATACTCTAGCATAAAATTTCAGCCTCGACACAAGGGCAAGTGAACCCACTTAGTTTCTGGTGAAAGCTGAAGTTTGAAGGCAGACACTGAGATGTACAGCAGACCTCTCTAATACATCCATCGGTGGAAAGTCATTTTCTCTTTCTTAGCTGTCTGAAGAGAGACAGCTGTTGGCTCAAACAACAGGGACTGAACATTTTTTCACTCTTGTGCACTCTGATAAATAAAGGCTACATTCAACTGAGACAGGAATGAGCTTCCAAAATCAGTACCTCAGGTTGCTTTGAAATATCCCATTTGAAACTCCAGGCAAACCTTTTGTTGAACAACATCTATGAGTAAAATTTTCTACCATTTCTGGCAGACTACAAAATAAGAATCAGAAATAAGAATCAGAATAAGAACAGATTGAAAAGTTCTCATGAGATCAAATTTGCCTAGCTGAGGTTCTCTTCTCAAGTTCTGAATATCCTTGAAGGTGGAGATTACGCAATCATTCTCAGATTTAATGTCTGACCACCCTCAAGGTAAATTTTTTTTCTACTATTTAATTGGATCTACCTCATTGCAACTTATCTCTGATGCCTCTTGTTCTGTCACTGTGCACCTACCGGAGAAGTTTGGCTTCATCTTCCCTGTAACTACCCACCAGACATTTTAGGACAGCAACAGCCTCTTTTAATTCAAGCTAAACAATCCCAGCTCTCTCAGGCTCTCCTTTTATGTGATTTGTTCTAGCATCCCAGTGGCCTTTCTCTGGACTCCAGTGTATCTATGTATTTCTTGTACTGAGGAGCCCAGAGCTGAACACAGTATTTCAGATGCAGTCTCACAAGCACCAAAGAGAGGGAAATAATCACTTCCCTCCACCTGCTCTCCATGCCCTTGCTTTAAGTCTAGTATGCTGTTGGCCTTCTTTATTGAGAGGATACATCACTTTCACATGTTCAGCTTGTCCACAGGAACACCTAAGTTATTTTCTGCAGTTCCATGTCTCCAGACTGGACTGTTATAGCTTGATTGCTTACATAGTAAACTCATCTTCATTGCTTATGTTTTTAAGAGCATCTGGGCTACAGTATCTCATCTTTGAGCACTTCACACAGTCATAACTCTTCACAGCAAACCAGACAACCTCTGTTTATTGCTCTACTCTAGCATAGCACGTAAGCACTAGAGGCAAACAAAACCTTTTCATAAGCCAAAAAAACCTTGGCTTTTCAACCAAGGCCAAGACAGTGCTGGCAGAAAGCAAAGTTACTGTGTATCACCTCATAAATCCTGCTCACATTCATATGGAGCTAGGAAAAGGCTGCTATGAGTCATCTCTCAAATGCTCTAAGGTTACACCAACCTGCGTGTTCTCATAGCATCCCCTAACAGCCACAAAATAAGCATTTGGGACTTTTGTTTGTGAACATACTATCATTTACTTCCTCTTCATTGTCCTGGTCCTTTGATATGTGATGTACAGAAAGTATTATTTCTTAGTTTTCATTTGGCTCAGAAAAACAATCTCTGTCATGCCACTGGGTGTCTGACCACTAAATTATGTAATTAATCCTGTGGAGGAGGGGCTGGAAGTAGTACTTCATTATGTGCAGACACTAAATCTCAGCCTCATTTTCTTTGCACTGTTTACCTCAATATAAAGATCAATGTATCTGTAAGCAGAAGTTAGAATGATATATAACATCATGCACTGAAAATTTTGCTTTGGAAAAATAAATGTAAGCTGCAAAGCATTTGATATCATGATTTCCTGGCTTAGCTTACCAGAAGCAGAATAATCTTACTAGCCCAGTATCAAAACTGAATGCCTAATTCTTTACTCCTTTACAGCCTGTGTTTGCCTTTGTTCCTATACATCTGTAAACAATGGGAGTAAAATGCTACTATTTTAGCAAGACACACTTTCTGCTTTTGGCAAAGAGTGAAATCTGTAAAACATCCCAAAGAGATTTTGCCAAGATCTTGATCTCTATTCATTGCTATCGTTACACCTGAAACTGATGTTTGCTGCTGAAACACAATTTTTGAGACCATAGTTGAGCTTCCATGAAGATTTAGTAAAATAATCCTAAGGCAGCACTAAAGAATAATTGCAACAATTAAGTATGGACACATCAGCTGTCAAAAAATAGTGGAATGGTCATACAGTGCTGACTCCTACATCTTACCTCCTCTTCTATTAATGCATTTAAAAAGGAAAAAAAAATTACTCTCTTTCTTGTCATCTTATAGACAAGTGTATGAGCCAATAAAAGCTGTACATTAACTATGATATGTCATATATACAGAGTCACAAATAGGACAGCAGAAAACACCTGCATTTAATACTTTGAAATGTATTACAGAGGGGTGATAATATAGAAGAATTTGAGAAGACAAGAGATCCAGGAAAAAATTCAACAGTGGGCACATGTAGAATTATAGAAATCCTGATTTGGATGGGACCCACAAGGATCATCCTGAATCCACACAGGACAACCTAGAAGTTAAATCTTATATCTAAGAACACCTCTTTAACACCAAGAGGCTTGGGGCAATGATCACTACCTGTAAGATCCTGTTCTAGTGCTTGACCACTCCCTCAGTGAAGAACTTTTTCCTAATAGTCAATCTAAACCCTTTCACAGCTTCAAGTCATTTCCTCACCTATAACTTTCATCATTAGACACACTATTTTATAAATTATGTAACACCTACCTAATATCAGCTGTTCCTGTTTCAATATCTGCTTTAGCTAACAGAATTCTACAGATTTCAAAGTAGCAAAATACTATGGTATTTTCCATGGTTTTCTTGCTATTTTCAACTTTTGTTAACTTGCTTAGCTATTTCAGAACACTGTAAATATGTACTTCTATAACAACAGCAAGAAAAGTTAATGAGGTTATGGCAGTGGTTAAGGCACTCATTACCTTGATGCTGACTTAATAAAAGGAATCCATTTTAAGAACTGCAGCACTGTAATGATAATGTAAAACTTTTTTTTTTTTTTTCAGGCATTGCAGTACTGCCAGCCTGAGACAGTTGCCCTTAGACCTGCCAGGCAGGTGCAGACTCAGGATTCCTATTCACAGCCTCATTAGAACAAGATTGAGTGAAACAGAGGAATACAGAAAGGGATAACAGAGCAGCATGTGAGATGTAATACCACAGCCTGTGAAGCCAGGAAAGTCTTCAGAGTCCTGAGCCACACAGAACTCTGGGCATTAGCAGGGGGCACAGGGAATAACAAAAGCAGAAGTCACAGCTGACAGCTCTTGGGAAATGGCATATTAAGAAGCCACAAAGTTAGATGAATCTCTGAAGTAATCATGCTTACCTGCACAAGGAAGTGCAACTGGAAAGGGCACCCTTCTGGACATTCTCAGGCTGTACATCTTTGTAGGTGAGCACTCTCTTTGAAATCTACCCCTATTTCGCAGGGAGGAAAATTTCAGTCGCTACTCAAGATTTTTCTTCTTGAAACAGGTATAATGTAGACATAGGATAGAAAAGAACAAGTCAATTTTAGTTAAATCTGAAGTTCAAATATGAAGCATGACACAACAGAAGAAACACTGTAACAAAAGCTCACTTCCTGATCACAGAAACTGGATAAAATCAACTTTTGAAGCATTGAGAAGAGAAAAGCTAACTGAACAACATCAGAATAAAATAAAAACCAAAACTTGGGGGTTTAGTGTGTTTGGGGATTATTTGTTGGTTTTGGGTTTTTTTTCTGTTCGACTAAGCAAAGCTTTTAAAACAAAGTTACATTTTTAATACATTTTCAGTATGTAAAAGTAGCCTACAAGAAAGCTAGAGAGGGACTTTTCACAAGGATATGCAAGGGTAGGACAAGAAAAGAGGGTTGGTTTAGACTAAAAATAAGGCTCAAAAGGCCTGAGTGCTTTAGCTTTCTGGTTAGGCAGCTGTTTATTCAGGAAAGCTAGCATCCAACAGCACAAGAGCAACAAAACCTTTTTGTTGATGTCTTCACAGCTACCCATTGTAACCACCCTTTAAATGGCTACATTCTTCCACAGTGCCTCAAATTATGATTGAAGAAAAAGTAGTGGGAAACAAGACTTATGTATAATATCACTATCCCCTGATATTAAGTAATGTTTGAGAGCAATTGAATCTCTGTCACAGCAGTTGCACAGAGATTTCAACCAACATCTCTATCCTATGTACAGTATTCCAGAATACTATTTTCATCCCTGCTACTGCCGGAGTGAATACACAGGCATACATCAGACCAGACAAAGTTTCAAATGGCAATATGGTACAAGATTTAAGTTTAAACTAATCCCTGAAAATCTAAGAGCAGATACATGTCACTGTGGTACAGTTTATTCAATATCTTTTATTGATGCATTTTGTGTCTGACTTACTGTTCTGTACAAAAAGCCCACTTGACTCTTGCTGTGAAATGCACTTAGAGATGGTTTCCAGACAGCCAGATCTTAAAAGTTCTGATCACCTCTATGCCCACTTTTATTGTGATATTATATTCCAGCTACAGATTTTTTAAAAATGCGCTCACATGTAGCATATTGCTCACATATACTGCACTGAGATACTTTTAAGCATTCATTCTTTTTCCCACAGACTACAGAGTTTGACAGATAAAAAGAGGATGCAACAAAAAGCCATGCTCCCTTTTAAATACTTTTACATCAAGTGGTGGTTCTGCTTTTAAAATAATGGGTGCTCAGTAAAGACTGAGTATGACTCTCTCTGTTTTGGTAAATGCAACCTGGAAAATGTAGGTCTTTACCACCAGGGCCCATAATCTCCCGGGAGAAAACCCATCATCTGTTGAAATACACTCTGAATAATATTTAACTAAAATACTTTCTTTTTTCAAAAAACTGTGAAGAGAATTGTAAAATACTGTTTAAAAATATTTCAATTGCTGCATTTCAACTCTTGAATGCCTTTTTATAAAAAATATGCACCTCAAACTTACTGTAATTTAAGTTTATAACTTTGGACAATATAGTTATGTATCTAAGGTAGGTATATAATCTATAATAAAAAATATCATTTGTTTTTAAGACTATACTGTGTTAATTACATACATGTATACATTTCTTCTATTACTATATTATTATTATCATCATAATCATCAAGTTCTCTGCAAGTAGTTTACATTTTGGATTGGGAATGGAGTATCATGGACCCAGTATAAACTGGCATGGATCAGGCTGAAGGAGGAATGACAGCATCTCCACCATGCCCTCTCCCCTGTCTCTGGCTTTCCTGAAAGAGTCCGCTCCTTGCTCACAGCAGGAACACACCTGAATGTATCCACAATACCCCAGACACCATGCTATCAGCTGGGGCACCTCAGTTTTTCTTTAGCTACAGGTTAATGAGAATTAGCTGAGAGTTGATGAAATATACTGTTCAAGTCTTTTTGTAGAACCCTACTTTTGATCCTTCTGGGTTTACTATTAATTAATAGTGAACTAACTCCACAGTAAACCATTAGTTGGATTTTGTGTTTAGAAAAGATGAAAGAGGCTTCAGGACTAGAAATTGGTGATAGAGTTTCTCCACAGGCTTTACACCACTAAAGGACAAATTGGGAAAAAAAATTAACCTCTTTAACACAAGGAAACTTGTGCTTTAAATTCCTGACTATTGCTAAGTACCTCCAGTGCAGAAAAGTAAAACTGCTTAGAGTATTTTCAAAGGTGGCAACCTAAATACTATACATAGTTCTTTAAATATCTTTAATTCAAGTTAAAACTATTCAGCAAATTAATGTCTTTTGTCCACAACTCATTGACTCAAAAGCACCAATTGTTTGTCCTCCTGAAATAATACCACATAAAAGTTGAACTTAAGTCATGGACAAAGACCTCAAAGAGTGAGGTGAAGATAAATCACTTACAGACAGCATTTATATTATCAGTACCAGTGAGGCTTCTTTGTTTATTGAAAGACTGTTAGAAAATGTATTAATAACTTTTAATTTGATAGACTGCACTTACCCAAAATAAATCTAAGCAATTTTTAGACCACCACAATTCATCACTTTAACTTATTACATGGGAAGAAATTCTTAATTGCCTCCAGAGTAATTCATTTTAAATGAAAGTGAAAAGAATTCATAAATTAATCATCCTTTTCAATTATTCTTTCCCAAAGCAGTGGGACTACTTATTTTCAAGAATGTTTTTCCTACTCACAGAACATAAGACTGCTCAGTAAAACTCACTGAGCACCCAATTTCATGCTGTATTTTGGTTAGTGACACAGCTGCTGCCCTGACATTTTCAGCCTTCAGAGTGGTTACAAGAATCAGAGGGAAGCAAGGAAGGACTAAATTGAAGTCAAAATTGGAGTCATCTCTGATGACTAATCAGTATTTAAGAGCTAAACTTGTACTTAAACCAGTTTATCTTCTCTACAATTACCAACCACAACACCAATCTGGAGTTTGATATTTCAATGAACCAAGTGCATTTGTAGGGATATTTCATTTGGCCAGCAATGGACAAAATAATTTAGATTTTTATCATGTTATAACACTCTCTTCCTAGTCCCCAGAGGTGGTAACTCAATAACTGCAATTTAAGTCCAGAAAAAAAAAGCAGTCAGAGGCTAAAATCCACTTGAGAGCTTTTCAATAAATTTAAGGAAGGCTAACCAGGCATGCCAGAGGGGTGTGAAACTTACCAACGACCTATCAAGTTTTCATGGTGCAGGACTTCCTGCAATTCTAGTTAGGCATTATGTCTACAACTTTAGGAGAGAACTATGCTGGGATTAATAGCAGAGCAGCTGCTGGTCTTTGTCTTCTTTCTTATTTTGATTTGCAAAAGGTTGGAAAACAATCTTCACTTTCCAAGAGGATTAAACTAAAGGGGCAATCAAAACAATACAGTCTGATGAGATAGTCTTCTGCTTAACAAGGAAAAGACAGTGCATGGCATACTTGGCTTTCAAATGAGATGTCATTGACTCAAGTCTTAACTTTGTGGTCCTTAAAATGGTCAACACCTTTATCAAAAGCAAAATGAGATAGTACCAGCCATTTGTCCCAATATCCAAATAAGACAATTTCTCCATTTTTGTCTGCATGCCACCTGGTATCTCGAGCATGGGATGGCTGAACCAGGAACGTGGGTGGCTGCCAAGCCTGCAGTCAGCCCTGGCTGCTGCAGGATATAACTGGGAATGTTGAAGGGGACACATTCTACTATGAAGGCTCAATTCACTCTCTCTGCAACATATTTGACTCCAACAAGAATATATTTTTTAAAGCTATCAAAGAGTAAAGTCACCCCACCCTAGTGGGTTTACTTCCTTTCCTGAAATGCACTGAAAACACAGCCAGGCCAGGCCTAACTGGAAATCATCACTCTCTGGCCATTTCCCTGGTGCTGCTTTCCTGTCCTGCCTCCCTGCCCAGCTGGCTACCTGTGCTGCTCCCCATCTGCCGCACGGCCCAGAGGATACCTTCACCTGGACAGAATCACACTCAACAGAACACAGGAATGAGAAATATTAAATTCCCTTTAATAAAAATCAAAAAAAGAGCAAATTTAACCCAAGTCTTTTCAGATTTTATACAAAAGATCTCTGAGTAGAGTCCTCCCAGTGCTATAAAGACCAATCTTAAGGAAAAGTGCACTCCCAGCACTTGCTTCCCTGACAAGCACATTATCTCTGCCAAGATGAGTTCAGAGGGTGCAGCTAGTGCAGGATGGTTGCACACTCCAAAGAAATATACTCTTTATAAAGAAAAAGTCCTGTGGCAATTCAAACCCAGCACTGTTTAAGGCAGCCTGCCCCTGTAATTAGCAAGGGCAGACTCTAATATGACAGGCCTGCTGGAGAAAATGAGTTCCTGAAAGCTCTGGAGGCTGGGCTTAGGTAAGCATCTCCTGCCACAGCATTTAGCGTCCGTTTTAATTGCACACATGTCCTTGGCTCTGAATTACAACAAATTGTTAAGGCAAATAACATCTCAGTTATTTAACTGCTAGGGCCAGACAGTCTGTGCTGTAAATTTATGACATCTCAGGTAATGAATATTCTTCCCAAAACTGGACCACAAAGGTATATAATAAAGATGTTCTAAGCACTCATTAGTGCTCATTTTCTTCTGCAGTCTACAAATGTGAAATCTAATTTTGTAGGTCTTTATACTCTCTTTGCATTCATTTTGGCTAGAAATGAATGGTGGTGTTAACTAAAAATATCCTCTCAACATTGAAATGAAGTACATTGGGCTAAGAAACATAGTCCAAACCTCTGCAGTTCTTCTCAGCTCAAATTATACATTATTTAATTTCACCAAGTTCTCCATCATTTAAAAATACTTAAACATGACTAACCTAATGGGGAAAATTGTTTTGAGCACAGAAAATATTAACCTCATTGTATATTCATGGTCAACCAAAAGAAGCAGCATGCCTGATGTTGACCCTAGGTAGCCGGGTAGAGATTTTATAACTTTTTTAACCATCCCAAAGAGAAATTAGGTTAAGTTCAAAAGAAAGATAACCCTCTCAGTCTCAAAAAAAAAAAAAATTTAAAAAAACCCAATTGCTGTTTGCATGGAAACATACGTGGTAACTTGCCAACAAGGAGCAATTCTCTACTCAGCAACTGGCAACACACCCTGAACAACTAGCAGAGATAATTGCTTCTCTTAGAGCATGTACCAATCTCAGCCACACATCCACATCTGGCCATGAATATTATGTTTACATTCCCCAGAAATGACCACACAAAGACAAAAAAGAAGTAGTGTGACACAATGTTTCTCCATCAGTATTAAAACCCGGTGACATGCTGCTAACTCAACGCAGACATCTTGGTGGGGCTGACAGTTTTAAAGTCTGAAAAGCTTCCACAGTTTTAGCACGAGCATCTCCTATACACATATACCATTCTTCAGACAAAATGTTCCCTCAAGAATTCCCTCAATCTATTTGAAAACTGTTGCTTAAGAAATATTACTGTAATGTTGTTAATTTTAAGTGAAACTTAAATGTAGGTGTTGAATTAGATATTAAATCCTTTTCATGTAATACTAAATATCTATTACTTTCTCTCAGATTCTACCGTGTGGTTTATTCATAGCCTTTGGATACTGAGCTATCACAACAAACAATGTAGATGTTCTGTATGTAGCTAGCCTGGTTATTAAAAGACCTCTAAAAAAAGAAAAAACTATGAGAAAAATGATACTTTCAAGGGCTTTTTGTAAAAGCAGAACATATTTCTTGTGTCCTTTTGAAAGAGTGATGTTTCCAATGATCTCTAATATGAAGGGCTTCAACTTGAATGAGCTCTCAATATGCCAAGAAAAAGCTAAGATACAAAAAAGTTTTGCTTTTTAGAAGGTAACATGTAACACTTGCCATGATCAGGATTTTCAAAAGAAATTGCTTCTCCATTCTCCTTTGTGCTCAGCTACACATGAGAAGCTGTGGGGTGCAGAACAGAGAATGCTAACCCCATCATTAAGAATCTGCCTTTTATTACATATAAAGTTTCTACTTCCTGGGAAAATTAGAAGAGCAACTCAGTATCCTCATGAACCAAAATAAGTCAGAAATTAAGATCCAAAACCTGGCACCCTTTTAAAACCACAACTAATTTTCACTAACAGAGAAAGGATGAAGTCAGCTGCCATTATGTTTTAAATCAACCCAAACACAATAAATATTTGAGTAATTAATGAAACTGTTTTTTCTTTTTTTGTGCAACAGTTCCTGACATCATCTAATTTTTTTCAAAACAATGTAATTTAATCATCTGGGAAACTAAGTGCACTGCCATGTATGGTCTTACACAGGAGGCCAACTGTAGTGGTTTGCAAGAAGAAAACTAGAAGCTGTAACAGGATTTCTCCCTTCCCCCTGACAACTGTAGACACAAGTTCAAAGACTGTAACAAGACAAATATACAAGGCTCAGTTGTGCCCACCATAACATTAATTTCATATCACTATAATTACACACTCACACAAAGCTCCTTCTTGTTTACACCATCTAAAACTCCCACTAGGACCACAGAATGGCGAAACTTAACTTTTGCTTACAGTCATAAAAAAGCAACAGGTCACAGGAAAAGTCAACATTTATTTGAAATTATGTTAAAATAACAGTTTAAGTCCAAAATTTACATGAAGTATAAACAACTACAAGCCCAGAATTTTCCTGACTTTTGCTTAACATACACACAATAAATTATCCTATGATCCCCCCAACTTCAAAATATATTCAAATTCCAATTTACAAGATGATTACATTAAGCCAAGTAAAAGAACACCTTTATGAATCCTGAAACATCCTTCCTTTCAGCATGACAAAAGCATTTTTACCTTTTCTTTGTCTCCAAACTTCTATCAATGTAAGTATATATGACACACTCCTACTGAACTTTTCTCTTTCCAAAAAGAAGAATCAGTTCTTGCAATAAACCAAGAGGAACTGTCCAAAATTTAACAAAGGCAACTGTGGGGACCTGCATTTGAGGTGGAACAACCCCACACTCCAGGACAGGCTGGGGATGACCTGCTGGAAAGCAACCCAGCAGAGAAGGATCTGGGGGTCCTGGTGGACAACTTGTCCGTGAACGTGCAGGGCTCTTGTGGTCAGAAAGGCCGATGGTGTCCTTGGGTGCATTAGGAAAAACATTCCAGCAGGATAAGGGGGCTGATCCTGCTCCTCTGCTCAGCCCTGGTGAGGCAACATCTGGAGTGTTGTGTCCAGTTCTGGGCTCCTCAGGACAAGAGAGACATGGAGCTCCTGGAGCTGGTCCAGTGGAAGACTACAAAAACAATGAAGGGTCTGAATCACCCCTCTTATGAGAAAAGGCTGAGGGAGCTGGGCCTGTTCAGCCTTGAGAAGAAACAACTGAGAGGGGACCTCATCAATGTCTGTCAGTACTTGAAGGGAGGGTGACAGAAGGACAGAGCCAGGCTCATCTCAGTAATGCCAATAGGACAGGAGCTGTGGGCAGAACCTGATGCACAGGAGGTTCCACCTGCACATGAAGAAAAACTTCACTTTGCAGGTGACAAGCGCTAGTACAGATTGCCAATAGAGGTCGTGGAGTCTCCTTCCATTGCGATATTTAAAGTCATCTGGACACAATCCTCAGTAAACATGGTCTAGGGAACCCAGCTTGAATAGTGATGCTGGACTAGATGTCTGCCAGTGGCTCCTTCCAATCTCATCCATTCTGTGATCAAAATACCAGGATAATGGCATGGCACCGTTATACCAGCCATAGAAGCAGACTGAAGATGACAACCATGGCAGGTTGCGTGCTTCCTTTGGCAACAAAAGAGGTAAACAAGGGCATAGTCCTACACCTCTTTCTCTAAATCTATTTTCCTGCATACTAATCCTCCCATTTTCAACAGGCAGCTGGGTCCTAATACCCTCCTAGCATGTCAGAGCTGCAAGACTTCAGAAAAGCTCATACTCTTTAGCAGCATGTATGGAAACAGTGGCAAGGTACATTTCACACAAGCAACAGCAGGGAAGGCAGGACTGTCACTCCTCTTGCATGAAAGCCTTTTAAACCAAAGTTTTAAGCAACAAAACAAGTTAAACTTCCAACAAAATTTTACACAATAAAAAACTCAACCACTGATGTAAAACAGACCCTCTATTTCTGCGCACAGGTTAATCATGGACACAGATATCATGCCTGCAAAGTTGACATTGGTTTTACATTGCTGATTTTCCACAAAGGGCATTGGAGTTCTATGGATAAAAAGCACTACAGGGACAAAGTATAACTTCAATAGTATTATAATCACAGCAGTAAGTCACAACTGATTCACACCAACATGAATGCAAAATCCGTTCTCTTAAGTTCCACAGTAAAACAAATGAGGAAGGTATTGCATATGAAACAGAAAGAATAATGAAACAGAAAGAATATAAATTTGGGATGATTCAACAGCATTTTTGAATTACAATCACCCATGAAGAAAGTCAGCAAGCAGATCCTCCAAAGAGGAGAACAAAAATCTATGTAGGATAGAAATACCTTGATTCCTAAATGGTGCTTTTTCCCTTTAATTTTGTTTCTCCTTTCAGGTGAATTTTGAAAACCCTCTTAATCTCCTGCTGGATTCCTCTACCAACAAAGTCACTGAAGAGGAATTCATGAAGGATATACAAACAAACTGGAGCATTTACAGAAATCTGCAAACTAGACTCTGTAAAACAGCATTACTTCTACATATAAGCCCTTTGTCCACATCCCATGGTTAAAAAGTTTGATGGAAGAAATCAGAACAATTAGAGTGAAAAAATGTTTATCTGTACTTATGCCCTTAAGCCAAACTGCAGCAAATATTGCCTGAAATTCTTCCTGAAAAGCTGACCACTTAACCCTCTTTCTGAAAAGACTGAAAACAAACAAGCAAAAAGCCAACAAGAAAAGACTTGAATGACCTGGTTATGAGAAATTTTCTAAGCTGAGAATGTTTAATGTGAATTTGTAGACACTAGAAAGAGGGACTGGAAATGAAGGCAGAGCAAATCAGATTTCTTAGAGAAAAGCCAATTCTCAGATTCCTAAAACTACAAGACTTCTTACTTCATTCTCACTCAGAACAGGTGTTGCTCCTTTCTGCATTTTTATTTTTTGCTTCACTGCTTGATTTTGAATATTAGCTCCACTGCCAGCCTTCTTCATTCATAATTCATCCCTTACTGACAAGATTGAAGCAAAACCTTTTAAAAGGAGCTAGAGACTTACTGGTGTTTAGGATATTCAGCTGAGATAAAGTCAGCTTTGAGAAGCAGATCCTACAGTTGTTTCATTATTTGCAAAGGAAGATCATTCTACCAGGAGAGACTTCATGGTCAACACAGATGTTTGTCATAATCCACCTAAGGCAGCCCCTGGCACGGTTTGGTTACTCTTGCAAACCCAAGTGCTCCCATGTGTAAATTTCTTTGCTTTTCACAAATTTAAAAAGTCCACCTTGGGGCTCAGAAAAGACAACTTCTGAATATTGTCTACATCAACACCACTCATTTACCCTCACAGGAATACATTTCATCCCAAGATTGCAATTCTCACTTGCTTTGCTTACATTTAATAATTGTAACCAGTGCAACGGTATTGTAACAGTGCAAACAACATCTCTGCAAGGTCTTAAGCAAATCCTTGAACACAATTTTTCCTCACAACCCTTTTTAAGAAAGGGGACTTAGCTCCATCTGCAGGATTTAGACAATTTCTCTCTGAAGCTGAAGACCACACAACACAAATGGATTTCTTTTCCATTTGTAATACATCTTATATGCCTAAAACAGGAATACAAACTGCCGCTAAGTAAATACCTCCCCAAGTGGTATAAAGGCATCACTCCTACCCGAAGGTCCATTAATACATCTCATCAATGCCCTTAGGAGCAGCAACACCCATCCTTGGCACACCTGTCTCCAACTTAAAAGTAATTTCCTGTATTTTGCCCTGTTTGCTATGCTAATTATGAACACAGAGGCCAGGGGTCACTGAAGATAGTTAATTAAATGTGGTTGGACAGCCTATTTCAAATATCTAAGCAAAAATCTCTGGAGGGAAAAAAAAAAAAAAAAGCCTGATAGTAAATATAAACATGATCTTTCAATCTGAACCTGTAATACTATAAAAACCCACCCACTAATAACACTGGTGTGTCATGAGAAATCTTAGAAATGGGTGTTTTGTAGCTGATGGGAAGCAAATTCTCCTAATAAAGGAATATCCTTATTTAAAGAAAACACCTTATAATGAGCTTAGAGGTTTCTAAATATATATTCATTATTGCTTCTCCCCTTGGTATGCATTGTTTCAGCTCATCAAATACTTCTAATGAATAGCCAGAATGGCATAGAGATATGTAAAATTTCATTAAAATATATTTTTAAAAAGCTATTTACAGTTATAAAATTTTAAATCAGAAAAAAAAATGGGGGGGAAGCATAAAAAAACTTTTACCATCTGTCTGTGATGACTAGTGTAACTAATATACGGCTTACCTGTGTCAATGAACCAATAAGAACTGCATCAATAAAGCCTTTAAAAAACCTCAACCAAACAATAAAACCAAAACAATATACCCAACAAACACCTCTATACCCTATTCTTTTTATAGGCCTTATTCTTACATTATTTTTACAAGTGTATTTTCCTTTATCTTAATGAAGCATGGCTAAATTTACACTGGAGTAATTTAAAGCAGAGCAGGGACTGCATGCTGCATACTGAGCTCTCTGTGTACTTTGGTGGGATTTTGCTCATCTGAGCACAGGCACAAAATGTTTTTATGGCATGGTAGGTATTTCAGTGGAAAAAGAAAACCATCTGAAACACTTTGGCTGTCAGTCACCTACCTTTGGCTGTTGTTACACTTTCTTTCCCCTGAGCCATTCACCAGAGGAGACGTTGACTTTTCTTACAATCTCTCCTCCTGAACAAGATATATTGAAACAGCTATTTAGTACACAGAGAGCAAATCCAGGGGAAACAAACCTTTTCCTCTTCCTATACTATACAGAATTTTTAATACAAAGCAATCTGAGATACATCTATTTTCCCAAAATAGGAGGGGATTTTTTTTGCTTGTTTGTTTGGGGGTTATTTATTTTAATTAAAATAAAAATGAAAGCTGTGTGGTTTGTAACTACATTTCAGAAGTCCTTTGCTGCCCTCATGTGTTTCACGGGCAAAGTAACCCTTGAAGTCTACATACAAACCAAAACGGCTCCTCCAATCAGGATTACTTCTGTTTGAAAACAGCATAGTCTATACAAATAACAACCAAAAAATAGCTGAAAGTTTATGTCTTTTTTCTATTAAAGCTAGGTTGGCTTGTTTAAAATTTAATGACTATATATTAAAAATACGAAAAAATATTCAGCTTGAGATAATCATAATCCTGAAACAACAGATTTCAAGGGCAGCAGGCCAATTTAGAGAGCGTTGAGCATGTTAGACTGATGGAAAATCTTAAATTTTTAATGGAAAGTATGTTTTAAACTGAAGCATAATTTCAACATCTTTCTGTTGCTTACACTACCTGGCAAAGTAAGTTCTTTCCTGTTCCATTCTACTGCACCATAGAGAATAAAACCATGTGACTGCTGCATTAAGGCTGCTGTTCCTCCCACAACAAGTACATCCAAAGCTATGGTGGCCATCCCAAGCTGTCCTGACACTCCTGCCAGACCCTACACCCTTTCTCATGAGGGCCTCAGTGCTCAGTCACAGTTTGATGGAATTTGCCTCCAAATTTGGCTGCTGAGGTTCAAACCAACCTTAAAAAGGCTTCACTGTTCAGTTCTTATGTCATCCTATTCAGTCCCTCTGCTGATCCTAGACCTCAATCTGTCAAAACGGGTTTGTAATAAATTGTAATAACACCAATCCTGGGTTTACAGTGACGAACCGTGTCTGCCCTGCTAATCTCTTCCATACACTGGCTATAAGCCATAAATAGCCTTCCCTGTAACAAAACCGGTGGCAGTTCAGCTAATTCCACGGGAGGAGGGCAAAGGCAAAGCTGGATTGTAATCCCCACATGTTTGTTGCCCGAGCACAGTGCTACCAGGTGTGCTACTGGCACCACAGGACAGGGAACCTGTATTAACAAGAGGGTATGTGGAGGGAAAGCAGCAGAGAGAACTGAAACATACAGCAGGTTTAAGACATACAAATATCCTATTTACAGGCACTGCATAAAAATGCCTGGTGATGGAAATTAACTAAGAGGGCGCTATTAACTCGTAGTGGCCTAATGGATCTTTTAAACGCTGAACACTGACCTGCTTAGCCAAGTACCAGCATGACCAGTCTCTGAGGAAAGTCACGGTTTCTCTCCGTGAGTTCTTTGAGCACCAGCTCTCTCACTGGGGCGCAGGGGCTGCGGGCACCGCTGTGCAGCCCCGGGCAGCTCTGCTCTGCCCGCCCGTGCCTTCCCTTGCTAAAGCCCGCAACCTGCATTGCTGCTGCTTCCCCCTCCTGCTGGCAGCCCAGCTTGCAGGTACCAGCGGACTCGGACCTGACTGAGGTACCAGCCTCTCGGAGAAGGCTTTTATAACCTGGCAGATACCTGAACGCTCAGCATCCCTTCGCCCCTCCCTGGCAGCCCTGCGCGCCTGTCCATCTCCCACATGGAAAACACCGCTGGAAACACGGCTCTGCCCAGGCGCTCCTGAGCGCTCTCGAACGCAGCTCGGACCGCCATGCCCCAGAGCCGCCAGCAGAGGATCCGCAGGAGCGCTCCCAGCCGCTCCCGGCGGTGCGGGATCAGCGGCGCGGGGCGGGATCAGCGGCGCGGGGCGGGGGCTCTGGATGCCCCGCCCGGGCCCGCCCCGCCCGCCGGCCCCGCGGGAAGCGGCAGCGGGGGCAGCCTCGGCCGCGGGCTGGGAAGGAAGCGGGTTCGGCTTCTTTCCCGCTCGGAACCCGTCGGATCTCAGCCCCGCGGGCGGGGTGCGTGCCCGGGCGCTCCCTGCGATGGCGCGGCGGCCGATGGCGGTGCTGGCGCTGCTGCTGTGCTTGCTGCCGCCGGGCAGCGCCGCCCTCACGGGCACCCGGCTGCGGGACAGGGGCGGCGGCGGCCGGGGGCAAGAAGGAGCGGCGGCAGCTCTGCGGGTAGGTGTCCCAGCCCGCGCTGCCCTCGCCATCCGCGCTGCGGGGCTGGGGCGGGCTCTGCCGGGCTGGGGCAGGCCGGAGGCGGGGGCAGGCGGAGCGCCCCTCCCGCAGGCCCGGACGCGCCCCCCGGGGCCGCCCCGCGGGTCACCGCCGGCCGCCGGAGCGGCTGCCCGGCCACATCGGGCCGCCGGGGGAGGCGGGGAGGCCTCTGTGTCATTATGCTGTTCTTTGGCTTCGTGAGGTTAACTCGTATCTGGAGACGTTTTTGCATATCTCTCAACCACAAGGTTTGTTGTGCTGTCAAAGAAGGACATCAGATGAGTTTGACGCAACTTGTTCTGTTTTGTCTGTTTCATGTCAATTTTTTGCACTTAACAAATGCTTTTTGATACCTGTTGGAGTTGAAATTAGCGTAATGGCTTTCCTATTGCTAGGGATACAGCATGAATTTGAGGTGAACGGTTCTTGTTACCCAATTTCATGTTTACTACTACTAACCTTTTTTTTTCTGCTTTTGCAGTTTTGTCCCTGCTGCTAACTTAATAATGCCCACAATTATTTTTTTATTCCTTCAGGAAAGCGCCAAAAGAATTAGATTACTGAATTCATTATCAAAAGATAATACAACTGCTGTCTATGGAATAAATCAGTTTTCTTACCTGTTTCCTGAAGAGTTCAAAGGTACATTTTCTGGTTTTTTAATGCCTTTTCTGTCATTTTTTAATTCTTTCCCAGAACCTTGTGTCTTTCACACTTACAGATTCTTCCTGTGCTGATAGTCAGCTAATTTACAATGGCTGGTACCAAACTGTAAGTACTTCTGGAGGATACAACAATCCTCTTTGTGTTCTGTAGCCTTGCAAGGTTGAATTACCCACAGCCTGAATATATTTTCGTATTCAGGCAGTTCTGGTTTTCCTTCTTTCTTCTCACTCCTCTTTAAAGCTTTCTTCAATTACAACAGAAGAAAGGAAGATACACAAGGCTCTTCCTTTTTGAAAAAGGAAGATACACAAAGTTCTGCAGTAAGTTCATATTCCCTACCCCAGCACAAAGTTGACCAACAGTCCAAACAATGTTTGGAGGTCCATGGCTGCATGACAGCTGGAGCTTTCTCAAGCAATATGACATACTTAATTTTTTTTTCTTAGAAAACTTGTATGACACCTTCTCTTCTTGCCGTTATGTCTGTTGTAACATTTTCTATTAATCGGAGGATTTAACGTCTTGCTTTATTTTTAAATAATTAAACAACATTTTTTGGTGAAAACCCAGCAACTTTAAGGTGTTTCAGAATCTTTAATCTCCTCTTATTTTCCCCTTGTACATGGCTAAAACAAAGTATTTTTAAGTAAGTAAAATGTTTTGAAAATTTTCACATAAAATTTGTTTCGTGGAGTGGTTTATGGTTATTGTTCAACTTCAGAAAATCTTCACACTTTCTACCCACATTCCCTACAGAGAGTATTCCTATTCTTTCTGAAACTGTAGAAATACATTCATTCTGGAGCATAATGATTGTTTTAAAATACATGAATTTTCTCTGATTTTTAGAATGAGATACAATCTCATGGTTGTAACTGTAGATCAAAGTTACCTCTGAGTTCTAGTAAAGTAGTTGTTCATGGGATTTTTGTTTTTTTTTGTTCATAGATTTAAAGATGTTTATGTTCTGTGTTTAGCTATTTACTTGAGAAGCATGCCTCACAAACTTCCCAGATACATAAAAGTGCCAAAGGGGAAGGAAAAGCCTCTGCCAAAGAAGTTTGACTGGAGAGACAAGAAAGTCATTGCAGAAGTGAGAAATCAGCAGACAGTAAGTCCTGGTGTTTTCCCTTCCTGGTTCTCAGCAGTGGGCTGTAGAGCACAGGGAAGGTTTTGCAGGGACCAGCTCTGCCTGACGGCTCTTTGGAGCACTGGCACAAGAGTGGCCAGCTGAACAGACACAAAGTCATGTAGCATTTTATGTAAAGAGATATTAGGCTTAAAAGAATGAGGTGTAGGAGTTGTGCATTTAGAAACTGTAATATTCTTTTTAATCTAGTTAAGTGTATCTCCAAATACTTTGCACCATGTGTGTTTTGTATTTTTCTGAAGGAACCAAGTTCAGTACTTGGTCTCATCCCACCTGGAGAGGTGTAGATCCTTTCCTGTTGTTTTCCTCCCATGACTGAATCCCCTTGGCTAGTCAACAACCACATCCTTACCAGTGAATTCCTCAGGGGATGCATTCATGATAGGAAAGTGACCAGACCCCACACAATTACAGCTTATCCCAAAGTGGTTATGGTCCCTGGTAAGAAACAAGCTGCCCAATCCCCAGTGTCTCCTTTCCATGCTTCATGTAGGACCTCGTGAGGAATAAATTCTGCTGCTTATTTTAAATGTCACAGTTCAAAGAGCCTGGAATTGCAGTATAGATTGTTATTGTCTAAGATATTTTTCTATTATGTTTAATTTCACTTTACCATTTCTTAAACTGTAATCTGCTTGTACAAAATTCTAGAAAAACTTACTAATGTGGTTAAAAACTAATTTCATCCTGAGGCCACTTTTTTTTGGAAAATAGATATCTCACAGTAAAAGCATCCTCAGACCTATCATCAAGAACAAAAATTCATGAGGAAAGAGTCCTTAAAAAAACACCCATAATGCATTTCTAGCATTCAGAGAGCAATAAAGGGGGAAAAACAGTTCAGCATTTTAAATTGATTATAACATTTCTTTATAATTGTCTTAAAAACAGAGTTCAAGGATGTTGTATTAAATGAAGAGCATTGGAAGATTCTTTTGCCTCTTTTTTCATATCAGGCTTCAAAAGCAAAGCTGACTTTTGCTTTCTCTGCCATTTCCCTTTTGTCTCTCTCAGTGTGGAGGCTGCTGGGCTTTCAGCGTGGTAGGTAGCATACAATCTGCCTATGCAATTAAAAGAAACACCCTGGAGGAGCTCAGTGTGCAGCAAGTTATTGACTGCTCATACAATAACTTCGGCTGCAGCGGGGGATCCACTGTTAGCGCTTTGAGCTGGCTGAACCAGGTTTGAAACTCTTTGTAAAAATCCCAGAAGACTTCATCAGTTTCTCTATTAGCATTCTTATTTATTGGAAAAAAGTGCTGGGGAAGGTGAAATGTACAGGGTTTTTATTTAATCATACGTGTGTGTACATATATGCATACACATATATATATATTTATGCTTATTTATTTAGATTGAAACCAAGAGAGAATTAGTTCAAGCAGAATTGAAATTTGGTTGGAACTTTATGGTCCGTAAATGTTCTTGTGAATGTGACAAATCAGTCCACAGGGGCTGAAAATAATGTTCCTGAATTCATTTGCAGGCATACAGTACCAGTGTAGACAGAGCCACCTATGCATATGGCATTTTGTGGATTTAAAGCACCAGCATCTCGGGAGAAGGAAGGATTCTGACATTTTCTGTTTTCAAATTTCAGTAGTTTCTCTTGCAAACACTGTAAAATTATGTACAAGTGTGTGTGGAAAACCTCAGAATAAAATGAACTGCATTTACCTTTGTTTCCCTTGCAGAACAAAACGTTGAAAATGCATTCAAAGTTTCTACTTCAGTTGTTGCTAAAATATTTCATTTTGTTAAAAATTCAAAATATGTGTTATTAACATAGGTAAACAGAAACATTTTAATATCTTTGAAATAAAAAGTACTCTCCCAGATTGAATTAAAAAATATAAAAAGAATTCTTTTGTTTTTTTGAACTAAAAAAACCCTCAGAATTTAAGAAAGCATAATTCTACCCCTGAAGAGTAATATACCCATGGCTAATAACAGTCTAGATAACTTGTATAAGTTTGAATATCAAGAACAACAGAGGATACTCACCTTTATTCCTCTGAAGGAAAATTCCCTCTTGGTAGCAGAGGAACTACAAATGAATTAGGCTGAAGAAGTCATTGTCATAAATATGCTATACTCCAGAAGACATGAAAATCATAAAAGGCTGAGGCATACGTCATGTACTAGCATGAGAATTACATGCTAAGAACAGAATTGGGCTCTACAGTATTTTATATAACTTTTTGGGATAATTGTTCTTCTTTAACTGTCCCAAGGAGAATATAATTTTGTGTGTGGACGTCATTTGAAGAGAATGAATAGTTCATGAATAAACTGAATGAATGTCTGTGTCTTGAAATTGATAGAACTGCTTATGAGGATAGTTTAAACCAGAGATGCCTTTTAAATTTAGCTTCTTATTTAAAGATTTCTGAATCCCTTTTGAAGATCAGTGAACAAGGAAACTAGAGATTGTCACATTGTGAAATAACTATTTACTTTCTTACTTCTAATCTTGCCCAGTACACACTGAATTTTGGGTGGGTTATGTGGTCATTCTCCGTATGTTTTGAGGTGCATAGAAATAAAGTCAAATGCATTAATTTCTTGCTCAATTACCTTCTTGCAGACCAAAGTAAAACTTGTGAGAGATTCAGAGTACACTTTCAAAGCTCAGACTGGACTGTGCCATTATTTTGATCACTCAGATTTTGGAGTTTCAATAACAGGATTTGCTGCGTATGACTTCAGGTAGCTTTTATTCATTCTTTTCTTTCACTGTCCTTTTCCTTCTGTGTTCAGCAAGCATGGAGTTAGGTGGTGTGAACAGTGCGTTGACCAGGCAAAGGCTGAGAGGTTTATTGCATCAGTTCTGTAGCTGTGTGCTGGAGAAGGATTAATGCATTACATCTTTGAGAGTTAAGGCTTGCCGCAATGAATCCACTCAACACTGCCATCACTAGGCCTGTTCAAATGAGAAGGCTTGAAATTTGGTCTTTTAAATTGGCTATAAACTGGAACATAGTCAGTTACAGTTTTTAATATATGAACATTACACTGCTTTTGTCAGAAACAGTAAATCCTACCAATAGTAACTGGAATTTATTGAAAAAAATAGGAAGCATTCAACTACTTCAGTATTTATGCATATCTATTTACATATCTGCCCACATCCTATCCAGTGCATGACTTTAGAAACAGTGTTGCCAACTGAACTCTGTAAAAACTTAAGCTTTTTAGGTTTTTGTGTGAAGAAACTTCATTTCTAGTTTTTATCAGTACAGTACAGCTACTGAATAAAGACAAGAAGTATTATTCTGACTAGGAATTGTGTTACTTCTAGATATAAGTAACCAAAATCAATCATATCTTTGCCAGTCTGTATTTGCCAAATTTAGTTAATGAACACATTTTCAGTGATGAAAATTTCCTACTCCAAATAAATAAAACTGTATGAGGGTGCTAATGATAAATGTCTGATAGTAGAAATGTCCTGTGTTTTGATATGTTTGAGACAAATACTTTAGTGTATTATTATTTAAAGAGGTACTTCTGTGGTTTAAAAAACAGTGGGAAATTCTAATACAGACTAATGGTTTGTTCAAAGCTGGTTTTGATTGAGAAGAGTGATGTACAAAAAGTGTGAAGTGCTCTCCACTGCCCACTAGCTTGACGTAGAAACCTTCTGCTTTTTGTATGTTTGGATCTATACCTGTCCTATAGTTTGTGTGTCCTATATTTGTATCACTGTGTTGTAGTATATTAAATACATAATTACTAATGTGTGATATGTGATGCAGAGAACTTGTAGGAAAGAGTTTAATTATTTGATTTTTAAACTGTTCTTAACAAGTAGATTACAATCACTCTAATCACTGTTAACTTAAGTGACTTGGCATTTTTACTCACTTGTTTGCAGTGGTCAAGAAGAGGAAATGATGAGGATGCTTGTCAGCTGGGGCCCCTTGGCAGTGACAGTCGATGCCATTAGCTGGCAGGATTACCTCGGTGGAATCATACAGTATCACTGCTCCAGTGGAAGAGCAAACCATGCTGTTCTTATCACTGGTTTTGACAGAACAGGTGCGTTTCCACCAGCTGAACTTCAGCGCAGTAGGTTTCTTTTACTTGCAACTTGCCTTTTGTGGGGTGAGTGATTAAAATCCATAACTCGGTTTTCTGTTGGAAACTGTTGGTTTGATGTCACATCATTTCTGGAAGTTCTGTGAAGATCGCATCATCTTCACATCAGCCAGAAGAAAAACTCTTTTTGTCATTGCTTCTTCAGTTTTGTGGGACTTCATCCTTGTAATGTCAAGACCATGGCTGTGTGTGTCTTCATGCTAGAAGAGCCCATATCCAGTCTTCCCATACCAGAATATTAGCTCTGTTATCTATGTGAACAGTAGGTTTCACTGGCCTGTATCACCCATCTCTCAGTCAGAAAATGAGAGATACTGAAATGCTGATTAACTCTGAAGTGTTAGGAGGCTAAAGCTTCTCAAGTCTCATGTTGCCTCTAGTTCATGAAATGTCTCTTCCAGGTAGCATTCCTTACTGGATTGTGCAGAACTCCTGGGGGCCGACGTGGGGAATAGATGGCTACGTTCGTGTTAAGATGGGTGGCAATGTCTGTGGTAAGTCCGACAAAAAGTAAGTGGTAAAGGCCCTGGGCTGGGATATGTTTTCCAATGGCTATAACAAATTAATATCATCATAATATAGTATATGTAATGACATAATAAAGATATAATGGGATCCTCAGAGAGGCAGTACAAATCATTGCTATGCTTTAAAAGAGGTTAAAGGAGTCCAGATGGAAAAATAAATGCAGTGGTTGCTAGTTCACCCAAGGCATGTAGGTGAATGATTGAAAAGCACCATGTAAAGGGAAAGCTGTATAAGACAAAACAAATAATCAAAGTACTGTGTTGTTTATCATGCAGAGGTAATGGCACTGTAAAATATCCAGCCCTGTGTGATGGTTGTAGGTGAGTGCCATCGCTGTACTCCCTGTAGGTGAAACAGCTGCTGTCCTTGTCTGATGGATGCCAGTATCTCTGGGCACAGTTTAACAAACAAATATGAAAAACTAATCTACCTGGGAATTGTGTACCCTGCTCCCCTGCTCGTGGCTTTTCTTGTAGGACAGATTTATCCTTACAGTGCTAGTTCAATTTCCTGCCCTATTGTTGTTTGTATTATTTTTTTTCCTTTATGTTTGAGGGATTCCTGTAGCATTAAATAGCCAGTTTCTGCTAGATAAGGAGGTAAAGCAAATCAAGCTCTGGTTTATCATCAGATTGCTGAGCCACATTGGTGGGATACTTCCACTAGATAGGAAGTGTTGTGTATCCATTGTAATTTTATGTGTTAGAGTAACCCATTGGCTTTCCCTTCCATGTGTGTTTCACAGCAGCTCTCAGTCATTGCAGGAGGTGTTGGACTACCTAAATCTTCCGCACATAAAGAATAGACAATATTCAGTTTGCCTGCACTTAGTAAAGATCAGAGCAATGTATCCAATCATAGCTCTCTCATGTTACTGAATCTTTTTTCTTACTGTTTTTGTATAAACAGTTTGGAAAGAGAAATTTAGAAGTAGTGATACAGCAAGTCAATTATAGAGACAGTGGAAAGAGAAATTTAGAAGTAGTGATACAGCAAGTCAATTATAGAGACGGCAGAAAGAACAGACGTGTTATTTTCAAAAAGCAGGATCTTTCACATTTTCTGTAGTGTACCACACAAGAACAATCCAGCAAAGACAGTAGTTCATCCTTTTCCCATAGAGATGTTGTCTTCTGATTAAGAGGTGCTCTGAAACCACCAGGATATAAAATTTTGAGCATAAAAGTGAAGGAAGGAGGAGATTAGGTTTCAACTATACACAGTGCCAGAAAAGGCAGAAATAAAAGGGTTGCAGATGATTCCCTGGATTCCTGCTGTCATGACATGGAAGGGAGAGGGCATTATATGAACTCTGGAAAGGCTCTACTTCAGTATTTATTGAAACCAAATTTTATGTCATTTCTAGGTATAGCAGATACAGTTTCAGCAGTATTTGTTTGACATTCCTCTGGCCCTCTACAACTGGTCAAAGACCACTAGTATCATGAGGACAGACACTGTATATGAAGATGGAATTCCAAACACCATTTTCAAAGATAAGAAATGGCTGTAAGGGCAATTCCTGCAACTCCTGGCTGAAGTTTTTATAAATGCTTTTATTTTGAATTTGTGTTGAATGCCAAATTTCTCATGGAGTAAGAAGACTGATCTGCAGAGTGCACAAATTGAAGCTACAATGATGGACTAAAGTCTCAAATGTAAGCTTTATCCAGGTGTTGAATACTACTCCATAGAAAAATCTTAAAAGAAATAATGACAAATAAGAAGGAATTTGGATCAAAAAATCAATAGTGTAAGAGTATATATGAAATTATTTAAATATAAGAAGAATCACGAGTAGCAGTTTAGAAAGTTAGCAATTACAGAATATATCCAATAGAGTGAGTGTTAAATTTCCCTCACTAGTTGAATTCAGAGGTGGGACTTCTTGGTAATAAAAAGGTGTTCCAGCTTTGCTGAGCTGTGAAACTGCAGCTGCGGGCAAATGTAACTAGAACTCACAATGAAACATGTAATTCTGAAATGCTCTGAATTTTTCACCTCAAATGCTTTACCTGTATCTTTTAAGAAGGCCTACTATGAAAAGTATTGAAGCAATTCTGTAATTTTGTGCACTCAGTTACTGTACCATGTTTTTAAATTAGTTTTTTATAACTTTTATGACAAATGCAACAAGTATTTATAATTGTATATTGTTAAGTGTTGCTGTTTTATTCCTTCTAATTGTTAATATTTTAAATGAAAGGAAGATGAAGTGTGATGTTTCTTTACTTCAGGTTTTGCTACTTACTGAATTTACTTGGCTGGAAACTTCAGTTTTAAAAAATGTGAAGTCTTCTGTACTCTTCAGTGTTGTGTAGTCTGGCCTTCCCTGAGTGGCTTACAAACAAAGATAGCACACTTCCATAACTGGAAAACCAAGTCCCTAATGGGCAAGGATTAATGTAGTCACAGCAGTATGAAACACAGACGTGCCTCCAGTGTTTCTGAGGTGCTACTGCCAGGTATAAGTACCTGAAGTACTGTGGTAGAGGGAACTTACCAGAAATTCCAGCCTACAGTGTTTGTGTCTTTCCAAAGAAAGCACTTTAAAGGACAAAAGTCAATTTAATAAGATGGCACTGCTTTATCAATATTCTATTGCCAAAGTTGCCTTTTATTGTATACCAGTTTGAATAAAAATCACTTTAAATGCCTGTCATACTCTTGTTTGAACTTTATAGTTTTCTTTAGAAGGAGACTTAACAAAAGATGAGCTTTAATACTGCTTTATTTGCAATGCAAAGTAAGTACTTATATCTGCTATTTTTAACAGTATTTCTACATAAGGGATTTACATTCACATGTAAAGAGATAGCAACATGATTCTTGATGTATTATAAGTTCAGGATGGTTTGGTTTCTGTAGATTCAGGACGTACTTTTTTGAATCTAGCTTTTGAAACTTTTAACCCAAAATTCCTTTTGAAATTGCATTAGAGCTCAGAAACAAATATTCTTCTGAAGGTGATGAGATTGATTATATCCTTAACTAGTTATAAATTAGTAGCAGCCATTAGGCAAACAAGCAAATACAAAAATATGTACAAACAAGTCATGATCATAATAACTGTGTGTAATTTTCTCCCTTTCTCTAGGTGCTGGCTTTAGGAAGCCAGCCAAGAGTTAAATTGGCCCTGGATTGAATTGGGGTATCATTTTACTCTTAACATAGGCTAATTCAATACAGATTTATTTTTTCTACAAGCAATTAATTTCTTCCACAGGAAAATTGTACTATTCACAAAGCTGTCATACATAAATACATATTTACACACCCACAATCTTGGTGGGAAGGGCTGGGAGCACCACTGAAGGTGAAAGTCAGGAGGTTGTTTACAGCAACAGCCTAGAAAGGCAGGTTAGTCAGAGTCATCGCTGCTGAAGTAGGAGCTGTCACAGTATTCTGCTGTGTAAAGGAATTTATGAATGCTTGGGTTCATCTTTGGTATCCAGTGTCTTGGGACAAGAAATGTTGAAAGATTGAACAAATCCACAAACACCTTGTATCTGTCACTGAAAAAGACAATTGGAACAATAATTCCATCAGCATAGAAGGTCATAATTTCTAAATCCTCAGTAATCATTCCTTCTCATGCAAATAACAAGATTCCTTGCACCAACTCTCCGGAATTCTGAGAGTGCAGAGCAAGAATCCAGTCCTGACTTCCTAGGGCATAGCAGATTAGGCTTAATAGGAATCTATAGTAACATCTTTCTTCTGAAAATGCAGAGTCCATAGGGTGTGATCTCTAGCAGAATTTATCTAGGAACAATAATGTTAACCTGACATTAAGGTAGAGTGGGTCTTTCTTTCTAAGAAAGACCATGGGCATTCAGTCCTCAATATCAGCCTAACCATCTGCTTTCTGCTCTGCCCTCTGTTCCATTGGTTGTGATAGTAGTTGCTCGCAGCACTACATGGTGGTCCACAGCTCTTTGAGAGCAAACCTCAAAGAAGATCCTCTTTTAAGAGGTTGTGCAATTAGAGGTCATGCTAAGGAATGAACTCTCACACAGTAGCTGGGGCTCACTTCCAGCCTGTGTCACCTCCTTAACTTGGGCTAGCTGCACACCAGCTGAACAATGCAGGGTTCATATTATTGCTATCACTGTAATGCCTTGACTGAGAATTACAGATGGCATGAGTGATCAAAAGGGAACTTTTTGCCCTAGAAGGCTTGGAATTTATATATCACTGATAAATAAATGTACAACAACCAAGGGGAGATGTGCTAGAGTCTCGGAAGAGAGTCAGCAGCCCTTTGGCCTCCAATGAGCCATCTGAATTATGTCTCCCAGCATTAGAGTATTTATGAACCTGCATTGTTGCAGGTACAGGGGAAACACGTTACTTGTACCTCACAGTTGAGCGTAAGTAGTGGTAGCCTGATGAGCCTCCAGTGCCAGCCTTGCCACCAATCATTCTGTGCACCAAACAGACATGGTTATCTAAATGATACAACAGGAGAAAATAGCACATGTTCAGTATTTAAATATAAATAAAGGGTCACACTTATTGAAGGTCATTCAGAGATCTTTACAGGGATACAGAACTCTTAGGTCTTCAGGAATGCAGGAGTTAATTCTGCCATTCTTCAGTCAATTAATATAAAATTATTGTTAATTCAGAATGAACACGCTAATTATTACACATTACTATGCTCTGTTAATACAGAATTACACATTCACTTATGTATGTCTAGATAGGGAAGGGGGCAGAAGGAATGTTAGCATGTAAAGACGCATCATTGTGACTTTTTGGGAATCATTGAAAAATGGATCCCTGTCCCTTAAATAAGATAGTACACTTAAAGCAGGTCAGAGAAGTGATGGCTATACCCATATATATCTAATAATCACAGAAGCATCTCTTTATCTTTCCTCTTGGCTGAAATACAAACAAAAAGAGTCATTCCTAATGCATGAACTCCAAAGCTCAATTCTAAGACTGGGTGTAACTCAGAGACACAAGAATTTATTTGCATCTAGAAGAGGGAGTGTCACAGTCAAAAAAGTCAAACTTACATCTCCATTTAGTCATGAGCACATCAAGATCCATAAGGGAGGTGAGGAGCTGAAATGGAACCTGGAAACGAGGCTCCTCCCTTGGGAAATGAAAGAGAAGACAGTGAGACCTCTCAGCATAAGCTGTATTTTTCAAAGTTGCATTTCAGCAGTGCTTAGTGACTTAAAGCATACTTTTCCTAAATTGGTACTAGAATACCACTAGATATTTTAACAAATGCTTCTGCTGCGTAAGTCTTGATCTGCCCCTTTATTTTTGAACTTGGAAAAGGACTCCAGATCTTTCTAGGACAGGTAGAACAAAGCATTTACTAGTTACAATCTGAGAAGCAGCATCTGGTCAAGCTGCCCAGAGGGGATGTGCAATCTCCCATCCTTGAAGATATTCAGAACTCACCGGGACATGGCCCTGAGCAGCCTGGTCTGACCTTTGAGCTGTGTCTGACTAACAGGGATCCCGTGGAGGGCTGAAATAGATTCCTTCCACTGCCCATTCCAGCCTAACTAAACCTGTGCTGCTGTTCTCAACCTTCACCTCTCCTCCTGCCAGTCACCATCAAAGACACATCTTACAACATCACCTGTAGAAGTAGATCATCAAGGCCCCCTTCAGTGCTTTGTAGGACAGCCGTCTCTCTCCTGCAAAATACAAGCATCCTCAGTTTGTTGCTCATTCTCCTGCAACTTCAGGGCTATAACAAACATTTATAAATAACATGTATAAAACATACATACATATGGTAATAAAATCTACCTTTACTGAGCAGATGTTCGTGGCGTTTTTCATCAAATAATGAAAGTAATACATCTCTCTGCTTTTGGAATTCAGACAATAAGTCGTCTTTTTCTTCTGATTCTGCTTTGGCCTTTGGTATTTAAAACAAAGACAAGCTTTAGAATTCAACAGGGAAAATTAAGCACTTGAACGACTCATTTTGCAACTTTTATTTAAATAAATATTCTGATGTTTGAATCTTAGATGTAAGAACTGTATTTTCAAATAAGATACATGAGTCACTGTCTTTGAAAAGTACAATTACCAAGAAATGTACAATTAAATAGATTCCAATACAACTCAGATAAATGAATATTCAAACAAACAGGCAATTTATAGCATTTCTTGTTCTAGAGGCCTTAAAAAAGTTAATCATAATTTGTTTGAAGTCCAATTTATTTGTTTTCAAGGCAAAAAAATTACATCCTTGCAGAGCCGTGGGCAAGAAAATTGTAGATAAAAAAGTTTAGATAAGTTAGAAAGTCATAAACAGATATTCTCAGGAAGCTGAAAAATTCTTTTTATTTTTTTCATTAAAAATGAAAATATCAAAAAATGTTATTTAAAGCTGCAGGTCTTAAAATAGGGATTTTCTGATGCATACTTGCCATTGCAATTTAAATGATCACATAGCAGCAAACTGCCATATACTGTTAAACAGAAATGGGCTGTTAATAGGGACATTCCATGTCCACAGCTCAGGAGCCCAAACTTCATATTTAGCCTAGATTGTAGATGCAAGTGCTAACTTATGGTGAAGTTTTAGTTTCAGTAAAATCAAATTCAGCCCTTCCATTGATACTAGTCCATCCCTTTTGCAATCCAAATCATTCATCTATCTCATGCTTTAATTCATCTTAGATGTCAAATTTAAAAAAAAATCCTATTTCCTGAAGGACTTGCAATTTTTTTGCTTCTTGCAATCAAAGACTGATGAAGATTATGTGAAGTGAGTGAGAAACTTTGAGTAAGCCAAAAGTTACATTTATGTCAGAATATCATTTTGCCGGATGTCTTTGCCTATAGGTAGTTCAAGAGTAAACTACTTACCTGTATCAAGGCAAATTCTTCTTCTAGGCCTTTTAAAACATTCTCTTCAAATTGTCCCCAGAAATCAAATTCTTCTGAATCAAGTCCTGGAGTTCTTTCCAGCCATGCCTTTAATAATAATAGCAATAGTAGTAGTAATGATAATAATATATTCAAACAATAGCAATGCAACTGCATTATCCTAGAATTACAGGTAAATGCTACTACTACAATTCTGGTTTAGCAATAAGCACTTCTACAGTATCCTGTAGAATAGCTAAATTCAGCATGTCCACGTGGATGATTTACACCTGCATAATGGTGCCATACCAACTCACTGAGGTTCCAGATGGCGTGGCCAATATTGGAAGACAGAAGCTGTCTCATTCTAAGGATATCTTTAAAAGAAACTACAGAAAAATAAATCTTATTCCACATATATATAGGATAAGATTAATGATAAATTTCAGAAGGAAGACATAGAGCCATCTAGAGTTTTAACCTCTCTAATAGCCATCACTAACTGTGGGACTATTAAATAAAGTTTTCCTCCCAAAAGGGCTTATAGTCATGAAAAGCAATGCAAGTGAAACAGTGCATCTACATTCTTAGCTTACACTTCCACAGTGCTATCTACCAGTTTAATATCCAGAATTTTCAGGCAAAAGGGAGACACTGTGAAAAATCAGTTGGTTTACTAACAATTAACTCTCTTTCATGCCAAATTTGTCAAGAATCCAAAACACAATTGACAGAGAATTTGCCAACATGCTTGTTTCTCTTAAGGTAGGAGAATATGTCACTGACACTAATGAGGGACATTCTTGGGAAATGGGGAAAATGAAGCAAAATCCAAGACAGACATTGTTACCTCCACAAGTTGCAGTAGTGTTGGTTCTTGCTCTGATTGAAGCAGAAGTTCATGATCCTGTCCCTTGAAGTTATCACGGTAATGCCTTCTGTTATAAGGGACTCTCAGGCTTTGGGGAACTCCAATCTTGTTCTCCAGCAAGCGAAACTGCAGGCTCTGAAACCCTGAGGCTGGGCTTAGGTAGTATCTTTGGGAGTAGAAGAAAAGAAGATACAAAAATGCAGGATGTTATTTTACAATGGGGGATTTCTCTTGTTCTTTGAAAATTTTGTTCTCTAAAAACCCCCCCATATTTCACATCTGAAGAATATCAAATAGCTATCTGAGGACTTTTTTATACGACTGCACTTAGGAAAAGGGAAAAAAACCAAGTTATTTTAGTGCAATTACAGTGCAATTATAATCTCATTTTCTAGTTCTGTATTGTTTGTGCATACACAGGTAGTGCAAATGTAAACATGTGAATTTGTGCTTTAAAAGGGCAGCTTTGTGCATGTGATGTATAGGAGGCAATGTCAGTGAATATAATTTCCTTTCCAAATAGACTAAGCAGCTGCACCCCAAAAAGCTGTCACAGCTTTTTCACAGCAATAACGTGTCGATGAATTCATTTAAAATAGTCTTGATATACAGCATAATTCCTATATATTATTATATATAATAGTTTATACATAAAATATATATATGTGCAATACTGTATATTGCCTTATTCTATAGAGTAGAATAATGCTCAGAAGAACTCCAGTGGAGTTTTTTTTTGAGGGACTCATTAATGGGAATCTTAAGAGTTAAATCATCTGACCATGCTGAAAAACAATTACTAATAAAAGCAACCTGAAATCCCACGTTGCTAGGTAATTGTAATGCATTTTGAACTGCGAATACAAGATTTGACAGTGACACATCATTGATCTAATCTTATGTTTACTTATCAAATGAGTATGTGGCTGAAAAGCTGAAGCAGGTATGGATCAAAATGGATTATTATCCCATGGATTTCCCCTGCTATAGGGTAAGGCTCAAGTCAAACAAGTGAAGAAAATTTGTAGTTTCCTGCTCTTTGCAATAGGGAACATTAAAAGATAGAAGGGAAAGGGTACCAAAATAGAAAAGATGGGATGCTGGATGGCACTGAGGTCGCAAGGCAGACAGGTATGCACAAGTGGCACAAGCAGGAGAAGAACAGGGAAAGAAGACAGTGGATGAAGCTGTAACACATGGTAGTGTGGTGAAAGGGCCTAGATGTAGGGAGGGAAGAGAAAGAAATGTGAGAGGTGAGATAAGCCAAAGGATCCTGAGAAAGCCTGAGCAGGAGCAGAAGAGGTACAACCACCCAGCCCAGCAATGCACTGAGCTGCTACTGGACAGCAGAAGTTATTGGGGGGAAAGGACAAGAGACAGCAATGTTTCCTTCAGCCTCCAGCACTGCAGACCAAGGCACACCATGCAAACCAAGACGGCTGAAATACCTGTTTGATAATCCAGAGAGAGTGCATGTCTCTCCCCCAAGCACTTCTGTGATTTGCCATAGAACAAGGCTTCAACCTGCAGTGCCAAGTTTCAACTAAATTGCTAGCAGAACCATGAGCTATTTCTGTTGTTTCTGCTGTTTTAACTTTTGACCCTGAAACCAGTCAGCAGCACCCTACACAGAAGAGTCAACAATTCACTTGTACTTCTTTGCAGAACATGCTGGACTCACAGTCAGGGTCAATTTCATAACTGACCCTTGCACTTTAATGTCATGTTTGCCTCTCCAAGGTGAGCTGACAGACACAAGCCTCAGCCTGCTGACAGACACAAGCACACATGCAAAATTCACAATTAGTTCTAAGGACGGGAATTACCAGCTCCTGGATTGCTGTGGAGGAATAATAAGTCTTTACCTGAAATCAAAGAAGTCCAATGCAGTCATAGTTTCCAAAACTGAGAACTGTTCCACAAGTAATTTCAGAATTAGTGAAATTCTGTTCATTCGAGTAATAACCTTCAGCATGTTCCTCTCATCTCTTACCTGTAAAAAAAAAGATCATGGCCAGAATGGTTTTTAGTCTAGATCCTACCTAGTTATTTCATGTATTTTCACTATTGTACATCACTGTAGTTCCCAAGTCTTTCCCATGTGAAATCCATAGAGGCAGAATCTCATATGGAATAGAGCACTCTGGTTTTAACTTAAAACTGAAACTATAAATTTCAAATATTGAAATCCATTTTTTTCTGACCAATGCTACATTAGAGGTAGACCTATCACACAGGGTTTTTTTCCTTTCTATGTTTTTGACTAAAATAGAAGTCAAAGAAATTAAATTATAAAAATAATTTATCATTTCCAATAATTACAATATTACTGTAACTTAATATTATAGACATGAAAATTATATACTTCCTGTTATAAATACTTCTAGAATAATTTCTATTTTTGCTCCATTCTGCAAGCCATAAGACAGGTAAGGAAATTACTTAGAACTTGAGAAGCAAAATAATTTGACAGCTACATGAGGAGAGCACATCTAAAGCATTTCATCAGAAATGTGCATTAGCAAGCAGAGAAGAAGAGAAAAGACTCCATCTGGTGGGAAATAGATAATATTAAATGGAAAACACAGAAGTTCTTTTTTTTCCACTAAATTAAATACTCTGCCTGCAGAGGAGTCTGCTAAAATTCTGTTCAGTTTCAATGGGAATAAACTTCTCTCTAAAATCTAGGCATGCAACCAGGAAATATCAGACTACAAAAAATGGCAGATGATATTAATTTCCCTAATTGCTTGGCTGTGTATTTGACCTTAGCATTGGCATTTCAAATTCTGATCACAAGCAAGGCTTCATTTTTCACAAAAAAAAAAAAATTCTTCTTAAGAACTGAATATGGTAAGTTACAATTTAATAAAATAATAAACTAAAGGCCAATGAAATTAGGAATATAATGGACACCAGAGAACATTTTCATTGGACCTTGAAAAGAAGGTTCCTTCTTTCAATCTGGTCTAGTTTCTAATCTGCTGCTTAGACACATGCTAATGATGTATTTCTCAAACTGCATGCAGTCAGATTTTTCTGTGGATGTAGTATCAATTCAAGAGTTTTCCATTCTTACCTACTGTTATAATGTGTGTTTAGCTTTGGAAAAATGTGAAGAGTTCCTTATATTTGTAATTTTCAGAAATTCTTGCTCAGTATTACAACTGCTTTGGGTTATTGCATCTCTGCTGGATTTACTATTACACAATCACAAAAATGAGTTCTCCTCACAGTAGATATTGCATGGAAGGAGATGGTATGAAGACTTCAGAAACTGAACAAAGGCAGAAATTACTTTTCAACATAAAAATACCAATGAGCCTTCTGCTTTTTAGTTTTCCTCTGAGCCTGCTTTTTCTGCAGTAGATATTTCCAGCTTAAGTTTCTGCAGTTACCCAGGACTAGCAGGAGAATATGAGAGCATTTTGGCCGATTAAATTTGCCTTGAAATGAGTTCTGCACATAAAGCATACATCGGGAGGAAGTAAGATTTTGCTGATCCAAAATCTGTACTATCAGGATATAATAGCCACTCAGCGAAATTTTATTTGGTCTTTTGATGCTGTTTCTAAAAAGAGCACATGTTCTTTAGTAAACCCAAGTATATCAGACTGAGAAGCAGGAAGGAAGAGAAAATCAGGGCTGAATTTTCCCAAAATTCATATTTGTTTTAACTTACATGACCATTTTGAAAGATCACTCGCACAGAGTCCATTTCCCACAAAATCTGCTTGAACCAAAGTTCGTATGCTACAACAAGAAAGACACCATTACCATCAACTTCAAGGTTACTTTGTTCTTCTTAGCACCAGGAAAGAAAAATTCTTATATGCTGATTTGAAAGTAAGAGCCTACTTTGACACTGCCAGTGTGCAAGAAGATACCTACACATAAACTTATTACTTGTTACAGTATTCTGTCCTTAACCTAAAGTATTAGGCAAAATAATCTAGAGTTGAGAATACTCACAGAATTTTTAAAAATATGTTTTACACATCAGATATTTGATCTGCATATTGCTTGTTATCAAAGGAGGAAAGAGAAAATCCAGATCTGATACTTCAATAAAATCTAACTCAACAACTGCTTACAAACTACGTGCTTTCTGTCAATAACAGAAAATATCATCAGGGCAGGGTCTGAAAAACAGGAAGATAGGGGCATTAGGGAGTGCCTAACTGGTTTGCTGATTTCTAGATCGATTCTAGATGGCTAAAACTGGAATTTCAGAGAAGGCACAAGGCAACACACAAAATTTGCCTACAATAACCTGCATCTTTTTGTGCTTTTTGTGCTTTTTACTGCCTGTTGTTTGAATGACACCAAGGTTTTCTCTACCTTAATTTCTCTAAGAATAGAACCATCCATATCTTGGTTTACCAAATCCAAAGGTTATACTTATGGCTTCACAAGCAAAGAGTTGATTACTGCCTCACAATTTATATATGAATATATGCATATTTAAAAACAGATAAAATACAGAGATATTGCTGTGCCAGTGTCTGAAATGAAAAAAAAAAAAAAAGGTGCATTGCATGTGTCAGCACCAATTAACTCTCTGTGGCAAAAATATTGGCTAAGTTAACCACCATTGCACTCCTCCACTTACCTTGATGTGTCACAATGAAAAGATGCTCATCATGGATTTTTTTCCCTTTCTTCTCACTCTCAAGTTCTTGCGCATTCAATATTTTGTTCAGCTTAAAAATAAAGGTAAAAACTGTTCTGTAAAGCTCTGCTATCAGTAATGGTAGTCTTACTGCATAAAGCTAATTTTTAAGAATAATATTTTTTTAAATACACATACAGACCTCACACTCTAGGTTATATGAAAAATTTGACTAAATTGTTTCAGGTATGACTTTTACTTTTTAATTAGAAAAAAAATCTTTCCTGAAATGGAACATTTAGGTACCCCAAGTAATAAAGTTTTGACAATAATTTTAAGGGTAATTTTAATTACATAAATATATATATGCCTAGTTTAAAAAAATAGAAAAAGCAAAATATCCAGCATGTTTTCCAGATTTTAGATCTATACTGTCCTGTCCCATGAAAACAGTGTTCCTATAGTAAAATTCTGAATAATCATGCAACAACATCAGCATAAGAGCTCTGAGTTGAGGCAGTAATAATAATTTCAGTCCTGACATTACTAAATTTTTTTCTTAGTCAAAGTTGCAATCTAATCATAGCTGTTTTCAAATTAATTTTTGCAAAATTCTTAAGAGTATGTCAACAAATCAAAGTTGACATACTTTAGTTCAAAAGCAGAGTAATTCCCTTTAGTTCATGCTGTCTAAAAAATAAAAGCCTAAAATAACTTCTGGATTCTTTTACTATCTATGGTATTTTATTTGTACTTATTTCTTAATTACTTCTAGCTTTTGCAGAAAAGGGTTTTTTTTGGGGGGGTGGTTCTTTTATGTTCCCTTCTAATCAACATCCTCCTCCCTCGATTTACCCCACCCCTGAAATAGATTTTTCCAGCCAAGTATTCTGGACTTTCAAGGGCATTGCGCAGATCCTGCTGATGTGCAGAAATTGCTGACCAAAGAAAGCTTTTAGTGGTGTGCACTTTACAGTTTACCAACATAGATAATTCCCTACCAAACTCCCCAAAATATCCATATTCCTTGTAGTTTGAGAAGTCTTCCCACAGGGCACCTTGAGGTCCCAGCTGAGATGGGCACCTGTCCCTGCTGCACCTGGAGACCTGTCTCAGTGAGTGACTGACTGCTGGGAGAAGTGTCAGTCACGTGTGCTGCCTCAAGAGCAACCAGGACTGCAAACATGAAGTCATTTAACTTACTTGTAGGTATTCTCCATAGATAAGCCCACCTTTGCTGGCTTTATTTACTCCTTCTTGAGATTTGTCATTATTTTCGTCTTCCAAAGATAGCTTGCTAAAATTAAATCTAAGAAGAAAATTAAGTAAATATGTAAATTTTTAAATTAAAGAATTATAAATATACCTTTCGTTTTACTAACATCTACAATTCAATCAATGCTTTATTTTGATAAACAGAACCAGTAAAGCAGGTTCTTGATAAAAACTGAAATTCCTCTTGTCAGTAGCAGCTGGTAACATCACATAAAATAACAAGTGCTCAGACAAGTCCTTGTATGATCTCTACTTATTTAGCAACAGCTAAATGATAGCTACAGCTGTCTATTTGCTGATAATAAGTAATTCCTCTCTGAGATTTCATACTTTGCATTAACACCTTATCGTTTGAATTGAACTTATAAAGCAAAACAGAAAGAGGAAGGACTCACAGGTAATTCTTCCCCGCAAAGGGGCACTGGCTCATGGTTTCAGGATCCAAACTTGCTGAGCTGCACACGGGGGAAAATACCTGTTAGTGTTCCCAAACCTGCGGCAGCTCCCTTTTATGTAGCCTTATCTCACTGCCAAGGCCAACCCCCAAATTCCCCTCCTTAACCCTCAGCCCATCCCCACTATTCAATAATGACAGAAACCGTCACAGCACAAAGGTCAGGAAGTTCATGTGTTATTGGCTATCCAGGACTGTGTTTTTCCCTGCCAGTTAAAAAATGAATGGATGACGAGCTTGTTTTGTCCTATGGCACAAGCTTTTTGTGCTTTTTACTGCAAGGTTTCCACCAGTTTCTTCTTTGGATGCAGTTGTATGGTGTGGTGTGTAAGGTGAATATCAATGAGAAGTTTGTGTCTGTGATAAAAAGGCAATATTTCATAAAACCATGAATTATTAGAGTAAGTTGTTAACCTGCAGCCTTTTGTATCAGGATACTATTAAGTTTAAAAAATCAGACACAGGGAAAAAGAAAAGAGGGGTGGGAGTGGAAGTGAAAAACGTAGACTAAATAGTGCTTATTCAAAGAGATTTCAAGTAATATATATAATTTTATAAAAGTGTACACAGAATAAGTGAAGTACTAAAAACATGCTGGTTTTCCAAGTATTTAATTCAGAATTATTTCTTAATTTTTTTCTCCTTGCCCAAAAATTTCAGTCTCATTTATTGACAAATGTTACTCAATTCTATCTGGTCATCAGCTTAACACACAATGAAGTAACATGCAACTAGCATACACTTCTTTTCTGCCTGCCAGCCCTTTCTGAAAAAAAAGTTAATGCTCAGTTTCACTGCAAACAAAACCACAGGACCTCTGTGACCCTGGATCATTTGCTCTCTGCAAGACTTGCTCTGCTTAGTGGTGTCTGTGTGGTGGTTTCAGCTGTTCCAGTCCCTTAAGAGTAGTTTTCTCATTAAAAAAATGCAGATGTAGGATGTGGGTGATGGGATGGATACCCTGTTCAGCCAGATGTCATTTCTCAGGCTTTACACAAATCAGCTTAAAATTAAGTTGATCCACAAGAAATGTAGGGCTTCACTGAAGCAACTCACCAAGCAAGGTCAAGGAGCCCTTCCTTCCTGATATAAAACCTGACAGAAGAAAATAATCCTCTCCTTACACGCAGCTACACATGTGCTCGGTGATGCAGACAACTAGAGATGAAAGTGTGGACATCAGAAACCAAATGTTGAAAGCCACTTTTCACATATTTGCACTCAAACAGCTTGATTTACAAATGTGGAAATCTTTCACATCCATATATCTCAAACAAAAAAGAAGGTTTATCTTGTCATTCCTGTATATCTTCACCTGAAACATCCAGACTGAGCCTGCATAATGAAATCAAGCTGTTATCTTTTCTCACGGCACAAAGAAAGAAAGAATGTGAAACTAGTAAAAATAAGGACAGTTGGGAAATATTGAAGTTTAACATCACAAAGTATGTTAATGTGTGTTTTCTTGTGAAGTTTTATTTTCTTTTGTGAAATACAGAGAATTATAAACTTCCGGTGCAATGATCTCTGACAGGCAACCTTTACATTGCCTATGCAGTAGGCAAAGGACTTTGAAGTAGCAGAGCCCTTTTACACTCTCTACTTAACAAAACTTTAACTCCCTATTTGGGAATTAATAGCACCATTAATTCACTCAGGGTTAGCAAACTCACTTGAAATCTAGCTGGGGATATTGTCTAAGCAACAACTATACAAACACCCCTTTCAATTCAGCAACAGCCAGCCTTCAGTCAATCAAGAAATCAGCCAGACAAGAGCAATTTAGAAAGCTTTTTCCAGTTTCCAACATGTCAAATTCCTTGTTTAAGGACCTCATAGCTGATTGGTCCCAAAGCTGTAAACTGACCAATTCCTAAAAAACTGGGTAACATTATAGATAATATTTGCATCCATTCATTTAAGAAAATTTAATCTCACACTAGCTAAATTCAGCTCTCTAACCATTGCAACTACAATAGATCTCAAACTCTCCAAGATCAGTGGAAAAAGATATCTTGATGAGGACTTGAAAACCCCTGAAATAAAACCATAGACAATGGTTTTCAGACATAGACAAGGTCATTCCTCTCACTGGCTGCCTTCATCTGATCTCGATAAGACTTCAAAGTATGTAATTAACTTGGTAGTAAAATAATTTAAGTGGCTTGTATGACCTGATTATGAAACTGGCTGTTGGCAGTGTAGATGACAGCAGAGCTTACAAGAGCCCTCAGGTTTGGATGAGCTCAGAGCCTTGAACTCTGATATGGCTGCAGATGCCCTTAGAAATAAATGTGCTTCTGCCATGCTGCTCAAATTTGGGGCTCACTGTAGGGACCTGATTTTTATTTGAGTGTCCTTTATATCCTGACAGAGATTTATAGCCACTTTTTCATCTCTCCCTACTAGCATGATCATAAACAAGTCTTGATGAAAAAAGCTTTTCAATGTGAATGTGTCCAAAAGCAAAACATAACTTTAATTTTAAATGATAGTATTGCTTTTTTTCTCAAAATGTACATTCATTTCCCTTTTTCATGCTGAACGCTCAAAACCGCAAAGAAGCAGATCTAGCCACACGCATAACTTGCTGTTCATGCTGCAGAGGACTGAGCAGGGCTGTGAAAACCAAGAGTGCGTGTGCCCTTGAGCTTTCATTTAGTTATTTGTTAATTTAATTTTAACACAAGAAAGTCAGAGAAAAAGCCTTCTTTTCATCACAGAGGGCTCTAATCTTCAGCAGACAGTGAGAATGTTCTGTTTTGTGACTGGGCTGAATACAAGACAAACAGTTACATACAACAGAAAAAAAACCAACCAAACAAAAAACACCAAACAAAAAACCCCAAAACAAAACAAACAAACAAACACACAAACAAAAAAACAAACAAAAAAAATCCCCCACAGCTTCCCAGAACTGCTCTTTGTGGCTTTCAAATGCAGTGTCACAGCCTTCATGACCAAGCCTGGGAATTGTTGAGCACCCCTCTTAATTCACCCTGGCCCCCTTTCCATTTACCTGCCCTTCCCCAGGGGGATGTGGGATGGCTGGACTGGCTGCAATAGGGCTGCGGAGCAGAGACAAACTGAATTTACTTGGATTGAGAGCAGTGATTCATATGGGCTAAAAGAGAGCTTCTCTCCAGCCTGGCCAAGGGAGGTCCAATGTGAGGCAGAGGTGGCCTGCAGCATGATTTATGGATACAGCCAGAGCCAGGAGTTTGCATGTTCTCACTGTGGGGCTCTCCGTCTGAAACATTATGGTCTGATGAGGACAGGTAAGTAAGACTGACCTACACACTGTCATGAATCAAAAAAAATTGGAAGTGACCTGTTCACCCAAGCCAAATCTCAAGTTTTCCTACATTAAATCACTTATGGAGAAGAAAAAGTACACACACAAGTGGTTTGGACAGTGTCACCCATTCTACTGCCCAAACTCTCATCCTGATTACAAAATCATTACAAATCAATTTGTTTGTCCAGTGTTTGCTAACTTGAAGAAAGAGCTCAGAGAGCTTCTGACTGCAAACAAATGACGCTTGAAGCTTCCCAATGCTCTTGTCCAACAATTGCAGACTAGGAGCTACCCAGCACACATGGCTTCTACCTATGTAACAATGCCTGCAGTCAGTCAAAGATCCAAGTAGGTCATGCCATGCTGAAAAGTTTCAAAGAGAAAGTAAAAGATTTCTTTGGAAGAGCAATTAAAACAAAAGAAACAAACATTAAAAAACAAAACAAAACACCATCAGCAAAAAAACAAGCCAAAACAAAACAAAAAACAACCCAAACAAACTAAAAAACAAGCTTACAAACAAGCTTACAGTGCAATCATTTCCCCAGAATATTCATGTAACTTTCCAATTTTGATAGCCCGGAACTTCCTAAGATATCTGTGTTCTTGCATTTAATAACCTGCAGCAATGAGTTCCATAACTGAAGTACACATCATGTAAAGGAGTATTTCCGTGTGCAAGTTTCAAATTTCCTGACAAATAATCAAGTAATTTTCATTTCTGTTTGGTACTAATTCATGGCTAATGAGAAATAGGCGCACTATACCTTTGTAGTCCCAGTCACTCTGTTCTGCATTTGTGCAGATTCTGCTGTGACCTTTGTGAGACAAAGTACTCAGAAGGAAAATATCTTTTCTACGTACAGATTTTGCATTGTTAATTTCATAAAATTATAGTGATGAGATAATTTTGATAACAAACACACAACTATAATAGTGAAATACAGTGCAGCAGCTACTGTTTTGTTTGACAAAGTGCAACTCAAATTGTAGAGTTGAAGCCCCCAGTGTCCTAAGCCAGAACATCACTGTGCTGGCTACTCTGCCAGCACTGAACAAAAATCACTCCCTCATCCAACAGTAACATAGCAAGAGATATGGGAAAAAAGACACATAAAAGGAAAGTGAAGAGCAGAAGATAAACTTGGAACCAAAATGTGTCCTCTGCATGTTTTGTGATTTTCCAAACTGGACTTACTATCTAACTAGCACTTGAAATTAACAGCTGGTTTTAAGAAAACTAAAATTTGGTGACTCCAGGCTAAAACAAACAAGCTTAAAGTTGATGCAATATTAATAATCCAATCAGATATTTGTACCTGGGGGAGGAACAGAGATCAAGGTCTTGTAAACTACAAACAAAGAGATGAGATAGTGCTGGAAAGAATTTTTTTTTTCTTTCTAAATACTGCATTTGTTAAAATTCTTAAACACAAAGAACTGTGTCATCACTACTCAGAATACTTTTAACTTCCATTTATGTTTCACACATCCCAGCACAACCTTCCCCCCACCATCTCTCATTTGTGGCTCGGCAGAATGCAGCAGTATTTCTTTCACATGCTGATAATTTTTGACTGATAATTATTCCCCACGTTTGGAGAAAATGTTCTTTCACTTCTATTGCCCAAACACCCTGCTTTCATCAATGTAAATGGATCAGTGCCAGCCAGAACTGTAAACTTAGGAGAAACAACATATCTTGAACACATTCCACAATGTTATCCCAAGGCAAACCTATCCCCTACTAATGCCTTGCAGCCACACATTGCAGGGTACAGTACTTTAGTATATGAAGTATATAATCTTTTAGGCTGTTTTTCCCCTCCTGAACACCCCAGTCCTGGTTACCTGTCAGGTCCAGTGAAGCACAAACCTGGAGCCATAAGCTACTCCCATCCCTCCACGTGGCTCCGCTCGTGTTGCTGTTTACTCCATGCTACAGCTGCCTGGCAAGTGCAAAGGGCTGGTTTAGGATAAACGTTGACAAAAATGCGCTCATCTCATCCTATTCAGCATTATCTTTAACTGATGGGGTGATGGAAGAGGTTGTGCACTTCTTAAACTGACAAATGAGAGCAGCCTGGAAAGTCTAACAGCATGCTGGCAGATAGGAGCTGGAATTCAGAATTACCTTAATGCACTAAAATTAATAATGTGCAGCTTCAGCCATGATAACCAAACTTAAAAATAAGAAGTTCTTTAGGGCAAATCTTATACTGGAATTTTTAAATAGCAACTTTCTACATGGCATGGAACCCCTCATTTCTATCCAGCATCAGAAAGACTATCTATTACATTATGTCATGGGCACCACTCTTCAGGACAGATGAAGACAATGTGGAAAGGATTCAGAAGAGGATGGCAAGAACAAATGTTTGCTGCATAAAATATGGCCCCTTAAGAAAGATGGAAAGAGTTGACCTGTATAATTAAGAGAAGACTGTGGATGGAAAAGTGAGAAATACTTTCCTTTCAAAAGGAAAGGCAATAAGCAACTTCCAATACACCATAGGATGGGAAAAGGAGTAACCAGTTTAAGTTATGTCAGGATAACACCTGCATAAGAAAAAAAAAAATAAGGAAACTCTAGTATCTTTAAGCATTAGAAAACAATGATGAGAGCTCATGATTTCTCCAGTCATAGCTGATTCCTCATCAATGTAGAGAGAGACTCAATGAGTCCTCAAACTCACCTTGAGCACCTCCTGCTGCAGCCCCTTCTGCCCCCCATTGCTGAATCCACTTTTAGCACATGCTCTAAGGAAGGAGCGAGACAGATGCTTGCATATACTGTTAGTTAGCAGCATTACATGAAATGGCAATGGCAATACCTTATAACAATCCAGGCAGTGATCAGTCCATTGTTAGTTTCCTGGTTTGCCTTTCTCTGCTAATATTTTTTTTTAATTGAGTAAAAGTATTTGTAGTCTGTCATATTAGCAAATGCATTACTTCTGTCTTAAAAGTAGATCATATTTGAGATGCTTCTATTAAAAGAGAGAGCTAAGCAAAACATCAGAAGCATTAATGTCAAAAAAGCACTTACAGAGGGTGATGCAATGTAACAGGCATTGGAAAGAAACACTTTAACATATTCTAAAAAAATACAATATCATCCAATGAAAGCTAAATATACACCAAATACATAATATGTGCACATACATTTTATCTCAGCAACACATAAGAATTCTCAGAAGACATTTTGCTGCAACCAGGCTATAAAGAATTACCTTTATTAGAAACATGATATCTATTTGTCTCAGGAAATAGCTATGTAGTTACGCTGGCTGCAGCATTACTTTTTAATTTAGCACCATAACAGCCGAACTGAACAGCACTTAAGAGTGACTTCAAATAATAATTTGAGTAAAAAATTTGCATTATGTGTGAATGCAAAAAATGGTGACGACCTCTGTCAACAGCTGGTTTTCCTATCTTTACTGCATTAAGTATTAGGGAACGTGTGGTTTTAATAACCATATACATATGCTAGGAGTGAGTGGCCAGAGCAAGCTGCCTGTGACCAATTTACAACCTGGAACCTTTTTGTCCAAGCCATTTGGGAAGGATGAACAAACATAAGATGGTTCATCTTCGTCCATTATTGTTTGCTTAAGAATTAGTATAAAACAACCATAAAAGAAAATTTTCAAAATAAATTTCTCATGTAAAACACAAGGGGACAACATAAGCCTTGTTCATCTAAAGTATTGCATAGGCATAACAATTCTTTGTAAGGCAGCAATACAATTAAAAAAAGAAAGCTGAATCACTTGCTGTATATAAAGCCAAGCAACTTACAGTTTGTGCTTCTTAATTCTATACACATAACAATATAAAAGATGAACATAATTCGTTTTATGAACTCAAGCAACTTGGGCACGACGTGTTGTCTGGGTTCTGTGAATCACAGTGGTTTGCATTAATAGGAATCAGGGGATCTGCAGGGCACACAGAAGCTGCTCAGCAGAGCATCAGTTGGGCTCAAGTTACAAACATCTTAAAAGCTGCTTGTGTCAACACAAGTGCTGTGCAAAACTTGCCCTGGCAGAGAGTCCCACCAGTAAGGCAACAGTGACAAATGGAGCTGGGAATTCCAAGCAGTAGAGTACAGAAATTTATCAGCCAGGAATAATTAAATGGAGTTCAGTGCTTTACCTTGTTGCTTGTAGCGTTAACAACACAGCCAAAAAATAGCAAACAACCAGGCAGTGAGGCACCAAGGACCCAAGCTGATACACCTGGTAACCTAAGAACTCTGTAGGTGACCAATGGGACGACTACTAACAGAGGGAACAAAGTAAAGAGATCAGAAAGAGAATGTGAGGGGACTTTTTTCTTATTTTTTCCTAAAGCGTTAAGGAAGTACATCCCAGGTTTGAATCTTCTAGCATTTTTATTCACTTTTATTAGATGTTCAGCTCTTTTCTTGAAATAAATTTCAAACAAGATAATTTTGCACATTAACAAAAAAAGCAGCCTCTGTATTTTGCATAAGGCCTTGCTGATTGTGGCCTGCATGTATATTCATCCTTTCCTACAGGGTTAGTTCTTAGGAGTAACAGCTCATTTTTGCTGAAATGTCTACAAGAACATGAAATCTGGAGCTGGTTATGAAGACAGCTATTCGAAGTGTAGATGAACTGCGTCCTGTTCCTGCTAGGAACCCAGTGAGACATTTACTGCCCTCCAGACCAGGAAGGGGCTCCTTATTTATTTCAAGAGAAGCTATTCAGTTCTGAACAGCACAGTATTTTAGCAAAGATCATAGGCCTTTCTAAAACAAAAGGAAAACATATGAAAGAAATTTGTAAGGTGATGCAATACACAAGTGCACTTGTACGGCTATTAGCATTAGAAGTAATTGAAATGTATATAAATGTGTACATCTGATCCTGTAATCAAAATTATCTCCTTCGCATTGCAGACTGTGTTAATAAAAGGCAAAACATAGCAACCCCAGCAGGTAAATTACCCAGTCCCATGTGTCATTGAGAATCACCTCCCATTTGGTGCTCTATAAAAGCCACTACCTGGCAGTGATCACAGTGGTAAGACAGATTCTTATCCATCCCTTCCCTACTGAAATAAGCACGGCCTCATGGACCAGCTCAGGAGATTCATTCAATGGGATGCCAAAGGTATGTAACTAGGTATATTAGAGTACTTTACCAACAGCTTTGTTATTTGTCATCTTGTCCAAAAGTAGCAATACCTTGTACCTTTTCAAGATACAATAAAGAAGGGAGAGCTCAAAAAAGCTTGTAGAAAAAAAACTTGTATGCTTACTTAAGAAATTCTAAAAACCTTTAGCTATTGGCCCTCTGTGTAGTTAGAATAAAGCTGATGCAGTTTTAACTAGGCAATTGCTAAACAGAATTTTCTAAAGAAATCTGGAAGTAAAGTAAGGATTCTTTAAGGTGTTCACAGTAGTGCTAATGAAAGCAGCAACATGCTACTATTAGATAATCCTATACATTAAAAGCAAAACTTTTAATGTTTTTCTCAGGTGAAACATAATTTTTACTTACTACTATTTACTGTACTAGCTATGCACAGGAGGAGAAATACAGCTTAGCTAAATGTTTGCTTAGATTCAAAGTTACACCTCTGCTGATTAAGGTAACTAGTGTTTTTTGATGGCACTTGGCTTCTATGTAGGGACATGCTATCATTCTCATACCTAGCACAATGCATATAGGAGAAAAAATAGTCACAGCATTATCCTTGGAGAAAAGGATCTGACTTGCCTGGGATCTCTTGTTGGAGTCTACAGGCAGCAGATGCAGAGATGTAGGAAAGTACTTCTCCCTCTGCTCTGTTTTGGGGAACATGCAAAGAACTCATCCCACTGTCCACATGCTAGTGAGAGAGAAGCCTACGGCAAAACCAGAAATCTTCTCCATTCCAGCACGATGTACAAAACCACACATGGCTGAACAGATTTGCAGTGGGCTCCAGCAGTCACTAGAGCTAGGAGAGAAACTTTTGAATGGTTTTGTAGCAGAAAGCTGTCTGAGGATAAAACGAGGTCATAGTAAATTACATAACATTGATCAAAGTACTTACACAGACCTTAAAAGAGCAACATAAAGTAAATTCTTTCCCTTCAGAAACATTTTGAAATCCAGCACCATCTGGGACTTCATTGTCATGGTCCAGAGGCTGTGGGCCAAAGAAACACCCCAGAGTACTGATGTGGTCACGATGTGGCTGATGTGGCTCTGGCAGATGACTCTTAGATCTCTTTGTCCCTTTGCCAGCTGTAATAGCCTCGAGTAACTCTGTCTTAAAAAAGCTATATTCTCTTCCTACCACACATGCAAACTATTAAATCTAATTTTTGGATAAAAACAGAAGAAGGGAAGCATTTAATTGCTGTTAAACACTGATCTAAAAAATACATTTTCATATATTAAAAACTGTCTCACAAACTTCTTTGATTTACTGTTCTTATGGACTTACTTAATGCCAAAACAAAGTAGTGGATGGCAATCCATAAAAGAAGCACTTTGCAATAAAGAGTGATCCAATCTTGACAAGGTACAAAAAGGTCTCATGAAGTTTCCCTTATTTGGATATTTTGGGAGAGAAAATAATGTTTAAATACATGTCCAAAAGATTATTCAGCATTAAGCATAGGAAAGTTACTGCAGTTCCAGATATTGACTACATTCATTATTGTTATAGCTCTTTTTAAACTTTAAAAATTGATTAATTTGGTTTATTTTAATATCAGTTTATAGAAAACATGATGCAAATGAAAATTAAACCCATCCCATTTCAGAGCTATGGAATCAGACAAGTGTGAACTCAAGAAAATGAGATTAGATATTCTTTTGAACCTGCAACCTTCAAATTCTTATCTTGAAAATTTTAATAGTGAAAGAGTGAAATTGCCTTTCATATCATTCCTTATCATTCATTTTAAACCTAATTTGTCAGAGCACGTGTGAAAGACCAGTCCTTTATGGAGTTGTTACTGTAAAAATTAGATGTTTAACTTTTCTCATAAGCTCACAGCAACATATGATTTTAGAGCCCTGAGGTATGTCAAAATCCTATCTTTCCCCCAGAAGTGGAACTACTCTTAAATTAAAGTGCTTAAACATTTGTGGGCTTGAAATACTGCAAGATATACTTTATACTCAGGGCAACACTGAGCCCATCTCTGAGCACACAACTCTTCCATCCTCAGAATCAAGTTCATTACTTAAAGAGAGAATTTACAATTAAAGGGAAAATTTACATCAGAATTATGTGGATTTCTTTTTTTTTCAAGTTAAATGCTATTTTTTTTAACATTTCAACTTTGTTCCACATTCAGGAATACTGGAAAAGATACGATTGTGTTTAATAAAGAAACTGCTGCCAGATTGGGAAGACAGAAGGAAGTATCATGAGGAGTTTGCCTCATCCACTTCATTCCATGGTGTGCACAACATTGTCCCCAGGCAGAGCAAGGCTCGCAGGGCGCTGTGGCTGCTGGTGGTGGCAGGCTGCCTTGCCACTGCTGCCTGGCAGATCTGCAGCCGCTTCATCTACTACTTCAGCTGGCCAACCACCACCACCATGGTGGTTCAGTATGTGGAAAAAGTCAAATTCCCCGCTGTGACCTTCTGCAACTTGAACAGGTAAAAATTATGTTTGCTGTTTGCTCTTGAGACACAACACATCTTTATCTGAGCGCAGTCAGGTTCCACAACCTGTTTGGACAAATCACATAAACCAAGGAAAATAGGACTGTGAGGGACATGTCTTCCACACCACCACATGATACTTAATAAAGGATGAAAATATGAGAATCAAGAAAGGGAGGTTGCTCTTATAATCTTCCCCTTCCTTCAGATGACATGATTTTAAGTTTCACAACAGAAGTTGGAATAGAAAAACTCTGGTGATAGTGTTCTATGTATGAGTGTTGCTTTTCAGTGTAACTAAGGGACAGCCAACAACCACATTCAAGCTAAAAATAAAATACAAGATTAGCAAATTATTTCAAATAGAAACCTCATGCAAAGGTAAAAATCTTAGGTAAAACAGATCTTCCTTTTTCAGAGGTGCTTTACAACTCCTGCTGATGTCTGGAGTTTTTGCAGGAGGAATGCATTTGAGTTGTTTGGAAATCATGTGTCTAAACAAAAACTTCACTACAGATTTCTACATTTGAAGACAGTGGCCAACATTCAGTGCAGCCACTTCAAAAATAATTTAATGAAACCATGGCCTGATTTTTAGAGTGAAAACATAATTTAGGAACAGTTTTCGAAACACAGAAAGTTTATCCACATTTTTTTCCTCAAAAATAGTATGTTTTCTCATTTTCCACCTTTTGCTGGCAGAATCAGCCAGAAGCCCGAGCCTCAAAGACCTGGAGTCACTCTGCCACCCCCTCATTGCCTGCATAAAGCTACCTTGGGTTACACCACACGATGTGCGCTGCAGACACAAGTCCCTCTGGCTGCAACGGGCTGGCTGTTAAAAACAAGCCTCACTTCTTGTAACTATAGCAGCAGCACACTGTAAGGAGTCGGCCACTGAGCGCAGCATTTTCCCATCTAAGTAACAGTTTGCTGCCATATCCATCTGCCAGTCACGCTGTGCTTATCCTCCCCTCCTGTTTTTATTAACTGGGGTTTTTTTAGTAGGACAAAGAGGCACAGCACTCCCTTTGTCTTTATTTTTTAACTCAGATTTAGTAGTGAAGAGCTGTTCCTACTAACCTTCCTTAAACTGGGGCATTAGGATCTATTACACAAACATGTTACATTAATATATTTTTTAATAACTTTATAACTTCTGTAAAGCCTTTCTTTACTTCAATAAAGAACTTCAATGCTGTACATAAGGAAAGCACCACCAAAATCTCATCATGTTTTTGAGATTTTCAAGTGGATTCAAAGATCACCTTTGATTTAAATCACCATGGCACCAGCTCAGCTGTCTACAGTGGGGTGTAGTGCCTTAGTAAACCAGGTACATGAGACTACTGCAAATGTCCTTAGAATTCAATTTCCAAATTAAGGAAGACAGCTTTTTTTCTGAAAGAGACAGCTCCTCTCAGCTAGTTTCCCATATGCAAACTCAATTGTTCAGCTTGTCATCGGTTCTACTAATCTGGGTGTTGGCTTATGTGAATGGTTCATTCTTGTATTTGCAGGGCTCCCAGACAAAGGAAGGAATGATGGATCTGACTCCATGTTCTTAGAAGGCTAATTTATTATTTTATGATACTATATTATATTAAAGAATACTATACTAAACTATACTAAAGAATACAGAAAGGATACTTAAAAAGGGCTAAAAGATAATAATGAAAGCGTATGCTTCCTTCCAGAATCCTGACACAGCTTGGCGCTGATTGGCCAATGAGTGAAAACCCTCACATCAGAATCCAATGAAACAACCCCCTGTTGGATAAACAATCTCCAAACACATTCCAAAGAGCAAAACACAGGAGAAGCAAATGAGACAATATTGTTTTCATTTTTCTCTGCGGATTCTCAGCTTCCCAGCAGAAGAATCCTGGGCAAAGGGATTTTTCCAGAAAATATGACAGTGACAGAACTCCCCCTGAGTTCAGCTACTCAGGAGATTTGATTTTTAATGTTTAATAAACAACCACACAACAGAAATACTTCCTATATGACTGACCAGAATAGCATGGGAAGGTGTATATTTGCTATTTCCAGATATGGAAGATACAATCCTAGAGATAGGGACTATATTGTTTGTTCACGTTGTAGAGATCAAACTGCAACCTGTTGAACAAGGATCACTTCTGGTTTGTAAGCAGACAGCAAATTGTGTCACAGTTTTGTCAAAATTAGCCTTGAGGTCAGTCCTATAACTACAGAATCCCAAGTAATTCTTTCTCCTTCTCACTGGCAGGTTTCAAGCTCATGCTGTGAGCAACCTGAAAGTAATTTTTTTAATTTGGAACATTGTATCTGCAATTCTCCAAAAATTTGCTACTGAAGACAAATATTCACAGGAGTTAAATGATTTCCTTCTTGGGAACCAGAACTTCAGTATCAAAGATTTTACAAGGAAAAATGGGTTTTATCTGAACAGCAGCACACTGCTTGAATGTGATTTTTTTGGAAAGCCATGTTACCCACAGGTAAATATGTTTATTTTATTAAAACAATAGCACAGAGAGGAAGGGGATATATTCTTTATACTCAACTTAAAATATCTAGCTTTGCCACCTGCTCCTCTATGCTCTTTTACAGTCAGAAAATAGAGAACAAAAGTCCTGCTCTAAATTACCCTGAGGGTCTCAGTTCTCCCACTGACTACAGAGGCAGCCTGCTGGACTCCCTGAGCTGTAAGATGGGATTTCAGTTTAAATTGCTCTCTGCCTAATGCCACTTCTGCGCAGACAGCAGCCCTTGAAAGCTGTCATACCCCCAGGCTGTATCTAACAACCTTTTCCATCAGTGGCCTATAATGGAGGACAGTTTGAACAAAGTTTTTTTTACACGATGTGATTCTGTGGTTTTGTTCTTGAGGTCAAGAATACAGACAGCCAGGGTAACAGGAATTTTAAATATTGAAAAGAAAATAGCCCATCTTTTGGAATTTGGGACAACAGCCAAAAAATATGATCATCCCATTTTTATGTCAATTCTGCTGTAAAGGAATTCCCAACTTAGACAGAAAATGTGAACAAAGAAGTCAGGTCTATATCCTTTTAGCTTAATCTAACCTTTAGATATGCTGTAGCTTCTAAAATTAGGCATTAGAGACTTCTCTTAACTGGAAGACACTAGTGCTAAGAACTAAACTAAAGCAATGAGATATAGTCATATTAAATTACGAGGTAGTTTCGGGAAAAAATGCAAATATTGTACTTTCATATATAACATGGCATTTAGTTTTGAAACAGTCTTCACAAAGCAGCTAATAGAAAAAAATTAAAAGTTATTTTTGAATATATAATTTCTATAAAATGTAACAGGTATAGAAATAACACAGGACCTCATTAAATTATTCTGAGCAGCTCATTAGTATTAATAATGTGAAATTTCTCCCTTAAACTTCATTTTCTATAGAAAGGGCTGAAATACTTTTGAATATTTCATTAAAAACCTCTTTTCTGATTGTAATATTGAGCACTTTGGAGAAAAAAAAACAAAATAAGTCAACAACAACCCCAGTAGTCCCTTTCTTGCATTGTAATTAACTAAGGAAACTACTACTACTGTTCTTTCTTTCATTTCACCCTTCCCTATTTTCCTTTATTGAAGGATTTTGAACATGTTTTCACTGAATATGGAAACTGCTTTACTTTTAATCACAATGATCTTTCAGCAAGAAGAGTGAGTTTGTCTGGAAGAGGCTTACATTTGCTTTTTGATGTCCAGCAGGTACAGCTATACTAAAGATTACAAGCAATGAATCATGTACTAACTTATAAATTAGTGGAGGGGGTTTTTTGTTTGGTTTGGGATTTTTGTTTGATTGTGTTTACACAGGCCTCCAGAATTTCATGCATAAAATTCAAAATCAAGACTATTCCCAAGTGAAAGGGTATTTTAAAGGAAATACCCAAACAGAGATTTAGAAAGACAGAATTACTCATGACTCTCTCCCCAGCTAAGGAGAAGAAGATGAGTGAGCATACACATGCACTGCTCACCCAGAACTGAAACATGACATCAGAAGAGTGATTTAAGTTTATACAAGCAGTTCATCTTAATAAAAGGCCCAGAAGGGAAGGTCACACGGTGTCAGTTTCTATGCAGCACCAAATTTTAGTTAGAGCAGCTGCAGCAGCTCAATGCCAGCCAAGACCTTTGCACTGTAAATTGTTTCTGACATTAGAATTGTCTTTGACCAACCAAAAAGCAGAACATAGGGAATATCACCTTGCGTGAACAGGGAAGAAAACTAACAGACTGATAAATTACTTAGACATTGGCTTTTGTTCTCTAGGAATTATGAGTGAGGAGTGAAAGGTTCTGAAAAGAATAATGGAAAGCTTAGTGAAATGTGATGGGTAGTTGCAAGTAAAAAAAACAAATCTCCAAGTTATGAGTAAATGCTGACCTATGACTTTTTCTATTTAAAATTGGGGATGCCAAAAAGAATAAAAATGTTAAAAGTTTATAGCAACTGGAAGGAAACCCACAGACGTAATGAACAAAGGAAATTCAAATCAGTTTGCTTTTATACTTTCCTGTAAATTCCCAAAAATGTTACTAAACCGCACAGTACCACAATAAATATAGCTAAAAGTTCAGATGGCAAGCAAAGCCAGAACTACTTTAAACAATTCTTTTTGTATCAGGACAAATTCACTGATGAGCCTACCCTTGGTTATACTGATGCTGGAATAACTTTTGTTGTCCACTCACCCCAAGAGCTGCCACGCTTTGATGGTTTAGGTTTGCTGACACCAGTGGGGACGCACGCGCAGGTCGCAATCCGCCAGCTGAAGGTAAGGGCTTTGCCCAGGGACTGAAAGGAGTGGTTTTTACTGTCTCCAATTCTATTCTGAAGCACTAACAATGAATCAGACCTTTTGGAGTGTAAAATATCTATTATGCATTAGTGAGTCCAAAAAAAATAACAGTTCCTCCAGACACAAACTAAATTTCTGCTGTTTGGAAGACTATTACTGGTTTTCCTAATTTCTCTATCAAATTGTCTCTATCAATGGTCTCTATCAAAGTCGGCCTTTATTTCCTGTAACTTTACAACCTAATTGACAGATAATGATAACAAGACATCACAAAATTTCCCTATCAACACATTCTGCTACCATTAAGGGGATCTCACATTCCTAGCAGAATTCAAGTGGAGTAGAGAACCATTTTACACTAAGCTGTCTAATCAGGCCTTACTTTTGCTTTGAGAGAGGGGAGATGAATTTTTAATCCCAAGAGCATGAACTGTAATTGCCTCTAATTAAATCACAATGTTACAGCTTATATCTTCAACAGGCTTCCTGCAGCACTTTAAAATGTGGAAAAGCAATACCAACGTTTAAAACAGACCCAAAAAACTTTGTATCTTTTGTTATTATTACCCTACAGTCAATTATCCAAGAATACCCATGGGGAGAGTGCAAGCCTGATATAAAGCTTCAGTACCACAAGATTTATAGTACTAACGGATGTTTGCTGGAATGCAAAGCCCGGTACATACAGGACTGGTGTGGCTGTTTGCCATTCATTCTTCCAGGTATTTCTCAGGAATATCATCATACCCCACACTCATCTTCCTGGAAGACCTCAGATGTTAGTGAATAGCCAAGGAGATAGAGCAGATATTTGAGAGAAATCTCCAGTTGATATTAATAAAATTCAAAGGAAAGAAGCAGGATACTTGGTCAAGACTAGACCTAGCATCCAGGTAATTGTCTATTCTTAGGATACAATCTAAAAATAGAAAGCAACATTTATGCCTCAGTAGTGGGAGACAGGTCTGTAGTCTTCAACCTGACTTCCCAAGGAGCTGGAACTAAATCCATAAGAAGGCATACATTCTCACACATAATCCTATGGCAACTTACTTTGCAGGCAGGTGTTCAGTAACCACAGCAGAAGAGCTGGCCTGAAGACAGACTCTCAGGACTCCTACCTGAGCCTCAGAAAGAGCCTGGCAGCAGCAAAGGCTTTACAAAGCCAAAAAGGCTGCTTGAAGCCTTCTAATCAGCTTCAAATGTGGAGCACCAGGTGCATGCTGTAATACTCCCCTAAAGTATCCAGGTTTCCTAATCAGTCTAGAAATGCAAGGCAGTAACACTGAGCTCTCACACCTTTTCAGCATTAATGACAATACTGTCACCTAAAGCAACCCTGGAACACAGATCTCTGCTCTTGCACCTCTTTTTTCACAACTGGTGGGCAAGAAAGCCACTAGATCACAAGAAAGGCTGTACTGACTCGTATTTTTTTTAATATGCTCAAGCAAGGCAGAATGCTCTTACTAAAGCAGACCCACTAACGTGTAATCTCTAGTCTGTTAGTTTGAGAACCCTTAAGAAAGAAGGTTGGCAGTCTTCTGCAAACAGTCATGGAAAAGAGGTTGCCAAGACAATTAAGTCTGGTTTCCCATGCCTGGGGTGACAGTTTTATACAATTTTATATCAGGACAATTAGATAAAGGAGAGCAATGCCTTCTGGAACCGTGCTCTAAACTGCTACACAACATTTCCATGTGATGGAAAAAATTTTAAAATGGGGTGAAACTGAGGCCAGCTGAAAATTTTGCTCTAGTTCAGCATACTATCTTACCTCCTGGATCTCCAAAAAAGTCCTGCATGAAGCTCAGAATTTCTGCAGAAATACATGGGATGTAATCTCATATCAAATCTACCTTAGGTTTTTTTTTTTTTCATTTCCACTAGGAAAAGCAGAAATTCCTGTCTTTAGCAAGCTAACACTAAGAGTGAGCCACTCTTAAGCTTAAAGACAGCTCAGGCTGCTACACATAATGAAGGTGTTTGCTCCAACAGCAGCCTCCTGGCTTGGCCTGTTGTGTCTCTTCAGCCTGAACCCCTCCTGGTGTTGGCAACTGCACTGTGCCCAGCTGAACTATTTATCAGTTGTGTAATCATTAACCTGATGTGATGAGCAAGTTTTGATGACATTACATTTCAGTTTAGCACAGATAGAGCTAAGGGTTAGATGGTTAATTGAGGGTCCTAAATATTTTCATTTATTTTTTAGGAAATGGAACAGAATGTGACTTGCTGAAGTTTTACAAATGTGTTTATCCAGCAGTCTGTAAGTAATAACTTCATATTCATGATTTCCAAGCCAATTCCAAATAGCAGACAATATCAATAATGAAAATAATCTGAAATGGAGTACATCCCAATTCATTTAATATTCTGAAAACAGAGACCAGACAGAGCATGAAATGCATGCCCATTAAAAAACAAACCACACAAAAATACTCCAAAAAGTGTGTGTATGTATATATATATATATATAAACTAATAGAATAATTCATTTTAGCAATCAAAAATGGTTTAAAATGGAAGAACATCCAACTAATCTGTTTTCAATTACCAAGCCTCTGGCTAGAATTTTCACATCTTCACAGCATCCTTCTAGATCCAATGTTATATTCTTTGTGCAGGAAGAGTGAACAGTACAGTAATAACAGGTTTATTAACAGGTAAAACATAAATCACTAGCTTTAAGGTTTCATCTTTTAAAAAATAAATTATAAATTTTGAAAGCACTTGAAATGCAATTCTTTTCCATAAACAAATAATTTATGTACAGTGCGAATGAAATTTGTAAGTCACTGCAACAGACTAGAAAATACTTAAAACGGTAATCTGAGAAGTAACTTTTCATGAACCAAAGAAAGCTTTCTTTTTGAATTGGTTTGGTTTCTATTGTGTAATGTGACTCTCTCTGAGTGATTAGTAGACACAGAAGTTGGTGGGAGGGACTGTTTTGATAAGGTGTGTGCAACATTCAGGCCAGATCTACTATACTTTTTTTTTTACTTTTTTTTTACTTTTTTTTTTTCCTTGCAAGCTAATTTAAAATGGATTCCATTAAGTTCACATTCTTATATAACCATGATCCTTAAAAGCCTGTCATGAGGGAAGATGTATATTAATAGATATTCAGTGACTGAATGTCAAAGAAACCACAGAACAATAAGCAAAAATGACCCCAAATTCCTCTGAAGGATGGCCAGGATTCAGAGCTGGATCCCAGAAGGTTTATAGATATATGGTCCCTGGGATTTCATTTTAGGGGCTGACCCTCCTTTGACAGTGTCAGAGAGGTAAGATAATAAAATAACAAAATTGATCTCATAACAAAATCTCAAGTAACAGCACACTTATCCACTATCTGCAGGACCCACTAAGAGCATTATTTTAGGAGCTCTAAGGGCTGCCTCTCTAGAATAAAATCCACAACTCAGCATCCCTAGAGTATTTCAAAGCATCAGCTAACAGGCTGAGATACCTCCTTCTCTGTGCTTTGCAAAAGCGAGAAGCCCACAAGCAGAGTGAGCAGACACAACCTCTGCCACTCCCCAAACAGGAAAAATAGAGCATCACAGGCAAGAGATCATCACAGTACTCATCCTACAGTGATGGCTTATGATTTAGGAAACATTTATGCCTTACAATTTTTCATCCACATTGTTTTTCTCCAGCTTTGCCAGATTTCTGTGATGATTATTTTCTGTAGTTCTTTCTGTAATTCCTTGTTAAGACAAATGGCTCCCCAGTTTCATGGCAGCCAGACCTGCAGAATTTTATGACTTCTCTTCAGTATTTGAAGAGACAAAGCTTTCCCTAAGCCTTCTTAGCTGTCTTGAGCCCAATTATTAAATGGCAGGCAGGGGTTAAGGTAAAGTGAATTTATCTTACCAAGGTTTTTACAGTTATCAGATGATAGCCAACTGCAGTTGGAACTGCTCTGGAAGCTGCTTCTGAGCACTAAAATGAGCTGGAAGGGCACTAAGGCATCAAGACAAGGATATATATATAATTATTTAATTTAAAACCTAGCCCAGAACGTGGAAAGTTTTCTGTTGTCTTTTTGCTTAACTGTGAGTTAGAAATTATAAGCACATAAAGCCCCAAAGAAGGCAGAAAGACTTAGAGGTGTTGTATTTCTTTGGAAAAACTGAGAAAAATATCTCAACCCTTGTTTTTGTGGACCAGTTTCCCAAATGAAAGTTGCAAACACTTATTTGATCCTTCAATGCTGGTAAGTATCCACTTTTTCTGGGATAATTAATCCACATATTTATCGAAGACAATTAAAATTAATTTAATAAGTACTTTAAAATGTTTTTAAACTGTGTGCTTTTTAAGAATTATATAAAATTATTTCTTCTTAAATTTCAGATAATATAGAGATAAAAGGATTATGTACAGTAGGAACACACAATTCCACTTGCCCTGCCCCATGTGAAGAAACAGATTATCCTACCACTGTCACCTATTCAAACTTTGGAGGAGAAAAAGCAATAAAATATTTTTCTGCAAAACTGAAGAAAAGCTCAGAATACATCAGGTAATCTTGCTTAACACCTTGTCTAACAAAGAAATTATTGATTCCTTTTAACCATGGCAGCCGAGTGTATGATGAAAATATGACCTTAAAAAAAATTCTTATGTGTGGTATTAATAACTGCCTGTGAGATAACATACCCTCTTGGACAAAACTGGTTAAGATTTATACTAATTCATATCTATATTGATGTATGTTTGTATTATACACATAGATACATATATATATATGTATGTATATAATATACTTAGATACACCTAAGACTGTATAACAAAGAATAGAAATTGCAATTACAATGTAATATTCTCAATTACCTTCTCTCTCACTAATCTCTGATGACAAAGTTTTTATCACTGTTTCAATTAGGAATAAAAAAAGCAGGATTATCAAACCTATTCACAATGGATTCAGTAGAGAAAACCAATCTTCACACTTCCACAAATTAAGGCAATGAAAAAACACAAATAGATGCTGTATAAAGTTTTTCTCCTTTTAGCCTATTCCCAAAGGAAATTTTGTAAATACTGAGGACCTGGGTTTTATTGTAGCAGCAATGCCACAGATTAAATAACATTTTCTATTGTTAGTAGAATTCCCTAACACTATTTATATTATAAAAGTTATTTAGAAAATCTTTGTTACCACAAGGTACCAAATTCTCACAAGGTAGCAGAAGAGACAAACAGGATGGTTGTGAGTGATTGAAAGCACTATTCAGAAAAAGGAGGTAGAAAATTTAATACAGTTTCATACACTGAATTACCTCTTTGTCATAGCCAGAGACGTCAGCAGTTCAAGTAAGTATTAAGGCAGGTGCTACATGAACTCATAGTATATACAACATCAAAGTATGTTCATAAACAACTGTAGAACATTTGATTCATTAAATATCTATGAGTTTCATTGTCTCAGTGACTTTGGTTTTCCCACTTTTGAAGCCATCAGTCTGTAAATGTTGACTGATATGCTGGCATACGTTTATACACGCACAGGAACTATACAAATCATAAAATGGTTGGGTTGGATGAGACCTTTAATGGTCAACTAATCCAATTCCCCTGCAATGAGCAGGGACATCATCATCTACATCAGGTTGCTCAGAGCCCAGTCCAACCTGACCTTGAATGTTTCCAGGCATGGGCTATTCACCACCTCTAAGGGCAACCTGTTCCAGTGTTTCACCATGCTTGTTGTAAAAGATGCCTTTGTTACACCTCATCTGAACCTACCCTTAGTTTACAGTTACTACCTCTTGTCCTGTATCTACAAACCCTATAAAAAGTCTGTCCCAAATGAGCATTAAACCTGCTATATACAAACAATAATAATCCCTTCAGGACATTTTATCTTTGTTGATTATTTTATTGTCTGCAAACATCACATACAACTCAGTAATTATCCAATTACAGAAGGGAACATACAAGAAATTCTCCTGTGACCAGGCCTTAACCAATAGAAATCCTGCCAACACATTAATGAGTACACATTTCTAACTATAAAACATAGAGATCCAATTATTTCTGAAGATGTTATGAGGAAAAAGTTAAATATTTATTGATAATTCTGTTAGCAAATCCATTACAAGGACAGGAGCCTTACCAACAGAATCTAGGAGAATAAGATTATTTTTATATATTAGAATTGAATTTGCCCGAATTTTCGAATTTTCACCCAAAGAGATAGAAGTGATGATTTTGTATAGAAAATACTTTATTTTCATGAATACTGTTAATGAGCTCACTGGCACTGCCAAAGCAAAAACCTGTAGCTGTTGACACTTCTGAAGAATTATGGGAGGGTTTGGATTGGAAGGGACCTTAATGATCATCCAACCCCTGGATGGTTCCAAACCATGTGGACAGGGATACCACCCTCTACATGGCTCAAAGCCCCATCCAACATGGCCTTGAACACTGCCAGGGATGGGGTATCCGCAATTTCTCTGGGCAACATGTTGCAGTGCCTCATCACCCTCACAGTAAAGACTTTCTTCCCAATATCTAATCTAAACCTACCCTGTTTCAGTTTAAAGCCATTCCTCTTGTCCTACATGTCCTTGTAAAAAGTCCCATTCTGTGTTTTTTGTGAGCCCCCCTTAGGTACTGGCATGCCACTGTAATTTCTCTCCAGAGGGTTCTCTTTTCCAGGCTGAACAGCCACAAGTCTCTCAGCCTGTCCTCATAGGTGAGGTGCTCCAGCCCTCTGATGGCCTCCTCTGGACTACATCCTTTTTATGATGAGAGCCCTGGAACTGGACAAAACATTCCAGGTGTTCCATTCTGCCCCTCTACTTCACTCGTGTGGACCTTCCCTCAATGTTCTGGTCACGCTTCCTTCAATGCAGTCCAGGCTGACTCCAAGGGCTGCAAGTGTACATTGCTGCTTTGTGTTGAGCTTCTCCTCAATGAGCACCCCAAGTCCTTCCACTTCGGGCTCCTCTCATTCTATTCTCTGTTCAACCTCCACCTGTGCTTGAGCTTGCCCTGATCCAGGTTCAGTACTGAGCACCTGGCCTTGCTGAACTATGTGAGGTTTGCACAGGCTCACCTCTCAAGCCTCTCCAGGTTCCAGGTCCTGGCATGGCATCCCTTCCCTCCAGCACGTCAGTCACACCACACAGCTCGGTGTCATCAACAAACTTGCCGAAGGAGCCCTCAGTGCCACCCTCCATGCCACTAAAAAGATGTTTAACAGCGCTGGTCAAAATATTCTACTTGGACATTGAGCCATTGACATTACGTGTGCAGTCAGTTTTTGTGTCAGTTTTCTTCCAAACCCATTATTTTTATATTCCATTTAAGACTTAGGCAAAGTCTTTCTGTAGACAAGATACCATAAAGAGGAGGCTCTTCACTCAGTCATTACACAGGTCTCGCTCCAACAGAGATTTACCTACTCTTCCACTTTTACAGCATGCAAGAATATAATTAGGTAAGTGAAGTTACTTGCAGAGGATAGAACTGAACATCCAAGTTTAGGACAAGCACTGCTCTGCACAAACATGCCAATTGAAATAAGCACAATTTAATATGCAGTTGCATGTCATCACGAGTGGTAGGCTACACTTTACTTGACATTTCCATTCAAGTTTCTCTCAGTGATCCTTAAAAAATATCCAGATGTAGAGCACAGTACAGTTCTAGAGCTGCCTTTTGAGCACAGTGGGAAGATCTACTCCTGCTAAACTGCTGTTGTTATTTGGATTTAGGGTTTTCTCCTTCTCTCATGTAACTGATTTGGATAAAACTCATCTAACTTTTCAGTAAAGACACCATCCCTCTCCCTGAACTCAGACCATGCTGACAGATGTAGGTAAAAAGGAGCAGCACTCCTGACTGTCTCAAGTAAACTCTATGTATTTGTCACTAGGCAAAACCTTGTGCGTATTGAGATTAAATATCACGATCTGAGCTACAAAATAACACAGCAGCAGAAGGCTTTGACTATCTCTGAGTTGCTAGGTAAGTGAATGCTTAATATTTATTATTGATTAATAATTAATCTAAAATAATAATTAAAAAAAACAGACAACAAAATCCCCCCATTTTTACAATTCTCTCACCTCCTGAATAAAAAACTATACAGGCTTCTGAAAAAGAAGCCACAATTTTTTTATATAACAGTAATAATTATGTCTGTTTCATGGTAATTTTTGATAGTCTCCTGTCATTCCATTAAAGAAGCCGTGGTATGGACAGCAGCTGAGAATAAGAATTAAGTTTGGCACTAGTTCATGGTTCTGTCACAGACAGGACTGTAAGAACAGTGACATTTTGGGGATTTGGAGAGAAGGAGAACATGGGAAGGAGAAGCAAGGAAACAGCTAAAAGGGCATAGAAGTAGTAAATATTTTAAGTATCCATTTCACAGTAGGATGTCTTGTGTTGTACTTGCTTTATTTAGAATTTTCAAAAACACAGTCCTCTTCAGTAAACTTTCTTAAGAATATTAATTCTGTTTTCCTAAAGTGATGGATTATGTATATTGAATTTATGCAACACTTGAGCCTGGAAGGGTTTTGTTTGCTTGCTAGACTAAACCAGATGCTTTGTATGACACATGTTTATTTCCTTCTATTACAGCTGATGTAGGTGGCCAGCTTGGATTGTTTTGTGGTGCCAGTATGATTACAATCATAGAATTGCTAGAGTATATTTTTACTAACTTCTGTTGGATGTGCATCTTTCTTCTTTTGAAAGCTCCTGAAATGCCTCAATGGAACAATCCATCCCAGAACCAACCAGCACAAAAGGGAAAAAAGAGGGGAATACAAGAATGTTAATGGCATGAGGAAGTCTGGAACTAATTGGTTTTGCAAATTCCCTTTCTTTTTAAGATACAAAGGAGACTGTAATATTTTACACTGCTCCCTTCTCTGCTCTCCTTATTCTCCCTATTATTCCCTAAACTTATTTTAATTGTGCTAAATAACTTTAAAGAGTGCATTTCAAAAAGTCTCACTTTCCTTCTCATATAAAGAAAAATGTAATCTTTAACTTTTATTTTAATAAATTAGTTTTTTTTTAAATAGCATGGCAAGTGATGCTGACATATGATACAGTTTAGCATTCATAACCCAGATTTTATCTTCTATGTTTTGAGTGATGAGAAATAAGACACATGCCACATTATCTCACAGGAATTTCTTGACTACCATAATTTTGGAGCATTGCTATTCTTAAAATGCTGGTTCCTTATTAACAACTCTTCTAGTATGTTACCATTGTAACATATTCCAGTGAAAAACATGGTATCTTCACCTAGAACAATTAGGAATGTGCCTAATAGCAATAAAATATACAGTACTATCTGTCTGAAACACATCAAAAAATCTAATCAGTCTGCCAGCTACTACAGAGAACCACAGGGCATCCAAGTGGACGGCAAGTGAGCAAACATGGGTCGAGTTTAATGTCATGAAATATAATAATAAAGACTTTATCTAAGTCTTACTAAATATGAGTCAGTGTAAGAATTTTGTGGCTTTGGTACTGATTCAGGCTTCCTGAACTTTTATTTCAGTATTCAGAAAAGCTTCTGTGGTTTCCTGCATCTGTTTGGCCTTATAGAGCAGTGGTGGTTCAGTCTTATGTTTTTTTAAGAAGACTGCAGTAATTAAATAAAGTAATAAGTGTATTTACTGAAGAGCCAAGTCCTTAAGGTCAGATATAAAGGAATGAAAGTGCTATCATTTGGCCATATCAGTTGGCAACAACTTCCCTTCAGCATAAACCCTAGGATTTGCAATTCAGGAAACACAGGAAAGGTTTTTGCTACCTAGAAAGAGATGCCTTGACTTTTGTCCTCTAACCTTTTTTCTCAATTCTTATTTATTGGTCACTCCACTTCTGCTGGGACTTTTCCCCTTCACTGTTACCAAGCACAGGCACATTTGGCTCAGCAGCCCTATAAAAAGTTGTTCTAACCCCACCATTCAAGATGTGCATTAGCTAACACAGGAAGAATGGAAAGAACAGAGCAAACATACTGCAATATTTCTCCAAAGACTTCTCCCGGCCTCAAACAGTTTCTTACTGTGGAATTCTTGAGCCAAAAGAAATTATAGGTTTGGAAGTAGGAACCAGGTATTATCTGACTTATGGAAAAAAAGAAAAGCAGGGTAAAGTTTAAACATAGTAATCAAGCACACCTTGTATTTCAGAGATCAAAGTGTTTTGTAGCTATCAATCACAATTATTTGTTTTGTTTGCTTCTATTAATAAGAGCTGAATAAAATAACATTAGTATTGTAAGGACTAAAGAAAACAAAACTGGTATTGTTTCTGTGCAAAGGTTCACGAGAAATGAAGCACAGAACATGCTAAAAATCAGCCAAAAAAGCACCAGTTTCCAGAAAGGGAACGTACTGAAACCTATGCTTTGTTTAACAAGACTAAAATGACTTTTTCTTACTCCACTGACTTTGGACAAGGACAGCTGAAGTCACAGCTTGGTTACAGATTCTTTTAACATACGTGGCAGAAGGAGTTCTGAAGAAAGCACAAAGGCTTGTTTTGCCCAAGGTCAAGTGACAGACTTGGATGGGGTTTTTTCAGCAATGGTTTGTGATAAGATTATATAAAGCAATTGATTCCCCAGCACAGCTAAATTTAGCAAGTGTGCTGTGCAGCAGAGCAGAAGTAAGGGCGCTTTTGTATTTTGATGTATGACTACTCCTCTGTTATGGCAATAGGATTTTAAAAAGTGTTAAGGAAATGTCTGGCTTTACTGACTGGGTGACAATGTCATATCTGTAATGACAGCAGAAGCAGGTTACTTTTACAGTTTGGACAGATCATCTCCTAGTTTAGCATTACTTTGTCACTTATTTATTCAGTTTTCCTTTACACAAGTGCACACCCATGCTCCAAGTAAACATACTGGCAAGCTTTTCCCATAGCAATTGATTCTAAACTGGTAGTCCTAACAATTAAATTAGTTTATATGATTGGGAAAGTTCCCTTAGGCTTCTCTCAAGTCTTTGTCTAATGTGCAAAAAGAGATGTAACATAGAATTTTGTAAAAAAATTTTAAAATACATTTTAAAATGCATTCTGTAGAAGTCATTAAACTTTGATGCTGTAGAGAATCTCACACTGTTGCATACATTTTCTGAAGAACAGAGGAAGGCAATTTAGTTATGTGGATAATGACCTGTGTTTGGGAGCTCTGGATTTTATAGTGTGGCATCCACTTATGAATTTTATAAGTATTTTTCATAGAGTATTGTTTATACATATTTATACATAGTATTCATTTCCAACCCCTGGTCAGAGTGTCAGAGTTCCTGGTACAAGGAAGACAGACTCAATAAATTATCAGAGAACTTGCCATGAGAGAGTGAGGTGGGGGAAAGTTGGAGATAGCTAAAGACATGAATCACACCTTTTGACAAGTTTCTTTAGCTCATTTCCCTTTCTTCTGTCTCACAAGACTACTATTACAATGTACATGGCAGACATCTCTAAAGGAGTGCCAAAAAGTAAGGAATTATTCAAGAAGAAATTGCATTTTTTTTCCCAAAGAGTTCAGGAAACAGATTTGACACTTGCTTATTTAGCAAAGCAAAATGTAGAATGTACAGAATGGCCTGTACAGAAGGATTTGGAGCAGACTCTCCTGGCGTAGATGAATTCACTGCAACATTTCACCAGTAGATGCCCCACTTACCTTACGCTGCTGTCAACAAGGCTCCTCTTGCACAATTGATTTCTCAGCACTTCTTAGAGAATTTCTCAGAGTAAGTGAAGTCAGATTGCTTCTCTCTGGTTAATGATGTATCAGCTGGGAAAATATTTCAAAGGAGCTCCTGACAAACCTGCCATTATTTAAGAGACATCATCTTTGCAGCACTATGTTTAGATTGATTTCTGAGGAAAACAAACAAAAGTACACAGCCATCCCCACTCTGCATCAAAATAAGCTACCAAAGCATTTCTTAAGGAGCTTTAAAAAGCCAGCTGATCTAATGTTGCTTAAGAAAGTAGTTAAGGTAAAATAATTATCCTCACCAACTATTTTAAGCTGAAACTATTGGGGGGGGGGGGGGCAGTATTTCCCTACATAATCACTCAAGTTTGAAGGTAGTTACCTGGGCCTACACCCTAGCCCAAATTCGAGTGTTTGCACTGTGTGTGAATCTAGTGCTGGCCAAACTTCAGGAAAGAACTCTTCCTCACCTGAGCAGTACCTCATGGCAGCATGAAACAACCAAGTTTCTTACAAATAAACATTGCCTCACAGTTGTTCCAAATTTTGGAAATCCAAATATCGTCACGCAATTCTAAAAACTCCGAGACCAACATAAACCAACAAAGTGTTTCACTCACACTGCCTCTCAAAGTATGAAGTGTTTCCAGAACTTCATACTTCTGTACACAGAAGTGAGTATCCCTTATTAGGCTATAAACATTAGTACATCTTGTCATACTAACTGTATCCAGAGTTAAACATATTTTTGTGTTGGCAGTCAGTGTGCTTAATAAATTCAGGATACAGGAAATATTTCCAGCTTCATACCATATTAATTACTTAGTGCAACGTTGAAACATGACAGGGTTATAAATGATAAATTCTGTATGGTGAGGATACTGCTGCAGATCCAGGGTTAGCATCACATCTTGTCCATGTTGCTTATGGCCATCCTGCACTGTTAACCCTCTTGCACTCTGTCCCTTTATCCAGCAGGAGATGCTCACCTCTGTTCACTCCTCACTAAAAGCAGTCACCACAAGAAGGTAAGATTCTTTAGAACACAGAAACTTCCAAATGGCTCTTTCCACTACACACAACTGATGTTTAAACAGGGAACACCCATGTATCTCTTGTCTCAGGACAGAAATGCCAAAAGTGGTGATGTTTTGTGGTTTTTGGTTTGATTATTTTTTAGCATCTTCTGGGATCAGGACTACTTCCACAAAACCAGGAGAAAGAGGTTCACACATGTAGCTATTCTTTCCCGTGTGAAGTTCTAGAACACTTCTATCTCCAGAGAAGAATGTCACTTTGCAACAGGAAGCCAGGTTAAATGCATATCTAGTTTTGCCTTGCTAATTCTTGGGGGTTACCTTCAAAGAACAACCTTAAGCTTTAGAAAATTTAGTAACACTACCAGTACACTTTAAGGTCCTTAAAGGATGATAGCCCACATTATAATTGTTACTATTTCTGCCTATTTTGTGACACTCAAAGCCACTCCCCCCCTTAGCCAGTCATTTTGAGTTAAAGAGATGAACACTAAATAAACACAGGTTGTGTCCCTTGTGGATATCAATCTCAGCACAGCACTGGGATCCCTTATCTACTTCTACCTATTTAAGACTTGGCAAGCAGGTGTGCAAGGCAGGATTGATGATTACACACTTGACCATTCCTGATGTACCCCTGACATACTGAGAATCAGCTGAAGATAAGAAATAGGAACAGTTACAACAAGGAATGCTAGCATGCACAAGCTGTAAAAAACGTGGGTTTGTCAGGGCTGCACACATACCACAGAACATGCAAAAACAGTTCGTTAAAAATGAAAATTTTCTTCTGGCGTTTTTCAACTGAACCCATATGCCTCCCACAACAATGACTCATTTCTTATGCAGTTTTCGTAACTGATACTCCCAATAACTTTAGCTAAGAATTTTAATATAACCCATTTGCCTGGGGTAACCAACAGGTCTTTGTGTAGAGTAGCTGCAAAGAGAACAATAAAACTTAGAAGGCCTACTGTGAATCCTCCCTAATAGGAGTAGCCCAGGAATATTTTCCTGTTGGTCACCAGGCCTGCTACATGTTTAATTCTGAATTACACCTAAACATTTCTAGCCCCATTGTGTAGGACTCATATTACTTGCTACACACTTTATCCAGAGTTCAGCAGAAATTTTCCAACCTTAAAATGCCAACAACTTCAGCCCATGCCCATCTAAATATACTGTTCACTTATAGATTGTGCATGCTCTAGTCTGGAAGTGCTGCATCACATCCTAATCTTCTCCTGCAATCTGAATAAATAGAATTTTCTTGGGTTGTTTTACTCCAAACATCTAAGCAATGTATGAATAAAAATGGCAAACAATGTCCTACATTGTTTGAAATGAAACAAACCAGGTATGAGAAAAAAAGCCCTGTTTAACTGGAGAAATAACACAAAAGTCTGTTTTAAAACAAAACTAATTATAAGAAGCTGCTCACTGTTTAAACATGGAAGTCAAGCAAACAGTAACAAGTAGGAGGAAAAAAAATTTTTAAAGGCCATACTGTTACTAAGAGACCTACATAATTCTAAAAAAACCTGAGATAAGTGAAGCCATAGAGTGCAGCACAGTACCAGATTTTAGAGAATTCATTTGTCCTGAAGCGTAAGTTGCTCCTTGTTCTTTTTTTTCCCAGTATTCAAGTTCAGACAAGGACTCTGCTGTGTGAAATACCTCACAGACTCTGTTTGAAAGGTCCTTCAGCTTTAGAAAACTGTAAGGCACCTGGTTTGCTCCTCAATTCAAAGCACCTGTGTGTTTGGGAAGCCACTTTACATGGTCAGATAAGAAAGGTTAGGTAGGCAGTGGCAACTACCTTCTCTCTCATTCTTACTTCTCATACAGAAAAGTTTAGATGTCTCAAAACAAATGGCCTTAATAGCAAGCACAGAACAGCAAGAGCACTGTCATGTGATAGACATGACTCTTCCTGAGCCTCCCTTGTGAAGGCAAAGAGGTTTTGCACCTGGTATATGAAGGGTGGAGAAACAATGGTTTTGAGTTATGTGACAGAACAACTTCCTGTCACCCAGTTGTTTTGATGACATCTTTGGGTTTGGTCCAGAAAATACTCACCCACATAAGCTCTGCTGGTGACACTAGCAAATACTGCATTATGAGGTTTATATCTATATTTGGAAACAATCTATTTATTCTTTATTGCTGACACATGGCTGAATTCTCACTGGCTGGCATAGCCAGTTTCTGCAGACTCCATGGGAGGTTTTTACTACAATAAGCCAATAAGAAACTTCTGCCAGAAAACTCTGTCTAAAAATCAAGAACATTATTAGCAAATTAGTAAGGGTATTGAATTCCAAAGATGCATCCAAGGGTGAAAACCATCTCTTTAGGGAAGAGGAAGTGGTAGGTTCCAATTGAAGAAGAGAGTTATTTCTCATGATGGTATAGTTCATATCTCTGAGGAAAATCAGGAGGGCTGAGGATCCAACAGTTGCTGTGCTAAGGGAAACACTAGATTTTGCTTTCTCAACCTCTGTCTTTCATAATGCCAAACAAGAAATAAACCTTCTAAAGGTATAATCTTCTACTGAATTTGCACCCAGCACTGGAATTCAGCTCTTCAGCTCCATTAATTAACACCTACATAAAACACTCATCACATTCTCACAGTGTAAAGTCAACAAATATAGTTCTGAATTCAACTGTGTAATTCTGACATTTTTGACTTAATAAAAATATAAACAAGTCCTGATCAATAAACAAACTGATCAGTAATTTACATGATATCAAGACCAGACCCAGGATGCCCTGTAAGGAAAATATGTAACAGCTACTTATCAATATGAATGTCATTAACAACAAACTATGCAATAGTGGTTAAAGCTAGCAAAATTCTCCAGGATTACATCAGGGACAAAGTTTGACTACTTTTTTTCCAGTATCCCTGTCTTGATTTATAAATACTATGTTACTCAAAACATTTCTACCTTCAAATAATCAGCAGAAAGAGGTTGAGGGTTAATTTCTGAGATTGTTCAGCAATCAGCCGAAGAGAATGGCTCTCCTGCTGAGAAAGCTACAAGTGGAATGGATTTCTATCACGCATTCTGAATGCATGCATTTGGTTTTGTATTATTAAGAGCAGGTTGATGAAATAAAGCATATACAGGATTTGGTAATTAAAATGAATGCACAGTTCATTTATAGATGTGTATTGGCCCTAAGGAAGTCAATACTAAGGAGGTGAAGGACAGCAGAACAGAAAACAGATGGCAGGCAGCTCTCAGATCCATAAACCAAAACAATTCTTTTGGCCATGCTTACAGAATCTGTTAGTGCCCAAATTCTGTCTCTCTTCTTCTTGTTAAAAGTGGAAAAGGAGCAACATTGCTTGGTACAGTTGTTTCTTTGGATGCTGATGGAAGATAAAGTCCTCAGCAAGGACTTGGGTCTCCAGCATCTTGGCCAGGTCTCCTGCACTCACAGAGCCACACAGCCTCTGCTCCAGAGCAAGGCAGATGCATCCCAAATGCAACAAGTCTCTTTTTATTCACCCTCCTGATTATCTGCTCCACCTGCCCCTTCAGGAAGGAAAGAAGCAGAGTTGAAAAAGCCATGGCAGCGCTTAAAGTTATTGCTTGACTAATCTGTGTGCTGGTGGGTGGGGACTATTCCTTTCATAGCCTAATTTCCCACTCAGAATCCTGTTCCACTGATTACTATCCACTGATTACTACTATTTTTTTTTTTTGCACCAAGCTGTGCACTGATAGAGTTCACCCACTTGCATATCAGCCAGAATAAAGCTGCTTTTTGTTTTTCCACAAGCAGGGAGCTTTCCAGCATTTGTTTTTTGTTTAGGAGCAGGAGATGTTCCAACCTGACCTAGTGACTGCAATTAGCAACTCTAATGACCTGTGGATGTTTTCAAGCACTTGACTGAGCTAGTAAAGCAGCTCTGATAAACGCAACCCAAAGTTCAAATCTGCATAACTGAGATCCATAGAAGGGAAATTGTTACAGAAACAGGTGAGGGAAAGAAGCAAAGACGTTTAACATCAGTCCTTCCAGTTTGTCCACAACCTCATAATTAACAATGGAAGTCGTTTGAAGGCTGCAGAACAGAACAAAAGCAGATGCAGGGAATTTTGGCATACTCCAGGTATAAGCAACAGCCTGGAAATAATATATTAGTTCTTCCTGATTTGCAAGTATTTTTAATTCTTGTCTTCAATTTAGAGACACTTGTCTCAATAGAACTTCTCCTGTGTATTTACCAGAGAGCTGTAGAGAAAATAAGGTACAGAAAGAGATGTGTAAAATGGACTACCTCTGCATCAGGAATGATACTGTTGGTCAGCAGAAACTCCTAGCAGAAAAGTAAGCACTCTACAACAGAGTAAACTGCTGACGAGCTCTTTCAAACAATTGACACACCAGACACATTTTTTTGCAACAGTGTTACACTTGCCATGGGCCTTCACATTCATGGGGGCAATAAAATCAGTTATGCAAGCAGAAAGACCCAAAAATCTTTGTATGAGAAACTACACATGAATGATGAATTTGAATGTTTAGAAAGACCTGTCAGTCTTTTTATACCTGTAGTATCTTTGCCTTGTAATTCTGAAATGCTTCCTCAGATATAACCTCCTATGATGGAACGACTTTTAGTTATTTCTTGGATGTTTTCCTTCTAAGAGCCTCATGTAAATGTAGCTATAGGAATGCTGGGTGCTACCTGGGCAAAGCTGAACTTCTTTTCTTGAACTGAAGAAACAACACTGTTGTTACTAAATCCTTACCAAAATGTTATCAAAGATCCGTGCCATTGTAACCGTGTGTTATGTTAGATGTTGGAATATTATAACTTCATTTAAAATTGTAGCTTATGTTACCTGCTTTTACACATGAAAGATGTTACAATACAAAGTACTGACACATCCATCAGAGACAACACATCTGATTTGTGTATTGCTGAACTAAAATGTTATGAGCTACATGGTGTATGGGCTTTGGATTGCATCAATAGCACCAGTAATAGATAAAACAACCACAAATATTGGAAGGATTTCTGAAGTCCAAAGCAGAGTCAGCAGTCTAGAATGAAAAGGCTTTTGATTTTCTTCAGGATGCCAGGGGCAGTCAAGGGTAAGGTGAAAATTTAGCACTTAGGAAAAACACAACCAATGAACTAAAAGGATGGACAGTGTTCCTTGACAGCTATGCAGCATGGTTTGGAAAATAAGGTTCAAGTGAAAATTGAGATTGAGTCTCTCATAGAGATAGAAATGTTATCATTAACCCCAATACTTTTGCCCAGATAGTTGCTCTTTTCAAACTTATAAAATGAGCAATGGAAAGAAGCAACTGCTTTCAAAACTAAATACTTATCTGTATAAACAGAATTGATCTTTTTTTTCTTCCAATGACGAAAGCAAAACAGTACTTATTTCCATGGTCTTCCTTTGGAGAACTGAGAACTTCAGGAAAGCAAATTCTTGCAACAGCTGCCAACTTGAGAATATGCAGTCTGTACACCACTCATGATACTCTATGCAAGAGCATGCAGCACTCAAATATGTCTGTATATACACATGGCTGTGTGAAAAGGCATGAATCCTTATTTTGTGGGCAAGATTCTTATCATCTAGATCATTACAAAATTGCCGAGAAACACATATATAAAGTGACAGAAAGTGAGACTTGGATTTCTTTGTACAGGTAGTTGAAGCTCTGAATGCTTCACTATGCCCTCTGTGGAAAAAGAATACTTACACTTCAACCTCCTTATATGAGGTTTGGGGATTTTTTTGAAATTAGGTTGTTTCTGAACACTTTGTGTAAGAAAGCTTACACTTATTAAGTTGGCTTGCACAAAATATCTAAAAATAACAAGGCATAACAAGCTGCCTTTTCTTTCCAGGAACCTTACACCCAGTGTTTAGGACTTGCAAGAAATAAATGTGCATTTCTTCACCTAATACACTGCATATTTTAGTGTGATTTATGAAGGTGATTTATTTTTTCATACACTTCATTAGACCACTGTGCTCATACTGACATGGGCTGAAGGTAGCAATACTGAACTCAGAGTTTTACTCCTCATCTCAAAACTATGGCCTTGTAGTTTTTGTGGGAGGTTTTGTTTGGTTTTATTTTTAAACAAAGGCTCAAGGACTGTTGGCTTAATTGGTCTCCAGTTCAGGATTATGATTAACACCAGCTAGGAGCTGTAAACATTTTTAGCCTTTTGCTGGGGCTCAGCTAAGTTCTGTCATTTTAATCACAAGTCAGTTTTTAGAGCACTAGATAGGACAGCACATTTATCAAAGTGTAAAATCAGGTTTTAAAGGCTAGAATGACCCTGACAATCTACAATATAAAAAGGCACACAGGTTCCTGCCAGAGCTGCCTAGCATATGAACAAATAGATCTTCAGCCCACACAACTGCCCTTGAAAGTACAGCTGCTCTGTGGTGTTGAATCTGTATTAGGTAATCACCTCTGGAAAACAATGCCAAAGTGAATACTGGAAATGGGGAACAGTCTGGGACAAAACCTTTGTAACAGAGATCCCACATCCTCATCCCTGAATAATAATCACAATATTGTTTTCCACATTCCACTCTTGCAATTATCTCCAAAACAGTTATATTGGCAAAAAGACCCGTTGATTATGGTGAAACTGAACATTAGCCTTTTCCTGTTAATAACAAAGAATTAATTGGTAGAGCCAGCATGTGTTGTTGCAGTTTTTCCAAAGTCTCACCCAAAGTCAGACACACATCTAAAGAACAGTAGGAAAAACCTCAGTGCCTTGTATGCGCAGCTCTTTGATTGGGGAATGGAACCTCTTTTTTGTTTTTGGTTTTTTTTTGGTTTGTTTGTTTGTTTTGTTTTGCTTTACTTTTTTGGGGTTTTGTTTGGTTTTTTTTTTTACAGCTACATTAGCACAGCTCTGTTTACTGGCTTATTACTTGCCCCCCACCCGCCCCCCCCCCAATCATGGTCAGGTCAGTGCATGAAATGAAAAGAGTTTCAGACTCTCTCCCCCAGGAAAGAAAGGATCTTGTTATAATAAAAAATAAAATCTTATTAAAATAAAACAGGACTATAAGTCCAGTAACTTCCCTTTACTTGGATATGATAAGCCAACATAGTGACTGGCAGAATTAATTTATAATTGCCCAAAAGATTCCATTTGTACCAGTATGCTGACTGCCTGGAGAACATGAATACTAAATTCTATTCAAGTTTTCACAGTGCTAGAATCTGATGGCCCAACTTTTTTTTTTTTTTTTAATATTATTTGATGGCTCTGGAAATGCATAGAATAACCATTTTACAGTTTGTGACAATACAGTAAAGTGTTGACCTGTCTACATGGTGAATGAAAAACACATTTTGGGATACAGACGCCTCAGGCCTTGCTCTGGCTCCATGGAGAGAGTTGTTGCTGACAAGGCCACAGACATTGCAGAGTACAAGAATGTATATTGTAGTGCACAACTGCTTGCAGCATACTCATTGATTAGCTCTAGATTTTACTAGAGGTTTGTTCAAAGCAAAGCTTCTGGGGCCTCCAGCACTACCCATTCGTATCAGATGCTAGCACATCCCTTCCTGTTTCCTTCTTGTGCCTACGATTGTCTTTCAAAAGTGAGCTTGGAACCAACCAAATGATTTGCATTACCACCTCAAACACTGTAACCAAGTAATAAAAAAAATCTCACATAATCTTACCAGTTTTGTCTTCATGTGTCCCTCCTGGAGGATGGCCTTTACAGAGAATCATGGTTTGGAAAACAACTCTTAAGACCATTGAGTCCAGTGGTTAACTTAGCACTGCTGTGATCACTGCTAAACCACATTCCCATGTGCTGCCTCTTTTGAACACTTCCAGGGATGGTGATTCCATCACATCCTTAGGCAGCCTGTTCTAGTGCCTAACTACCCTTTCAGTAAAGACATTTTTGTGATAATTCTGTAAGCAGATATCCAAATGAGCATCTAATCCGTTGTTTATCATTCTGTTTAAAGAAAATCAAACATAAAGTTATGTCCCCAGAGGTTGTTTGTACCAAGGACTGACCCAGCAGTTTGGAAGCCAGCTGCAGTGCCCACTTTAAGCCAGCAGTAGAGTCACAGAGTCCCCTGCACAGTCAAAGCACAAACACCACTGAAAATCAATTTCCCCTGCCTGTCTGATTTCACAGGAATGCATAAGATCCAGGAGAGTCCAAACAACTAAGCGTTCCATAATTTGCAATTTAATGGCTGACCTCCCATTTTTTCTCCTTGTTACAGTTTTTCTTTTTTTAAACAAAAAAATACCAGAATAAAATACATTTATAAAGACCATTGAAACAGACTTTGACAATTACTCTGCCTCATGTTTCAGCTAGAGAGCTTCTATTGAAAAAGCAAATCACTAAAGTTAAATAAAAGAGGCAGTAGAACACACATAAAAGAACTAAATACCTGCAGAAGTGTTTAACAGTTAGCTGAGAGCAATATTTAACCAAACCATAAATTTAGTAGTTGAATGCAGCATTTAAGTGAAGACCAGTTTTAGTAACAGAAGTGGGTAAGTGCCTAAATTGTACTGAGATAAAAAAGCTCTCACATGAACACAATATGAGGTATTATTCTATGCTTTAAGAAACTGGTTATGTTACAAAGAAGCTTAATGGGAGCTTTAATATTTTAAAATTATTAAGAAGATACAATATAAACCCAGAGCATCATTTAAGTTTTCTGGCACACTTCCATCAGCTTGAAGTGTGATATAGAACATCATTTCCTTCAGAACCATTTCCATATGAATTATACCAATACACAACCCTAGCTGTCACAAATTCCACCACATTTTGGAGTCACTTTTTGTAAGCTTGAAGAACTTGATCAGTCCACATTGCTGCTGTGTACCTGTCTGAGAGAAGGCAACCTCTGATGATGTCTTGGGATGTGTTGCTGTCCAGCAGTGAGATGATGGAGAAGAAAATATGAGGTTTCCTCCCTTCATTTCCCATTCCTAAAGCTTGGGTTGCTAATGTACCTCCCCGCTCAAAGAGTACAGCTATTAATGTTTGATTGTTAAGTATTGCCCAAAGGTTTCAAAGGAAGGTTTTATACATTTTTGTTACTTCATCTACTATTTTTGAAGCATTAACCTCAACATTTTGAACACTACTTTGAGGATGTAATCCATTAACCTGAATATGTAAGACACTTGGATATTTGCAAAAATTGGAACAATGCCTCAACAATTTATTTATACATGAACTGCAAAATATTTAATGGAGAAAATACTTTTTTGTATCAAGCAATGAAATAAAGTTTTCTGACAAAAGAAAATCACAAGATTCCTAGAAGTCTGTGGAAAAAATAATTTATTGCAATTTCTTTTGCACATTAACATGAAACATTTATACATATATATTTTGTGCTAATAAGATATACTAGATATAGACAATTTTTATACACGAAGTAATTGCACTATTCTATTTTATAATGCAAATATTCAGAAATGATCAGTCAGATAAGAACAGATACTATTCACATAAAAATGCACTATATATTAAAGTTATGGAAGGTCTATGCATCTGAAAACTTGTCCACTTTTACTAACTGTGTCAGCTGATGAAACACACTATGTCCCTTTCCAAGCTTTACATCCCTTAATTATGTCATGATACCTAGAATATTACCAGGTCTTCTCAAGGAATAAAATAAGATCATTTCTGAAATTCGAGACCAAACCAAAAGGCAACTGTATCAACCATGTCCCAGCAGCATGCCTTCCAACTCCAGGGGCTACATCAGATGAGAATCAATGCACTACAAGTGGTCTAAAATTGTCCAGCAATCTATTACTAATATGACAATTTAATTTAGTTTATATAAATCAATGAGAAATACATTGCAAGTGAACAGCATTTCAGTAGAAATACATTGGCATATGCTTCAAATGGCAGTATCAGAAAAACATCTGCCCCCTTCCAATACAGAAGATGTTTACAGGGTCCACAAAGGGAAAATGCAGGAAGATATCAAATGAGAAACTTTTTCCTAACCAGGAATTTACAGAGCATCAAGTGTTGTTCACAAAATGAATGAGAAGCATGGTAATAGCAGAACTAAATGTGATACCATATATTCAATAATTTTCATAATGATGCTTTCAGGTTTTTTTTTTTTAATATAGTTCCTTAGGTTCATTGTTCTACCTATCAACTGAAATACCTATCTTTCAAGAAATGTCATCAATTCACATAACCACGGTACTTCGGAGATGAAGATGAAGATGTGAAGCATCAGATTGAAGTGGTTAGCTGTGGCGTGCATACTACATGGTTTCATTCAATATTATCTGGTGGTAGGAATGGTCACATGACTGACATGCAAAAATGCATATCAAAAAAAGGAAAGCTTGAAATACATGCTCATAGCAGAGATATAACAGTACCAAACAATAAGGACAAAAAATTAGCACACAAGCCTGGAGAAAAATGGTAAGTATGACTTCAGGAGTAGGGCAAAAGACAATGGTATTGCACATGGCAATGGGAGATACAATGTGAAAGAACATCCATAACATAACCTTACTGCCTGGCACCCTATTTGGAGTCAGTATTGCACCCTATTCAGCGTCCTCTTCCTCTTTCCTCAGCTCAGAAAGCATCTTGCTTTGTTTCCTTGAGAGCATGCAAACAGAATTTGACAAGTAAGGAATTTTCTTTGAAGCAACAACATGGTGGGTTAATGCAGTGATAAAATACATTTTACAACTTGCAACCAGTATCAGTAAATAGTAAAAACTAAAAAATAAAAACTAAAAAGCATAGGTAATGCATGTATTTCTTTCATATGTACTGTATGTAGGAATGAAACAATTCCTACATCTCCTGGTGAACTACCAGCACTGCCTGAGATATTTCAATTTGTTCCCACCAGTAATGTGGGAACAGGGCAGAAGAGAAAGATATTAAAAACTGGAGAGGGAGTAAAATTGCAGTCATACATCTGAAGCTCTTGGCAAGATTTATTTTTTACAACAAATCTGTTTCTCAAGAAACTTCAGCTGAACCTCTGTTAAAATAATGAAGACAGTAATAATTAATCTTATGCAAACAAGCAGATGCAAAGTGAATAACTGGTCACTGTTGCTTTGTTGTATGTGCATTTCTGATGCAATTTTACTTATTGCTGTACTGGTATCATGGAAGGGATATCACAGAAAAAAGGTGAAGGAGCAGCACTCCAAAACAACACTTATTCTTATAAATTAGGTCTTTCTCAGAAGTAACTGCTGCTCATGGGGACTGATATTAGAGATATCAACCCAAGAATCAAATTTGAGGCATGCTGAGCTGCTTCAGCCCTGTCATTTTCTACTGGCCTAGTAGAGAAACAGTGTATTTTTAGCTTTGTTTTCACATCTCTTATGGCATCTGTGAACATTTTGTCCTTTTTCCTCATCATGTTCTTATTACTGGTCTTCAGAGTAAAATATGCTGATAGATTTGAAATGCTGAGCTAATAACTCTCCAATGGATATAATGAAAAGAAAAATACATCACTAATGCGCACTGATCCTAGATTGAAGATACTGGAGGTAGAAAACTTCACAGTAAAAGCATAATTAGCAGAAGTGTCTTCAGGATGATTTAAGAAATATTTTCATGCTTACTTCTATATGCCACCTCTTGCAATATTCTGCAGTGACCTTTCAGGAAGTTTACCATATAGTTTCTGAATATATTTAAACACGCCCTTATTTATTGTCATGTACAGTCCCCCTGTACATAACAATAAATGGCACTGCACACAATAATACATTAGCATTCTGAAAAAAATTCTGGAAAGAAAACCAAGACTACATGTGTGCATAAAGCAATGTGATTACTTTTAAGTGATCAAACATAAAAAAGTTTGTTATCTGATTTCTGCATTTAAACAACTATGCACAGCCTATAAAGTGCCAGAAAAAAACATGAAGAGTATGTTCAGAAAATCTTAAAGGAATAAATTTCTGTGCATTCTTTTTGTATGGACAGATGAAATTGTGCAGGCAGCGGAAAAGAATCAAAAGGTTAGAGGAATATATTCTTTCACTTTTCAAAATCACTTCTGACAGAATGATTATCAGTTCACATCATCACATCAGTGTATTTTTCTATTCTCCTATGCTCCCAAACTTAGTACAATTTAGAAGAGATACTGTCTTGAGAGAAGTCCTTCTGTCTCTAAGAATTACATCTATATCTGAATTTTAGAATGAACAATAACTAACAAAATTAGAAAGGCTTTTTCAGTGTGCTTAAACTGAGTTTTAAATGCTCCTGAAAATCAGGCTCACAATATTTCTCAGTCAGGTTTATTCCTGTCCCCATGTGTCCCTCTACAAAGCTCCAATTACTGGATAATAGTATCAGCAAGTGTCTCTCACGACTGCTGTGAGGATTAACAAAACCAGCTGTTGCACAATATCTCTGGAAGTCTTAAAGTACCTGAACCTTATATTCATACTAAACATGTGTTAGGCTGAAACAAGGAAAATACCCATCTGACTCAGTACCTCTCTGAAATTTACATTTAAAATTACAATGTGTCTTGAAACAAATGATAGGACATTTATAAGGCAGAAAAAAAGTGGAAGGTATTTAATTAAAATGTATTTTCAATACAACAATAGATTTGAAATAATGGTAGCCATGTGAAGTTATAGTTATCTTACTGTAGAATAAGAACAGAAAAGTATTCTCAGAAGTGGCACCCAGAATATAATTGTAATATGTATTCAAATACAGAATTAAAATGCAGAGCTAAAGTACAGAGGGTTAACACTGGGAGTTACCATTAGAAAGTCAATATTCATATACTTGGGTAACAGTGGTAATAAATCTGGATTAGATCTCCTAAAAAGCCTAAACAGTTTAACAGCCTAAATTACACTTTTAGAAGTACATGAGCATTCAGACACATAACTAATTTCCTTTGACTTACAGGAATTATTTCAGCCAAGGTGACTGATGACTTTCATTATTTTGATCAAGGGTGTTTTTAAGTTTAAATACATAGCAGAAAACTCATTCTTTTTATATTGCTTTGGGGCAAAATTCAAGCTATGTAAATTACTTTTATCTTTTTTTTCTTCCTGCTGACATGTTGGATGGAATGTATGCACCTGCTCATCTATAGCAAAGCAGCTGGCATGCTGTAACCTCATTGTCTAAGCTGTAGCACACTTTGAGTCTAGATCTCATTGGCTTTTACTGAAATTCTGGATAATACATGCCCAGAATTCTGAAACTGAGGCTATAAGTTTAAAGGCCCCTCAGTGCTTGAAGAGCTCTACCCCCACCTCATTTTGAGAAGACAACTTAGGCTGATATGTCATTTACAAGTAGTTTCCACCCTGTGTATTTCTAAAGCAGGACCTGTGCCATGCAACGGTCTCTGAACAAGCAGTGGCCATCTGGGGTTAAGAGACCACCACATACATCACATGTGAACCTGCTTGCAAATAGCTGTTTGACTGCTGCCTAAAGATTTGAAAGCACATTTTTTCACTCACTGCAAGAAAGCAAATGGCAAATTTTGAAGTGCTGGTAACCAGACATGTCAGCTAAACAGAAACCGACATTATATTGCAAAATCTAGTACAGTGCAGAAATCTGTAAGAGGGAGATATAAATATTTAAACACTTGGCATTCCCTCAAGGACTTTTTAAAATCAAAAGTACTCTTTCAGGAACTGCACAAACTGCAAAGACAAATAATCAAGGATTTTCAAGTACTGTCAAGATAATAAATGTGTTAATGAAAGAGCGTTGCACAAAACTCATCTTTTTTTTTCTGTGGAACATTTAGTTTTGCAAATGTAAATGTATCTCCATGGTTTAGATTAAATTTTTTATGTTTATGTTTGGAAAAAAAACAAAATTACACTCTAGTTACTCATACCTCTGTCTCTGTACTCTTTCTGGACAAAAACCAAACCTGCATTGGTTCTTTTTTGCCCTTCATAGAAACTGGACCTCTGTACTCCAGGTGGAATTGAGGATCTGAATTTTCTGGTGTCATAAGACACCTGAAATTGAAAGAGAAAACATGTAAATGAATGAACTTTGCATGCATGCCACACACTATGCAAAATATTAAATATTCTACATGTTTGTGAGCAGACTACCAAAAGATTCAACTCCATCTCTACATCATTGTTATATTTGCAGACCAATAACTGTGTATCATAATGCAGTTTGCCATACAGCTTCATGAGAACTCACATACTTAAATAGTGGTTGTATGAGGACTGTCACTTTAAACTCCAAAAAACTTTTATGGTATGCTGACAAAGTGATTTATTTTAAGATGTCAATACCAATAAAAATAACACATCACTCACCTGTAAGTATATTCAGAGACATTGATCTTTCCCTTTTCTCCAGTAGTTTCTGTTCTGCTTGTAAGATTGACTGTATTTCCAAAGAGACAGTACCGTGGCATCCTTTGACCTATGACACCTGTGACTACCTCACCAGTATGGATTCCTATGGTTATCTTTAGAGAGAAAAAATCAAGTTTGAATATTCAGAAGTAATGTAATTAATGTGCTGCCTCTGACTAAACACAGGCAACATGCTAGTTATATCTACTAGAGGTTATTTTCCCAAAGTGCTACTCCTGCTTCTTCAAAGCCTTGCATTTTGTGGATTTTGTCACTCCTTTGTTTTTTAATTTCAGTACAGCGTCATGCCTCTGCCTTCCACATGAACAATCAAATTCTGCAATTTTCCAGCATCCACCCTGCTGTTATTATGTACTGTGAAAATAAAAAAGAGGTGGGCAGAGAGGCATACTCTGCAGGTCTGTGTTTAATGACTGCTCAGAAAAGGAAGGCGCAGGTCAAGAAAAAAGATGTTTCTCAAAGGAAAAATCATGGTATTTTGTATTCAGAAGGCAAAGAGATGGGACAGAGGTTTGGAGAAGCTCATTCTAGTAGCACATTACAGTTACTGTAAAGCCCCAAATCAAACCTTCTCACTGCTTTGCTCCATGATAAAGTGAAGTACACAGCTCTAAGTTAGGTGACAGAACAGCAGCATTTGTGTAAATAGAAGTATGCATTGCACTTGTTAATCATTTTGTGCTCACAGCCTTCTGATGAGGACAGTCAATGCCGCTTGCCCAGTTCTGTATCAGTGCTACAGCATCTCCAGAAAGTCCCACAATGAGTGAAATTCCACTAATATACACTGGTGTCAGTAATCATTGCTCTATCTGTTTATGGAACTGTAATTCTCTTTTTAATGCACTAATGTCTCATTCTGCCATGAGGATCTGAGGCGTGATGAAAAATATCAGGGAGGGAATATTATTTTTCTGTTCCTTGAGTTGAAAAAGACTCAACAGATTTATACTTGATGCACAATAGGAATTCACTGATTATATTGAAATTATCAGAAAACAGACATAAATGATGTGGACCTAAATAGGTCCTTTACTCTTTAAAGCAGAATAAGCATTTTAAGGTCTGAGAACTGGACATGTAACAGCTACATGTGACTTCTCATATTATTTGTATATATCAGTCTCAAAATCTAACAATAACAAGGCCCATCCCTTGCATGGACTAGGACTAGAGCATTATCTTATTTCAAAACATTATTATCCTGTCAGAGAATGGGTTTTCATTCAAGCCCACAATCACTAACCTGTACAGGCTCACCATCTACTTGAACTTGGCCTGCTATTTCCATCATATCCAAAGCCAGGTGGCAGATAGATCGTGCATGATGCATGCAAGGCTCTGGCAGACCACTCACGGTCATGTACTTGTCCCCAACTGTTTCCACCTATCAAGATAGATATTTTTCAATTACTTCATTATTATGGTTTTTAGGGTACTAGAATTGATGTAGTGCTTCAAGACTGCTTCTCCTTTAAAAGAGTTCCCTTTCCCTTCCATTCAAATCACCCTAATTTCTGTCATCTCTGCTTGTTATTGAAGGAGATTTATCATAAACCCACAATGTAGCAACTTACAATGACTGTGATTGTATAAGCCTGAGTCCCTCTTCTGGTGTCTCCTGAATGAAACTGAGCTCTATGTTTGTTCTGACTCACATCCTTAATTCACATGGAACAGGACACAAAATTCAGTTCTAGCAAGACCTAGGAATGAACCTCATAGATATAAGCACACAAGCAAACACATGTACACACACATGGGATGCATATGTATCGATCTCTGTACCTTCCTGCTACCAGCCACATTTGCAACTACACCTCACTCCTGAAGTGAATGAAGGAATGAAATTCACATTGAGTAACTGAATAGTAAGTCATAATTTAGAACTACAAGACCCAGGAATAGAACTGAAAAACTTAAAGCACAAGGTCAGAAGAACCACAAATGGCTTGTATGAGTATGTGTCCACCTAATGGGTGACTGCAGAAATCATGATGAGAACTTAGCACTTTATGTTCCTTCAGACATTTAGAGATAACCAAAATACTCTTCTGCAGCTATCTATTATCAGGTAAAACAGTTCTGATGGAGAACATTAGTTGTTTTTCTTTTAAAGCCTAAAATGCATGAAGACTGGAAAAGAATGACACCATAGTAAATTATAGAAAAGTAACAGATAAGATTCTTCAAAATCTTATGCTTACCTTATAAACAAATGGATTCCTTCGTGAATCAGTCAGAATATCAAATCTTGTGTAAAGATCATTTAAAAGATTGACAATTTTCATGGCTCCCTCTCCAGAGGCATGTTTGCTACAAAAGGCATTGAACCCCACAATGCCACTGAAGAGAATGGTGACATTGTCATAGCGCTTGGCTGGAACAGGGCGCTTGTGTCTCAGCTCATTTGCCACTGATGGTGGCAGAACAGAGTACAGCAACCTACACAGGCAAGGAAAGAAAGGCAGAAATGAAAAAAGAGAATCTGGAGAAAGGTGTTTACAGCAGCACTCTTCATTTATTAACTTCCTACCCCACACAGGGTTTATAACATACTCCCAACCATCAACAAGCAATAGAAAAGATGTTTACTGAAGAATATGTTATTTGGAAAACAGGAAGTGATCTACATCAGCATACCATTTCAAACACATTAATATACATCTAAATTATCAACAAAATGAGACGTGTTATTAATTCTTCTGACATGATTTGTTAGTAGTGTCTTAGTGTTAGTAGTAGGACCATTTTTACTTCTTTCTGCCACATCCTCAGCTCATGTAATATGGTTTTTCTCACAGAACCCTAAAGACTGCAAAAAAGACCATGAAGAGATCAAACAGTTTTCCATCTCTGATCAATTCATGCATTTCTAAATGCTTCCTCTCTGTTGAGCATGCTGGTTTTAGGGTCTAGAGTGTCTTTTTATTGGTCTATATGAAGTATTAACACTTTTTCATATTATAAATCACACACACAGACCTTCACCCTATTCTCACGTGTATTCCTTCAACTATCTAACTCCTATCTTAAGGTCCATTTCCCTCCTGAAGATCTCTGACTGTTTCACAAATCTTGAACATCATTTTGTACACAGCCTCCTGCACAATCCCTCATTAGTTACGTTTTTGGCAAGTTCACTACTTGAGTTATAATTAGTGAATACTTTTGGCACATCACGCAGTAAGTGACACTATCTGTTCCAGCAGCTGCCATGAAGGCAAGAATTCCTGAAGATAAAATGACTTTATAAAGTAAGCCAACAGGAATGAAGAGAAAAAATACTTAGGCTTTGTTTTCTCTGGTTCTCCTGTCCATCCCTTTCAAGTATTTTTAAAATAATTTCCATTACAGAAAAAAACCATATCTATCAATAGAATTAATGCAGAGATGGAACTGTGTTTTATAAATAAAAGTCAATCATGAGCTCCATGCTACTTACCAAAGCTTTTGTTTAATTTGGCAGTCATTGTTGAGCTGAAATGCCATAGACTAATGACATTTGAAATTGACTTTATAGTTATCTGTAGCGCTGGATTTGGGGCCCAATGCACACTGTTAAGTGTTATTTTTATGTCCATATATCTAGATAAACCCAGATTCATTTCTACAAGTAACTATACATCAAATTCATAGCATTAAGCTATTGCAAAGTTTCAGCTTTACAAAAACTGTTTTCAAGGTTTATAAGGTATGTTTTTCTGTTCTATTTTCCTGTGCCAGAAAGACAAAAGTTGGTTTACTGAACTCTGTCAAATAACAGCACTTGGGCATTCATCAAATTCACCTTCGCTACAGTGACTGCATGTAAGTTTCTGAAATTTTAGGTAATTCACAAGTAAAAATGAATTGTCTGCTCATTTTTTATAACTTTTCTTGTCAGGGAGGGAGCCATCAAAACATCTAGGCATATAATGGCCTAGACTGTGGGTGACATTTGACAATCTAAATAAAGAAATACCCTATTAAATGTTCTTTCTCGACTCCAAAATTACCAGTCCCGATTATCTCTGATATTCCTTATAAGATTTTGTTATTCTTTAAAGAAGGTAGCTATAAATAATATATTTCTCTGAGTGTTTCAGCCTAAAACTGGGATTTGGTTCTTACGTATCTGTCTTTTTCTTTTCATCCTCCAGTGCGCGCAGTGTGTGCTGCAGTCGGTCAGTGAGGATCTCGAGCTCCTGGGTCAGTTTATATTCCTCTCGGAACTGCTCTCCCAAAAGAACCAGATCACGGGTAGCATCATGCAATGGAATATCACTTAGATATAAACCTCTCCTGGTTAAATCATCCAAGTTCATCACACTGCAAAGCAGAGAAATATACAATAATATGGGTAAAAATGAAACTTGACAAAGAAGCATTTAAAACTCAAATAAACAGCAGTCTGCTGAATAACAATAGAAAGATGAAGCTTCTGAACTTGTGATGAGCTGTACAACATATCCCTTCTAGGAAACACCTTATTTGTGATCATTCATTTTAACCCACAGCTCTTGATTTTTGTGTTTGAATACAGAATTCTCACGAAGAGTTCCATGGGCATATCAAATGTATGTCCTTGAGCATACGAAGTGAGATTATGTAAAGAATCTTTCCATTCAATCCTACATTCCAACCACTTCTTTATCACCAATCTATTACATTAAAACTACTGCAAAAATACACGAATCCACACAGAAAACCAAATAATTGTCACATTTCTTAGCATTCTCTGAGTAAAAAACAAAAGATAAAACTTGCTAAAAAAAAAATTGAATACGAGGAATAACCATTTGTACAAACTGGACCAGAGCAAGCCAATGTTTAAACTGAGTATTTAATACTCAGTCAAGTTCCAATGTTTAAATGCTCCTATCTCTTTTCATATAAACACATCAAAACCAATTAAATCAATACTTGAATCAATTAGTTTCTGTAGTACTACTCTTGTAAGTGTTCTTAAAATTAGTAATTGTAAAATGAAAATCAGTATCATAGAACTTTCTAGGTTTGAAGTACCTTGGTGAACAAAGAAAGAGGATGCTGTCTGCTTCAGGCAAATAGATCATTTGCCCTTTCAGGCGCAAGCAGCTGATTTCTGTGCCAGTCAGTTCATCTTCACACTCCAACTTTTCCACATCCAACAGCCCCTCCTGGTGATGAAAAGCCACCAGTGTGTAAGTGCAATGGTGTGTTATGCACCAGGCCTAGTCTCTAAGTGCATTCACTACGAAGGCAGTCAGAATATTTGGAACAGACTTACAGCTTACATTAAGCCCTGATTAACTTCTTGTTTGAATACCATGCACTGTCTGTAATTTACTACAATGATTTGCTACCTTGAAGACACAAAGCATGGTATCCTTCTTTACATTTATGTCCATAAGTGCTTGTTTTCTTCCACCTTGCTCCTTAACAATAGTTTTGACAATAGTATTGCCTGTTCTGTGAAGTTCTATCTGTGCCTGGGATCATCTCTAAGAAATCATCCTGGTTTCTCTCAGGTACAGTTTTCTTTAAATGGGCTCCTTGATGCAGCTGGTGTTACTCTACACACTGCATCTGCTCATATCACACACCTCGTCTCCTGCCCTCTTTAGAGAACAGGACACACACCTTTGTATGAACATACGAGCCCAAGCAAGAACACATTTCGTATTTGTCTCCCACACTCTTATGAAGTAAATGTAATTACCTCTCTACACTTGCTTTGATACAACACATAAACTAGACTGGCCCCTTGCAGAGAAGGCATCAGACATGAAGTGTGTTTACTTCACCATTCCTATAAAACACCCTGCTTAACAGCTACTCACAAATTCATACCTGTGACTCTCTTGGCTCAAGACTCAAAAAGGTCTGCACATACTACAGAGAATTTTCTCTGAAGACGTCTGAGCTTTCTGCACTTCTTATCTCTCCAAAGCACACTTCCTTAAAGAAAAGCTGGGAAAATATTCTCGAGTTACCTTAGTCCTCAGTACGAAGACTGTATTGATATGGGAGAGGATCCCATGGAAGCTAATATCAATATGAGGCCGGACCAAGGAGAAAACTGACAACAGACTGCAATTTCCTGGCTGCAGCTAGAATATTAAAAAACAGAAAAAAAGAAAAAAAACCCCAACCGTTATGCTTTATAATAAAAATATACATAGAGAGATTATATTCCATTTTCTTAGAAGATGACAATACTGAATAGAAGAGAGTTTATGCATCTCTCCACTGAATCACAAGATTTTTAAATTATTCTCTTACCGTATATGGACATGACCATAAGGAACAAAACTGCTGTAGAATTACATTATTTTCAAGTCCTTTTTCTAACAAGGAGCACAATTTAGTAAATATTATACACTTACACTGGAATGCTGTTAGACGGAAAATCCTCAATCTGTTTTATTCATCTTTATAATTAACCTGTGAAGCATCTATCACTATGAATTTTCTATGGCTATTCATGCATAAAAATCATCTAACCTGTGGAAGGACTCTGTATATAGCATTGCCACATTGTGTGACCACCAGATCTCTGTCAAATATGATGTGGAAAGGAAATGCCTTGCAGAAAGTGTAGGGACTGATGCGAGACTCTTGGGTACCGTTTTCTTCAAATCTGTCAAGGTCCTCATAGTAGTCCTCTTCTTTGGATTCTTTTTCTTCAATTAAAAATTGAATGTGGTCACACTCCTCATTTCTCTGTTGGATAACCTAGAGAAATGAAGAAAAAATTAAAAACTGAAAACTCTGCTACTCATTAGTAACTGGAGTGCTACTATGGAGACAGAAATATATTTAGAGGAGAAAGATAAATTCAAGAATTATATTCAGACCTTGAAATATTCTAATAAGAATTTCTGATTTCCTAGTCTTTGTAATTACCGGTGAATAATTATGCCTTTGCTTAGCCACAGTGCCTCTCTGCAAGAGCAACATATTGAAGATTACCCAAATACAATTTATTAACCCTGAGTAAAATGCAAATCCTGAAATGAGGGGTCAAGGCTCAGGTTGTGTTTGCTTTTTTTTCTTGCCAGAAAATAGGGTGGCCCCATCCCCTGAAATGAACCTGTGTGAGCTTGAATCCCACAGAACCCCATAATCCTTATTTTGATCAAAGCTGTTTGCAAGGTCTATAACACAACAGCAAATAGTGCTGACTGTTTAGCGATGAGTAAACAGTGCTAAGAGGGTGGGTGTGTCACTGACAGCAAGAAGGAAAGTGGATGAACACATGTTAGGATATACAGCCCTTATACATTCCAGCAGACTGCAAGATCAGAGCCAACAGTCAAAATTAAAAGCGATCTTCTCTGGGCTGTATTCCATATTAATGAAATGACAGCAAAACTAGAACCATCTACATCAGTGGAATATCAAAGAGGTGTCCTTAACACAGCATTACACTCTTCAGTAATTTTACTCAAAGTTAGTAAAAAATATGAAATTAATAGGGATTATTTTGTTTGCAGTGGGAGTCATGTATGGCAAAATAATTTAAGCTAATAACAGTAGAATAACATAATTTACCCTGATTCGCCTCTTTTCAAATTTAATTAGACTTAATGATTGGAAAAGAACAGTTCTATTTACATAGTATTGTTTAGTAGTGTTTTTCTGGAACATGTTCCACCTGATTCTACTTTCATGTTGACTCTGATCCTAAAGCCACTGAAGCAAAAAACCAAAAGATTTCTTAAAATTTCTAAAGCATCCTGATTTTGCCCTTTATATAGTCTTAACCACAGAGATTAACAGTTACAATTTGAAAACAGAACAGATATGCACAAACACTGCAACTGATCCCTAAGATGATAAGTTTATTAAATATTTGATCTCCAAAACTGCCAAAAGTAGTACTTGATGGGCTAGGGAGTGCTGATGCCTTTATTTGCTCCTAAACAAATGGAGGAATGTAAAACAACAAAACGGTATTTTATTGTTAAATGATGATTAATTTAGTGTGGCAGTGTTCTTTGATTTACAAATTGACTGCTCATTTGAAGGAAAGAGAGGCTCTTCTGGAGGACAGTTCAGAGGAAGAGCCCGATTTAGGTGCTCTGTAGTTGTGTGCTGCATTATTCTCCTCTTTCTATTGCTTATGTAACTTAGAGAAAGATCAGCCTACTAAATTTACCAGCTAATGTAGGTACCCAAAGCTGGATGTACAAGTAAATTCAAATGTTGATGATGAGAAAACCTAACTGCCTCAAAAACTACACTGGTAATCCACATCTCAGTGTATGACAGAGATAAGTGGGAAATTATGACCTAATCAGGGGTCAGCCTCAGAAAAAATAAATGGTGGTCATCTGAGGAAAACATATTAAGTGGGTCTGTCTAGGAGAATGGAACATAGTAGATGAACATCTAGTTTTCCTCTGAATTCAGAACTTAAAGGTTTTCCACATCTTCCTTTTAAATCATTATCCCTGAAATTGTGAGACTGTGGTCATTGAAGATTATCAGAAGGCAGTCAAGAGTCTTAGTTCTTACTTTCCATCACTCATGCACACTCTCACAGGTTTTATTTTAACAGTACCACTATTGTGGCCAGAGATAGCTGAGATTACACACAGAAACCTTTTCCAAATTGTGGAGATTTATCTCTAGAACTTATCTATGCTTTCAGATTATTTCCAGTCTTGGATCTTACTTTAAAATGTTGCTCTTGCCACAAATGGGAAAAAAACCCTGCATATTTTGGATGAAAACCTTCTTAATTGAGCAAAGCTGATTTTAAAGAAGCTAATAATTTTTAAGGAAATGTTCATATTAACAACACATCACGTTCCAGATAGATTATCTCCTTATAGTCATCTTACTCACTGCACACTAATATTCTGTTACCAACCTGTATTTAAAGACTTTCCTGCTACAATGCAGCATTTAACAGGTTCCTTTAATAACTTCCCATTTTACTTCATTTATTATAAATGAATGATGCATCAGTAAACAAAACTCAGGCTTAAATTAAGAAAACTACCTACAAAAATAGAACTGCTACATGCTTCCAGACATCTAGCTAGTTTGAGCCATGACCCTCTGCAGATCCTACAAGCTCACACAGTGACACAGTCACTCCTCACACATGCTGTGCTATTTTCCTAACCTTTATAGATTAGAACCATGCCAGTAACAGTGAAAAGCTGCAAATTTCCCAAGCATCTTCAAGTTCATTTGAAACACTATTTTTGACCAGACTCCAGGGCATCTAGAAATGCCTGCTGTATTAGTGCAACATGCTAGGGCAGCAAATGAACACCAGGCCAAACACATGGACATGTGTCCGACCTACAAGACAGATACAGAGCCAGGAGCACATTCCTGGTAAACATGATATGCTGTGGACATGGCTGGTTTATGCAATTTTACTCTGATCATTCATGCACAGACACTTATTAAGAGATGCTTTAATCATACCCCTCTCCAGGCTACAAAACCTACTGATGCATCCCTAATTAACTTCCCAATGGATATGCAATTTCATTATGTCTTTTCTGCTCACACAACTTATGAACTATCTAATCTTCCTATCTCATTACGTCATTCACCTTGTCAGCAAATTCAAAATTAGCACTTTTGACTGTTAATATAAGATGTTAAATTCTGTTCCTTCACCCTTACACCTATAGATTCAACCTAACTGGCCAGATATTTGTCTGGCATAAGGACCTGCCCTAGATACTCTGCTAAGCTTAAGTAGAATAGAACTTATCTACTGTTTCATTCTGCAAGCAAAGTTTGCAAGCCACACAATTTCAGTATCATTTAAATATTGTTGAAGAAGCCTCTGATAAATGCTTGACAAATCAAAGTTCAGTCACAAAGCAACAAAGCCAGCAATCAAGTCTAATTCTTCCTCCCCCTGCAGTCTTAGCTGGTGAAGTGACATCAGTTCACAATGTCTAAGAGCTCAATCACCATAGTAACTGCAGTTAAAACTGAAGGGAGAAATCATTCTCTTGGTTTCAAAGAGAATACATAACATCTTACTGCTAACCTGCCTGTGCCTTCCAGGAGATGTAGCTTCAGAGTTTGTCCTTGCCTAATCAAGTGAAAAGTCACACCAATATTTCAGGGAATGACAATTCAGAGAAAAGTTATTTTAAAATGAGTGTGGTTTAATGTATTTGGTGAGCTTCACACAAGATATTAAATCAAGAAGTATTGCTGTGATACAGAATATATAATGAGCACATGCTATCTGTTAAGCTGTCACTATCTGTCTACAAGACTCAATTCTGTAGATCTGAGCATATCCCCAGGACACACTCGTATTTCAGCATGGCAGGATAGAATGTCCTTGGACAGGGCTCTTTTTTGATGAGATTGTGAAAATTAATACAAAAACAGGGGGGTTTTGCCCTTTAAAGGCCAATACAGCATGAAATTCTTCATCTCTTCTGATCAAAACTGACTGTGCAATCCTGCTTAACAAAGTTCCCTGTAGCTGCTTCAGAATGATCCCAAGACAAAGGAGTTCACTGCGGAAATGGCAGTGGAAAACTTTCAGTTTTGCATACCCAAAGATAGAACTATGGGGATATCTGTCCCTGGCAGCTGGTTCCAGTGCAGACTGTCTCACTTCACCAAACCACTGGGCCTGGAGATAGTGAAGTTTACAGCTGCCCCAGTGCCAAAATTAGAGACTGATCATGCTCCATGACTGACTTATCTTCACACACAGTCAGCACTGTAATGTGTGGAACAGTACTGCTTGTCTTCCATGACAAGCATCCAAGTATTTTTTAGATCACCTCTCCAGCTGGTCACATCTTCACTTTGTTTTTTCACACTGCCATTAGTAAGCCTGAAATTACCATCTTGTCAAGGATTTCCCGTGTTCTTTTCTCATTTTATATTGTAAAACATCTTCCCTATGCAAAAGATTTTGATACTCTGTTCTCAAATAACAGAACTGCAGAAGTCTGCTCCCCCAACAGATTTTTGGGCTTTGCTGGATTATGTACAACACTCTTTGTTGACCATACCATTAGCAGCCTTAAGGGAATCCCTGTCCTGACTTCACCTTCACAGGTCACCCTCATTTATATACAAACAACCTCTGACAAGTGAAGCAAGAGAAGGCATAGCCAGTAGGCTGCTAACAGAGATCTCATGACAAAGTTTGTCACCAGCATTGTGATGATTTTTCAGTTCTCATACTGAGACTGGCAGAACATGAACATTCTTAGTGCATACAAAAAGTCAGCAACAATTTTAGACACAATATCTACTGCAAAAGTGATTTAGTCTTACCTCTATTTGCTAAAAATGGATTACCATATCAGAGAAGATAATGGAAATTGGATTTGAACTAATTAATCAATTAATGTCAACTTGGCTTTCCTGAAATATTCAACTGGAATTTTGAATCCAAGTTCATAACAAATTTGTTTCCTTTCAGTGCCAACAACATCTAACAGAAACAAAATTACCTTCCCCCCTTTCCTTCTACACACACACATACTCTAGGTGTAAAAAGAGAATATATACTTCCCAAAGGACACCATTCTGGAAAAAGGAAGCCCTACTTTATTTCAGAAGAAGATGTATGCTTTTAGATACTATATACACACAAAATTGTTTTGTGTGAGACTGAAGAAGGGTGATAAAATTAAAACTTTTTTTCTAGTTGGCTATTTCTCCACCACCAAAAGAAACAATGTGAGACAAAAAAAGAACAATAGTTCTCTAATATTAAGTTTCCTCTTGCGATCATTAGCTGGTTTTCTCTGCAGGTTGAGGAAGGTGATCCTTCCCCTCTCCTCAGCACTGGAAAGGCACCTGGAGTGTTGTGTCCAGCTGTGGGCTCCTCAGTACAAGAGAGATACAGAGCTATGAGACAGGGTCCACTCCCTCTAGGGAGGGCTGCTAAGATGCTCAAGGCACTGGAGCACCTCTCAGAAGAGGAAAGGCTATGATAGCCTGCACTGCTCAGCCTGGAGAGCAGATGGACAAGAGGCAATGGGCACAAACTGAAACACAGGATGTGTTGTCTGAACATCAGGAAACACTTTTCTACTGTGGGAGAGATGGAGCACTGACATCTGTTGCCCAAAGAATTTGCAGAGTCTCCATCCCTAGAGATAGCTGAAAGATGTCTGAGCATGGCCCAGAACAGGTGGACCTAGGTGGCCAGGCACAAGCAGGTGAGGTTGAACAAAATGACCTCCACAAGTTCCTTCCAGCCTCTGCCATTCTGTAACCCATGACACAAAACCTAACCACTTAATGCAACAAAGCCAGCATTATCAAAACCAATTAATCTCTGCTACCACCTATACAGATTGTAATATATTTGACAAATTCAACCAAAGTTTCATGAAAATACAGAATTAGAAGCATGTATTCTCTCAAGCAGATTTATATAAGCATTTCTTTAAAACAGATGGAGAAGAAAAGTGGATAACATAGTATTAAACATCAAATTTCAGATATCAACATTATACGAATATGAAGAGAACGGCAGAACTTAATAATTCAGTCCTGCGTTGGACTGTCATGTAAGTTGTTTGGATAAAGAAATTTGAAAGGACAACTCAGAATCTCTTTCTGCAAGTCAGAAGACGACTCCCATAATAACACTGGAAACTCTGAGCTAGGCACTGAGGTTTTTATCAGATTCAAAGAAAAACCCCATTCTTCCTTAAGCAAAATGCTAACAAGGTTCAAACCAAAAATTTTACAGTAGAGGCACTGATTGGTCCACAAAACCTGAAGGAATTAAAAGCAATTCCATTGTTTTTCTGTGCTGTGCTGTTTGAAACAATGCATTGCTAACAGACTAAAACACAAAAGCATTAGCTCACTAAATTATGAGGCAAAGAACGGAGATGAAAGAAGTTGGTTTATTTTTTCTCCTATTCTCAGTATTTTGAACAGTAAAGCTACCTAGTTATCACAACATCAGACTTTACTTTAAAACCTTCACTCCATAACATTTTTTAATTAATATCTGACTTGTGGAGTAACAGAGGAAGACTTTCAGTGTCTGTGGACAAGCTGCAAATTTAAGCTTTTTTTTTTTCATTTTTAGAGAATAAATTCTCTCCTTACCTACCACTGAAGTTTCTGAGTACCAGTGGAGTACAGCAGTGTGCAATGTCCTAGAGATGTCAAGACATAGGCTTTATTAATCAGCAGAGGCGTGAAAATGTTCAGGGTTAAGGGTACATAACTTTTTAACAGGGAGAAGTTTAAAACTGGGGTAACAGACAAAATAAGACAATATAAACTTTCTTCAGTTTAGAGGTTTATACTATTTTTGGCACCTATCTGCTTCTACCTCAGACAGTCTAGAAGAATAGTGTAGATTTAAATTGGACTTTGCATTCATTTATAGTAGGTTTGACTAATACTATTAAATACCTATTTACTTACAGTAGAACTATAAAATTTCCAGAAAAGCCTAAGACAGTTAAATTAAACCAAGAAGTAAATATATCATAACTATTTAAACGTCTTTAGAACATATATTATTTGTGAGAAGTTCTAGATGGGTATTAATACAATTTTCTCAGCAAAGTAACCTTCAGATTGAGAGGACAGTTTATCAAAAGTTTGTGCTGCTAGCTGCTTTGGACAACCCAGATTTCTCCTCTGCCCCATGGATCACTTTTGCCTCTTTGTGGACCTCTGAGAGACAGAACACTAAGCCATGTAAAGGAATACATGAAGTTTATAAAAAAAAAATCCAAAAAAGAAACCCTTTTGTTTTGAACCCAGTTCACTTCCTCAGTATAGTTTATTTTATAGCTTGACACCAGCTGCAAAGCAAAGCTGAAGAAGCTGCTGAAGGACAAACCTGAGCACTGAGAGAACAGGGACTGCTTAAGCTGCGACCAAAAGAAATGCTTGTCAAGCAACAGCTTCAGCACTTCTACAGCCAACTTTCCAACATGATCCTCCTTGTCTGTCTCAACACTTCAAATAAACAGGGATCTAAAAAGAGGATTGTTTTGATTGTGCTGTATCCTTCTGTATCTGATTACTAACACCTGCTGCAAAGTTTGAACTGTGGTTTTCTACAAAATAGAATCTAAACAAGGACACAAGTATATCACCCCACTATACACAACTAGACATCTACTATAAACCTGAGCTAGCTTAGAACAGGAAACCTAAAAGCCAAATACTCCAACACAGCAGTAAAAATATCTTTGTCGTTGGACTGCTTGCAAATCTCTTACATGAGCAAGATCATGTTTTTGTGATAAAATAATGAAAGGATTTTCTCAGAAAGCATACAATGAAACCATGCTAGAAATGTAGTATGACTAGGGAATATTTAAAAAACCCAAAGACTGATTGGCGTATCTGCTTAGATTCTTTTCTACTTGATGAAAAAATTTATATTAGTTGCAATATTTCTAGTAGAAAAAAGCTTTAATTTTTTATTTCTCCCCCCCCCACCTTAGGCCAAAATCTGATTCTATACTATTACATATACAAGACCTGATCAATTAAATCTTTCTGTTGGTCTCTACGGGCAAAGAAGAAATCTCTTTCCCAAGTGACAGAGCAATCATGTCATTACATTAACTCCGTCACTGAGGAACATTTTTTTCACTTCTGGGACTCTATGTGCATATCCAGTCACACTTCCATGCAATGATAGCAAGAAACCCACAAAAATATCTTTTTTTCTGCAAAGAACTTGGCATGCTGGCTGGGAGGAAAACAGTGCTTGCTGCCCAGGCCTCATCAATGAAGATCAGCCTCACAGTCTGCACACAGATGAAGAATATAGAACAAAGAGGAAATGTCTGTGTTCTTAGAGAACACAGTAGACAGTAAGAAATATATGCCAAACATAAAATAAAGGGGGAAAAAGCACCCCAAATGAGCCAGTATTAATTTCTTTATATGTGCTTTTTACAGTCCTTTTCTGAATAAGGGGATATTGTTCTGCACTGTTCCCACTCAGGTCTGCCTGCCAATTAGAGCTGGCCTTCTCAGCACATGGCTGTGTCCTTCAAGCAACACAAATGATGATGGCTCTTCCTGAGAGTCATTACTGATGCCACTTCTGCACAGAAGACAGCAACAGTGAAAATTGCTGTTTTCCATCACTTCACCTTTGATTTTCTTGGGTTTTTTCCTATTGACATAAATTTTCAATGAGTATATTGCTTCAGACATTACCTTCATGTCTATTTCTGTACCATGGATCTGTTGAGCTACTGTTTTGATGATGCCAATGACAATATCCTGCAGACCTTCTCTTTCAGAATAGTAATGCAGAATGAGTCCCTTCCCCTTCTCTGCATCAGTGCATCTGAAGGAAGGGGCTCGCATACCCGGGTAAATAGTAGCAAGGTGGTCATGCAGAGCATCCAGGTTCTGGAAGAAGAAATTAAAAACATGATTATAAAGCATTCCCTCATATTTATGAAGAAAGTAAGCACATATTTTGTCCAATCTGAGCATCCCCTTTCTCCTACTGTTCATACTTCTGCACATTTGCCTTATTCTCTGTAGAACTGCCATCACAGCAGGCTTTTCAGGTCCCCCAAAATGTTCTATCTACCATGGCAACATTTGATCAATGAATGGCATAAAAATAAGGACTATTATAAATTACTCCAGATAGTAAGAAGTCGTGCTTGATTATGCTGTATTTTGAAACATTCAGATGATTGACGACCTTCTGTGTGTTCCTCAGTCTGATACCTCATCCAGTTTCATTCCTCCCAATTCTTGTCTCTATAATCTCCCTCTTCAAATATTAATTCAGGAGCCAAATACAAATAAGCATGTCTAAATAAACATAAATCTTTGTCCTTATTATCAGTGAAAAAGCCTAGTTCTGACACCATAAAATCAAGTTTACAGGGCCTGACAAAGTTCAAATTTTAAAGTAAAGATTTAAATGCTTCAAAAGCCAAACTCAAATATGTATTTTCTTTTTTGCAATAATTGAAAAACTCCACAAAATAAACAGCAATAGCAGAGCTGCTGTAATAATTTATCAGGAAAAATTGTTCAAGAAAGGGAAGAGGCCCTTTTGTTTTTTCCCCGCTATTTTCCCAGATATCTCATATATTTAACTTTAAATTTTAACCAGACAAACTGTGATCTGGAGAGGAAAGCTAAATTATAAACTGATAGGCATACCTAATCAGGATATTAAGAACAGTAGGATCAAAATCACACTTAAAACACAACACTAGATTCAACTTTGATTGTGAAGCAATTATCAAGGATCCAAGTTGCTATTTACTGTACATTTATCATAGAAAGAGAAACCTAGCTTGCAGGATAGAGTTGCAACCCACAATTTTTTATTTCTGCTGTAAAATTCATACATCTCTTTACATCTTAAGTCCAGAACATTACTACATATTTTAAATGTTGTTCTCTCACTGCCCTGCAAGTGACTGCTACCACCAGGCTTTGCATATTGTTTTCTGCCAACATAGGAAGTGAAGTGCAAATATTTTCAATGTGCTGTCTGGGAAATTCTCCACCTTTCATGAGCATCTGTCGATCATCAAATTTGTGGAGGCACATTGAACTTGATTTCATGGGAGCTGTGAAGTGCTTGAACAGCTGCCTTTTCTCTTGGAGACCTCCAGACAAAATGACACTCTTAGCAATGAATTCCGTGGGATGCACTTAGCCTGGAATTTCCTCCTTCAGTTTTTCAGCTTGTTTCAAATTCATGTTTTTGTTGCTATATCAACATCTCCAAATTAGAACATGAAGAGGCAATAATCTGGGTGTCAATTCATTCCAGCTGTTAGTGGGCACTGACAAAAAACCATAATGCTTGAAGGCAAATTCTGTAAGAACTTTGCATGGTTCAAGACAATGAAATTGGAAGAGACTGCTTTGAAAGAGTGTCGATGAGAAAAGAGGAAGACACTGGCTTTCTGAAAGATTGCCCCACCATCCCCTTCAATGGATGCAGAACTGCAGTTTCAGTAGATATGCCTCAGAAACACCCAGGATATTTTGACCTTTTGGAGAAAAACTACCAGGGAGATACATGGGAAAAGACAATAATATTTCAGTTACACAGTCACAAGCTGAAAAATTTCAAACAGGGAACAGCCAATGTCAAGGACAGAATTTTTGTAAAATGGTTGTCTAAGTATTAACATTTAAGTCTGGCACAAGTGTGATTAACAACTGGCAGTAGCCCCACTCTGCAAAACCACTCTGCCACCACTCTGCTTCCACTCCTTTATGGCTGACTCCGTCAAAGCAGTGTCACAGGTGAAGTCCATGTGATGTGTTCCTTCAGCTTTTACTCTCTAATCATCCAGGGTGGGGACTTACAGCTCACTGTATTCAAAACCTCTGACACATAGTCAAGGAGTAGACACATTTTTCCAGATCATGGAGCTGAAATCACTCCTAGACCTAGACACTGTCATTGTTACTCCTACTCCTATTTCTTTGCTGTGTTCAATCCATTCTAAATTGATATTGCAGATTCTGAAAGAACGAATGTCTTTTTTTCCTGTATGTTCACCTGCTGTGAGCCAGAGGTGAGGTCTATAACAGGCTAAGCTCTCTCCCTGAATTCTGTCTCCTTAAGCGCTCAGATGTATGCCAGAGATTGTGCTGGGACCAAAGAACAATTCCAGAGCTATGAGGAACAGTGATCAGCTCCATGAGGAAACACAAAGGAATCTCCAGGAAAGAACAAGCAGTCAAACTAAATGGGGCTGATCCTAGTCTGTCTAAAAGTGAGAGATATGGTTGGCACCTGAAATACAAAGATACAGAGTTCAGTGCTGTGTGGTACACAGCACCTGGAAACTTATCTAAAAGAGGAGTTAATCCCTTGAATTTCAATGCACTGCAAGTATGAAAGTCTAAATAGCTATGTAAACAACTCCTTAAATGAGAGAACTAACCACTCTGATTTTCATTCAATAGAAAGCTACTAAACTGAACATAAATCACACTTTGGGTTTCTTGGGAGGTACCTCTTTTCACATTGCTTCTCTTCGGCACAGCGTCTTTCAACATGATTTGAAAATTTTCCATGCTTGAGTTTTTCACATAAAGTATAAATATTTGATTTAGTTGCCCTTTTTATTTTCTTCTTTCATGAAGCTTGAAGTACCTGTGTTTCAACTATGAATAAACTAAATTTTCTTGAGATGTCAAAGGAAATGGAATATAAATGTGAGATTTATCTTTATATATTTTAAAAAGCTGCAGTTCTCAATTATTTTGTATATATCCTGGACTCAGTATATATTTCAAGAAGCACCTTTTGGAACTCTATTATGTTAAGAATCTGAGAAAAGTTTGGGACATTAAACCCAATCTGCACCTATTTTTGTAACAGGTATATAAAGTAGTTTCCTGACCTAATATGACTGCTGGAAGATGCAAAAGTAATAAATCACAGGTAGTGTTGATTTTCCATTGCAATAAAAAGCTAAAAAAGTACACTTCTGGCACAGCTACTAACACGTTAGTCCTGTTAACATTTAGAGAAGTATATAATAGCCAATGTCATCTGTTAACACTGAAATTCAAACAAAGCAACTTAAAACACTGTCATTAGAAGAAGATAAAGTAAGCTGTTTCCACTTTTGTAGATGTTTGGTGTGTATAACAAACATGTCCAGTCCTTCCACCAGCACACGTGGTAAGGAATGAAAAGAGAAGTATATTATATGGAAAAGGAGATGAGGGAAAGCAAATAGAATCTGTATTTCTGGCCCATACATGAGTAACAAAAGCTACTCCTGTATAAAACCAAAGTATCTGAAGGCTTGCTTTGAAGGCAGCTTGTGAATGAAGCTATGAAATATAAAGAATGCCACATCCCATAGTGATTTACAGATTGCTCATGATATGTTGGAACATCCACATACCCTGTTCTGCCCAGCAACTACAGTCTGTGGGATTTGTACAAGAAGTCTGGGTTGACTGCATCTAGGATGCTCTGGAATGATGCAGGTTTTCGGGCAGTGAGACACAGAAGTAAATATTTAAGTAATCCAACAAACTACGATTCTGCTCTTTCCCTTAATGCTGGAGAGATTTTAAGGGTACAGATGACAAGAGGTTGCTATATATTCAGAGAAAATCAAAAATTTTGATAGCTTTTGGGCATTCTCCAGTTCAACTCTTTTTACCTCCTTACAGTACACAGTTCTCTCACAAATCTTAAATACAAAGTGCTTACAAAAGATCACAAATCTTAAATACAAAGTGCTTACAAAAGTGAACAATCTTCAGGTGACAAAAAGGCCACTTTTCTACACCTAGAAATAACACTCAAGAGAAGTCCCTACATTTCTTCCATGCTATTAAACAATAATTTTCATTTTGTATGTGTTTATAGTGCAGTATTATGCTGTTCTGCAGTTCTGCAGTTCATGGATGAAGGATAACATCTTAAGAGATAACCTGTTATGAGCCCTAGCTCTGTACATAACATACTATTAGAAATATCCAGTATCTATAATTAGTCAGAGATAACAGAAGAAATATCATAAAACCTGAAGATCACATTTTCTGTTACAATAAATAAGGTGAGTCCATTCAACACAGATGACCCCTGCAATCAGTTGCATATGAATACTCCTGTTCCAAATTTCTCTTTGGAATTTTAAATTAAATTTCTGTTGACTAGGCAACAATTCTGTCTGGTATCTGAAACAATTTTGCACAAAATTCTTACCTGCAAAAACTCTCTGACATTTGAGCCCAAGACACGTAGAATTGTATCATAACCGGATTCTTGACAAAACACAAAAAACATCTTCCCAAACATCTGAAGAATTTCCCCAGCATTTAAATCTAGTTAAAACAGGAAAATATGATTCAGTCCAAATACTGCACTTCATGCACTTACTTATTTCTTTACTCTTGCATTCATAAACAAGAAAGAGAGTACCTAAACACTACCCAGATCCAGCAGGTCAAGAACAAAGCAAGATTCAGGGTTCAGATGGCAAATAAAGAGTATTCAATACAGGAATTGCATTAAGACTTAGCAATTATTATTATTATTTCACTGCATTGTGCATTTCACGCATGTATAGCATTTAAATTTTGATACAGAAAAATGAATCACTTCTTGAAAATAAAGGAACTTGGTTGTTAGTAGTGCTCGCCTCAGCAGAGTTAATTCCAATTTACAATAGCATGAAACCACATCAGCTGCTCCAATTCAACATTACTACAGTCATCAGTCCTATAGATTCTTGGCTAATTACTGATGCAGAACAATTTCATACCGCACTTGGGCCTGCAGATAAAAAAATGCTGATGGGCATAATTCTACCTTTTAAATTCTAGACCAGAGCTGCAATGATTGAAAATATATGCAACCCAAATCAATGGCTGATATGCAATTAAATGGAATGTGTCCATGCCACAAGCATTTCTGTGACTCAGCACGGTTCTTCAGCAGAGATCAAGGATTCATTCATTCATTCATTCATTTATGCATTCACTGCTCTTTCAGCAGTGGTTGAATGCTGCAGTTGCAGCAGGATGTTGTTACTTCACAACTGCTTGTTTCACTGCCCATGTTGTGTGGATGAGGTATATTTCTTCAGTTTAGGATGGAATACTTTGGAAATAATAAAAATAATTTCAAGCAATTAAAGAAGTAAATTTTTCTTAGAGAAATGAAGAAATACAATTATCTCTCCTAAGATTTAAAAAAAATTGTGACCAATACTCCATTTTCACTTCCTCTGTGCTAAAATCCTGTTCCTCTCTGCTGCACAGATTTGGGAAGCAGGAGGATATTACCTTTTTTGTGATGAATGGGTAAAGAAGATATCTGCATTACTTACTAAGAACCTTGCTTGCAGCTGCAACGAGGTCATAGGTTTTGGAATCATCGTAAATTATTCTGACCAGAAACTGTCCCTCTTCATCCAGCTGAGCCTCCTTCCTAAAAAGAAAATGGAATAAAATCGTTTTGCTTGAGGGAAAAGCACCATATGGATAAAAGTCTTTTAAAACAAGTAAGCTTGTATAGTTATTTAAGACAGAAAATTAGAAATAAATTTGTTCCATATCCCAGTCATTAGTGTACAATACAAATATTTCAGATCACAAGTGTTCTGAAAATAATAATTAGCTACAAGAAAATAAACATGATTTTTCAGTACAGAGCCTCAAAAAGAAGTTGCTGTACTAATAAAGACACAATCTGCATTTTAAAATAAGAGACTATCCAATAATGCAGCCCATATTGGGCATCTTAAACACTTTTTGCTTTTTCATTCCATCACATTTTAATTACACTTTATTTACAAAAGGCATGGGATGTTTCTAACAACCATTTGCACATACGTCCAAAGAGGAATTTAAAATACAGATGCAGGTACCAAATGAAATATCTTTTTTCAGAATTCTGCACATGCCAAGCAGATAGGAAGAAAAAGGATGCTAGGATTTTGCAAGGCCTTGTTCTCATATCACACATCTATTCTCAAATGTAATATCTCACCACTTAGCTAAAGCGCAATATACATTCCTTCACTAAAGGAAACAACTGTCTACCCCAGGTTTAAGACAAGACTCATATATATGTCCTGTGCACACTTACACTAAGTAAAAAACCAAAACGACTGCTTTGTTTTTCATGTCCTTTACTATTCTCTTCAACTTGAACACCAAGTCAGCAGCTTCTCCAAGAGACAGCACAAATCTGTAGGCTACATTTTTTTACTGAGGAAAACAAGCTGATCCTCCAGACAATGAATGTGCCTTCCAAGCTTTGCCTCTGGCACAAGTGAGTTACTAGGGAGGACCCACACGTGCCTTCCTCCCTGTTTTACCCCATCTGCACAGCACAGGAGCCAGGCTACTGGTGCTGCAGGAGTGGCTGAGTCAAAGCTCCTGGGAGGGGGACAGGGAGCACCTCCATGGGCAGGCAGACCCCAGGACACTGAAGAGGCAGCTGCCCATGGGGTTGGTCCTGCTGTGCACAGAACATGCCAATGGACATGGCCCTGTCTCTGCCCAGATTCATGTAAAGCAGCATTCTGTATTTGCTCTTACTTCCCTCGCAAATTTTCCTTCAGCAAATGAGGAGATGTGCAGAGAGGCCTGCTGTGTTCTCTGATGAAGTCATGCCCTGCTTGTTGAAGTCCTCATCTGGAAAATGAGCACAGCCTCCTTTCTCAGTGTGCTTTTTAAAATAGGTGCTCACCTCCTGTGGTGTTGCCTACTATGACTCTCTATAGAGACAGTGTGCTTTGCAGAAATAATGATGAAAGAGGAGACATTTGTAAGTACTCATGCTCTAACTGATGTACTTAGAATATATTTTGGCTCCGCAAAACTAATAAGATCACAGCATCGTTACTATATTTGCAAGTGGAGGGTCACAGCTACCTCATTAAAAAGAAATTATACCCTTTCATCTAAATGCATCTCTATGCTGCAGTTCATATCAGGAAGTCAAAAGAAAGGCAAAGAGACAGGAAAGCCTTGAAGTTAATTACTGAATCACATCTTGCATCACACCAAAAAAAAAAAAAGTCAGTATACCATGTTGCTCTTCAGAAAAATAGCCTCAGAATTAGAAAAACTATAAAACAGGCAGATTATGAGGTAGGTTCTTAAAAAATTCTAAGGACAAGGGATGCAAATCAAGACATTCCTCAACTTGGTAGTAGTATTTATAATGTACAAATTAAAGAGGACACTGAGTAAACAATTATTTAATAGTACCATGGTAATGAAGAGCTTTTACCAGAGTGTGACTGGTAAATTGAGTAAATACAAAGAAATGTTCTTTGAGATACGGCTCAAGCTTACAGAGCCAATATTTCTAACTTCTGAATTCTTCTTGGTCACCAGAGGAATAATAAAGACCTACAAAAAGTAAAATTCTAAATCTACTATGCAAAATCCTGCATCCCCTTCCACATTAAACACTTCCTCTCCATTATCATAACATAATCACCCATAAATTAAAATCAAGTTCTTTGACTGTAACTCAGGTTTTAATTTCCTAAAATGGTGTAACTGATTTTAAAAGTTAATTAATACAAAATAATAATGCCTGCAGAACAATTCAAGCATTTACAGATGTAGTGGAATTATCCATCCATAGAAACAGAAACATTTCCTGAGGCACTCAAAGGGAAGAGGTCTGAGAATTAAGTGCTCTGGTTGATCTTAAAACTGCTAGATGGCAAATGATACTGCTGGGAAGGACTGATTCCCATCTCATATGGCAGTATTTTATTGACCTAAGTGAAATGACTTGTCATCTCTCCCTCCAGTTTGTAATCATCAGTCTTTGGTAATCTGTTCACTTAATGGATATCTGGAACCCATTATTTTCTTATTCCTCTTCATCTTCCTTTAATCTTGCTCCTCACATTCTTCCCACTGTCCAAAAATTACACAACACTGTTTTTATATTTCAAAATATATTATTTATTAATACCAGAAGTATTGAAACTGTTACTTGACATAAACACTTTTATACTCACTCTAAGAATGATGAACTGAATACAAGCAATGCAATTTTCCTAAAGAAATATGACAAGGCTATAGGGGAGGTGTGACTAAATATGCCTCATCATTCCACCTAAAAGAAACATAATTCTCTATCCAATGACATGAAAAATATTATAATAACCTTAATTAAGCAGGGTCTTAAGCAGGAGGAGAGGTGGAGTTCTAAGTGGGAAATGATGTCTTGAAACATAAGAGATCAGTCAGGGACAGGAAGGTAAAGTTTACAACTCCTAGGAACAGAACTGAAATGAATATAAGAAAAGAAAACCATCTTGATTCTTTGGTTCTCATAACATGGTATGTAACAACAAGCCAGCTACAGTTTGGAGGGATGTTTGTAAAGGGTGAACAAACTTTCCCACATCTCTGATACATGCTGTGTTTTCTTTTAGTCTCTCTGATCTGAGCCAAACCACAAAGGATAATACGCACATCTGGAAAAGCAATGAACATCCTCAAAAATACTGCATACTTACACAGTTCAGTAGACACAGCTTTTCTGTGTGAGAATTTTCTCTATGAAAAATTGACCCAGTTTGATGATGTTGGTATCTCTTTCAAAACTTCTTGCATTTCTTTCCAACTACATTGACTGGAACTTTTCCTGTTTACTTCTCTGTGCCAAGCCATGCTTCTAGTTTTCTTGCTTTATTTGTCTTTAGTTTACTTTGTCAAAGTTTTTCTTCAATATTTGCAATTTCTCTGAGCCACCACTTTTTAAAATCACCACTGGTTATTGCAGTTATTTCATCCTACTCCATTTAATTAATTTAACTATTTTTTTCTAGTTTACTCTAGATTCTTTGGATCACTCAGCAGCCATCTTCTCTGTAGCCTTACTGATGTATTTCCCATTAAAAGTATTTTTAAGTTGAGCAAAATTTTCTAGAAAATTTTTCAAAGTAAATATTTACTCCAGCAGGGGATGGCACTTCTCAGTTCTTCTCATGCAGGCAAAAATCTCTTTGCTTCTTCTACAAATATGGCAAATATCATGACAATGGCTAATCTAAGTCTGTGTCAAAAGATAAACTGCCTTTTCAAGATGCATGCTTGAAAATTATTAAATTTCAGAACTTTCTTCTTCCTTTCCAAGTCCATTCCTTCATACTTCTGAGATCTGTTGTGCTGGTGCATCCCAGAAATTTAGATAGAGGTTGAGCTGAAATAAAATTCAGTTAGATATCTGTTTTTCTGTATTATTTTTCTGCTAGATGAATTTTCCTGTCTGCTCCATCACCTGTTCGCAGAAGTTGCTCTACATACAGAAAGACACAGGCACAGTGATTGTGGACAGGCTTCTGAAGCCCTTCTGCTTCCCTCAGTAATCTAACAGCAGTGAGAGCTTCCAAAAGTCTTTCTCTCTGAAACACTACTCTTAAGACTATATGTGATGGGAAAATGCTGCTCTGAGTTTATCCAAAATAGCCACTGCAAAGTGAAAGCAATCCCATTTTTTCAGAGGCACTGGTCCTTCAGCAATGCTACAAAACAGCAGGGCCTCTAAAGAACTTGTCTGAGAGAGCATCACAGCTATCAGCACCAGAGGCTGACCATAACTGACCTCCAGCAGCCCAGGAAACAGGTCAGTGTCATTCAGGTGAACACCTAAAATTGTTTCCCCATGGCTGCAGTTTTCCCATCTAATTACCTGACCCTACCTGATTTCTCAAAGCTGTCTGCACTAAATGCTAAAGAAATGGTTTTATAACAAGGGTGATAGGAAGAAATACATGATAGTGTCATAATTAGAATTAATGTTAAGAGTGAGGCTGCTTTTTCAGCTTTGCAGAGCTGCTGTGGTCAGCTGTCCATCAACTGTAATTCCTTACATTTGTATTTGACTGACCACATTTTAGAGAAAACTTCATAATCCATAGCTTTACAAAAAACTGTGGCATTTCCCTTGAAATGTTTTGCTGCAATCTTAAGTTACAGTTTTTGACCAGATAAAATTGTGGGAGGAAATTAGCATAGTTCTAATGTTTTCTGCAGACTGTGGTGTTTGATCACAAAGACATTAACAGCAATAACATGTTGGTAGCTTTCTTAAGAACTTGACTGGAAATGAGCCAAAAGCAACAAGCTCTGGCAAATTCCCAAGCTCTGCTTATTTCTTTAGTGAAGAAGCAGTATTACAGTAGCAAACTTCTAACTTTTATATGGCTGTTCTTTCAAAATAAGTTTTAAGTCAAACAGAACAGAATTTACAATTAATGTCTCATTTACATTTATAGGGACAAAAGAGTGGGGTTTGCTCCCCTATAAATTTATGCTCAAAATGTTAAAACACCCCAAGATTTTAATGCTCTTCCCAAACTGATTCCTGTCACACGAGATGTGATATTTCATGGTTCAAAACTTACATCCTATGACATGCCTGCCCTAACTTCTACAGTCTGGCAGCCCTTTTTATTTACTCTAGACTAATTCTGAATGATTACACTAGAGCTATTTCAATTGTGGGAAACAAGGATTCCAGCACAGACTTTTCTAAAACGCTTTTGTTTTTCTCCAGAATGTTTCTATTATCCAGGTTAATGTGAGGCAGTTTACTTGGGCAAGAGAAGAACTTTCACCATTGCACCATGGAAAATAACAGCTATACAGAGGATATTTTTCACATAAAGATTTGACCTTGAAAACAGTGGAAAAATTCCTATTGAGTAGATCAAAGCAGGATCAAGTCTTAAAGCAGCCTTTCCTCCATCAGTCATGCTAACACCCCCAAAACTGCTGTTTATTTAGCAGCACAGAACAGCATTCCAGGTAATACATCTGTGTACAATGGTCCCTTTGAAAATCTTTCCCATTGTGCAACTAGTTTAGTATTTGTAAACACACTACTAATGTTCAAAGGTGATGTTAATAATTCACAGAAATGGCTGAAATGCTATGTGTGGACAAGCATTCCAAGAAGAACTATTCTTAAAATCAGAACAGATCCTGCACTTCAGATTTTTAAACTATAGGATGCACACATTTTTATTTCTCATAGAGGTTTGATGTAGAAAGGATTGCTTTTGCCATTTTTGGAGATTTTACGAACACAGCTGGGAAAAATGTCACATCTGGCTGGTCTTACTTATACATAGCCCATTCTGCACAAGGTAAGTTTTAATGTAGTTTGGCAGTCAGACTGTAGTATTTAAAGTGAATTTGCATAAATCATACTCAGGAAGATTGCCACTGGCAACACTTTTTTTCCTGTGAAGTCATACTTGCTATCCAGCCTCTGTAGCCAGTCAAAAAGCTGGAATCTTAAGAAATTCTTACAGAAGAACCCTTCCCATTTGCATGCAGCAAATATTGACAAAGAATATGGTAGAAGACTGTATAAACAATTATTTTGCATCCTGAAGATGCATAGGCTTCTCTGTGATATAACATTATTACTTCGAAGCTGGTGGTGTCACTTTAAGAGATCATCCAGTGTCCCAAAAGCGCAACTGGATCTCTTCCTACCAAAATTGAGCTCAAAGTGTGTGCACTGGGTGTGTCACCCTGAATACACCAAAAACAGCAGCTAGTTCCAAGACCACCTCCAGGACTTCTTCCATGATACATATTGTTTCTGCTGGGACTTTTGCCACCATTGTGCTTCAGTATTCTTGGTGTGTCAAGGATGGAAAAGTGCTCGTTAAATTGAAGAGATCAGTCAAAACAATCTTAATGACAAAATAACTCCACTGCACTTAGAAACCCAGCATGGTTCTGATCTTACTGATAGGAGCAAGTCAAGTTTAATTCTGTTCCAAGAGTAGCACTCTTCAACAGGATTACATGGGTCAGACCTAAAGATGGTATCTGTGAATCCAGAATCATTGCCTTTGCATCTCATTTACATTAAAATGACAAAATCACTCCTAATATTACTTCACAGACTGTTTTTTTCAAAATGTTTCCCCTCTTTTTTTCATGTGTTTCACAAAGATGTTTTACTAAAAGTTATTAAAAATATTGAGCCACTATTCTGAAAAAGCAAAAAAGAAAACAGACTTGTACATGTTTTGGATGGTCCAAGGATATTTTAAAATACCCAGCTGGGAAGAACATAAATTATATTAAGTTACAAGATTAAATAAAAATGGGAATCTGTCCAGGAAAATGATGTTCTGGGTAAAATAAATAGGTGTATTTATAGACTTCACAGTTCTGAGCTATTTCCCAGTTTTACGGGCTGGATACGGGAGTGTTTAATGTAGGTTTTCAAAACAAGATAATACTAGAAGCTACAGTTAACAAAAGTACAAGTTTTCTTGCTGCTACTACAAACACTAAAAATATTATTAAAAATATAAAGACAGTATTATTTTGCTTCCTTTTACGTAAGTGGAATAAAAAGAATGGTATTTACAAAATACTCCTTTGTGCATTTCATTAACAAGAGTGAATGATGTGTTTATAACACCTGTTATCCTGGCACCTCTAAAAGCACTTAATTCTGGGAAAACTGCAAAGTACCTGAGAGATACTGCAAGAACACTCACAGCAAGTTTCATAACATGCCAGTATTTCCTTTTAGCCAACCCTTTCCCAGAGGAATTAAATAGTTTGGCATCCACTTAGTTTAACTCCTGACCTTCAAGCAGGTCCTTCCGCTGTGGGGAACTGAAATAGCAGGAATTATAGTGTTCTGACCCTATGAAGCTTGTAAATATTAACCTCCCTACCCATGAAGAATCATCTAGTCAGAACCACTTAAAAAAAATAAAATACTGATTAGAACTTTGGAATAGTATGAAACAAGTACAAAAATAAATGTTGTTTTCTGGATAAAAAGTCAATATTGTTAAAAGGGGTATGGATTAAAAAGAATCATCTATTGTCATTTCACCACTAATGGCTTTCCAAAGTGTCTTTCTCATATTTATTTGTAGGCAATCTGTATTTTTTTCAAAATTGTTGAGATTGGTTGAACAGAACATTGCCTTCAGCGCTGGGTAAACCCACACGGTACTGAAAGAGACAGCAAAACCTCCATTTTCTTGCTTTTTAACAGATCACTGCAATTATTTACAACTGAAAATGACATGATCCAAAATAAGAATGGATTCACAATCTAAACTCTAGTGAAACAGTCAATTTTTTTCACCAGTATTCATTGTGAAAAGACAGTTAAAATAATTTACACAGGATGTCTGCAACACTTTGGAGCATGAAAGAATCAGTAAGTTCAAGTAAGCTGTAAAGCAATAATTTTTTACAATAATTAGTTGTGGGCTGGGAAAGGGAAATACTGAGCTAAGTCCCAGCAGTTCAACAAAGAAGGAAAGAGGATTCACAGGGACTGACTGCCACCACTGCAGTACACAGGTATGTATGTGAGTCTACATGGTACACTCCATAACTCATCTGTTCACCACCCAGAATTCTACAGTTCCTGGGTGGAGAAGTACAGGCAAAAGGAACAGGAAAGCCAGCATTGTGACGGGAGGAATCCCAAAGGCTTTAAAAGGATCAATAAGAAGGCTTTAATAGGATAAAATAAAATTGAAGTCTGAGACACACCGAAACCTACACCTAGAAATTTACAAGGAGGTTTGCACTGAGGTTCTCCTGCAAATCAACCCCTTGACAAGAAATACCAAAGATAACTGGATGACGTTGTCACTTGCTTTCACTACAGATGATTATTAACTGAAGTGCCCCAGTCACATTTTGTACAGATATTTGATTCTTATTTCCTGTTTAGTTTGCATTTTTATTGCCCATGCCACTTGGTGATTAGACATAATATGCACATACACATAGGCATGCACATCAATATTTATTTGCATATGTACCTACATACACAAATAGATTTTCTCCAAAAATTTTACATCCTAAGCTGTTGATTATCCAAGTTCTCTCCTACCAGAAGTGATGCTGTTATCACTGCAGACAGACTGTTACAGACTATGGCACTGTTCTACATGCTTTCTAAAGGGCTGCCCTATATATAGAAACTACAGTCAGCTCAAAACTTGAAAAACACTTTCCAGAACAATTACAAAGAAATAAAACATGTCTCATAAAGAGCCATAAGCGTCTGGTGAATTTTTCTTTGCAGTTTAGTGAAAGCAGGGAAGATGGACTCGGATCCACTCAGCAACATTAGCGCAGTTTGCTCCAAGCAGCATTTCCCTGCCTGCTCCCGAGCCTGTATGACACAGCATCCCAGCCACACCCATGAGCCCACAAAAGCTGTTCCTTTTCCTCCAGGCTTCCAGCTCCCTCCGTACTGAGGCTACATCCTACTCCACTAATGCACAACTATTTTGTGTTTTGTTTTATCCCATTCCTCAATATATAACCTCAGGATTGATTTACAGCAGTTTTCAAATCCAGTTCTGAAGAGAGAATTATTCCTTTCTAGTAAGTTTTTCTGTGGAATTGATCTCCACTAATTGCATGCAGAAGCATTAATTAGGTCTCCAACAGTCTCATGAGGCCAATTATACCATTTCTATTTAAAATAGGCAAGAACACCACAGATCAAAAAGGTTTCATTCATTTTGTGTGTGACCAGTGGTTCTGGTTTTTTAAGATACTAAGCACTTTTTATGTTCAAAACACAACTTTCATGGACTTTATAGCCTACCAGCATCAAACCTACAAAGTATCTAAATTCTCACTAATCTTATGAGCTTGCTATTGCAACTTAAAAAGAGTCTCTCACTAGAGCTGTTATACATATTTTCCTAGGTTTCTGAAAAGGCAAACTACACTATAGTAGGAGCTATTACTACATCTGAACATTGTGCTAAGCAATAGCAGTAGGTCAAAATCCTAATTCTGACAGGATTTGTCAAGAAATAATAGTTGTGTTTTAATATGTTAGTAAAAAAAAACAAATTCTGAAAAAGTGACATTTTGAACACAGCACAGAGACATAGAAAGCCAAGCTAGGGCCTTCACTCTGCAGCTAAAGAAGTTTTCTATTATTTGCTTTGTTTAAGTAGCATAAAAATGGACAATTTTTGCTGTGAGAAATTCCTACAAAACAATGCAATCCAAGTCCATCTCCTGTAAAAAAATTATAAAATATTTTTTCAGAGGCATTTAATATTAATTTTATTTTATTTATATTATTTACTATTTTAGAATTGTAAATTCTAGATATATTACAAATATAATTAATCAGAATAGCACATCCTGTCAATGAGTTCCTAATTATCTAAATGCTAGGGAAATCAGTGGAGTACCATTTTTAGATAGGTAAATTAATAAAAGCATCTACCTTTCCTGACTTAAGCAGGCAACTTACAACACTATTAATAAACCTAACTGCTAGGAATGCCTTTGAAAATTTACCCCATAATATGTACTCTTAAACCATCTACATTTCACTGCAAAAGCCGCACCAAGTCACTACAGTCTGACCTATGTTAGTTAACCTTCACCAATAGGATGTGGAGGTTTCTGTCTGTTTAGTTTTCATTTTCAGGCCCTGCAGTTTCTTTCACTTCCCCAAATGGTACAGTCTTCTACTTCACCTGAATCCAATTTGAAACTGAGCAGAGTTTTCCACTTTCTTTTTCCACACTGCGCCAGGCCAATTATTCAATCCTCAGTGTTTCACCATTTTAACCGTAACAGGAGATTTACAGAAAAAAAACGCTTTTAAGAGACTGCAGCCTTGGTAGGTGATAATCTGTGAACTTGGGGAATGAAAGTTTCCTTCCTCCTAGAACAAGCAATTGACTTTTGCTCTTCCATAGTGTGCACTTCCAGGCCACTGGGTCCCTGTAGAGTCTGTGCTGGCCAGAAAGCTCCCCAGACCTGGAGTCTTGGCACTTAAAAGCGTGGACGGCACATGCCGTTCTAACCCCTCCAAAGGACAAAACAGGGCAAAGGCAGGAGCAGATGCCTTAATTCCACATTAAGCACTGAGCACCAGGGATGTAAGACTTTTACTTGATTTATATATCCCTATGCTAAGGTACAGACAGCAAAGGGGCAAAAAATGCCTATTTTTCTACTGTGCAAGTTTCAACGCTTCTCCAGCACCAAAATTAAAAGTGTTTTCACCTCTATGTAGCTGCTTTTAGCAAACACTGAGTTTCAACTTCCAGTTGAAAAACTTCTAGTTTTTCCACACTACATGTTTTTGTGGGAGCTTCTACCATAAAAACAGAAGGAAGATGAAGACTGTGGCTGACTGGCTGTGCCATTTCATTTCCCAAATCCAGATATTTCATATACCTGTGTGGGGAAAATATTAATTTACTCTACAGGCTTGTAATGAAGCATTTTAATGCATTTCTTTATTAGATTTTTGAGTTCTCATTCATTTTCTTGGCAGTATGTTTGAAAGTGTCACAATTTGAGCATCTAACCTGGCCTCAATTCAGATTTAGGAGCCCGTGGGAAAATCCTGTATTCATTTAATCAAACACAGAGGAATAGTGTTGGGAAACACAGGAAAAAAGACTCTGTACACAGTCCCTGCTGACAACATTGCTCTAGCTCCCACATATTGACCTGGAGCTGTTTCAAGAAGACGTCCCTGTCAATGCTTGTCACGCAATTAAACCCTTAGAACTGCTGAATAGAGTGATCAGAATTTCACATATATTGGCTGTTCAGCTCAGCCATAAGTGATACCTGTTGCAGAAGAGCTCAGATTTTACGGTAGAGGCCTCTTTTAAAAATGTACTATCACACACCATAAAAACATGCTCACCACAGAAACGTCCTAGGGAAGACAATTTCTTAAGCCCTGGAAATTTTTATTTATTTTGACAGTGTGAGTAATCTCTCTGCATTGTTTTGGACAGGTACATGGACAGTAATTCCATGTGCACTACTTACAATTGTGTGCACACACTACCACATCGCCCAGCAGTACAAATTTGGCCTTAAACAGACATGAGCACAGAATTGCATGTATGTGGGAATGGCCAGGCCTGACAACTTGGAGTTTATGTTGGCTGCAGAGGACTTGAAGATATCTAATGCCAAAGGAATCTTGAGAACCACCCTGAGAACCAGCCATTGCAACTGTGGCCACACAGTCTAAAGGAGCCCTCTGGATGGAACAAGTACAAAATAAAGGAGCCACAAGAGGTTTTCTCTTAAGTATGGAAGGAACAAATGAAAAGTGTTTTCTCAGCAACAGCGTGGTTAACAGTTCTAGGTTAACTGTTGATTTACTAGTAACTCATCTTCACTTTCCACCAAGAAACATCTCCTACTGCAGAATTCAGCAGCTGCAGAAGGACTTTCCTCTCACTCCCTGTTGCTCATCTAGCTTTGCTGGATAAATCCTCTAATGATTCTAGGGCTTCATAACAAAGCCCCTGTTTATTAGTTCAGATTCTTAATTCTGCACGTGGCAGTCAGAGAAAACCCTAAGAAGAAGCAAATTTTTGAGACTTTGCTGTTGAGAAAATGAGTAAAGTCGTCATAAATCAAGATTAACTTTCATTACTTATATGCCAGCTTTCCTAGTCTTATTTTAAATTCAACCTATTTGGGATCCAGAATGCTGGTTCAGAAATAGAAGACTTTGAACCATTTTGTGTGTCAAGCATTTTAATTCTAGTTCTTTAGGACAGTCAAGTCCTGTATCAAAGTATATACTGTAATTTTTCCATGAACTTAGTGCCTTAGTATATGATGTGTAAAAGAGTATTTTGTTTAGTTATGCTTTTTTTTTTGAAAGTGGGTGAAAATAACATGGAGGCTAACTTTCCCAAGAATTCCACTCTGGGCCATTAAAAAACAGTGTGAATCTTTTTCTGATGAGATCATGGTTTTACAATAATGCTGAAAAAAGAAAAAAAATATCAGGCACAGAAACTTGAAATCATCATGCTAACTCATGTAACAGTGATGGCACTGAAAACACCACTTTTGTAAGAGCATCAAATTCAACTATTCGGGTACCCAAATTCTCTATGTAAGAACTTCATTCAACACCTCTTTTGACTGAGCAAGCTACAAAAGAGTTTCCATATTTCAGATGGAGAATACCCTTTCAATTCAGCATTTACCTTTCTAAAATTCACTTTATTTGAAGAATGACCATATTTCATTACTTCAGTTTATTTAGTTTCATGTTTTCTTTCCCCTTCTATCAACACTAAGTACAAATTCACCTGCTGGCATTTCAGAATCACTCAGCAATCATAACCCACCGCTCTGCAGTGCTGATTCACATCTTCTGTGCTGACTTCAGAGAGAACAAAACAGTAGTATGTGACCAGCTCAATATTGAAAAAAACTAAAAAAGTTTAGATGAGAAATTTTGTACTGAACTGCCCAGAGGCCTCTCTATTTCACAAAAATGCTGAAGTTCTATTGCAAATTCAAGCTTACTAACAGTGAAAAGTTCCTCTTGGGTTTTTTTGAAACAGCCAAGGACTGTTGACTTCAATAATTATTTCTCCAGTCATCTGTGATTCAACTGATCCAATTCAGCATGCCACAACACTGTTCTGTACTTTCTTGCTGTTTCCTAAATGATTAACAGTTCTAACAAAAGAAGTCTTTGCAAGAAGTTTGTGTTTGCTTATAAAAGATAAAACATCCAATCTTTTCCCCAACATCACTTGGCTACCAGTTGACACTACCATTCCCTAAATCAGCACCACTAGAATGAGTTCCAGTGAGGGTTGGTTTACTGGTTTCTAAATTCTAGGATACACAACTGAGAAATCCTGCTGAATAAATACCCCTTGGTGACCAATTCCACATAAGGAGCTATGGCAGCCATTGCAAATGCATTGGCTCCTTGGGGATCACATTCCAATCTTCTGCTGGGTGGTGTCGTGCTGCTTTCCTTCCAGAGAGCCATCTTCTTGTGAGCCAACAGCAGAGCCTACCTGCTGGGCTGCCACAAGACAGAAATGTTTCTCCTTTGGAAAGCAGAAACAGGAGGTACCAGCTTCCTGAATTATCACAGCTGACCTTAGAAAAGTATTTTGTACATTTCTATTAAATTTCTCCAAAATGTTATATGAGTAACATTCCTCATGGGCTTTACAGTATTCCATCAGGTGTTTCCAAAATCTAAAGAGACAGGATGCATCAGGAATTATGGCTGTGCTCTGACAGTCTGCAGTATGGTCTTATGCTAGAAGATGAAACTGTATCTTCTCTGATGGATTGATCTTAAATACAAATACATATTCAGTGAGTAATCTGGACAAAAAGTGGTTCATGATACTCGAAGGCATCTTGGTAAGGGATGCCATGGCAAGGAAGAGTGAACATCATATTTTATACATATTTTTCTTTTATTTATTTATTTTAATTTTCATGGAAAATTATGCACGTGTCACTATTTTATCACCTCTTAATTAATATATGTAATTTTAAAAAATCAAAACAGGAATTCAAAGTAGATCACTGTGTTTAGAAATGTTTAGTATGCAAGGAAAACAAATGCCTTACTTATAGCACAAAACTCTGTGGCATACACTAAAGTTCATCTGTGCTATGCACAGAACTGTACTTGCAAACAGCAATTTACAGAGTACCTGTACTCTGGGACCAATAGAACAATGAATGCCTGCTGAACTGCAACTGTGGACTCACCTCTGGTCATTTTAAAGGCCTGGCTAGACAAAAGTCATAGCTGAGCCCTGATCTAGCGCCAGTACCAATCCAGGCTGGAACAGAAACTGGACTAGATGACCTCCAGAGGCCCCTTCCAGAGAACATTTCTATGATTCTCTGATTTCATGGTACTGTGCAAGGTTACCACATTCTTAACAAATGATTTTATGAAAAAAAAAAGTCATGGTAACAAAAATCTCGCAATCAAAACTGGACTTTTGAATTGTATCAAGACAGCAGCAATATATTATGAAATCAACATCAACACTGACATATTAAAATAAATGCAACAGAGGCATCCAGCTGAAAGAGGATCACTTTCTCCAAGTTGGATAATCGACTTCTACCTTATCAAGAGATCATATTAAACCATTTCTTCTGACCACATGTTGCCTAAAGCCCGATGAGGTAAGCCTACAACTCTGTAAGCGTTTACATCCTTTTAAAATTTTTTGTTGTATTTTTGCCCAGTGGTTCATACTACTACTTTTAAGGTAAACAGAATTTTGTTTGCACACTCATTTAAAAGTTGTAGTGCAACGTCAAACTTATCAAAGGATTAAAGTGAAGGCAGTCAGCTCCTTAGAAAAACATTATACCACCAGAAAAGCAAGGGTTGGGCTCAAGAAACCAGATTCAAGAAATGAAGCCAAAAACAATTCTTCTCCTTACATCCTGACATATGTACATCCTCTTCAATAAACAGCGACTGTTTTGATTTCGAGCTGAGGACATTACCAAAACCTGACACTATTTTTAGACAGTGTTTATTAAATAAACACTGTATCTTAGTTCCTTCAGGGATGCAGAGGGATGCAACTGTTGCACGGTTCACCTGGTGGCCTGACGCCAGGACAGCGTTTCTGACACATACTCCATACAACCGAGGGAACCGCGGGGCTCACTGCCATCCCCGCTGCGGCTCCGGGACACCGGGAAAGATGGAACGAGGCGGGCCTTGGGGGCGTTAAGGGAGGCCGCGAGTGGGATGAGGTGCGGCAGGAGCCGCGCTGGTTTGGCAAGGCTGGGTGCCGCGTCCTGGGTGCCTCTGCGGCCCGCACAGCTGCGGGTACCGCTGCCGGCCCCTGCCGGCCCGCAGACCCGCCTGGCACGGCAAACGGAGCGCTGGTACCCGGCCGGCCCCGGCTCCCGGCCCTGCGCGCCCCCGCGGGCAGGCGCGCACACAGACGCGCATCCACAGACAGACACACGGACGGCCGCGCACAGACACTCACTTGATGTCCTCCCAGACGGCGGGGCCGTAGTTGCGGATGACGAGCAGCTCCAGGGCGTGATTGACGAAGCCGTACTGCGGGGCAGGACGAGGCGGTGGCACGGTCAGTACCCGGGCGGCAGGGGAGCCCCTTCCCTCGCCGCGCAGTATCCCACCCCACCCTGCACATCACCCCGCCGGGAAGCGACCCCACCGAAACATCACCCATCTCCCCCGAAACAAAGCTATGGGGCCCGGCTGCCCGCTTCCCAAGCCGCCCCTCAGCCCCTTCCCTCCCACCGCGGGCCCGGAGCCGGGCAGAGCGGACGCGGTCCGGCCCCGGGCAGGGCAGGCGGCCCGGCGGAGCTCACCATGGTGCCGCCGCCGCCGCCGCCAGCAGAGGATGGGCCCGGCCGCCTCACCGCCTCCCCCAGCCGCCGCCGCCCCGAGTGGCACCCGCCGGCAGCCAATGGCGACCGCGACCGCTGCCCGAGGGGCCAATGGCGGGCGCGGCCGCCGCGCTCGTCGCCAATCAGAGGCGGAGGCGGGGCTGCGGCAGCCGAGGGCCGCGCGGGGGCTGCGGCCGGCGCCGCCCGGGGCTGAGGGGCGGCCGCTGCCGTGCCCGGCCCGGAGCCGGGGATCAGCCCGGGGCTGAGGGGCGGCCGCTGCCGTGCCCGGCCCGGAGCCGGGGATCAGCCCGGGGCTGAGGGGCGGCCGCTGCCGTGCCTGGCCCGGAGCCGGGGATCAGCCCGGGGCCCGGCTCGTTCCTGCTCGTACCCATCCCGCACGCAGTGCTTGCATGGGAACCTGTAGGGCAGTTCTCTGTGCAGCGGCTGACTTCACAAGAATGCTTCAGTTGTTTCTTGTACCCACGCAACCACTTAGTTTTTAGGGAGAAAAATGTCCCCAAAAAGGGGAAGTATCAGAGCGACAAAGTGATCCCAGACATTTCTGCTCCTGTGTATTCATTTCTCAAAGACCAGTGAAGTTAAAAGCATAAAAATGGGTGCTTTCAGTAAGGGATTTTTAGTGTGTTTTTGAGTCCTTCCAGGTGTCAGTGTGAATAAATACAGCACTCTATCATTAACCTACTGAACATGGATTCTTAGACAGTTCTCTGGGTAAGGTATGACCCTTACAACAGAAGGTTTTGAGCAGAGACAATATGCCAAGGCCAGTTTGGAAATAACACACTCTATCATGCTGTCATATACAAGAAATAAATAAAAAAAAAAAAAAGATAATACAGCACTGTATATTTTAAAGCCCTTTGTACGATCAAAAGACCTGGTCCTGATGTATGAAATAAAAAATCTAAGGAGACCACTAACTTTTTAAAACTTGTTAAGGACGAATCAAAGCATACTAAAAATATAATTAGTTTATGTAGGAGTATAAGGGGATGAGTACCTACTACCAATGTAGTAGCTCTTGGGCAGAAACCTTGCTGCATGAAGCCATAACCACTAATCAGACCAGATGGATTCTAAATGTAGGTAAAATCACAGAAGTTCAGACCTTAGTAAAATAGTGCAAAATAAGTTTAACATTTGAACTGTTCACACAGTTCTTGAAAAAAATATGAATCATTGATGTTGGAAGTTCCATGTAAATAAGTTTTAAAATGGTGGCATGTAAATATTTTGAAATTTCAGCCACTGCCTGGTCAAGTTTTGAATCTGTGTTAGGAGCTTTTAAAAGTTCTAGAAAGTGAGGACATGAATGGATAGGCATTAGAAATTTGGCAAAATCATCTCAGTAGACATTCTAAGAACAGCAGAAGCAAACTCTAGTTTTAGCTCATGTAGGCATAGTCATCAGTTCTACTTAACACAGTCCAAATCTACTAGGAAAACCAATTATAGGTTTTTTAAAAGAGTGACTAAGAACAAAAGCTTCAGTATAACCAGTTAAAATCATAAAAGTAATGTGCTTATTTTAAGGGAGAAAGAAAATATTTAGATAAATTAACCAAACTGTTCCAAACTACTGGTTGAATATCTCTGTGTAGAAAACCAAATAAAAACTGAAGAGATGTAAATCTCTAAAAATCTCTTCAATTTCCAGGAAACTGGCGACAGAGATAATGTAATAAATCATACTACTGGAACCAGACCAAAGGCTGTGCTTTGCTGTAGCTAAAGAGGGGTTGTCACCAGTTAGCTAAGATTCGAACACGTCAGGTCACTGTCTGCTTTTTACTTTTTCACAGGGAGCGAACTTTGGGAAAATCGGAAAACTCATCCTACCATACAAATGTTGTTACATCTTCGTGTGCCTGCTGCTGGTAATGAAAAGACAACACCTGGGACTTTTGCCCTCCAGTGGGGTTAGTCTTCTCCCTCAAGAACTTATAAAAGAGTTTTGAGGACACAAATGTCAAGGAATTCCTGGCAGCATGCCCCAGGCAGGAAACAAGTTGACTGTATTGAGAACAGGTGTTAAAAAGTATTCTTCACAGGTTTCAAGGGAATCCACTTTGTATATGAGGTAAACCCTCATGCTCATGAAGTATTAGAGAGATTATATGAAAATATTTTTAGTTATGGTTTTCAGAAGGTGGATTATCTGGTGATTTTGTGTACCTGAGTGACACTTTTTCGAAAGTGCTGACATCTACAAGGGTCAAAATTGCCTTAGACAAATGTGAAATTGCTTTTCTTCTGATTTGGTTCAGGCTTGGTAGGTTGCATTTGCAGGCTGTTCTTGTTTATAATCTTCTTGATTAACCCATTATAATACAAATGGAAGTTCTAGCCAAGGTGAGATTTCTAAAATGTGAAGTGAAAACGCCATGGTCAGAGTAAAAGCAGGCAGTGATTGATTTATTTTTCTAAAACAGGGGTCTCCTTTTGAAAGTTTGGAAGATGCTGAATTGAAGAATTCAACCAAGTGGTTTGCTGAGAAGGACAAGCCTCCATTCCAGATATCTGCTCAATCAAGACAGTCTGGAAGTCTTAGGCAAGAAGATTTGCTTTTGTCTGAAGGAGAGGCTCAATGTCAATAAGATAAATGTCAAACTAAGCTGTTAATAGTGAGATGTGTTTCCAAGGCCAAACCACGTCAGTATCAGGACTGTTATGCCACATGCATTATGCACATCACACAAACATCTGGACTGTATCTGAGGCACTTACATAAAGCCTTCAGCTTATTCCACTATAGCACACAATCAAATTCCCATTTGGTGACCCTCATGCACTAAGTACATGTTAAACGTGCTTTATTTTAACATGTCTCTTCCTGATTTGAGATGCTGACTTCATCTGGCAATTCTTGGTGAGATTCATGAAAGCAAAAAGTAGCATAGGATCCTCTTATGCTGTGTGAAAGGGCAGCTGCTGAGACAGAAACATTCAGCTCAATATGGTTTGTGTTAATGCACAAGCACTATAAAACAAAGGAAGTATTTTAATAAGTTGCATTTTTTACTTTGGACTTTGCTTTTACAGTTTATTTTGTTACTGAAGTCCTGATTAAAAAGACTGCCTTATATGGTATTGCTGGATTCCACTTACTGAGGATGGAGTTACTCTACTGACATGGACTGAACTACAGGTATTTTCTAGTTATGGTCTGAGAACTGACATTTGGAATTGTCATAAAAATACTTCTCAGGTGCAGAAACACTCTTGTAAGTTCACTTCAGCAAGATTCATTATTTCTACTATACCACTATACAGTGTTGTCCTATATCATTACATTAGTTTTTCAGTCCTGGTATTCCACAAGCTATGATGAACCAGCCCTAAATATTCCCATGCTGTTCTGTAATGCAGTAACGTGTACATTTGAGAAACAGAGAGCTCCATTGCATCCTCCTATTAGAGGAATGAAATCTTAGCCATGCAGAGCAAACTAATCATATGCATGAATTTTCCCCAACATCATCTGCAATCAGTGGAAAGATTTCTGTTAATTTTCACATGCTTGTAGTCCAGAGCCCCTGGGAATGCCTTTGTCCTTGATACTTCTTTGGCACATTTTGTTTGGGCTGAAAAATCAGAAGAGTGGAAATGTTTCTGTCTGAATCCAGTTCTTTTCCCATCCTTGGGATGTTACTGCATGTATTCTCTGTTATTTCCCCACTGTGTGCTGCTGTGTGTGCAGGATATGCATTTGCCATAGTAGCACAAAAAATTGTAATTTTCTACTGCTCAAGAAATGAGAAGCAATTTTAGCACAGATCTTCAAAGGCCATCTTATAACGGGGCTGCAAAGCAATGTGCTCATTTGCATTTCTATTAGGAAACCACTGGCTCGACTTTGCTTTCAGCATCAAAAGTCTGCCGAACCAGATGAGACACACAACTTTATAAGGTTGTTTACTTCATTTCAGATTCTTTCACAGTTTATTATTTCTGTGACTAGCTTTTCAGATTATGTTCCACCCTAACTGCATACTTAACATTCAGATCCTACTGCTTGTGTTCTGGAGAGTTTGTATCTTTAAACTGTTGCATCTGGGTGTAGCAAAGGTTCGAGAATCATCGATTATCTTTCTTCTTTGTGTTTCAGTATCAGACCAATGGTCAGTAAACTAAGACAGTGGCTTTTCCTCTCCCTCCATGCTCTGCAGAAAAGGACTGCCAGTGAATCCTATATGCAAATAGGATTGGAAAATTTAAAATTAAACCAAAACCAATTAAACCTTATATCTGATAATTTTCTTCCTATGCAGTTGTAAGCAGCCACACAATCAGAGGTGGTTTTAAAAGTCTCAAAAGACTGTTAGGGCACACACCTTGCAGACTTTAGAGGCAGAAAAGCAAGTCCTAGCTCTCATTTCAGAAAGTTATATTTGGTTTCTGCCAAGCTGACTTAAGATAAACTGGAGCAGAGCTTTGAAAGCAACTCAGTACCTTGTACGCTCTGTGGCAAACAGCCACAAAAGTCTTTGCTGTTGCAGGAAGCAAATCTCCCACCGCTTTCACAGAACAATGGGTAGGCATTAAAAAAAATGTTAGCAGATGGAGTGGCCTGTAGGTTGTAGGATGGGTGGGGTTTGAAAAAGGGTCCCCTTGCCAAGATTCAAGAGCAATTCCCTTAATTCTGATGGCCTTTGGTTGGAAATACTGATTTTCCCCCGTACTATTAATTGCAGCTGTTTCTGGAAAGATTGCAAAAGAAAATTATGGGAGAAGTAAACTGGGTTTGGGGGAGGTCTCAATTCTGCCTTCACAATTTTCCCAGGAAGAAGTAGATCTGTCCCAGGGGCTCAATTATCTGTGCACTTCACTGTTCTGTCAGTTTCCGTGACTCCCTTTGCTCTGGTTTTGCACAGTAGTTCAGAGAGAAGGAAAGCATCAGCTCCACACTAATTGCACTTCCTCTGACACCAGCAATGCAAATTTTTTCTGACATCCCCCTGAAATCTTATCAGGTCATGCCTGAACGAAATAAAATTAATTGAATTCTTTTGGTATAGCTTTCACTTTAGCTATGTCAGTGTTAAGATTCAAAGGACCCACTTTTTATTTCAAGGGCCATTTAGACTTCTTTGGCGAAGAAACTGCAGTGATAAAAATGTATCTTCCATCACATAGTCTAAGTGTAAACAGGAATCAGCTACACAGAATCTTCATGAACTAATAAAATAAAATTTCACACATAACAAAACTGTTTTTGGACATAATACTAAGGTATTTTTATATTCATATAAATAGCATTGCATAGTCTCTGAACATTTTCACAATATCATACACTATACTACAGAAGAGATCAACTTAAAAACAATTCTATTATTTTCTTCCAAAATGTCCAAGTATTGCGTCAGCTAATTGCCTTCCTTCTGTTTATCTCAACAACTTGCTTATTAGCTTTCTGATTCCTTTTTTTCAATTTAAATGAAATGATTAGTTAAAAGGTGAAAAGAATATTTTAGATCTAAGTGAAAAGATCAATTAAAATATTTGTACCTTGTTAAGTACATATTTATTCAGCAAAAGAATTTAAACTGAGGAACAGTTTCAGTGAGACCTAAATTCTTAAATTATGTTTAAAGCTAAATGGACTTATGAAGGATTTATTGTAGAACAGGTCTGAACACAAGCACATTTTAAAGCACTTTCATGAATCTTTGTCTTAGATATGTGCCTAAATCCTGTTTACTTCCCTTAGACTCAAGTATGTTTCTTTCAGTGCACACTAAAGCACCTCAGCAGAATTCTTCCTGGAAGGCTGTCACCTAAGGAAGGTTATCAAGAACTGCCATGATGAACATCCTATCATCTGATGACAGATTTATATGGAATTTGGCTTTGAGCATGGCCCTCATCCAGTCAGCAATAGTTGTCTTCTAGGAACAAAAGGAAATTTCCTCCTAAATGTACTTTCCATTCGGTCTGTGAAATAAATCCTTTTTATTTAAAAGTCTATTTATTTCTTAACCAGGATGGATAGATTCATACTGACCTCAGTAATTTCTGGTTTGAACTGTCAGGAGTCAAATACTCCCCCATATTCTATATCCAGAGGTAGCCACACAGGACTGCTAGTAACATCTGGGTATTTCTCTCAATAGAACAGAACTATCTGACCAATATAATATTGGAAAGATCAGTCTCCAAGATTTGCATAGTTCTTGTTTCCTTGAAACACTGGGGTCCAAAGTGTTACAAATACATGTGCCTGTATATATGTATATATATGTGAGTATGTATATATGTATATATGTGTGGGTATGTGTATATATATAAAATTTTCTGGTTCCATTTTTGTGCCACAGAACTATTTCTAAGTATCTTGGATGGATATAGTAGACCTGAGGAAGGATTCAATGGTTCAAGTTTTGTTCAAATGCTCCTTACAGGAAATCTGAATTGAAATATGTCTTTAAAACGTTCTTAATTCTAGTCTCTTTTAAGGTCTTTTCTCAAGATTCTGATGCCACATGTATGAGTTTCTACCAAAAACTAGTAGGATTAAATGGTTTATTGAGCTTTAGAATGTACCAGTCAAGATCAAAAAATGAACAAAATAGCACCTTAGTCTAATAAAATTGCTCCCTGTAAATATTAAGAGACCAAAATCTGATTTAGTGGTTTGAACAGACATTTATGGCTTGATATGCCAAATCCCAGGAGCTGAAGAGGTCAGAATAATAATACCTGATACAAATGGGAGTAGTAGTACATGCATAAGTGGTGCAGTTCTCCAGCCTATAGTTGGGATCAAACTGTACAGCACAGAGGAATTTCTGGGCAGATGGATCTGCTAGTCAGAGGCAGAATCCTAAACTCAGAACTCTTAACTAACTCTATTCTGCCAGTTCCACAGGCCAAGCCTTTAGAATTCTCCACTCATATTCCAACAGCCACAACAAAAAAGTTTGTACTGTAGTAGTACTGATTTTTGTGAATGTGTTCAGATGTTTAAAAGCATCTCTTTTCACCTGAAAATTTCCCCGGCAACTTCAGAGTGAGCATGCGATGGGCATTTCCATAGCACCTCACACCCACATTGCATCCTCAAATAAGGATCAGAGATTTAAGCTGGTGTGCTTCCATCCCATACAGTCTGACTGGAATTCCATTTCTAAGCAACCATTCCAAAGCATATTTTATTACACTTCTGTTAAAACATTTCAAATTTAATTGACAACAAAAAGAAAACATTTATTGCTGTAATACATAATAACAAGTGGATATTATTATTTTTAAGTACTTAAAAACCCTAAGAACTAAAATAGTTTGATGATTACAGAGATGTTAGTATGTGATTATACAGTATTTTAATCTATATTCATTTTATACACAAAATAAAGTTCATGAAACAGTAAGCAGCAGCTCTGCTATGCATGTGTATTAGCTACAATTATCAGCCTGATCCAGAAAATGCTGAGCACCCTCATACTTTGACCAGCCAGTGTGAGAAGATGATCAGCAGCCTTCTAGGATGGGGCCCAAATGATGCACTGGAAGGAGTATGTGATGGCAGTGACATACTTTAATATTTTAATGGACATTTTCTTATGGAATCTAAGAAAATACATTTTCATAGTCATTGATAAGCACCAGCTCACAACACTGCATGTGGCTGCATCACTTGCACATTACATTTCCTGACAAACTGCATATACAATACATCTAGAATTCTCAGTATAGAGAGAACTGTCGCACTTACAAATTACCACAGGGAAAATACAATTTATAGTAGCATTTCCAACAGTGACATTGCAACATTACTTTAGCTAATATGTTCCTTATGCAAAGGAGAAATAAAAAGTAGTCAGTGACATACTTCCTGAAATTTTAATACTGGCTTTCAGGTGTTAACAATCTAAAGTGCTTTCATGTTTCATACAGTTTTAAAAATTTTCAATTTGTACCAAAAAAAAATCCAAATATTTATAAATTTATTCTATACATTTCTGAATGTACAATTTAGTCTATTCCTGTTTCCTCACCAAAAAAATTGGCATTGCCATCTCCCAAGTCTCTCTTTTGAAACCAAGTCTGCGAGTTTGTTCCTTGAATATAAGCATCCAGAAAATAGCAAATTCCAGGGATATCACTTGGAAAATTTGGTGGAAGCTCCTCTCTTGAGCGCGGTGTGAACACAAAACCTGGGTATTCCTTTAACAACCTAAAACAAAATTGGATCTCGATTAAAAATCAATCAGTCAGTAAGAAGTGCAGATATTCAATAATTCTTCATGTATGGCAGGGAGAATCCAACTTAATTTTTATAGTTATTTACTGGAAATATAAAAAATAATGTTTACATAGTAACCTCAATAACTATTAACTTGTGCATCAGTGCAAATAACAGTTTCTCCTCTTTTTTGTCTTGTCAATGTTTGCATGTAGGTGCTATGTTTGTTGTAAATATTTTCAAGAATTATTTAATGCTGAAAACTAGGTCACATCCATCCACACATCAAATGCACCATAATTAGTATTTCAAAGAAGAGAATACTGTGAACCTTATTAATTAAACTATTCAGACTCTCTAATCAATTCTAATATTATTTGCTTTTTCACAGATTGAAACAGAGACTGCTAATCTGTAGGGATAAATTTTGGTTAAGTTGTACCAAAGCTTTTAAACAATTACTGCAATATAAAGGAGTTGTGCAAAATGCCAAAATGTTATCCATGTGTCTTTAGAATTGGTGAATGAATCAAAATTTTAAAAATACACCAAACAAAAAGGAGGTTAACACTTTGTTCACTCAGGAAAAAAAAAAATAAAGAAATTCCACAACAACAATAATTTACCAATTAATCACCTTGCCTACTTTTTAGGGGTATGATTCAAAATGATTTTCCATATGATGGGAATGGAAAAACAATCACTGTTGGCCAGCATTGCTTATGTTGACATACACAAGCACTAGTGATGCTATTGCGATCTCTGTGCTTTCAGAGTGCATGATCAAAAGGGTTACTTTCTCTGTGCTCTAGTACCTGTGCTACTTTTTCTAAATCACCTATCCAAAATCATCTAAAGCTTGGCACCATCTGTGTCACATAACACATGCTGCAGGGGATGTCAGGAAGGATCCTGTGCCAAATTCTCTGTCTAATGCTGGATGCAGAACATTGCCACAAGGCATTATCAGATATGTGGCAGTGGGTACAAGCTGAATAGGAAAAACAGACCACAGTCCAGGCTACAGTGAGGGTAGATGAGCTTCCTTAAAAAGTAATAATAATTTATAATTTTGCTTATTTTACCCAGCCAAAAAACAACAGGAAGATAACAGACTACTCCAGTAACTACAGCAGGTGGACATTTTACATACTGCACTGTACCTGTAAGTCGTTGGGCTGACATTTATTTTTCTAGGTATACTGCAAGATTCAAACTTATTAGCAAGGGTCACATTATTTCCAAAAAGGCAATAACGAGGCATTTTAACCCCAACAACTCCAGCAAAGACAGATCCAGAATGAAGTCCAATACGCATCTTTAAACAAAGGAAAGAAAACAGCACTATTAGGTAAAATAGAATTGGTAGTCAATTTTATAAATTGTTCTTCATTTAAGAAAAAAGAAAGAAAGACTGAGCTACTAAAATAAACAGGGTTAGCAGAGTCTCCTTAAAATAGCTGTACTCTGGTCATTACTGCTCATGGAGAAGGAACTAACTGAAGTTTATCTTGTGCTGCATTTTTAGTCAATAATTCTACCATATCAAAATATGACTGTGAACTGCTGTGAACTGAGCTCATACTCAAGATTTTTGACTCTTAGCTGCTGCTGTTTTTTATGGTTCTTTTTGGTAGGTTTGGTTTTTTTTTGGTTTTTTTTTGAGCTGTGTTCTTTTTCTCATGTGCATTATACATGTGTAGAGGTGTTTTCTTCAGAACAGCATTCTGACTAAAATAATGGCATGATGCCAGGAACCTTGTATGTCTACTCTGAATACTACTCTTTGCATATCAAGAGAGTATCATACCAGTACGATGAAGTTGCAGTTTCTAACTTTGAGTGTAAAAGTAGAAAAACCTGCAAAAAAACCAAAATCCACCCACATTGTAAAGATGGCTGAAATATGTTCATCAAAATGCAAGTCTGATTCAAAGTATGCCATTTACAGTCACACCTTTTTTCCTTGGCAATTGATATGTAAAATGACAGTAGATTGTGTGACAAATTTATTGCTTTGCACAATAGACAATCTTTTCATGAAACGTTTAATTGAAATAGATGCATGTTTTCATTAAAAATAGATAGTTTTCTTCTAAGAAGCCTCTGTTAGGTACTTACACAATATTACATTTTATCCTTATTTTAAAATAGTTTAAAAAATGTAGTTGTAGCATTTGCATGTAAATTGTACACCCATTATAATATTGCCAGGATGTTTCCAGATTTTTTAAGTGTAACTTAATTTGATACTGCAAAATACAAAAAGAACAATATTTATTTATAATACAATACTGCTGTTCTGTGTGATAAATGTGGAGCACATAATCCTCTTAATAACCATTTTCTTTTTCTTGGAATACAAGTATTCTTTAATCTAAAATTAAAACAAAACAAAACAAAACCACTAAGCTTTCTGGAGGAACAATGAACAGATAAATGTTAAAAATTAGCAAATGAAAAACATAATGAACTGAGACACCTCTATTAAAAATAATAGGATGCCATTCCAGGCCATCTGAACTACATTGAAGGTCCACATCATTTTTCATGCACACAGACCTTTCTTTCTCTTTCTCAGTAAGAGATAATCCTATATGCAGTACATGTGTATGTTCTCACTGAAAGGAAGCCATAAATATAATTACCACTGCATTTAACAGTTGCTTTGACAGCATTAACACCATTATCTTATGGTGGTTCAGTATCTGACTGTGAAACAAGAACAGCAATGGAATCCTCCAAAGCTGTGTGGATTACTACAATCAGAACGTCTTTGGGCATTCATATTCATAGCTTCTGCGTCAAAAGACCTGCAGTCTAATTTGGAAAGAGGATTAGTCATTTCCTTAGAAAAGAGACTATTCCATGCCACTGACAGTTTTATTGCTACTGAGACAAGAACTGCAGCATGTCAAATTGCACCTATTCACTTCACTGCATTTGTCTTTTGAGTTGATTTTCGGATCTCTATTTCACCTTTACCACTCCACAAAACTCTCATCCACAAATCTAAAAAGGTCAGCTTCTCCAGCCACAGTCACTTGATTCCCCAAATTCTCTAAGTTAATGCAATGATGTGAAATTTCCTTAAGACAAAATCCCAGAAAGCAACTAAACAAAAGAGCTCAGTTTAACCAAATGTAATACAATAAAATATATGACCTTGATAGGCTCTCCATGGGGAGACACCACCTCGTCTGACAGTTCCATCATCTTCAGGGCCATCAGCGCTATTTGAACAGCATGTGTTTCACTTTCTTTGTGCAAGCCTCCAGCAACACAGTAGGCATCTCCAATAGTCTCAACCTAAAACAAGCATATTTGTTCCTTACACTTAGAGTGTTTGATAAACATAAACGAACTGCCTAACTTCAGTAAGAATTGTAGCTAAATATAGTTCTTGACTAAGTCTCAGTTTTCCTGCAAAATTATTCAAGTACTGGACAAATCTTGCAGTATCATGCAAAAGGAAAAACTGCACAACTTTTATTTATTGTTGGGCATAATTCTAAAATAGTTTTCCTTTTTCATTTACAGTCAGGCACCCCCAGCTACATTAAACTCCTGTTTACTGCAGAGTCACAGCACTGTCATTGAAATTAATTTTTAAAATTAACTGTTAAATTTTGAGGGTTTCTTTCTTGACTGAATGAACAGCTGTTTGCATTCACTGTTTTTGTTTGTTTGTTTTGTGATTTATTTTGTCTTTCATTTGAAAAAGGTTTATAGCAAAATAACTTTTGGACCTCTATTATCTTCTGTCCCACTTATTCTTAATTTCCTTTCCTGCCCCAGAATCCCAAAGAAAAGCAATGAATTGTGTACCTTGTAGACATCTAGCTCTCCACATTGGTAATCAAAGCGAGTATAAAGCTCATTAAGCATGGTGATAACCTGCATAGGTGAGCATTGGGAACAGATGGCAGTGAATCCAACAATGTCAGAAAAAAGCATTGTGACATTATTAAATTTCTTGGCTTGTACAACTTGTCCCTGCCACAGCTGCTGAGCAACCTCTCCAGGAAAAATTGAAAACAGAAGATCTACAGTCTTCTTCTTCTCCTCTTCAAGTGCTTGATGGGCCTGCTCAAGGGTTGCTTTTAGCTTTCCTAACCTCTTCTTCAGTCCATCCTGGGCTCTGGCCTGCTCTCCTATCAGAACAACATCTCTTAAAGCATTGTGAATGGGAATATCAGAGAGGTACAATCCACGTCCTGTAAAATCTTCTAGTCTGTCCACACAGGGAGATCCCAAGAATAGAATGGCACTGGATTCAAAAATATAAATCATTTGGCCTTTAAGATCCATTACCTGAAACAGTTAAAGAAACAAGAATTCAGGCAAAACATGCATGGCAATGGTCTAGAAGCAAGAAATTTTAGAGAAAATACATTTTGCTAAAATGTAACAAAATCAAGACTGGTCCATAGTTCTTACATTTTCATTTAGATGCTTAGAGAAAACATGGGGAGCTGAATCACAGAGCCATCAAGCAAGTTCATTTTTATTCAGTCCTCTGGTACAAGAGGACCCCAATTTAAGGATAAACACCTAATTATGTCTGAGTGTCAGTTTATCTCAGGGAGAAAAGAAAACCAAAAAGAATAATTTTGTCTATTATTAACAATTGATAAAATGTGTTATTACAGTGGCCTCTGAATTTCTACTAATAACTAGTTCATGCATCACTTTCTCCATAAGAAAAAGTGATAAAATATGCTTCAGTTTTATCACAGGATGTTCAGTACTCACTGAAATTTAAAATTAAAGGCAGAAATGGCAGGAATATCCAATTTTAATAGTCTATAAAAAGAAAAATATTTTCTGTGAAGTGTTTTTTCGTCTCTTCTGTAGTCAGCAGTGTAATGTGGTGCAGAGCTTAGCTTAACACAGCTCTGAAAGACCACTTTTTTAATAAAATCTGTTCCCTACTAATAGACATTTGCATATGCAAGTACATGCAGAATCAAAGCCAACTGTACTACCCCTTGTAACCATTCTAGTGCAGAAATGGATCTGAGATGAAGTAGCTACAGCTTTTAATAGTAGCTACATTAGTAACTGGGTAAAACTTCTTAATGGTTCCTCATTGAAGTTTTTGGAGTGCTGAGTCTGAGCTGGTAGTTCATCCCAGAGTGCCTCAGGTGTATATAGGCTGGAATTCAGCTAGGGCCAGGAACAAATAATAACAGTCATTGAATATGAGATTTTTTTTACTGTCCCAGGGCATTTGTCACAGACCCAGCTTCAGCAAAGATAGTTGCAATCCCATCAGCTGAAACTAAGTTGAACCTTTGGTGATTGTATCTGATAAAAACATCAGAGTATCAAAGATTCCAAAACACCAAAGGCTGAATGAGCACAGAAAACATCTATTTTCCCCGAACTACAGCTGTTCCCAAATGACTCCCAAATGACTTTGTTAAAGCTTTTCTTGCCACTGTCTTTGTGCTGAAGATGCCCTTACTCTCAGCAGCATGGCATATCACTGGCTTTATCTCAGTATTTAATTATTGAAATAAATCAAATTTACAGTCAGATTTTACTTCTGTATAAGTCCTAAAGCAGAGTTTTGACTGAACGTTGGCTTCAGAATCTGAATTACATTTGACTACCCTAATTAAATCATTATTATACAGTTGTATCATACGTAGAAAATGCAAAATGCACCATGTAACTCCATCTGATGAAAAAAAAAATCCTGGTAGAAGTAATGGTGATAAAAAGTCTCTTACCATGGATGGTTTCATATCAGTATTATCCCATCTTCTAACTCGTACAGTAAACTGCATATTTAGCATGGTCATTATTGCACTAAAAGTGCAGCTTACTTTGGGGGTAAGAATTTCAAAATACTCTTCAAAATTTGGCTTAGCTTGAAATTCTCTCCTGGTCAAAAGTCTTCTTATCCCATTTCCAATTTGAAGAACTGACATATCCTTGTCAAACATAAAATGAAATGGGAAAGTCTTACAGAACACAGAGGCAGGAATCACAAGTGAAGACTGTGGTTTACACGGAGATAAGGAAGGTTTTGCACTTTTGACTTGTATAGAATACAGCAAATAAGGCTGATTAGCAAACTCAGTGCAGTCATTATGGAAACAAGGAGGCATGAGCATCACTTCCACCTCAGTTTCATACAAAATATGAGCTGCTGCTTTAATGATACCAGGTAGAATAAGACTTGTGATTTTCTTAGGAAAGAAATAATAAACATTTAAGAAGTCCTGATCTTTCTCCAGGCATAATATGGAGGCATCTTCAAGTCTGTCCTTTTTTCCTGCTTCTTGGTTGTGGCTACTCTGCTTCAGCAGAGTGGTGAAACTATTCAAAAAGTCCTTAAGGGTGCCTCCAATAACCCCTAATATGTGTTCATCCTCTTCATAGCATATTTTGAATAGCTCTTCACCAAGGGATTCCCGTAGAGACTCCACAGGAACACCTGCACAGAACCACATTTTAGTTAGAACTGCACTCATCCTGAATCACAGGCTAACCTCCCCATTTTTTTTCCAAAACAAACAATATCCTTCCCTGATACATCATTGACATCTGAAGGCACTCTCCTTTAGGAGTCCTGGAAACAAGGCCTGGAAATGGGGGGACAATTGGTTGTGATTTAGAAAGATCCAAGATTCAGTGCTCTTTGTAGAGATGTAAGACAAAATGGATGCAAGTTTTGGCACAAGATTTAACTCAACTCCCTTAGTTTGATCTAAAGGAGCAAAATAAGAAGTTTAAAAACTAACATACAAATAAAACAAGATCTGCAAATATAAGTACTATGTGTAATCCAGTAAACCCTGGGAATATTCTGGAGCAATGAGGCCAATTGGCACTGAATGGCTCACATCATTGCTAGTAAATTTGTTTTACCCAGATAGTTGCATGCAAACTGATGGTTGGAAATATTCCATTTCTCCAATTGTTACTGGAAATCCTTTGAAAAAGTATTGTCTCTCACAGACCAGCTGTGTGCCTGGACCAGTTTAACAGTTTAAGTGTACAGAAGACCATTTTTCAGCTCTAGGAAATATTAATTTACTATTACAGAGGTAGCCAGAGTTACATATTACAAATTACAGAGTTCTCTTCTGACACACAACAGTCCTCAGAATATGAAGTAACATATTAGTAACAAGACTAATTTATATAAAATATATTATATACATATATATATATGTAATAGATACTCTATTTATTTATATATATATATTATTAAACAAGCTTAAATTACCTGCTGCATTAGCATGATCACTGATTATTTTTTCAAAATCTTCTCTATCACCAGTTTTTCTGTAAAGATCATAAAAATATAATAAAACCCCTAAATTATCAAGATAAATGTGGTAAAGACAGTAAGTACAGAAGTTACATTGTCTTTAAAGTGTATAGACTCAGTTCTGCTGATCAAATAAGAAGTTTTGAATTAATTCAAAAGGGGTTCTTGGTAGGATCTTAGATTATCCTATGCATATCTGGTAAATTAAAAGTTTTGTGGTCTGAGCTCAAATTATAGATTACAGTCAAATGCTATTGCCTATCATTGTAACAGTCCTGGTTTTTTGTTTGGTTTGTGTTTTTTTCTTGAAGCCAAAACTAAATTTCCTAACACATTATAAAATACAATTAGCATTTATATTCAAGCATTTTTTGGAATTACAATGCATTTAATTCAAAAGAGGTCAGAACATATTTCTGTTTTGAAAGGAAAAACAAATAACAACTATTAACTACAAAATTACTTATTCATTGGTAGTAATGCAGATATTTGACACAAAACTGCAGCCCTCTGAGTTCTCTGAGGACAATAAATGTCAAACTGAATGTCTGACTCCAAGTTATGAGAAAGACTTATAGCTTAGATTAATCTTCATATAAGCAATAAACTCCTGATACATGCCTTCTGAATTTCTTCACTTGGAATATCATAAGTCTATTTATAGGCAAAAGCAACACAGACATTTAGATTTGTTTTACATTGGCATTATTGCCTCCTTCAGAATATCACAGTAATTTTTTTCTTTTCAACTGATACTCCAGGGAAGCAACACATAATTAAAGAATGGGAAAACATTCATAGCATAAGCCAGTCAGCAATTGCAAAGCACATCTGACCCGCTATCTTTGGTTCAGTCAATGTATGTAAAGTGCTTTAAAAATATCGAGTTTAATTTAAAAGATACACTGCAATTATCTATTCTTATCATGGTGAGCAACAGTGTAGTTTCCAACTTGATTATTTTTCTTCACTTCAGAAAGCAGATTTAAACTGATGGGCTTATTTTTTCAGATGCATTCAATAAACAGAATCAGCAGTGTATCATGAGATGCAAAGAAATTCTGACTTCCTACGAGGCTCAAATGATTAATATTGTATTAGTACTAAGAAGTGCTGAAAATTGAGCTGAGTTCCTCAGAAACAGAAACCAGAAGCCAAGTGAGCTCAGGAAAACATCCAAGTCAATATCTGTAGTGTATGAGTGTTCACTGTATCAGAAACCAAAATCTTTTGTATAATACTAATTGTATTTCACACACTTTCCCTGGGATCTTAGAAACACTGGGCTAGATCCATATATAACCAATCTATTGTTCCATCTATGCCAAGCAGTCTCTGAGCTCCTCCAAAGTCCCTGCCTGCTTTGCTTCTCTGTACAATTTGCCCATTAAGTCAACTTTGTGAGTGATGTAAATATTTTTGAATATTTTAAAATTAACTAAATCATTACTAGCTTACATTACATGAAATGTTACACACCAATTTGACAAGATAATTGAATATAAATTCCAGAAGTCTTGATTCCTGGTCACCACCCCCTTCCTGTCTGAAAAACATTATTGCAGTGAAGTTAGTTACAAACCCATTACACTTACATACCTGGTTTCTTTTATTCTGTGTTTTGCAAGTGTTCTCTGCAGTGCAAGATTCAGCCTTTCAAACTGGGGAAAAAATAAGTATGTCATATGTATATATGTCATTGATGAAAATTTAATCATGAGGTAACATTTCTATACACAGAATTTCTTTGCCATCCTTGGGACTAACAACTTTTTTCAAGACAGTATTGTTGTTAGAAACAGCATGTCACTTCTGTGTTAATGGGGTTTACTTTCTGTTCATCTCTTCAGCTCCAGTACCACTGTAATTAAAATTAAAAAGTTAAGCCCCTCAGTATTAAGCCCGTCAGTTCATGTGCACCAGTGGTAGTGTATTTCAAAAACAGTGATGTTCTTTAGCTCCAAGTTTTCAGATGGCAATAAAGACAGTGCTGCTAAGAAATAAGTATAACTAACACAGCTCTCTATTATTACAAATCCCACCCCCCAAAAAACCACAAAGTACAATGAATACAAAATTATTTTAAAGAAAAGAATAATTTTCGCTGTGTATGCTACAACATCCTCCAGATGAAAATCTAGTCATTGTAGACAGCCTTTATTAGAGAAAGGGTTCTCTAATAAAAGAAACTTTAGAGCATAATGAATATTTGCCTTAAAATACTTCAATCCCATGGTTCCATGTCCCTTCTGCAGTTCCTAATTGGAACAGATGGAACATTTTCAAAATATGTGTATTTCAAATTGTTAGGGCCAGTAAAGCTGTTATATGTATGTAGTCTCTGATAGTCAAACCCCAAACTTCCCACACAAACAGGGTCATAGAATAGTACTATACTGGCATGACAGAATTCAGCTGTCAGGCTTCCTGTGGCCTGGCTTTTCTTTGGTTCTCTTTCCCTGAAGAAACTAGCAGCTTTTACTGCATCTTTTACTTATTGTATTTCCAGGAGGAAAGTTTGCACAACCAAAGAAAATATCACACGAAAGAAAGGCATATTCTGGAAATGTTTTCCAAGGAAAAATCTAAAGTGAATTAGATACATATATACGTATCTATGTACATACCATATACCATGTATATGAACACAACATAAATTACATCTGTGTAGAAACTGATACAATAAGTGGATTGCCATTCAATCCATTACTTATAAACGGGCAATGTTCTCCATACTTCTGTAAAGAAAGAAGCAAATTAAACAACAACATGTACTATATTATATCCCAAATTTAATCAAAAAGTTGTCTGGATGCACTTTGTCCTGGACTTCCAAGCATAGCTCGCTGTCTCCATGAGAAGCTCACGGTTCGATAAGAGGTCATGATGCAGCCCCATTTTGGAGCTTCCAGTTGGAAGGAAGATGATGTTACTCAATGACATTTAAGTAAGGTATATTTTCTAAGCAATGAAAAATATGTTTCTAAACAAGCAAAGCCCTTTTATGGAAAAATAGGATTAGGAAGATGCTTAGGGCTTGACCCCAAATCAGCATGAGAACAGACTTGGACAAAGTTCTGATGCATATGACTTGAATAATTGTAAATAGTAGCAATGATAACCTTGAATTTCAGTGTTTCCTAGGCTATCTATGGTCATAATATCTTCACTTTGCCAAGCTTTATCCCAGATGATGAACTAGCCTATCATAATTATGTAACAGGCAACTGCATACTTTTATACCACTCTTTAAAGAGGAAAAAAATACCACTTATTAAGAATCCCATGAACAACTATTTACTAGAAAAGCAATGCAGCAATCATGATACCCTGGAGAGGGTGCTTTGCCAGTTCATTTTTGGGTTACAAGTATTTTCCTTTATAAGTTTAGAGATCAGTTTAAAGGTTTAAAGGGATGCATTCCATCTGTATAAATGCAGCAGAAGTAAAAAGATCTGCATAACCAGATCTGCAAATAGATTTACAAAACTCCAGCACTTCAAGTAAGATACACTGAATGTCCAAGTAATGGAATTGTAATTAAATGAGTGTACAAAATTGTCCATTTGCTATTTCCAGTCCCGATATGTCAGTCAGTTCCTTCAAACCTCCCACTGAATTTGAGACAAGGCCAAGAGCGGGATGTCAGAGAACTGCATTTTTCATGTTCTTTTCACAGAGATAAACCATGGTATTCATCTCCACTCAAGCAAGCTTGGGCCTGTTTTCATTTAAGGTGAGCAGAGACATAAGAATATCTTTGCAGTAAATACGAACAGTAATGGTTTTAAAAATAGTATGACAGGAGGTTAGTATCACAGCAGATGGAAACAACTATTTCAATTTTTTTGTGATAATAAGTAATGCACTTAGCAATTTGGATTCAGTTAGGTGAACTGATGAGATGACCACATAATTTACATAATTAGGTAACAAGGCAGAATTTCTATTACTATATCTCTATATTAAAAATGGTACAAAAAAAGAAAGAACAATTCTTAAAAAGAACAATTAAAGGAACAATTAAAAAGATCAGTGGATGGGTGCAAATACAAGGCAAAAATAAGGGAAATACAGTGAAAGGAATGGTGTGTACAACACAGATTGTGTCAAAATTATGTCCAGAAGGAATGGAAATGGATTTAAACTAGGGAGAACTACATAAGAACACAAACTTTTAAGTCAAAGCAACTTTCTAAGTGCTTACATCTAAAGGCAGGCATAGAATGCTTCTTTACTATTTATAGTTAAATGCTATTCAAGTTTTATTTAGTATCTATTTACCTCAGGAAAGATTAGTTTGCAGATGCTTTCAGTTAGTGTGTGCAGGTACACTCTACTTCTGCTCGTTTTCCTTTGTGGAAGGTTTCCTTGACCATCTTTTTCATGGACTTCTTTGCAGATGGGCAAAGCTGCTCTAGAGCTGTTTTCTGTGCAGTCCTTGTCATGTTCCTCAGTAATGTGACCTTGAGTCAGTAAGGAGAAAGGACATTCTCCTGTGATCTTCAAGTCTTTCAGTTTTGTACAGAACATACTGTACAAATCTCTCTCTTGAGATAGGAGTACTTAGCTCTATGTTTACTAACAAGAGCAGAAGATGCCAGAATAATAAGTTGATAAGGCAACCGCTGTGAATGGTTATTGGTAGCTATAAATCACCACAGGAAAAATGTTCTGCTCCTACAAAACAAGAAAGAAAAAAAGAATTACAAACATTAATTTTCTCTTTTAAATTCCTATGATGTGCTGGTTTTATCTTAAGTACATTAAAATAAAGGCTTTTTGAGGACTTAGCTCAGGAAAGCACTTACTCTTGTCCCATTTTAAGCATGTAATATCTACTGACTTCAGTGCTTTGGGTAACTCAAGCTGAGTGCATGGTTAAGTTTTGTACAAGTTGGGACTCAAGTGGTTAAGGCAGAGGACTTGTCTTACCCAACACATATTTGGTCACATTGATGGGTGAGGTTTCTGAAAGAGTGGAATTCCAACAAGGAAACCTTTTTGATTCTTTATAAGTAACTATTAAAAACTATTTCATATGGCACAATGAAACAGATTAGATATGAATACTCAAATCTAAATTTACTTGATATCCAAGATAGCCTTTATGTAACAGAGAAATATATGACTTAAGTTAGCGTGTGTACTTAAACAGTAAACCATCCAAGACCAAAGGTTAGAGTCTCTTGTAAAAACAACTGACTGGTGACAACTCACATCTTGGGAATTTGACCACACAACTGCAGTTGCTTGGAAACACTAAAAGATTTTTATGCTTTCAAAGGTGGTATTTTCCAAATAACACATTAAACTTTTAATTTTAATAATGGTTCCATTTGTTACAGGGCCAAAGCCCAGCTAGAACTTAATCTGACTACTGCTGTAAAACACAAAAATGTTTTTACAAATACATCAGCAACAAAAGGAGGGTCAAGGAGAATCTCCATCCTTTACTGCATGCAGGAAGAAACATAGTGGCAAAGGACAAAGAAAAGGCTGACGTACTCAGTGCCTTCTTTGCCTCAGTCTTTAATAGTGAGAACAGTTGCTATTGGGATACCAAGGACCTTGTGCTGGAAGACAGAGACAGAGCAGAATGATGCTCCTATAAACCAGGAGAAAATGGTGAGTGACCAGCTACACAATTTAAGATGCACAAGGCCATGGGGCCAGATGGGATTCACCCAAGGGTCTAAAGGCAACTGGCAGAAGAGCTCACCAAATCATCTTCCATTATTTAGTAGCAGTCTTGGCTAATTGGGCAGGTCCCAGTTGACAGGAAGTCCATTAGATAATGTCCATCCACAAGAAGTCAGAGGAAGGATATCACCTTACAGCCTGACTTCAGTCAGGCTCAGTCAGCCAAGGAAGGTCATGGAGAAGATCATCACACAACACATGCAGGACAACCAGGGAATCAGGCACAGCCAGCATGGATTTAGGAAAGGCAGGACCTGCCTGACAAGTCTGGTCTCCTTCTGTGACAAGGTGACCTGCTTAGTGAATGAAGGAAAAAGATAAAATCTACACAGACTCAATTAAAACCTTTGACACCATTTCCCACAACATTCTGGAGAAACTGGCAGCTCATGGTTTTCACAAGAATCTCCTTTGCCAAGCAAAGAACTGGCTGGATGACTAAGCCCAGAGAATGCTGGTGAATGGAGTTACATCCAGTTGGCAGCCAGTCACTAGTGAGACTCCCCAGGGCTCAATATTGGGGCCAGACCTGGTTAGTATCTTTATGAATGACCTGGACAAGGAGATTGACTGAACCCTCAGTCAGTCTGCAGGCAGCACAAAGATGGGTGGGAACGCTGAAGGATCTGGACAGGATGGTTCTATGCACTGAGGCCAAACATATGAGGCTCAACAAGCAAAGTGATTGTTCCTGCCCTTGGATCACAAGAGCCCCATGCAGTGCTACAGGCTGAGGGAGAGTGACTAGAAAATTGCCTGGCAGAAAAGGACCAGGCGCTGGGCATGCTGTTCAACAGCAGCTGAACATGAGCCAGCTGTGCCCAGATGGCAAAGAAGGCCAATGGCATCCTGGCCTGGATCAGCAATAGTGTGGCCAGCAGGACCAAGGCAGTGATTGTCCCCCTCTACTCAGCACAGGTGAGATCTCACCTTGAACCCTGCATCTAATTCTGGGCACCTCACTACAAGAAGGACATTGGGGTGCTGGTACATGTCCAGAGAAGGACAATGGATCTTGGGAAGGATCTGGGGTACAAGTTTTATGAGGAGTGGCTGGGGAAGCTGGGTGTGTTTATCCTGAAGAAAAGGAGGCTCAGCCAAGACCTTACTGCTTCTAAAAGGAGGCTGTAGCAAGCTGAGGATCAGTCTCTTCTCTCCAGTAACAAATGTCAAAGAAGAACCAGCCTCCAGTTTTAACAAGGGAGGTTTAGACTAGATATTAAGAAATATTTCTTCAAAGAAAGAGTGCTCAAAAACTGGAACAGGCTGCACAGGGAAGCAGTAGAATCATCATCCTTGGAGGTATTTAAAAGATGTGTAGATGTGGCACTTAGGGACATGGTTTAGTGAAGATGATTTATTTCAGTTAGACAGTCTGAAAAAGACTCTTTCATTTTCTATTGACTGTATCTCATTGAATCAGATCCTCTCATCCTCATATAATACTCTTTAAAAATAATCCTCGAGAGCTTTTGGTGACTCTGGAAGCAGCTAAGTATTACATTTTTCTCTATGGAGATACAACAACTACTTCTCTCAAAGGCACTACGGCTTTAATAAGCCTGTGCACGACACCATTTGTTTCTGCCCCTGAGAAACCCTAAGGGCATTTGGGGTCATACGGCAACTGTATCAGGGTTAAAAATAACTAATTCCCTGATACAGGTTATCAGCTGCTGCTTTTGAAACAGCTGGAATGAGTGGCACAGCAGAGGAATGCTGCAGACACAGCACAAATGGCACGGATAAAAGGAGAAATATGCAGGGGCTACTTTGATTGGACCTGCTGCTGAGAAAAATATTTGGCAGAAAAGCCCCTTTAAAGTATGCTGTATTACTGATGGTGTCAGGCCAGGCTCTAGGGGACATCTATCAAAATTAACGTCTTATTTTAAGAATCAATAAACACAATGCTAAGAACAAGAGGCTGAAGCATGTTTATATAACATTTTATATTTCTGATTTCAGTTTTTACAGAGAAACTCATTTGTTTCTGCTGCAGGGACATCAGCAATATTTCATTTTTTTATTGCTGAATAACACTGGGTAACAAATAAGGCAGTGAAAAATTTAAAGCAAGAACCATACTGCAAATACATAAAGATACATAATACTTTATACTGTAAGCATTGTTATAGATACATAGATAGATATTTTTATTCAGAAGCCATTACATACCCAATATTACTACACAAAGAAAGAAAAGCAGAAAAGAAACATATTTTATGTAGTTGGACTGATGTGTGTACTGAAGTTAAACACACATATATACATGCACAATTGTCAAACCTAAAAAAAAATTATGGCTCTAATGGATCTTACATTCATACTCAGATGCTTTGCTGGATTCGGGCCTTAAATTTCAAGATAAATTTTGAATTTATATAATAACCACTAAAATTTCTTAAGTCAAGTATATCAGCAATTTGAAAGGGAAAAAAAAGACTCTGAAATATATTTTTGTAAAAGAATGTAGAATTAAACATTTTAAATATCTCCCAGGGAATGCAACACTGCAAATGCATATGCTACTATTTAAACACACATAAGAAAAAATTTCTCAGTGAAGAATGTAGGAGTGAATTAATGGCTAAATTAGACAGCAACAAATATGTACTGCATTTGCACTAACCTAAGAACAAAGAAAGTGAATGACCTTCATCAATTATCAATGAGTTTTCAGTTTCTTTGGATGTTTTTTCCTGCTGATTAAGTTATTTCTCTGTTTTTAGAAAACGATAATCTGGAAGTATTTGGGGTTCACTTCCATGCTAGCATATTGTATTTTCACTAAATCACATTTATTGTATAGGAAAAATATCTAGGCAGGTAGAATAAGTTCAGAAAAGGAAGTGATGCCATTGTTTTACACCTGAAAAGTCTCCAGAAGCTGCCAAGTGGGAAGAAGTAGTCCCAGAAGGTGGTCATGGGACAAGACATAATCAGGGGCAAAATGGGTACTAATGTGAAGATCCCTGAGCTGACAAAGCTGCTGGACATGCAGCTACTGTGTCTGCAGCTTCTTTTTGTGATGCCACCCTGTGTGCTGCAGGACGCCTACAATCAGCCTCATCCTGCCCTGGTGGGAACTGGAATCTTTGCCCTTGATCTGAATGCTACTTTGGGCTCCTGCCAGTTGCAATTTATGTATCATAACGTGGATTTGGAAAAACGTGGATATCCATGATGTTTCTAGCAATAATACTGCTGTACAAAACAAATACCAGATCTTTAAAGTCCAAATAATGAAAACACAGTTCCTAAAGAGAGTTTTCTGAAGAACCATTTTCTAAGCATCCTGAAGTTCTTGTTTTCCCAGAAACTGTGTGGCTATTTGATAACAGAGATCCCAGTTCAAAACCATTATCAATTTAACAATTTTCAAGCAGTGGTCAGTTCAAAACCTGACCAGTCCTGACCTCTGCAACGACAAAACCCCCAAAATCACATCTTTAAATAAACAAAGTAGAAAACCTAAATCCATGACACTTTAGAGGATTCAAATAGTGAAAAAACCCCTCTATGTCTTCTTTAATTAAAACATCAAATTTGCATCTGGTACCCTAAGTGCATCTTACACTTAATTTAAGTAATGTTCAGAAAAAAAGCCTATTGTATTACAGGAAAATCTGTCTCACTCATATGGTAATTAGACAGGGATGTTAAAGGTCTGACAGAGAAAGATAAGGAATCCCCAGTGTAGAGATTACAGAAGGAATTTCAGCAGTATGATGGACCTTAAAAAGGTATGAGAAACATGATACCACACATCACGGGTTAAGTCAAACATCTGCAGATGTGTTTCAGGAATAAGGAACACCAGCCCTCCCACTGTTCATCATGTTTCAGACACTTTCTGATCATAACAAAAAAAATAGTTTCTGTTTTTGATTCCTCTCCAAACATGGTTTGAGAGAGCTCATCCCAAGGGAGTAGCAGTGTCTAATGTGAATTCTCCATCTCGGCCATATTAATTGATATTGTAGTTACCTTGGGAAACAAATTGAAAATTAAAATTAAATAATCTGCTCTGAGATCAAACTACGAGCAACCAATTTATTTAGTGTCTGAGTGAGTACAACATGGTGCTGTGCCACTCAGAAAAATGAAGATGACTTTACATAGTATAGTCATAGCTGCAGAATAACTTAACCGTGCTCAAAATGCTCTGTACAAACATTTCTAAGTTTACATCTATACATGTCTCACAGTCAAAAACACATTCCTCTATGTTTATTTTTACTATCTGCTTCTGAATAGTTCCTTTATTGCAACATTTATTGACATTGTCATGCAATACAGATCAATGAATCAATTTATGCATATGGCATAAAAATTAAAAGCAACATTAAATACTTTTATCTTATGACAAGCAGAGTCCTTCAGTCAGAGTAAGACAGAATATGGTATGATGGTATGTCATTTTTAAATTTTAAATCATACCTATCACTTTGTTTGATGTGAACTGCTGCATGTTGAGCAATAATTAAAAAAAAAACAGTCTGTTTAGCCAGAGTCAAAAGATATCACTGACTGAATCTAACTTTCTCTAGTACCAGAGTGATTGCAGCACTCGCAGGAGTGGTGTAGAAGCCCTTGCCTCCACAGAAGCAGTTGTTAAATTCTGCCTTTATGTAAGAAAGGGGTTTGCTATTCCCACTCAGCTCTAATCTCTGTGGGGTTCAGAAATCATTGCCTTTTGCCCCTTGCCAGTCAGTGCCTCTGAAGAGAACAAAGCAGGAACTGTTCTTTTTATGCACAGGCAAAACACAACCAGCTTCTAGTGAGACAGGTAAGGATCCAGCACCCTCCCTATCATGAGCAGCAGCTCATTTCTGTTTCAGCTGCTGTGTCTATTAGCTGACAAACAGCTGTGTCTATTAGCTGACAAACACAGCTAAAATAACTAAACATTATAATTTTGTCTTAGTAATATTAAGTACAACATCTGCATATTATTTTTGCTATCTCAAGTGCTGTGGGTAGCAACAAAATCAAAGCCCTGGTGATTGGTCCATTTCCAAGGATCTTGAGGTTGTTTCTAAAATACTAAGAAGAAAACACCTCAAGTCCACATCAATATATAAGCTCATATTTTAAGAAGTCAAAGCAAGTATTTATTAGTCTTATTAAATCCTGTACAAATAAGTTAATCTTTCATTGTTTGCTTCACTGTTAGTTTAAACATGCCTGGGTACATACACCTTCAAAGCATTAATTTGTTTGGATGTTGCAAAGCCAAGGAGTTGAGGTCTAGAAACCCCTTAATACATGTGACCATTCAATCCTAAATCGTTCCCACCTTGTGTAGACACAGGCTTTACTTCATTTACAAAGTAGTACTTTTGTTTCCTGAAAGATTCTAGGCTTTTTCACAGCACATATTTCTGCTACCTGAGCAAAGGCAATAACCGATGAAAAGGTTGTTACCTCTCTACAGATCAGAATCAGACATGATATGGAACAGTGGACTCCACAATAATTTACTGGTGCTCAAGAAATTACTAGAATCAGCAATCTCAAATTCCACTCCAGTTCCCAAAATGAATATGCTTTGCCAGGCATTAACTTTCCTGCTTGTACAGCCAAAATTTCCACCCTCCTTTCTTTCAAGTCAATCCTTGTTCCAATCCACCCTTATCTCAGAGCCCTTTAAGAGTAGTCTTTCACCATTTTTTCTTCAAAGCACTAAAACTGCCATGGTGTTCTGTGCAAGCCCAGTTCCAGTGTTCGCATCCTCTGTTTAGGATTATTTCTAATACAAGTAGAGACAATTTTTTTCTGTAAGTCACAGCATACCTTTGATAATAAGGAAATACCACAGCGCACCACAGAACTTACTGAGTTAATGAAATTACAGCGATTACCAAATGAAGTAAAAGATAGTAAAGCAGCTATGATAAAATAATACAAATCACACTGATCAATCATTGTTTTAACAGTCCAAACATTTTGGTAAATCCAAGTTCAGTGTTGTAACTCATCCCAGTGACTGTCCTATATGACTATATGACTGCTTAGGGCAAGTTAAAAATCTAGACCTTGCTTACAAGAAATCTTTCTCCCCACATAATGTGAAATTTCCTCACCTTTCTACCTTTTTTTTCTGTATAAATTGTTTAAGAGGCAGAGAAACACAATCAAAGGTTTCCTCTGTGCTCCAAGTTGAATAGACTGCAATTTGCAACATTAGACAGCCTACCAAGCCAGGAGATGAAGAAATAATTACCTTTGTTTTCTGAGAAAAAACCAAATTATCTACTTTTCTATCTTGTCATTTATCTTGGAAAAAAGTTTCACAGAATACATGTCAACTTCAAAATTGAATATGTCTTATTTTAAGGTCACAAGACAGACGTTTCTGCTGCTTTACAATATTAGCATTTGTGTAATAACACCAAACACTATATCTTAATACTGAAACTAATGTTCTTGAATACAGGGCAGAACCCTCATTTTAAAGTATCACTGAATTTCTTATACTGGTTTTGTGACTGAGTCATTTCCCTGTAATGGTCTGAAGCAAGTCCCTGGATCCAACTATACCCCTGGGAGAAGCCCAGACTCCAGATGTGAAAGTTATATTGCATCCACATCTCTGGTTTCAATTAAAAGCACAGGAGGAACCTTAATTACTACACCCATGTTTTGGCATGTAGCTAAAGGAAGGACTGATTCCCAAATGCTGCTGATAAAATACATATTTGCCATTTTAAGTATCACATTAAGTACTTTCATAGGGTAAATATTTTCCTATGCTAGGACCAAATAACAGGGAGGCATGCTGAGAAGGCAGCGTGGGAAAAATATTCTTTTCCTGTGAGTCAAAACCTCAGCGAAAACAGTCCCCAGTGAGCCCAGCAGGCAGGCTCACAGCACCTGATCCTCTGCTCAGGATGAGAAGGAGCCCTGGACTGCGGCACATCCGCAACCCTGGCCCGCAGCGGGGCTGGAGCCCCAGCTGAGCAACCCCCAACGGAGATACCCTGAGAGCCACGGCCCCCTTGCACTGCAGGAGCGCTGGAGCTGCACTGCCCACGGCCATTTTCACTGAGGCAGAGACAAAGATACCTCAACAAAAACTAGAGACCTGCTGTATGTAACCATGATGCATTACTCAGGGTTTGGGCTTGCATTTTGGTTTTTCTTTTCTGAGAAATCCTGATACTGAACTGACATAACTGACGAGACCTTGAGTGATCCGGGTGCCCCAATGAGGAAGCATTTCAAGGAGAGGAGCTGCTGCAGTGAGGGAAAGCAACCCAAAGCATCTGGAAATTATTCTCATACTTCAAAGGAATATATTTTTAAATATCGCAAAATCTACATTTGCAGTCCCTGAAAGTACAATACTTCCATAAAACTTGTAAGAGAAAAGCTACAAAAAGTAAATTTGTCCTATTTTCAAGAATTAAAACTCCTCCTGAGGACATGCAGTGGTCATGACAGTCTGCAGGAGTTAAATGTAAAGATCAAAGTGTTGCCCACAGCCAATGGAATTTAATTAGAATCCACAAAAGGAGAAGCACTGATGGTCTAGAACATGAAGTCATTGTTAATTGTTGTGCTTACTGATTCCTTCCAAATACCTACTTACAGCTCAATCTCTCACTTTTAGTAATGCATAGCACTTTACTCATTTAACTTGACCTTTAACTTTAAATGTCTGCAAAATCTGATTTTTTATTTATTTCACAGATCAAAAATGCTTTTAAGGAGCAAATGAACTAAAAATAATAGTAATTATTTTGTGATAAAAGTGAAATCTAGTAACCTTTTATCTCACACCATTAGTGAAATCTTTAGCTAGCATTCATGACTTAGCCAGCATTGCTGCATTTCTTTTTTAATAAATAAAAGAACAAACTGTTTAACAACTGCAAATTTCTAAAACATGAAATAACTTCTCATTTGAGTACCATGGTCTGGATTACCTGTAAAGCATCTTTCAGAGATGATAAAAAATTTCCTCTACTTCTTAAAAGACACTTATCTTGCTGAGATTTGTACCTGCACGTATTCTTGCTGAAGTTGATGTTACAGTTTACGCAACTGACATACAGGCTTGCATAAATATTATTTTCCCAAATACACTGGAGCATGGTAGAGCAATATAAAACATTGATTGTAGTGTCTAAAGACAGTGCATATAGTTAAATATTCCCTTTGTGTTCACAGCTTTAAATTATAATGAACAGCAAGCTTTATAAACAAAAGTACTATAAGTATTATAAATAAAATGTACTAAAAGTTTCCATGGACTCCACAGATCTTAGAGAAGTGTCGGAAAACTAGGTCTGTAAAAGAAAAGTGCTTCATTAGCAGAGTTCAGTTGCAGAGTTTTCTGACTGGGTATTTGCCACCTGTCACTTCTGTTTACAATGTCTTCAAAATCATTTTCATGCTGAAAATCACTGACAACTACCTTTCATATTTATTCAGAGCTAAGCACTCATGCCAACTCCTGCTGAAGTCAACAGCAGGTTTCTGGATATAGCAGGAATAGGATTAAACCTAAAAGGTCTGTCACTGCTGTGACTGAAATACTGATTTGCATGTTTTCTTATTTTTGAACCAAAATATGACCTTGGCTTTTTACTGTTGGGTTTTTGCAGCTAAGTGTGCAGATGCAATAATCACAGAACTGAGGTCACTTGAGATTACAGAAAGGTTAAAAACTATGCATGGAAAGGTAATAACAGGAACTTAAAATTAGCAAAAATGGTTTGTCTTGCAGCACTGTGGTTGTGTCCTTGTACTTTTTCTAAAAAAATATTGATTTAAGATATGTAATCAACCCAAATAGATGGCTGAAGGGGTGTTTTCATAGCCATCATACAGATACTGATTCTGCTCCAGGTAGGTCCCTGAAAAAAAAAAAGCAGCTCTGAAGAAGCAGAGAAATCAGCTACTTTCCCAATTGTTCTCTTCCATGGTATTTGCAGAGCAGGACCAAGAGGCACCTTCCTTTTAAATTAAATGCCTACAGATGGTTTCTGCTGCAAAACATGTTTAAAAATAATTGGAATTGCTGATTTAGCCCATGTGCACTGTAAATTAGCACCTTCCTTTTTTATTTCATGATTGGCCTGTCATTTTGCACACAATGGTACAGGCACATATACTTATTCATAGCCCTCCTCTTTCAAAATCTGCTCTTCTAAAAAAGATTTGAATACACAAAGGCATCTTACCTTTGAAAAGATTATCAGCACATCCAGAGAGACTGAATGCTCTAGGAATACATTGCAAAACCACTTTGAGTATCTTGTTTAGGTGCTTTCTAATACTCTTCTGCAAAATACAGCAGATATGCATTTAAAGCAGAGAAAGCTGGGTAAATATATGAATACTGTCCTTAAAAGTACAGGCTTCCTTTTTCACTAAAACGATGAAGCTAAGTAAAGATGAGAGCTTCTGTAAAATACTGAGCTTGCACGTGTGGTATTAAGAGAAATTAATCTTGTTAATCACAACAAATAAGCACTTAATGACTTATATTAGCCTGTTGTTAGTGTATATACCATGTGTGTAACAAAACTAAAGATTAAATAAATCCAGAAGCAGATTTTGGCTTCCTGTTGAATGTTCAATCTGAGATGCTTGTTATTGTCTCCAATGCAATTGCTGAAGTTACCACAGCTATTGCTCTTTCAAATCCTTCCGTTCCATTTATTCAACACTTCTTTTAAGCATGTGAATGAAATCAAATTGCACAGAGTGTTTTTCAGATTCCTTTTGCACAGGAAAAGTCAGCACATATAAATGAGAGCAGCAGGGAGAAGGAATACAAGATTAACTCAGAGAGAACTGCCATGCTCACCACGTATTCTGTAATACCTTTCCCTTGGCCCTGGCGGCAGTTTGAGGGGAATATGTGGCCCTATGGAAAAGTAAACTGAAAATATTTATGGGAGATTCAGCTTTGACATATCTAAATCATAGCAAGGCTAGTGAGATGTAGAAATGTGAGCTCCTTTATAAAGGAACTTCTCAAGTCATTAAAATGTAGCTTCTTGTTTTAATAATGGACACAGTGAAAATCAGAGGATCATTGAGGTATTGATCATGACACCAAGGAAAAGATTTATAATGCTACATTTCCAAATCCTCACTAGTGATAAATAATAAAAAAAGACACATCCTTATAGCTAAAACATATCAAATAGTAGAAGCCTTGGTCAGTGCTGCTCCTCCAGTTAGAACAGATACATTTAGAAAGATTTAGCATGTTTCAAGCTATGCATTATACAGATTCAAGAACATTAGCTGTTGAATTGCAGCCTTTTGTAACAATACCAAAGTTGAATATTCAAACAGAACAAAAATAATACCATCCAGTTTTTTGAAACTCTGTTTCAGTTTTGGATATTTTTGTGCCCAAGTGCTGGTTACAGACCGGCACTTCCAGAAATAGATGAAATAGATGCTTAGCTTGCAATGCTTGCAAATTCCACTGAAATTCACCAATTTCTGTGGCAGGTGTTTCAGACAAAGAGATTAAACAGATTAAGAGATACTGAAGAATGGAAACCCAAGAAAAGGTTAACAAAGAACAATTCTTTGATCAGATATATCAATCACCAGCCTCTAATTCAAGGTACAAATGCAGGGCTTAATTATTGAGGCAAATGAAATGTATTTTAACCGTAATTCTTCTCCTGATTTTTTGTGACTTTTTATGCAAGGTCCTCAGGTCTTTCTCTCATTGGGTAAATACAGATATTGTGCATTGCATGAACCACAGGGTAATCTTCCTGGACTTATTCTAGGCAGGGTCACTCTAGCATCACCCACATTTCTTCATTTCACAACCTGTATAACTGCACTGGCTGCAATGATGTTAACATCACAATAGTCTTACCAAAGTCTGAAAGATCAGAGCTTGACTCCATTTCTCAGATTGCAGTTTCCTATTTTTTCTAATTTATTTTGCTGTTCTTTATTATGTGAAAGATTAAACAAAGGGAGATACAGACAGAATAAAGGATCATGGAGGAAAGAACAGAGGAAAACCTATACAAAAACATGAGAATCAGAAAAATCCATAAGAAATAAGGAAAACACGGCCAATAGAGCAAAACTATTTGCAATGGAATGGACAGTTCTCTTACTGATAAAGTGCTTTCTCTCTACTACAAATGCATTGAAGTTTGGTAGGTTCTTATGCAAATAATTTTTCTGTAATCTGTCAGTATAGCCTATAGAACATGTTGACATGCCAATTTCATGGAGCTTTCCAGCAGTATTTTAGATTTTAGGAGAAATTTTTTGTTTGTTGTTTCTGTATTTCAACCAACTCTCCTGGCTATGTATTACTCTCCAATGCACAATTAAGGAAAGATACGTGTTTATTACCTTGATTTGGCCATCAAGATTCAATTTCTAGTTTCACTGGTTTGCTGCACTAGCACCTATTGGAGGGCTGGGAATGACATACCTTGTTTTGCAGCATTGTTTAATGAGGCTACCCTAATAAAGAAGTAAAAACTTCCTGTGTTATTTTCTAGTATTTTGTTTTAAATGGCATTGATTTGGAACATGAAGGTTAGATGTCCATTGTTACCAACCTAAGGTTTTATTTCATAATTTTACATTTTCTTTTTTTAAGGATATTTCACTTTTGTTCTACAATATGTCCATATTGTACAATATAGACACATTGTTTTACAATATGTCTATAAGAAACCTCATTTCTCTCTCCATCAGGCCTTTGAAATACCAGTTAGTGCTGCACGTGTATGTGAGACCCCAGGATGGAAGCATTACTTACCTGGCTTCCTTCAAGGCCCTGACCTGCATTCCAGTGAGGCAGCATGGAAGTTCAGTGATGTCAGCAATCGCCCATAAACACAAGCAGACCTTCCTCCCACTGTCACCACAGAAGGTAAGGAGCTGTACGGGCATCCAGTTCTTAGTTCAAGGTGTGGCAATTTATGATTCAGTGCCAGGAGACTTTGGGCTTCAGTCCCCAGGCAAAATGAGCACAGAACACAGCTGAGCATCTTGGTCTGGAGGAGCTCCCAAACAGGAGCAACAGCCAAAGAAAAGTAACAACAGAGTCATCTCAGCTACTTTGTTGAGAACCCAAACTAAAACCAAATGTTATTGATAAACATCTTTGTCTCAACGCTTCAGCTGCCCAGTGACCTAAGGCTCACTTGAAGTGTAGGGGCTGTACCACACCAAAGGTCCTTCAAGCACAATTACCCACCAAAATGTTAACAAACAGCATATGAATTCTGTATGTCCTGTTTTTTTAAATCTGTAAAATGGAAATCCACCACCAAGCACCTGTTTTCTTTTGTTATTTTAATAAATTACGTTCATTTCAAAAATGGAGCCATATAACAGGATGCGTCCAACTTGCTGTGTTGCATAGTGGTTCTGTGAATAACAGCTCCAAGCAGAAAGGAACACAGTTCAGCTGTTTCTGAGGTGAAAGAGCAGAGCAACTGGCTAGTGAACTGAGGCAGAAAAGCTAAAAATGTACCAAAATCAAATTCCAGCCATATCAAGGGCATATGTACTCAGAGGAATACTTCAAATAGGTTTTGAATGTTATTTGAATATTATCTTGAAGAGATATGCTCCTTTGCCTGGACAGTTAAAATTATTGTTGACTGGACCCCTGAAAAAAGAAATCACGTAACAAATAATGGGTTCCACCTCTGTATTTGTTTATGTGCTCAGAAAGAGAATGCTACATAGCAAGTTTCCCCTTTTCCGAGGGAGTAAAGGCTGAGAAGCCATGAGAAGCTGGGGCAGAGGGATGGAATGTGATGCATGAGTTCCTGGAGGATGTAAACCACAGACTTAAGTTTAAGGATAAAGAAAGGTAGCATCTCCTTCACAAGGAATTTCCTGCCAAGATGAAGACAACATTTTTTAAGCATTTTGGCATTCTAGAGCATTTTGAAGCACCACAAATCTTGCAGAGTGCACTCTCAACAGGTAAAAATAACACAGGGAAGAAAGAAAGGCTGCACTGTGTATAGTCTTCCTTTATATGGGGTTAGAAATATTTGACATTTCTGCTTACACTTTAGGTGATGTGGAAAATACAAAACATTTATTTTAAATACTTGTACCTGACAAGCTTTAACGAGACACAAGCACTAACTTTACAAGTATCTTGTGACAATGGAGAAATTAAATTCTCACAGTATCACAAGTATCGTTGCAGCATATTCACATTGTAAACCTTTGCTCTGGGTTTTCAACTCTGTTTATAACAGGCATCTAAATCCCATGATGCCCATACTATGTTAAACTGACATTAGGATTGCATTCCTAAGTAATGCAGCTTCTTTGCTAAAAGACAGAGTGCCAAACCTAAGTTTAAAGAACGGAACGCATTTATTAATATTTTACTAAAGATCATGAGTGTTTTCCATTACTGTAGTGTAACAGCTGGGAAAGAAAAGACTGAGTATTTGTCATATAAACCCATATAACTGCCTTTTTAGGCATATTTATTCCAGCATTAAACTGATCAGCCATTTACAATATAACAGCTTAACAACAATGGCAATAAAATCTGACTATTTTTTTAGATGCTTTTCTGCCACTACCACTCTCTTATTTATCATATTTTTCCATATACCAATTTCCTACTAACAAAATTCTGCCCACAACACAGGCAGGGATAGATATTTTGTTTTCGTTTTTGCTACGGGTAAATCATAACCCTGTATCCTATCAGTAGTCCTTGTTTTTCCGTTTCAAAGCCTATTTGAAAAGATACTTTTTCCTTTTAATTCCCCTCTATCGTTTGAACCCATTTTTGTTTAGAACTTATGATTGCTTAGAACTGGAAATAATTTTCAAAGAGAAACTCAAAGGAAGACATCATGAAACTGAATTTCATATATTAAGCAACCATCAAAGCCAGTTTTTACTGGCATTTCTGAGTGCCTGTCTCTAATCTGCTACGAGAATAGTCAGTGTCATGATGCCCACCCACCTCTATCTCATGCATGGTATAGCTGCACACTTCAAACTGTGACTAGCCATGCCTCTGTTGGTTCTAAAATTTACTGTTGTTGTGGTCAGTGACTTTTTCCACATATAGCTGACAATCATGCTGCCTCTCCCACAGATCAGGAGCATGCGACATACAGGGCTAAGTCTGAACCTGATCGAAGCTGATATTAATTTTCAGATCAGCAACAGACTTTCAGTGTCACACTACAAATGTGGTCTCTGCCTCATGAGCACATCAAAAGGTTTTGCAAACTGTGCCTAACTTGAGATGAAGACTGGTCTCCTCTGTGTTATTTCATTGCCACCATACAACCAAATGTTTTTGTCTGCAAAAGGAAATATTTCATTACCTTCCAATATTCATGAAGGTCTCACTATTTAGTCAGCAAGACCACAAGTTGTGAAAATTTTTACAGAACTTTTGTTTACGCTTAAATACTGGTATTTAACCTTCTGTGAGGTCATCCTTGGGCAGGTTGCTTAGCAGAGAAATAGTGCCACTGACACCCTGCGATCTGCTTCCCCTCTCTCACTGTTGCTGTTGGTAGGCCTATTACTTGCTTATTTTAACCCAGAAGGCTCCAATTAAGAGCAGGGCCATACAGAAATATACAGCAAGAGATTATGACCTTCAGTCTGACCTGAAAGGTTTACCCTCTGAACGGCTAAGACAGAAAATGGGATATGAAAGGAGCATAACAATGCCTCCTTTATAAGTGGGGAAATAACACATGCTGGAGATCACAAAAGGAAGACAGCAGCCAAGCTAAGAAGTATATCCAGATGTCTTAGCACAAGTTAAGAGATTGCACAAGTTTGCTGGGCAGTTTACTAGATCTGAGTGATTTAGAAAAGTCATGTTTGACCTTATAAAAATTGGCAGCCTGATTTTAAAAGCAACAGTGGGATGCAAACCCTTTACACAGTAAAATTCTAATAGATTTTGCAGATAGGATTCATGAAAGGAGGCAAGGGCTAAATATACATGCAGAACAAGGAAGGTATTCTCATACTAAAACGTCATGGCTAACACACAGCAGCTTTAATGTCATTCTGTTACTTCTGAAGGCTTCATAATTCCTTAAAGGAAATGCATTTCCCCTTGGCTGGTTCTTAAAATCATGCAACTTGTTTGGGAACTTTAACTGTATCAAAATAAGCATTTCATTCAAGCTATAATTAATTACAATTATTTCTGTCACAATTTTTGGGAAAAAAGTCAGTTCCCCATTGACCAAAAGCCTTGCTAAGTTACTTAAGCCACAAGACTCTATCCCTTCGTAATATTCTCTCCACAAGGAAATTCTAATATCCCACCTCTAAATATGCCTTGTGAGCTCTATGGACTAATGGCTCCATTTTCACTAAAATTTCAGAAATTTATCCATCCACCAAAGATTTTTCTCATCATGAAGGCAAATGGTTTGCACATTCAGCTTGCCAGTGCAAAGAGACAAGAGGCAGCTATGAAAACAATTTCGGCAAAAACAACAAAAAAGGAGATTTAAAGTTACATTGATATGTGCTTTCCTTGAAGACATGGAAATTTTGCCATTTTTAGAAGTTCTATTTAAAACAGGAGCTGCAACGAGTATTTTAGGGTCCTGGATACCAGCAGTCAGGGCTTGGGAGAAACACAGTTATTCATGTAAGCAGATGCCCCTCCCTACTAAGCAGAAGGCAGCACCTGAGCATATTGCCTTGTGTTTTCAAATCACAGAAATCATTATGAGTAAACATAAAATCCCATTTTTTCCCAGTAACACACTTGGAACTGTAGAGGTGTTCCTCTGTATTCAGGCTTTTACTAATGCTCTTTTGTGTGTGAAGAGTTTCTGTATTTGCCGAAGAGAGCTATCAGCATTCCCTGAACAATTTTTGCCAGTCTGCATCTGTATCAAGTGCCAAGTGAAATGCAAGGTTAAAATGAAATTAAACACACATTTACTTTGGCCAGCATTAGAAAGGCAGTAATCACTGCACAACACACTTCTGTCTAATATACTATTGAGAAACTTGTTTTTGTGCTATTATTTATTAAAAATGGAGAGTTTAGCAGCAGCTACTGTACATAGCATCACAGAAACCACAAGTTTTACTGCACTCTCTGGAATCAGTGACATTCAAGAATTACACCAGGAGGATTCCCACAAAATACATTTTCCCCAAAAGCATGATGTATTTTTGTTCTGAATAACTCAGAACTGGGCTGAGGAACAGATTCACTTCATAAATGTATGTTTCTTTCAATTTCCATTTGTGGAAGGGAAATAATCAAAGAATTTTAGCATGCGGTCTTCTAACAAGAAATTTTAACTTTATTCACAGGGAGGCAATTGGATGACTTGCATGGGATATTCCCTGCAGCTCTCTAATACAAACAGCTGTCCAAGGGCTAGATTCACGATGCTTGATAACATCTTTGGAAGTGGTTCCAGTCTCCAAGATGATACACACGTCCTGTTTCTAGATTACAACTACACAATTGAAGCTCTCTTCCTGAGCCACTGCATGGCTGACCTATTTTCTATATGGACTTAGCTGAAACAATCAATGGGCATAGCCAAGCGTGAAGCGGAAGGCACAGCCAAACCATCCCAAGGGAGGGTTCCAGAGAGTGTGACCCACAGCCCCAAACCATCCCAAAGGAGGGTTCCAGACAGCTCCATGCCCCACGGCCCCCCACAGGAGTGCAAGTCTCCAGGCATTTCTCCCCTTGCCTTAGGGCAGAGAAAAAGTGGTCTTGTCACTCAAGCAGGGACAGCACAGCATTCTGTTCACAGGCAGATAAATATGCATAGGAAATAGAGACAGGGGGCTCTCATGAAGGAAATACCCTTAATAAGAAATAAGAAATAAATAACACAAGGTCACAGCTTGGTTATCATCTGGGCTTAGTGCCCTCACTGAAAGGAGGGCACATACCCTTCTGGGGTTGACTTGCACAAGGGGCTTAATTTGAATGCCTCTGCTAGCAGGGCACCATTCTCTTGGAACAGCTACTTCAAGTGCGAATAGTGAATATGCAAGAAGAAAATCAATTCACAAATTGACTTTAAGTAATACAAAAGAACTAATTTAAAGAGTCAGAGCAGTAAAATCAAGAATAATGTGTACCACAATACTGCCAAGTTCAAGCAGCTGGGAGAGTGCTTAAAAGTAGCAGTAAAGACCTGAACCAGGAAGGGGGCATTTGAATCAAATGAGAATGTCAGTTAAAATACAATTAATCTCAATTAAATCTGAAACCAGTAATATTCTTAGCAAGGGCATCTATTCCACTTAACAAAACTATCATATAACAGGAAACATTAATAAAAAAAACAACTGGAAGTGAGTATCACAAAATACTATGCTGTGATATGATGGAATTCTCCTAGAGACTGAAGGCCTGTGGAGGCCCTGAAGCTCAGAGAGGTGCCCAAGGTCTGAATCAATGAACAGGACGTGGTGAGGCCTCTCTGTGGTGAAGTAAAATTAATCTGCAGCGATCATATTTTCTCTGGCTTGGGTCATGAAGCAGCAGAACAGTGAAATGTGCATTCCTACAAAAAGGGAGCTGATATCAGCTTGCTCTCAACACCACATCTACAAAAATAAATATCCTGTGTGGTGAGCCACTTCCTAGCACTGACCTACAACTGCCATTGCCTGATTAGGACAACCAAAAAAAATGGAAGAACAGCCTATCACCAAATGAGCTGCAGTCAGTACCTATGGCACAAATAAAAGGCTTAACTATAGATATTAAAATGTTTTTTTTCAGTTGTCTCAAAGCATGTGAATCTATAAACAAAAACCTCACACAAAATCTGCTTTTTCTAGTAAATTTTGCTGCCTTTATCAGTAAAAATAATTTGTTGTTTACACCATAGCTAGACGCCCTAGTCAATTTAAGCACATGCTTAAATCCTATTGTAATTTTAAAATTAAATAGATACTAACATTCTGCCCTGAACAGTGTTGCTTTGTTGAACAAAAACCAATGCCTTGAACTGACTTAAAAATATAGTATGTTTAATGATAAACTTGAATCTCTACTTGGCATACAACTATTCATGGAAGACACACTGAATATACATCATACATACAGCCATACAATATACAAACATCATACAGCCATATCTCAAATGGTGAAGACATGCTAGAAAGAATATTCAAAGTAATGTGAAATATGAGATTTGGCCCTAATTTAATTTCAGATGCTAAAAATCTTAATTGCAATGGCAAATATCTCCATAAATGCAGTAAATTTTAAGACACGTAGACAATAAAAGGTCTTTAAAAAGTAAACAGTACAAAAAGTGCAAGGACTCCCAGCAAAGAAACTCCAATGGCAGGTCTCCAAAGGCCCAAATTTCATTTGTTAATAAAATATGCCATCTGAAATGCAATGATTTCTAAATAACATTACAATAAAATACTTTAAATCACGTCCTGCAGTTTCCAAGAATTTTTAAAAACAGGATTTCTTTTTACCTATACAGAACTTTTCCTGGATGATTAAGCTTTTATAAAGAAAAAATATATTTTTTCTTTATAAAAACCTGTTGCTGATCTACAAAGTAGATACAAAATACAGTCAGTACCTCCTTGCACATATTTCCTTGTGGATTATTTAGAACATGGCATATGCTTGCTTAGATTACTGAGGTGCTTGACTTTTAGTTCTTGGGGATTTTTAAAGTTCAACACAATTTACAGGATTTTTTGTTAAAAACTCATTTTAGTTAAGAGGAAAAATAGCTGTGTTTGCTACAAATTCTATCTTGGCCTCTTGGATTACTTATTTTGAGTCTTGGTAATTTTTTTTAGAATTTTAAACAGATGGCATTCATATTCATAATAGCACTGATATTTTATCTTTTATAGCATGACATAACCAGGTTTTGACTGCCACTGATATTTGGCATATTAAATTTTATTATCAACTCTTACTTATGTTTTGATTTCACTATGGGATCTGTTTTGAAACAGACTGTCATAGAAGGCTAAGAACAGATTTTTTTAAAGAAAGCATTAATCCCAGTAAGACAAATTTACTCAAGTACTTACTTTTATGGACCCTGACTTCTCATTTTTAGTGTTTTATTAAAAATTTTATTAATTTGAGTTCTCTGCAAGTGAACCAGTGGAAAAGAGTGCAGTGAGACCTTGGTGAGACATTCTATTGATGTCAAAACGGGAAAAAAAACCACTGTAGATCTAAATTCCTTACCTTCTCCTCCAATGTTTGCCTCATGATCTTGCATTGTCATGACTCACAATAGCTGCAAGCTACATATTTCCACAGAAAAAGGAAGTACAACCAGGAAATCTGAAAATGTGCTTTCCTTCTCTCTCCTTCCTTACTTTTCCTGCCTGCTTTGGATCAGCATGATTCCAGCAAATGCCTTTTTTTTTTTTTTTTTTTTTTTTTTTTGAGAATGGAAGCACAAAGTTTTTATATCACTGCTACAGTACTCCTTGTGCTTCCTTACAATCACCTGGTTCATTTAAGGTTCTTGCTACTGGCAAAGCGAAGAGAACAGTCATCAGAACGTATGGCCGGATGTAGCACCCCAGAGCAACACAATCCAAGCAAGAAACTTCTCTACAATTCTCTTCCCTACAAAGAGAACATTTGTAACACATTTGCACACATTCTTGGGATGCCTGAATTGCTTATCTTCTCTGATTAATTATGTAAAATGGTCTGTTACAGGAATCTCTTTCCAGTACAGCCTGTCACCACCTTTTGTTCCTGACCCTAGAAAAGTAGTAGACGCATTTGTATGATTTAAAGTGTATGTTTCCTTATGAGAGTCCTTTTTGCAGTTTGGAAACAAACCATCTTAATTCTAACTACAAGAAAAGGGTGTGGCTCCATTGGGAGTTTTGTCTTAGGAAAAATTCTAAGATTAGACCACTTCCAAATAAGTAAAACACTTTGTTCTATTCATACAAATATAATTAAACTCTTACACTTGTTATGAAAAAAATTCCTCTGTTACATTATTCTGTAGCTCTGTGTTCTCAGACCTAATAATGGAAAATCCAAGTGAATAAAAATGTTGGTTTTCCTACTAGTATTCCAAATAGCAAATGTCTGACCATCTCTCTTTAGAGCAACCCACATGCAGCACAGTGTAACCTGTAGTCCAGTGGAAGTGAAAAGCCCAAATAGAGCATTACAGACACACTGCATCCTTGCTTGACTTGTTCCCTGTTAAATCATCCTTCGAACTTAGAAAGCCATCTTACTACATCCCCAGAATAAGTGACCACCTCTGAAAATAGAGCCATTTTAGAAGCAGCATTAGATCAAGCTTGAGACATAAGATGTATGAAAGATGTATAAAAGCACTCCTTTATATATGAGAGAAAAAGTTTTCAAGTGTTTCATGATTATAGATAGTGATGATTTTATAAAGGGAATACTAAACGCAGGCTAGTAATGTCAACTGAGCTTTAGCCAAAGAAACGAACCTATTCGTTCAGAAAAGGGATTACGAGCTTAAAGTCTTGAAGAAATGGAAAGAAGAGGGAGAAAATTGACTGAAAAACTGCTTATCATCATGAATGCAACACAGTTTGGGGGTTCATTTATTCTTCCTACGAGAAAGAAATAATTGGAATAGCAGATGCAGAGATGAAGTTATTGTTAGAGCATCAAGTATGTGATGAAATATCAGGTTGGTGTCTAATTCATGAGGTGGAATGATAGAAATTGCTCAGAAAACCGGGTAAGAAACCTTACCTAAGCATAACGCAGTAGCACCAGCCTGAATGGGTTTAATTAGCTCGACGAGCATCGGCAGGTCGCGAATTCTTAGAAAGCCTTACAATGCACAAAGGCCGCCGGAGTACCGCCCGTGGCTGGAGCCCTCAGCGGGCTCCCCGAGCGCCTCCAGCCCCGAATCGATCCCTGCTCCGCTCACGCCCATGGCTGGCTCGGAGCACGGCGCACACGGGGCTCGGGGAGCTGAGGGGTGAGGGCTTCCCGCGTCCCCCGCCCGCTCCCGGGCTCAGCACCGACCACCGCCGGCCGGAGAGAGCCCCGGCCCCGGCCGCGCCCCGCGGTCACGCCGGGCGCCCCGTCCCAGCGCTGTCCAGGGTCCCCGCCGCCCCTCTCCGCGCCCCGGGCGCCGCTCGCTCGCTCGCTCGCTCGCTCGCTCCCTCCCTGCCTGCCTCCGTCACTCACTCACCATGGCGCGGGGTGCCCGCGGCCGCAGCCCCGCCGAGGGGCTCTGGGCAGGCGCCGCTGCCGCTCCCCGGCGCCGCCAAGGTGTATTTGGGGAGCGGGCGCGGCGCGGCGGCGGCGGGGCCCGGCGGGAGGGGCCTCCCCGCGGGCCCAATCAGGGCGGCGGCGGGGCGGGGGCGGTGGCCGGGGGCGGCGCGATGGTCCCACGGGCCGGGCCGGGTTGGGCCGGTCCAGCAGAGCCGTGCGGGAGCCGCGCCAGAGCCGCGCCAGTCCCGCCGAGCGCCGCCGGCGCGGAGCGGAGCGGAGCGGCCCCTGCGCGGGGACCGGCGGGTCTGCCAGCGGGGTGCGGGCTCCCCGGTACCCCCCGCGCCGCCGGTGCCCCCTCGCTTGCGGCCCCCACGGGTCTGGGCGCGGAGAAATGTCAGCCTGCGCGGCCGGGAGCTGCTGTCTGCGCCTTCCGCGCCATTAGGAACCCGTGTCACTGGGGGCACGGCGCTGTGGCTACTGACGTCTTTTGCACACCAGTATCCTTCCACATACCCTTCTGTTCGAAAACGTGTGCTGCCATATTTGTTTTATTCGCATTTTCTCCAGCACGGCTTATATTTACTTGTTGGTTGTGATATTCCGTGCAATATGTGATATATACCTTTTTTACTGTGGCCTTGGAGTGCTGCTATTTAAGCTCATACCTAAGCAATGAAAGAAGGGAAATGCCTTTCCAGATAAGCACAGAATAAAAAAAATAGTTTACACGACATCAGCATATCAGGTGGCCAACTTCAATTTAGAGCACAAATTCATAAAATGCTCCTTGTAGAGTTGCCGAGGTCTGAAACTGTGCTCTTAATTTGTGCATGCCACCAGAATGATAAGTCAACAAAATTTAAATCTTTACCAAAGCATTTTCATGGTATTTTCACTGGATGGAACCAATATCCATTGGTTTTTGGAAGCCCAGGAGGATAATTTTGTCAGGCTTGGACAATTATCAGTGACTGAGTTCACAGTAGGAACAGTTGCCTTATCAAGTCACATGGAAGCAAACAGAAAATTTCACCAGGAAAAACGGCTGTTGTAAGCTGAAAGATGAGTTTGGAGCAGGACCATACCGACACAGCCAGAGAAGAGGGGTATTATTTCTTATGGCTGACTGACTGTTGTACTTTAATGAGCTTGTGTGGAAGCAAGTGCCAAAATCAACCAAAACAAACGTAGCACATCTTCAAGTGGTTTTGAGCAGATCAACTTTACGCAATAGAGGGTATCAAACTTAAGGTGTGAACATTTTGTTGCTTTTCTGTCAGAAATGAAAGATGGTTTAATAAATTTATCTGCTTCACACCATGCTTCCCAGCCTGCCATGTAAAAAGAAGAGAAATCTGTCAGCTAAAGAAGTGATTAATTCCTTCAGCCACCAGTTATTCAACTGAAAATAATCTGCCAAAGCCCAATTTGTTGCCATTTCTGAAGTCATTGACAAGCAATATGAAACTTGACTGATAAATAGCATAAGACTTTATGTACCTCCCAAACTACTGTATTAATAGATAATGCATTGATGCAGTGTCTTGCCTTCAAAAACAAAAATTAGTCTCAAGGCAAGGTGTGGCCCTGCTAATGTTTGCCCTCATTTGCAAACTACCCTAACTCTCACTTTTCAGTCTCACTTTTCTTGCCTTGGGGAGCCAGACATTTCTGGAAAAAAAGTAGAAACAGCTTCTGAGCTACTGATATAAGTGAATTCCATTATCAGGTTTTTGTACCAAAACGAGAAAGAGCTTCTGTTGCACAGAGAATTCCTATTCCAGGATGTGCCATGCAGATTTAGATATGGTGATCACTGCAGTGTAAACCTGCTGTGACCAGGGTGACAAACAAACGCTGGACAAGAGCGGCAAATCTGGACATTTGGTGAGGAGCTGAATCATCAGCACACCAAGGTCTCCCATAGTTCTTGGAAAGCCACTGTTCATCCCTGTCATTTGTTCTGTGCGTACGAGCAATGACTTGCAAACTTGCACCAAAACAAAGAACATGCTTAGGAATAGGATCTTTGCAGTGAGTATTTGAAAAAAGAGAATAGTATTTCAAGTTATGTTAATTGAAGTATTAATACAAGACTATTCATTTTATGTTAGTCATTGGAAAGTTAGTTCTCCAAACAAAATTAGATTAGATAAATTCTTTCCATAAGATCCATAAGATCCTACAAATACCAAAAAAGATATCACGTTTTATTTAAGGAACACTTATGTCACGCTTAAAAATGGCAACATTTTCTTAATTTTCTTCTGTAAAATCAAGTTCTTTTTTTTTGACCAATAAGATGGAAAGATTGTGTGTAATGGTGCTAAGATATATGTATAATCAAATATAGGGGCATCATAATTTAGAGCATAATTAACACTCCTAAACTGCCATTTACTGGCATCTGCTATATTTAATTCAATGTCTCAAATCAGATGTCTTCAAAGAAGCACCTCTCAAATGTATCATCTCCCCCATGGCAACTGAAATTTCTGAAAATACAGAAAGCTACAGCCCAGAGCTGTGGTGCTGAGCAGCTGATGGCTGAGCCTGGATGGCTTCAGGCACCAGCACTGTGGGGCTGGAGATGCTGGCAGATAATGGCAGAAAGAGTGAGGTTGGAAGTTACCTCTGGACTTGAGCTAATCCAACCCTGTTGCTCACAGCAGGGTGAACTGGAACACATTGTTCAGCATGGTGTCCAGCCAAATTTCTCGTGTCTTCAAAGATGAAGACTCTAAAACATTTTTAAACATCACATTGCGGTGTTTGACAACCTTCACAGAAAAAAAAAAAAAATTATTTTCCCATATTTAAAAGGAATTTCCTGTATTTCAGTTTGTGAAATACACATCCTCCTGTCTTTACACAGGATGCCACTGGGAAGAGTAGTCCAGCTCCCTATTCTTTTCCATTAGATATTTTTACCTGTGGATAAGATCTCCAGGAGCCTCCCTTTCCTTAGTCTGAACAGTCACAGCTGTCTCCTCCTCTCCTTGTACATCTGTTGCTGCTGTCCCTTAACCATTTTAGCAGCCTTTGCTGCACTTACTGCAGTCAGTCCATGTCTCTCCCTCATGCTGGGGAGCCCAGGCTTAGACCCAGAAATTCAGATTCTTCACCAGCACTGAGTAGAGGGGAAGCATTACCTCCTGCCACCTGCTGGCTGTGCTCTCCCTAATGCAGGCCATGTAATGTTTATGGCAGCCTAAAATGATCTTATTTGCATTTACCCCGATACTAGAAATTGCACTGCTGCAAATGTGCAGTGCTCCAGGTAGAAGTCTGCTTGGCTGTAGTGCTCATTTGTGTTTTTGCTTGTGAAGTCAATCTGGTCAATCAGAGTCCTCGTGGATTCCCTGGCTCAGTTCACCTCTAATTGGTGGATTATTGAACCAATAATAAAGGGGTGATGTGGCTGTGCTGTGCATCATTTTTTCAAGACATGGACAAACTTAGTTCTTGCCTTAACTATAATGCTTGGCTTTATAGCTTTGATTCTTTTTATTTTTCTTTTTTTTTTATCATGCTTCTTGTTTGTAATTGTAATTTCTATCCCACAGTGTAATGATGCATTTTCAGGATTGTCATGTAATGGTGTTTGTTGGAGTCTCCCATGAGAAACACATTCCCTTTCTACTCCAGTGCAGAGGAGGTGCACACAACACAGAAAGGTGACAGTCACCTAATCCATGTCACTAGTAATCAAATCAGGGTTTACACAACAGGAGGTGAGAATTAAGCTTAAAGATGGATAAAAGTTTGAAAAACTGAAAAAGCTCTGTATCATTTACTGTGCCTTTTTAAGAGCCTTCAAAGATGCATCTAGCTGCCAAAAGGTGTAATGCCAGCTGAAGAGTTACTTTAGTGTTGTACTATCTAAAAAGCATATGAACTGAGATTAATTGTGGGGTTTTGATATCTCTGCCACCTGGTAAATGTTCTCTTCTTGGTTCTTGCTATAGGAAGTTGAAAACACAGTGGAAGACATACTACCACTGATATATCTAAAGGCATCTTACCAAATTACATAAAATTCAGAAGAGGTTTCAGTGATTTATCCAAACCTAATTCAATATGTCCCTTTCTGGACAATGTTAAATCCTCTCAGTTAGAAATCACTCTTACTTAAGGTTCATAAATTCCTTCTTCAGGAATGTGTCTCATGCTGTTTGAAAATATATGAAAAGGGTATCAATGTTAGTAGTTTTACCTTCAGTCTTTTTCACTGAAAGACTCCCTTTTCAAATAGTACCTGTCATTTTCTCACAGTTATTCAGCCATGATCAGTCAGATCTGAGTATTTATCAGGATTAATGCCTGTATTTTCAACAAAGAAAGGTTTACACAATTTCAAGTCTGTCTTGAAGAAGGTTTTTTTCAATGAATTAATAAAAGCACAGGTTCCCTCTTCTTTCATGGACTTCATACACCTGCAAGCAAGCTGTCCTGGAAAACAATCTTTCTGAGGATAAAAAGGATTTTTTGTTTCTGCTGTAAGTTTTCTTGCTAAACTGCTGTTTCCTGGAGGGTAGATTAGATTTACTATGTGTGTTCTAACAGTATGTCTGTATCTTGTGTACAGAAGTACAATTTTGTGAAGTTCTCACGGTAAATTACCATGGAGAGTCAGAGGGATGTTACAAAAGTTATAACAGCAGTGACAGATAAACAGGATTCTTGGTTTTCATTTTCATTGGAAGATAGAGGCAGTCAGACTTCCCGTGGAAACATCTTCCAGCTGGATTTGCTTTCTTGCCCAACATTCGTATTTTTAGTTGAAAGATGGATGTAATGCTTGTTTGTACTGATCGAGTATTAATACCTCTTTTTAGGCAAGGAAGCAGTGATATTTGGCCAGATGATAAAATTATTTCATTCATGAAGTCATATTTAGGAAACTATGAATTTTAAATACAAGTTCCATCTTGGGTAATTGAAAAAATCTTTGCATCCTCCTCTAACTCAAATTGTTATGGCATCCTTCCTGTTCTGAGTGAGTTGTTATGAAATTTTTGTCCTGTGTTGTACTAAACATTGGCTATGCTTATGATGTGTGATCCTGAATAACTTCAGTTCCCTGCTGCAGGTGCATGACCTGGCAACACCCTGACTTCATCATGGACGAGCTCTGCAAATGGATTCTTTCCCACCGTGGCTTGATTTCCATGAAAGGAAGCCTAGGCAGGCGGGCAGGAAGGCTGGCATCACGAAAGCAGCTGCAGAGAGCTTCGAAAGGGAGCACCAAGCTCAGGGACCAGGAGTGCAGGGAGCAAACATCACAAAGTGCATGCGTGCTGCAACATGTTTTAGCCTTTTCACATTTTATAATCACATTAGGGAATTGATCCCTGCAGGCATAAGAATTCAGATCTAGAAAATGTTTCATAACTAAATAAGCTCAGTTTTGGGAAATGTTTGATTTATATACTGTAGTCCACTGCTGTGGACTGTCTGTGCTACCCTTTCTTCACAGTCTCTGAATATGAGCTTCATTCAGCTGTGAAAATGATGTGAGAAGAAAAAACCCTGTGCACAAATTGGCAGTCACATATGAGGCATGCAAATTATATGCTGTTTTAGCAATATTGAAAATAAGTTCAAGTATAATTCTTGTGCATAAAAGTAGTTCTCATTCAATATTTCAGTCTCTGATCTTCTAAATTAGATAAAGTTTTGTAACTATGTAAGTATAAAAATTGCTTGTTTGTTTTTTATTAAGAAGGTTCTGTTTGCATTATGTTAAGTATGATGGATTCCAGCCATTTTTTACTTGTTTGGATGCTGTGAGAGGTCAAATATATGCTAACATCCTAGTTCCTATACATATTCTCTCTCCATTTTCTATAGAAATTATTGCTCATGAAAATATTCTTGAACAAGATCAGGAAGTTCCTCTTTTAGATACTGTCATGCAAACATATGAATCTACCCTTGATTTTGTGAGGAACTATTGTGAGTAGTTAAAGGGACACTATTCTGGAAATCCTATAGTGTCAAAAGAAAATGGAATACAGTACTGTATGTTCATCACTGGAAAAGCAACAACATTTGCAAATAAAATTAGTTTGACCTCTGTTTTGCAAATGTCAGCTTGTATAGATAAATATTTCTCTTTTATTCTAATTACTTACCATGACAAATGCTTACTGATGGCAAACCAATACTGTAGGTATGGGTTTCTTCTTTTTAGTTTTTATTCCTGGATCATTTTGGTTTGCAACTTCTTAGCATGGTCTGCACAGAGTTAAAATATAATGGGCTACTTACAGGGCAAAGGTGTTATCATCATCAGAATCTAGCTTTCAGCAATTGCTACTGAATTCTGGAAATTTTGAGTAGGCTCATTCATGCTACTAAAAACTGATTGGAGTTGGCTCTCTTATTCATCATAAAAAACCTGCAACACCTCCCCTCTACTGCCCTGTTAAACTGTGTTGTTTGATATTAATAAATGCAAATAAATATTAAGCTACAGTGACCTCATTAATCTCAAGTTATCTAGTCAGACAAATCATGACTAGATAATGAAAACTTAGCTCAAAATTCATAGGCAGAAAAAAGACAGTTCTGTCTTTTTCATGTTGGGATTTTGTTTTTTTTTGTTTTTTTTTTGTTTTTTTGGTTTTTTTTTTTGTTTTGCCTTGGTTTTTGTTTTTGTTTGTGGTTTTTTTTAGGAAAAGTAGAAAAGTACTAAAGAAGGAACCTCTTTCTTACAGGACTACACACATGCATGCAGTTCTATTTTCTTCTCTGGGAGCACTCAAACAAATGGAAACTGCAGTGTTAAGGAGCTTCCTATGTATTTTTTATTCCTCCTGCCTGTCATACCTTTTTTTTTCTCCTTTTTACTTTCCTGCTCCTCATCCCCCATTCCTTTTTCCTTTTTTTTTTTTTTTTTTTAATACTTCCCAGCAATAGGGAAGGGTACTGTTAGGTAGCTTTCCTCCTCTTTTATTGCTTTTTAATTTCCTTCTGCCTTCCTGGGTAAGAAATAACATTTATTGTGGGGAGATAGAAATGGACTGGCTTACAGAGAAGTAACACAGGGACTGCTCCTCCCACCTCTCTCCACAGCAGAAGTAGAGCACTTCTTATGAAATAACACCAGGAAAGAGGTATTCCAATAATCTTTGTGAAGCCCAGTGCATTGTGTCAGCTGAGCGGTGTAAAAACAATCACATATTGATGGTGTAAAAACAATCACATATTAACTAGCCTAAGACTGACTATAGATGAAAGTGTATTATCACCTGAATTTGACATATTAAGCACATTTAGCATGGATTTCCTACAAAATAAAATGTTGATTTCTCACTGCCTCTCCCCCCCAAATATATGGGTGTCTTTTCATCATTCTTAAACTTTCTACAGTAATTTTTTCTACATCTTGGCAGAAATCTTCTATTTTATGTTAAATGAGAACATTTGTCATTATCCCTTCACCTCTCACTTGTATTCATAACAAAGAATTAGTTCCTTGCAGAGCATATTGTCCTATAATGAGCCTGACACTCCTTTTGTTCTGTAGACCTTTCCATGGAATAAGTCTATGAGTAGATTCTTTGTATTAAATCAGTACAAAGTAGCATGCTCTCAGTTTTGAATAGCTAAATATGATAATAAGACAACAAAAGAATGAAATCTGAAATTGACTTAATACAATGACTAGAAAAAGAATAAGAAAAAGAGAAAAGAAGCCAAGTTCTGAAAAGCCAGCAAAAAAGCTACCTGGCAAAAGAAAAAAATATATGCAAGAATTTTAAAAATTGTGAATTTCATAAAAGAGAAGATCCACTGAGTAATTTCATTCTTTTGCCCCTGAACTTCCAAGTCCATACTTATTCTATGAAAATTTCCATTGCTAGATTACACCAAGTGCCACTGCTCTTGCTGCCAGACAGTCATGAATAACTATGTGCCTGTACTGCCTAGGCTTGTTCTGTTCAAACTAACACACATAAAGTTGATGAGGAGAAATTAAAAAGCTTCTAAAGTGGTTTTTGATTTTGCTATTCTTATAATAACTAGCTTATGAAAAAGGTCTTGAAAGTTAGAGCTCTGTGATAGAAGAGTCTTGCACAGGTGGATCACGCATCCTTAAATCTGAAGTAAAAATTTCTTTCAGCCAGCAGAGTAAAAGTCATTCTTCCTCAAAGAGTAAAGATCATATGCACCTGTTAGCTTCATCACTTCCCCTAGGACTTATTCAGTATCACTAGGTTTAACATGATTTTCTTGAGGTAGTTCCTTAGGTGGAAAGATATTAAGAAAGCAGAGTCAAAAGTACATTTGAATATGTAATAATTTCAAATTACATACTTTACATTAGTGACCAAAAACCCAAAAACCCAAAAGCACATGCATGATTTTGCAGACACACGCACCAATGCTCCCTGTCCCCCTATACACCCACATGCTGCCATCAGCATCACCCATGACAGTTCCTGTAACAGAACCACAGCTCCTTTACCACAAGTCTGAATTAAAAACAAACAAACAAACAAAAATAATTTACTCTAAAACCTGTTTTAAAAGTGCAAATGTGGATGATGGAAAAACCCTTTGATGGGTCTTCAAGAAGGGTTTGCTCTGTTTCCAGTTGCTAATATTCCCTCTAAGGAAATGAGTGTGCTTCAAATACATCATGGGCAGCATCACTGTGTGCTAAGTTATTTACAAAACTATGGATTTTTCAGTTAGAAAGAAACTATATAAATATCACTGTAGCTTAACTAGTATTATTTGTAGGTGGTATGTTAAAGATTGTCTCTTTATAAAAGCTTTTCTAACCTCAGAAGTATGTTTGATTATTTTTCCTGATTAAGAAAAGCACAATAGACCCCACAAAACAAACTATCAAAAGCCAGGGGAAAAGCAAAAACAAAACCAAAAAAAGATAAAAATCATTTTATGGCCCTGGTCTGTCTGTCCTGGTCTCCTTCAGTTTGATTTTTCAGTCAAAGGACTAAAATAGACCTTCTTAATAAGTCTGTCTGACATGCATCCAAATAAGGAAGAATTTTCAGGACCAGGGAGAAAAGATTCAAAAGATTGCTTACCTGACATTCTTTCTAAAAAAATTGCTTAATTTAGTAAGCTTTAGAATGAAACATAACTTCACAGCTTCTGGAGGTGATGGTACATCTGTTTGAGCAGCTGCAGCAACGTGACCTTGTCAGTGATTAAATTTTTCATTTTTCTGATTTTAATATGTAATTGAATTGCAAATTGAATTAAGCCATAAATGTTTCATTGTACTGAAATCTAAAAAGGCGTATGTCTTGAATGCTATTAGCCAAAATAATAAAAAAAATCTGGACTTTCTAAAAGGGATTGTTCTGATTAAAAAAAACCTGCTTGTTTTGGTATACAGAATGGCCACAACTTATGCTGTTGGTCTGAAATGTTTGGACCTGGTTCTCTTGCAAAAGAGATTTTGTATTGTTTGGTTTAGATTGTATACTGAAATAGCTGAAACAAACGATGTTCTAAAGTAGTTTGAGAATTTTTATCCACTTTTTTTTTACCCAGGTACTCTATGCTTTATTTATACTCTTTGGTTGCATTTTTAAGTTGTTTGTAACTACTCTGTGAATTTTCCTAGTTAACATCTGATTGAACTAGGCAACCTTACAAGCCAGCCTGCTTGTGTATGATGGAAACAATCAGATTACCATTTAAATAGTATATTCCCAATACCTACACTCAGGGAAAAAGCCTAACAAAATTTGTTCTCCCTGCTTGTATAGCATACACTTTGCCAAGCTCTTGTTTCTTTACTCACATGTACAGATAGACAATCCAGTTTCTGGACAAGTCCATAATGGATGGATTATTTATAACATCTTCTAAATGTTTATAGGTAAAAATACTATCTACTTACTGCATTCATGAATGAGCTGAAAATCTGAACATTTACCATAATCATCCTTTTTTTCCTAGCAGCCACAGCTTCAGAATTGCCAAAACTGAGGTGTTGTTGCCTTTCTTCTTTTCTTTCAATCTTAATGTCAAAGAGCTGACAATAACAAAAAGATCTCAAGATTAGACAACTCATATGCATAGGAATTCTAAGCAGGGGCCAACCTCCCTCCATTTGCTTTAATTCTATTTCAGTTTTATGAATCACCTCAATGCATAAACTGCTGCTGTCCCAAAGGTGGTTTTGGCATTTGTGACATGAAAGAGCCTCTTCTTAATATCAGAAAAAACAGGTGTTGGTGTCCTGTTGTAGAAATACATGGGAGACTTCTGAAATAGGTTACTAGAGGAGGCTGTGGTGTGCAGTTGGGAACCAGCCTCTCTTTGAGGGTCTGTAAAACAACTCCTGGAATGGCTCACTGGCTTCAGGAGGAATCCCAAACATCCAAATGGACCTTCCTGCCCTGGGTCCAAGCATGGCACTGACTTATTCATTCTCAGTAACACCAAGGATTCCTCCCAGGTCTATTCACACACATGGAGTTTAATGTAGCATTTTAAGAGTTTGTTAGTGAAGGAGGCCAATACAAGTCTCTTTACCAAGCCAGGCTACAGAAAAGCTCTTCATTGAAGCTTCTGGAGGATTAGAAGAGCTAATTGTTGTGGCCATCAAATATATTATCTCTTAGTATGCCATGCATTAATAGAAGAACTTTAAATTTCAAATAGTTATTATATTAAATCAACAAGAAATTTATTTTAAAGAGCATGATAAATTTTCTGAAAGTTGTTCATATTGCCTTTTTGCAGGAAATTCATCTTTCCCATATTGCAGGCTGAAAGAAAAATAATAAAATCACAAACCACTGAAAGTTTAGCAATAAGTGTTGTTTTTAGGGCATGTGCCTGCTGATCTCTGAAATTTACAAACTTTGTGTCTTACCTATAGAGAATACTAGGTTTTATGGAAAATACTGATTACCTAATATGTGAGTCATAGCTTAGGTTTCTGTTAAGTAACGGAAATTTTTATCCAGCAGAATCTTTATTATCACTGGTATACCAGAACAAAAAAAGTATAGTTGTCAGAGCTTTGGCTGAATTTAAAAGGACACAGATTTACTAGAAGCAGAAAAAGTTGAAATTAAAGAGAACTGACAGAAAATGGGAAGTGTGAAAAGGAGGGAGGAGAAGAAATAATTCTGATTATTTTTAGTTCTACTCTTTCATCTCCTCTATTGACTCTGTCAAATATCACCAGCAGAAAAATTATGTATAAAATCTCACAGAAAGAAGAAAGCAAACATAGGTTAAATATAGATACAATGTATAAAGGGGATTTATTGTAATTTTTGCTCCCTGCTGTAGTTTAACACATAGATAGACATATTTTGAAATGTTTTTGAGAACTGGCTGCTTAATACAGTTTTATGGTCACTGAACTTCTTTCATATTAGAAAAGCTCCATCTCTGACCTCCTGAGGGAATGGCACATAGGCAACTATTTTTTAAACATGATTAGGGAAATACACTCAATTGTGTCATGGGAGTTTAGGAAATGCAGTTGTGCATTTGGGACAAATCCTGTTTTTTTTACAATGCAGCAGATTGATCATCTGATTGTGACTGCCTCACCCCTTGCTACTCTGTTCCCCTCTTGCCCTCCCTTGCCTTGGACCTCTTAAGGCTTCTACCCACCAGAGGAACATTCTCCTCCTCCAATCCACATCTTCACAGACATCTCTCTTCTCATCTTATCTGGGTGAAAGACTAATGTTCTTCTCCCTTGTTTCCTCTAAAGAAGTAGGATACAACATGATATCAGTATCATATATTGCAATATCATGCAGCACATTGTGTCTCAGGTTGTAAGTAAAACAATTTTTCCATATGAATTCTGTTTTTCCAAAAGGTGATTCACTGTGTCTTACTCTCATATGCACAGACTTGGAGCAATGTTTACATTTCTTTTATGCATGAGAATAAATATGCACATTGTAATGTGCTTTTTTCTATATAAAGGAATGTTTCACAGGATTGAATGTAGCTTATCTTATGCAATGGGTTGACAGGCATTGTCTAAATTAATTTAACTTTCCTGTCCCTAGATGATACCTGAAAAAATAATTTATTTGTTTCTTCAAAGGAAATATTTTTACTCCTGCAGTCCTTAATATAGATAAACCCTTGCTTTTATCATATGAAGTGGAATAACTTGAAACATATTTGAAGTACATGTGCTGACATTGCTCAGTATTTTGTAAAATGAATTGTATACACAAACGTACAATGTAATATTGCTGATGTGATGTGTAGGAGTGGGTATGGGGAGCTCTGGCTCAGGATGAGCTGTGTCACAACCAAACACTCCACCCTGGCTGCTGTTCCATTTCTGCAGCTTTAGCTCCTTACTTAGGAATTTTGCATCCATTTTTCTGGCCTCAGCTCGGGTAATGACACTACATACTGAAAGTAATAAAGACTGACCATTCATTTGTGCTGATCTCTCTCAGGCAGCTATTCTGGGCATTGCAGGCACATGAAATACACTGTATATAACATATCACTTGTTACTTCCATCTGGCTCTTTTGGAAAAAAAAATTAAATTTCTGGTTCATGAAAAAGGCTGCTGCTTATGGACTGAGCTCATGTTAGGAGCCTAGCTTCACACTCAGCTACCATTATCACTATATCCAAAAGCAAGAAGTGTAGAAAGCTGAGGTGAAAAACTCTCTTCACACTGCTGGCATGCTGGCTTCAAGGGCAGTCATGGCATACACAGATAAGACAGATGTAAGGCAACATGTAAATTCAATATCTACTCTCACTATTTGATTTCTACTGGATGCCATCCTTCATTCCCTTCAGTAGTGCTACTCCTGGGACAGACAGATGGTACACAAGAAAATTATCTCTTAGATAATAAATATGTATTTATTCAACAGCTTTATTTTTAGCTTTTAACCTTAAATATTAAGGAAAAAGTTTACAAATGCTAGAGAAATTAGCTTTGTTACAAAGCAAAATTGAAAATTAATTATTTTGGCTATTTAATATATTCTCTCTATGCAAATTTGAAAAAAACAAATTTGTGCCATCCAAATTTCATTATATATTTTTTTTATTTGCTGATTTATTTATATGTTAGTTAACATGCATTTTTATGCCTGTAAAAATGTTGATGAGTATAGAAAGAAATATTAGTCTCTAATTTCCATAGATCCTATTAGGAGTTGAAGTTAAGGATTTCTGAGATTAATGCTTTCTCCTTCAGGTAGTCTTATCTTTTCTTCCCTATCTCAGGGCTGGAACTCTTAAAATCCCCTTTTCATGCCGTCCACATGTCCACAAAACATGACCTGACATTGAAGGAGTACCCCTGTCATATTGCCTGAAGACAAGCTCTAGAGCTTCATATAAAGACCTTTCCACATAAACATCTTCCATGTAAACAAAGATTAAGTACTTTTTAAAGACTTGTATTGAAAAAAAACCCCAAAAAACTTGACTTCTTGACCTGTTTAGTAACAGGAGGGGACATCCTTCTTGCACCAAGTGTTAATGTAGCTCTGTCAGGCACTCAATGACCCCGAGACTGCTGGTTTCAGTTCTGTACAAAGCTGCGGTCAGCTGGAGCTTGTTCATTTGCCATGCTTGAACAAGTTGAAGGTTGTAACTCCTGCCCTGCTGAAACTGATGTCAGTGAGACCAGGATCAGACCTCTGTATTAGTAGACTTGGACAACACTGGTGAGAGATGGAGCAAAAGAAAACAAGAAACATTTTCCCTATTTTTTTTGATAGCTCAGTAAAATCTGATTATTTTAATCATTATTTAGCATAATTTCACCAATTTTGAGCTGGTTTGGCATTTTTACAGGTGCCATATGTGTTTCCAAGACCTATAAATTCTAACTGACCTTGCATAGGGGATCTGACATAAACTGTTTCCAGCTTCAAATCAGGCTTGGCAGCTGGGACAAACACTCCAAATTTCTATCCCTTCTGGGGGGTAAAGGAGCTATAAGCCCCCTAATCAGTGCCCTGAGAGATATCCCTGCCCTGCCAACAGGGAAAGCCAAAAACTTCCTTTGGCCAAAATGTCGTCACTGTCAGCTGGCTGTCTCTGTATCTTCCTATATTGCTGTGCTGATTAAAAGTATCAGTAAGTTATATAAGCTTCCACTTTACTAAAACTATGAAACCTGAAGATAAAGGATTTGTTCATAAGTTTTTAAGATCCTCATCTAGAAGGAGATAAATTTCCGTTTTCTCCCAAGAAAGTTGTTTTGGCTGCCCCAAAATGGCAATGAACCCAGTGTACAAGGAACAGAAGGAGACTGTCAGTCTGAATTCTTGGGTCCTAAGAACTATGCCAGCTTGACAGTCTGTGTTATCCTCTGCTTCCTCACTACACTTGTGTTTCTCTCCCTTTCCCAGGTAGAGGAAATGAATTAGGGGGAGGAGTGAATGTTTTATGTGGGAATGTAGTGAAAAATAAGAACAGAGTATCACATAAAAATTCAAAAAACTAAGTTGCCAGCAGTATTATATTCCCCTTCTCTTTTGAGACTAGACAGTAGTAACTAGACAGCATTGATAAAAGGTATTTATTTCTAAGGAAGAAAGAAAAGGACAAAAGATAGGAAATACTGTGTTAGTGTCTGTGACTGTTACGCATTCTGTAAGGCTTCAAGGATGTTGAGTTAAAAATGGAGGCTTTTACTTCCTTCCCTCAGAACAATGGAAAAATCTTTTGGTATTCTGGTAAACCTGTATGAGATAAAAGCAAGAAAGAAATTAAAGAATTTCACTTCCTTGAGTACTTGGGTCCATCTGCGGACTAATTTTTATTATATAATAGAGGGGGAAAATATTGTAATGTAAGTATTTTAGTTCACACCTTTATTTCTTTCTTTTCTTTCTTTCTTTCTTTCTTTCTTTCTTTCTTTCTTTCTTTCTTTCTTTCTTTCTTTCTTTCTTTCTTTCTTTCTTTCTTTCTTTCTTTCTTTCTTTCTTTCTTTCTTTCTTTCTTTCTCTCTTTCTCTCTTTCTCCTTCCTTTCCTTCCTTCCTTCCTTCCTTCCTTCCTTCCTTCCTTCCTTCCTTCCTTCCTTCCTTCCTTCCTTCCTTCCTTCCTTCCTTCCTTCCTTCCTTCCTTCCTTCCTTCCTTCCTTCCTTCCTTCCTTCCTTCCTTCCTTCCTTCCTTCCTTCCTTCCTTCCTTCCTTCCTTCCTTCCTTCCTTCCTTCCTTCCTTCCTTCCTTCCTTCCTTCCTTCCTTCCTTCCTTCCTTCCTTCCTTCCTTCCTTCCTTCCTTCCTTCCTTCCTTCCTTCCTTCCTTCCTTCCTTCCTTCCTTCCTTCCCTCCTTCCTCCTTCCCTCCCTCCCTCCCTCCCTCCCTCCCTCCCTCTCCTCCCTCCCTCCTTCCTTCCTTCCTTCCTTCCTTCCTTCCTTCCTTCCTTCCTTCCTTCCTTCCTTCCTTCCTTCCTTCCTTCCTTCCTTCCTTCCTTCCTTCCTTCCTTCCTTCCTTCCTTCCTTCCTTCCTTCCTATGAATAAATTTCATGCTACAAGGCAAAGTAAAAAGTGGAAGGCAATAGGTCAGATTTCCTTCTATGTTCCAGTGACATACTGAAATAAGCCTTACTGTTTATCCTTCTTACATCCTCCTGAAACAAATCTTATTAATTCTCTGTTTGAAATAGAACACAATGTGTGTCCTCATAATGGGCTATATCCTGCTATCAATATTTTAACAGATCCCCCACAGACTGTAATGTGGAGTCTGCTAAAAAATTGATGGCACCATTATGCTCAACTGCAAGTATATTTATAATTAAATTATTTTTCTTTGAATTCATTCAAATTTCTGTCTATGAGTAATTAAAGTGCCCTGGTTAAGCTAATTAATTGTTGAACACATTGTGTTGTGTTAATTTTGGTAATGTTTGCTTCAGTCTGAAAACCTGTCAGAAATATTCATGCTTTCCTGCTGTGGATTAACACACAAAAGTTCAGCAGCTTAGTACAGATTCCAAAGACAAATTACAGCAGAAGTAATTTGCTCTGATTATAGGAAGCAATTGTTATAACTAAGTATAATATAATGTACAAATCAAGCCTTGTTGAATAAAGCTACATAACAGAGAGGAAGGAGGGCAAGAAATAGCAGAACAGTAAACTTATGATAAAATCTGAAATAAAAGAATTTATGAAAAATTCCTATTCTTGACCTTCTGACTTCCATCAAGGTTCAGAGAGCTCGGAAATAAAGTATAGGAAGTTTCAGCAAATATCATAGAAGTTCCACTCAGAAATATGTGCTTTAGAAAATAATTCTCCATGTTATTTAAAAATTAAACAAACAAATTTATTGCAAAATATATACTGCAATTTATTTAAGGGGAAGACTTTCCAAAAGAAGAGAGAGCTTAGGGTTCTGGGTTGTATTACATTGACTAAGCCTTTTAGCTGCTGTTTTCCTTTATTAACCAGCTGAATTTCTTATTTCCGAGTATTTCCCACCACTGAGATAAGGTATTAATGAATTGCTAGCTGAATTTGAGCCCATTCTGTCTTTCTTTGTGTTCTCTTTGTTTCTCTTGGTAGCTTCTTGAGGTTTTCTTTCCTTCTCTTCCTTTAGTGCTTTGCAACTCTTGGAAATCTTTTAATTTACTTATCTCAGAAACCACCTGGAAGATAAGTCTTGGTAACTGTCAATGCACAAGATGATCAAAAGCTTTATGAATATGATACTTTTAAATTTTTTTTTCATCATGTGTGCTAGATAAAATTTAATTTTTTAGACTTTCACACTGCATAAATACATGTATAAATCTGTTTCCATTTTTTAAGTGTTCAGAAACAGTATATCATTAGAGTGGATGCATGTATCTATTAATAGGGTTTATACATACATTTTTAAGGACCTAATTTTGATGGCTAGATTTTTATGTGTCCGTCTGAAAGTTTTTTCAGCCCATAACAAAAAGTAGGATAAGCCAACTGAGCAAAATAGAACAGAAAGAATATCACCCCTCTGCAGTCTTTTACAGAATATGGGAAGCTTTGGGCTATGCCCTCTAAAATACTGAGTATTTCTCACACAAAAAATAGAGTGGAGCATTCTAGACAACTTGATTTTAAGCAGAAAATCTCTTCTTTCCACAAAGTTTCTGACAGGAACTGAAAATGGCAGTTTATGAATGATGGTTTCTTGTAATCAGAACGGAAAACTGCTTCATCACAGCCTCCTGTCTTTACCATATTAAAGCTGGGCCTGGATATCCCTTCTTGGGTGCAGCAGGAGAACATGTACAGCATTCCTTTTTATGCTGCATTGACATCATTATTCAGTAAACATTGCTAGAAGGATCTGTTGCAGTGGCAACATTCAGTTTTGTTATTGTTCATCCATAGTGTGAGAATCTGTGATACAAATCCATTGGGCATGTGTTTTGCCAAGGTCCTTACTCCCAAAATCAGATTTAAATTTTCTAAGGAAACTAGCCTAGTAATTTATGGGAGGAGGCGAGCAAAATTCTTCTCATCTGTATTTCTCAGCAGTAAATCAAAATAAACATATAAGTTTGTTTCTCTTGCTTTTTGCAGTTCTGCAAGACCAGTGTTTTCTAATTTAGTAGCTTCATTAATTGTTTGGTCTTGCAAACCAGGGAAGACACACAGAAGCTTCAAATGTTTTCATATTTATGTATAGAGTTTATAAATACATGTGTATGTGATTATGTATAGAAAATTATCTAACCCATTTAGGCCTGGTTATAAATGAACCCTGTTTTCAACAAATTAAAAGATCTAATATCCCATAGTAGATGAAAAAGCTCTCTGTTTTTACAACTGCACAAATGTCAGCTGCTCAAAATGGGCAGAATGACTAAAGGATAATTCTCTGTTCCCCACCCTGGTGCATGAGAAGTGCTGCAGTGTGGGTGGTGTACTCTTGCCATGTATTTTTGGGCCACCAGTATGAGACACACCACTCAGAAGATTACAAAAATATTTTCATCGATGTCTTTTTATGGAGCCTTTATCTTTATATAGCTCTTTCAGTCTGCTGCAATATGAGAAAATTCCTTGAAAAAGCTGAAAAAAAAAAGAAAAAAAACTACCAAAATTAAATTTACACAACACAGTGAGGGTGAACATGCCCGGTCTGGTTTGTTTATAATTACTTTCAGCAGATCTGCTTACAAGTGCTCTATGTTGATATGTCTCATTGATAAGAGACACCACAGTAAGAAACAGAACACGCAGGATTTTTTATAACAGAGGAAAATTTTTCATCAAATAGAGGATGATTTTTCATAAAAGAGGATTGAACTTAGCATTGTCCCATTTGCATCTTTACTGCTTAAAGATGAACTTGGTGTTTATGCTGTGACACAATGTTAAGTCAATAGATCAAAAGTAGCTTCAAGGTTGATACACCAGTGTTTGTTATTGTTGAGATGCAGATTTTTCACATGTGTAAATTTTGCACTAACATCATAAAATTGATTGAAGGTGATCTTTAATACTATTTAGGAACATTTAGGGACATTATACATTTCACATAAACTATCAGACTTCCTATCTTTAGTAAAGGCAGTAAGTTTCTGTAATAAAGCTGATCCTACTAGCTGCATGATGCTAAACCATGCTTCAGTTTCATTTAAATGAACCATAATTACAGTTGCAGTTGAATCCCAACACCTGCCTTAGCTGATTACAGGAAAAAAAAAATCAACAAATAAGCATAGCTTCAAAGGAATAAATTAAACCTACCAAATCCCTATGACTGCTCCAGCAAAGCTGTGGTAAACAGATTAGAAAAGAGCTCAGTGATATATGTTGTGAGGCAGACAATATAACATTCCTTTTGTATTACATGGTAAAGCAGAGAAGCTTTAAAGCATGAGCTTTAAACTGGCAGTTCAGCTGGTGTTGAATTGTCCTCGGCTGGAGCAACACCAAGAAAATGGGTTTTGCATCTCTCCTGGTCCTCTATCCCAAATATGTACATATCCCCAGTATGACACAGCCTGCAATCTTCTGATGCCATCATGTAGACACCATGTAGAGTTAGAAGAGGGCACAAAGAAAGCATCTAAGTTTCCTGAATTTACTGCCTCCTGAGACTGTTTTTTGTTGTTTGAAGCAAAATTACATGTTTCAGGTGTGGATGAAGTAGAAAGAATCGTATTAACCATTCTTGTAATTGTTATAAGAGAGTTAACACTAGTGTTAACTAGCATGCAATGTTAATTTATTGATAGCAGTACATTTATCTTTTAATGCACCAGTCTAGAAAACACTGTGGATTTTATCAGGGAAGTACTTTTTTTCAAAAGAATCTGATGCAGATTCTGCATATCAATCATGTCTTAAATTGTCAGCTCTTATTCTAAACTTAACATTCAAGCAACACAGCAAAACCACCTTTGTTCTGAACTCAGTGGGATGTGAAATGCCAGCATGGCAGAAAAATACCATTTCTTCATGTAGAAACAGACCATCAGACCATCAAAGATGTCAGGATTAATATGAAGTGGGCTGTCAGAAGTACTATCTGCACTGAAAAAGCAGATAAACAGATTTCAAAATGGGAGTTAAATGCTTTTTCCTTTAAAGTATTAAAGACCAGCTCTAAGTTCATTTCTGTGTCAGGAGTAAAAACTATGCCATCTGGTAGGACAAGAAAGTTTTCAGGCTCCAGTCACAGTGAATGCAGCTGGCTCTGCTGAAGACTGTCTACTGCACATTGCAGTGCAATGTAGAATCTCCAGAATTATATATAAAAGGAGGGCCTTGAGTACTCGGAGGAATAAAGCCACATTAGTTAAGATTTCTGCTTGGATTAATACTTACTGCTTTTCATCATAGGGTTGGTCTATTAAAATTCCAATTGGATTATCTTCAATGGAAATGTTGCTATAGTGCTTCTAGTTTCCAGTCTAGGGCCAGCATGACTCTGTGCTGGGATATCCTGAACCTGATTTCATAGGCAAAATTAATACAGATCATAATCTTGAGTATGTGCTACTCCAGTTTTGTAAGAGTCAATTTACCTACACACAAGTAATCTGAAGAAGTCTGTCACTTGTCACAAACCCAGACTGAGGATGTTGCAGAGGAATTGCCAAGGCACCATCTCATGGGAACTATTAGCCTTTCCTGCTCACAGGAAAAAAAAAAGTGTGAAAATGACACTTTTGTGCTTCCAAAGATATTGAAAAACTGGAGTGTAAAGCCACCAGAACATTTGGCAGGCTGGAGCACATAGTGTAAAAAGATGATAGACTTTAATTTGTTCAGTCTGGAAAAGAGGAGGCTCATGAGGGTCTCACTGGTTTCTTTATTGCTTCATGGACATCTATACAGGAGCCAGAATCGTCACAGTGCAGACTGCAAAAAGTGTCAAGATAGCATAAACAAACTTAGTCATGGTCACCAAACACAGGATAGTGAAAGGAAAACCTTCACAGTGAGCGTGGTCAAAAGTTTTAAATCACATGTGATTATCTAGGGGAGTATATCCCATCTGCATGTTTTACATGTAAACTATGTGAACAGTTGCTACAGTGTCTCAATTCCATTAACAAACTTTCTTCTATCAGAATGTAAAACAAATTAGTGAAGTGCCCCATAAGTATCACTAGTAGATGAAAAATAGCTAAGCATGTCACGAATATTTAGAATTCTTATTCTAAAAAAAACCTCTCATGTTTTAATACAAATATGTGGGGTTCTTTTGTTTTCCTAAGGATGACTTGATTTGAAAAAAATACTTTCTAAACAGGAAGGGTTTACAAGTAACTTATTTTGAAATACAAAGGCTTTTGGTACAAAGTATTGATCCACAAACTGGTTTGAAAACCTTTTTTGTTCTTTAAATTGTTATAGAGCCAAATTCTGCTTATAGAGTGAAGCATGTGGCTACACTGGAGTCAGCATATATGAAGTCATTGAAAGTTTATAAACTTATAATGTTACAATTTGGTTCAAACTTTTTAGCACTTCTGCCCAGAATTTTTCAACAAATCATTAAATAATCTCAATGCAAAGCTTTATTCTAAGTGCTTTTTGATGCATTTTGTAGAGCAGCTGACTGGTGCTCAGCATGTAACAGTAATGAGTGGCTGACTTTGCAGTATGATCAGCAACCATTGTTTTTTGAGATAAAAGGCCCCTTGGGCTCAGCCTTGCAAAGCGCACAGCATTCTGGCTGCAGTTCTGCCAACTTGGTCAACACATACATGACATTAAACATCTGAGTCAGCTCCAAAAATAATGAGGTTGCACTTGTATTCAAATACAAACACACACTAAAAATCTCTCTGAGCACAGCACACACCATCCTGCAGGACTGGCTTTCTACCTGATGTGCTTATGCATGAGCATCAACTTGTCAGCTGCTCTACTAAACCACAGTTTTACTCCCAGCAGAATGGCTGACAGCAGCTTGGGAAATGTGAGTTATAGTATGTGTCAAGAATTTGTTATTGCTTGCTATGAAAATGAAACAGGTCATACCCACAGTTGATACTGATGTGCAGCATAATCAATTGTCAGTATTGTAGATTCATACAGCACTGATCAAGTCAGAGGTTTCCTGCAGGTTAACAGCTAGCTGATAGTCCAAGGTCATTTACAGTTCTAGAGAGAAAGATAAGTTTGGTAGTGTTGCAGCTACAGTGCTAGAAATACATGCTCTCCAGAGCAATGCTGGAAAACAGAAATTCTGTGGTTGAATAGTCTCTCACAGCCAAAGGGTGAAGACTATATATATATATATGTACGTGCCATGATTTTTTGGTGCTTTTTCAAAGCTGCAGCTTGTTTTTCCTCAGTTTTGTCTTTTATTTAGGAGATGCATGACTGCATCAGACCAAAACAGACTACTTGGGCTAAAGGTCTTTTAGTCTGTCATATTATTTGCTGCTCTTATTGCAGGTGTTAAAAGTGAACCACATCATTACTTCTCATCAGTTTATTTTACAAACCAACCTCAACTTCGCATACAATAACCTTGAAAGAACCATGCAAAGCCTTCTTTTTCATCAGGTGTTTCCAAAGGCAGTGCAAAGATTTAGAATATTGTACTGGCATTACTGAAATCCGTGTAGCTGATGAGAAATAGATGATGTGAGTTGCTGCAGTACAGGGTGCCTTTCTGTCCTACCCTGCAAGGGCTGGCTGGATGTCCTACAGCCAGGCTGAGGGTTGCTGTGCACACTCCTCATTTAGCACATAGGCCAGGGCATGCTTCCTGAGGGTACATTATAAATGTGTTTGCAAATTTGAAGAGCATGGTGATGAATTAGGATATACACTACAGAAGAGGGTGCTGACTCTAAGTTAGCAAGTCACAGACCTTTGCTGCTGACTCCATCATCCATTAAGAAAATGCTTGATCTCTCTCTCTCTCATCTGACATTTCAGAGTACACTGTGGGAAAAGAGAAGTTCCAATTGAAATTCAAGCCAAGTAAAACAGAAGAGAAAAATGCATTCTGTGAACTGAAAAACTGGGTTAGAGGTTTGCGTAGATGGAAGGGGCTCCAAAGGGTCAAACTTTTGAAATCCTTCATACAGTTTGACAAATAACTAAAAATAACAATGAACTTAAAACTTCCATTTTGTTTTTTTAACTTTGCAGTTCTGCTACATATTAAGATATTTACCACTGTTTAAAAGAAGTAACATTTACATAATATGATTTAAAAGAAAATAAAGAAAACTCTCAACAACCCACCTTAAGTCACTTGGTTAAGAAAACAGTGTACTTACTTATTTCAATCTAATATACATATATTTTTGAACATTTTAATATCCCCAAGTACATTTCTGTGCCTATAGCTATATAAATAGCTAATAATATAATAGCTATATATTAATATATATTAGCTAGCAAATACAGTATATATTTAGCTAATAATAGCTAAATAGCTATATAATATCTATTCTAGGCTATTGCTGTGTCTGTAGTGGATACTGATAACAGAATTTGAGAACAGTTATAGAATATCACCAAATTAGCTGGAATACACACACTGAGTTGTCTGAGACAAGCTACTTAATAAATCTGTAGGAAATTTCATGGTGATTGCTAAAAATCGCAAGGGAAACACTATAGCTTATTTGTGGAAATGAGACATATTGAATGATGTACATTCTGAATATTTTCTCTTGTGATTTGTAGCTTTTATTTACATTGACTAATTGTGAAGCAGGCCTCAGTGATAGCAAAATCAAAAAAAATTGGCAGATCCTCTGGTCATATTGCTAATGGATGGCACGCACAAGCATTAATAGGACTTCTATGATTACCCTAATTTGCTTATATGCTAAATTTAAAACAGAAAAATATGGCTGGGCAAGGAATTCTGAAGCTGCTAGTGTTCATTTAAGGTTGCAAGTTCAAGGGCAGTTATTGGGTCTTCTCTATTTGCCAAGAAGTGTTGAACCAAATGATCCTTGATATCTTCCAACCTGGTATTCTGTTTCTATCATATTATTTTTTATCATTATAAGGCTCATGTCAGATTACCCTGGCCTTGAAATGAATTGGTCTTTGTTTACACTGATAGCTGTGACTGACCTGAATCTTCCTCAAATCATATTCAAAGGTCATTATATAAGAACTCCTCCACAGTGCCCGTGGGAAACCACCTGGTATCAGGTAAACAACATTCCTATTTGTCAAAATTTTAGAATTTATGTGTTAGACTTTACTGGAGTGGCAGGATGTTTTAAGTATTAACATAAACAGTTCAATCTTGCAGCACTTCTCTTCCCTGCCCTTCTCGAAGCTGTTTTAACTGGACACAACCCAGAAAGGGAAAGGAGTCACCCACCTCAGAGTCATCTGAAAGAGTCTCAGCATGAGAGTTTAACCATATCACAAAGAGGATGAGGGGACTGGAGACATCTCTTAGGAGGAAACATGAGGGAGCTGGGCCTGTGCAGCCTTGAGAAGAGATACTTGAAGAAGAGGGATTTTATCAAGGCATACAAACACTTTAAGGGAAGGTGTGGGGCCAGACTCTTTCCAGAGGTGCCCTGTCAGAGGATAAGGGGTGACGAGCACAAACTGAAACACAGAAAGTTCCATCTGAAAATGAATAAAAAAATATTTTCTTTGAGGGCAAACAGCACTGCAACAGGCTGCTCAGAGGGGCTGTGGAATCTTTTTCCATGGAGATACTCAAACACCATTTGGATGCAATCCTGTACAACCTTCTGAACCTGCTTTAGCAGGATGGCTGGACTAGATATCTCCAGAGGTCTTTTCCAATCCCACCCATTCTGTGATTCACTGAGAAGGGACAAATGCAAAATAAAGTCTTTGCATGAGGGAAAAAATGCAAGAAAACCTAAATTTGTCCAAGCAAAGACAAATTTATGTTCACATAAATTTCCATTCAGTCAGGTACACAAACAATGCAACTGAAAAGAATTAAAAATAGTATTACCCAGTTAAAAATAATACTTTTTAACAAAACCCAGAGAACACAGCATTGAAATTGTGCTCAGAAAGACTACTTTCTCTGTCTTTTTTCATTTTTCATCAGTAATATCAAAACACTGCATTTCTTTTCCTATTGTTTGACTTGAATTGGAATACTGTATTTCATTTGACTGTCTGCAAATGTTTAACATTTGTCACTTCAATACTTCCAGGGGTGAGGGAGTGGTCTGCAATGGTGCCACAGATATCTTGTTATGGAAGAAAATGTCTAATTTATTTCCTCTCTATTGGCATTTCTGGTTGAACTACTGCCTTCAATAAAGCTAGGGCAGATTACTGTCTGCCTGAGCATCAGAGTGCACGGGAGTGTCAGCACAGCTGACTGTGAGTCCTGGAAGAAGAAAACACTTTGATTTTGGTACACTTGGGCTGCTCAGGGGCTGTGGCTGAGTCAGTGCTCATCTCACCATCTTTGGTGCAGACCAAATGTGTCTGTGGCAGCAGTAACTTGGTGCGTGTTGACATCGCCTGTCAAATCCAGGAAACACCTGGGAGGGAGCACACAGAGTTCTCTGTTGCCATGGCTACCTGCACTGCCGTCCTCTAAAACCAGTATCAGTAGTTTGGTCTTTTGTTCATGTCTGCAGTAGAATAAACCTGAAAATAATAACAAAAAGTAAATTTCATTTCACATGCTTGTTGTACTCTGGATTATGGGAAGTTATGAAACCATAATTTGTCTTAAAAAAGAAAAAGCATTATGCAAGGCACTAAAATGCCAGACTTGATCTCCACTTTTGTTTAAATGGTATAAATTGTTTATTCAAGATTTGAAAACATTGTTTCTTGATTACAACCAGATTTTTCACTTGCAGCTCTTCAAACATGACATGATTAAATATAACAGGAGTAGCATTCAACCCACATAAAAAGAATCATAATCTGACAAAGCGCTAAGTAAACTTTATTAGTCCTTTTGACAGACCAAGTGAGACTATCCAGAAGCTTTCTGAAGATATTGTGTAGTAGAGCCTATTAAGGAAAGAATTTACTGAAGCTGCTATAGCAATATGTAGTCAGAGAGGGATATAGGGCCTTATGGGTGACATGAGAAAATATAAAAATATGCAACTGATCATAAAAACATGATAGACGACCTGCCTTTTAGGTTGTTTCTGAAGTGTTGGGCTTAAACAGTTCCTAGACTCATGGCAGGAAAGCAGCTATAGGAATATAAAATTTGATTAACTCTGCAGAAATCTGTCATCTTTGGTCTGCGTATTTTGTAGCTAATTGATTTTTATATTCCAAAACTTGAGAGCTAAGAGAGCAAGACTCTATGGCCAGGACACAGAGACAAGGGGTCTGTGAAACAGTGTTCTGCCTTCCTGGGAGCACTGTGAAGCTGGGACAATCCCTCTTCTGCAACAGTATACTGCAATGTAGTCAATCTATTTATAGCTGGTTTTTATCTTCTTTAAACATTAGAAATAGTCTGATAATTTACATTTTCATAAGTCAGAATAAAAAATGGCAATTTTTAAAAATAAAAAAAATCTCAAAACCTATTCTGGACCTGATCTGTAACCTGCCTAATTTGCTGCTTTTTGAGTATTCATGTCTTAGATAAAGTAGTAAGACTCAATTAGATTGGATTCTAATGAGTAAAATACAGGGAAACTGTGATTTTAGAGTATCATCAGTATACATAAAAGAGCTCAGAATAAAACAAACTACCAGCCATATAACTTACTTGTTGAGCTATTTAGGGAAATAAAGATATATCATATCATAGGAGAAACTCAAGTCTGGTGGTCAAACCAGAGGATATTAGATTTTTAACTAACTCTTCACAATCTTTATGGAAAATCTCATACAAAGTTTTCTGAAATTTTCTGCTAATTCTTTCTGAAACTTGTATTTTTTCTTCAAGCCAAGCTCCTACTTTCTAGGGTTATTGTCTCAGTAAAAATGAATAAAACTGCATAGTAACCAGCTGAGTACTTCTGCAAGCCTGCTGGTATTTGAAGTAAGTGAGGGGAATGCATAAGAAAACACACTAAGAGCAATTAAAATTTTATACCTTCAGGCAAGTCCATGTCCTCTGCTGCTTTAACATCTAAGTCTAGCACTAAAACTCGAATTTCCTACCCTATCTATAGTATAAAGCATGTCAGTATAACCAGTTTCAGGAAAAAAAAGAAATTGACTCATAGAGTCAGGTTTTGCTTTGCCTCTGACAGAGTTGTGCAGTGCATATGTCACTGTAAACTTGTCTCAAGACATTTCCATGTGAGGTTTAGGGAATTTAAAATAACTGTAGTTGAATCAAAGAGTTTTGATAGCAGCTATTATGACATGATATTTCAGTGAAAAAATTACTGGTGAGAACTGGGGAAAGGTTTTCACAATAATTAGATGTAATAATAGAAGTAGCTGGCACAGAAACATAGCATTTCAATCTCCCTAGAGTTATTTTTGCATCTAAGTGCCCCCCAGCCCAGCAGGTAATGGGCAGATCCAAAAGCAAGCAGTTTGCCTCCTCAAAGGCATGGATATAAAACTGGCTGGTTTATACCTGCAGTTTGTGAGACTGCTTCATTCCTGGAGCACTGTTCAAAGCACTGTGCAAGGCACCAGGTCAAAGATTGTTGAGACTAAATCCAACCCCCAGCAAGGGCCGTCACCTCTTTCATATAAAAATGACATTGACTGTTCCTGTGGAAATGACCTGCCTGTGAATGAGGATCAAATATGAGAGACTTACTTTCTGCTTCCAGTTATTGATCAAATGTATTTGGAAATTTGAATCCGATCATTATTCCCTACTAATAATTAATGTTTCCTACTAAGTTAAAATGTAACACCTTCAGTCTAGCAAAGCTGCTTTTCAGGGACAGCAAATTCACTTTTAATGTATATATTTATGGTATTGGCTGTAGCTTCATTCCAAAATCACAAATCCTGTATAACCGCACCTGATAGCAAAGGTTGCATGCCATCATACAAGCAATAAGGAGAGAGGTGCATAGTAATTTGGAATGGCTAATGTCATGGTTTGACACTGGCACTAGCCAATGCTCCATGAAAAAAACTCTCCCCGATGTCCGCTGTGAGACTTTTGACCAGGAATAAGAAAGAGGCAGGCTCCTACTTAACAAAAGGAAAAAAAAACATTTATTAACTAAACTATACAGACAATAACTAAACTATACATAAAGAAACAAAGAACACACAAGGAAAAATGAAAGCCCCACAAAACATCTCCCTCCTCCTCCCCTCAAACTCCCAACACAATACACTTCCCAAATCAACAACCATTAGTCCATCACTACTCTGTACACAATCAATTCTCCATTCATCAAGAGGAGAGGAGTCCTTCTTGCTTGGCCATGGTGGCCTTTTCCAATTTCCAGGCTCTCTCACCGCCTGGATGAAATCAGGGCTGTTTCCAGGGTCTGTTTTTTAAGGATGCTCTGTCCCATTCCAAAAAGAAACACAATCACACCTTTTGGGACATCTGTCCCCCCCATATTTATATACCCCTTGAGGCGGAGGGGTAAACTCCATCCTTACATCTTCTTCTTGGCTCCAGGGCATTGCGCCCCCCTGGACGCAGTCTCTGTCTCACAAGGAAACACGGCTCTGTCCATGGCTACACAAAAAGAGTCCAGCAAAAGCCACTCCATCATCTCTCTTGCCACCAGGATTCTTCTCTTCTCATCCACACTCTCCCTCACTTGCTCCACTTGCTCATTTCATTTCTCTCACTCACTCTATCTCCTTTTCCGGGACAGGGTAATGCCTTGTAAGCTTTCATTGTCCACAAAAAACAAAAGGCTCTAAAAACGGCAGGACTCTTTCACAGCGCCTTCTCCCCCCCCCTTCTTCTCCACAGACACAGGCATGCGGGCAGCTCATATCAAGTTTCAAGATAACAGTCCCGCTCGGTCTCTCTCGGTCTCTCTCTCCCTCTCTCTCTCTCTCTCCGTCTCCGGGGGGGGGGAGAACTTCACAGCAGCTCCTGGTCTCTCTTCCACTTCCACCCTTGGGGGGGGGGGGGCCAGGCCTACCTCTCCCGGGCCGGGCCACATGGCTTCCCTCTCTCTCTTCTCAGCCCGCAGCAGCACACTAGTATCTAATTTCAAAACAAAGGTCCCAGAACACTCGCTCTCTTTTTTTGGGGGGTCTCCATCTCTCCACCCTTCCACCTTCAGGGTACCCTCTCTCCCGATCTTGGTCTGGGGCCCAGGCCTACCGCGTGGCCGCCCTCCCCCGCCCAGCAAAAGCACTGCGCGAGGGAGGCATCTTCACTCTCTGCCGCCGATGTCCCAAGAGACCGTACCTGCCCAAAAACCCTGCTTTTAAGGTGGTTCTTGGAAGATGACTCATTCCCAGAAATCCCATTGACCCGGATTTCCGGGTCAAACCACCACAGCTAAGAACATAAAAAATTACCAACCTGTGTGGAAAAAAATTGGGCAGATTTGCCCTATAATACCATTTTTTCCCATTCGGTTCACACAAGATATAGGAATTTTATTTACAGAAATGAGTTTGAGGTTAGATCTACAAAGAAACTTAATGAAATGCATTTGGTAGCTTTGGAAAGATGGGGCTCATCAGTGACTGTTTGGTACAGGGTGGAACCTGCCTGGGCTTGTTGGACACTGCCAGCATTACAGCGATGATACTCCAGAGAATAAGCATTGGAAATGGGATAAGGGGAATAGAGCTAGTACTGCTTCCACTGCCTGTGCAAACATCCTTACTGAAGCTCATAGCAGAAGGCATATGAAATAACTTTGATGATCAGTCTATATATATTCATCTATGACATTTCTCTGTCAGAGGATCAAATGATTATACTAAACAAAACTGTGAGTGGTATCTATTTTCACATCTATATTAAGAATATGTAGCAACGCATGCCAAGATTTCTCAGTTTTCATTTATTGTTTTGACATCAGCAAGCAAAAGTGGGTGTCTTACACCACCATATGACAAACAGCAGATGATATTGCATGGTCACTGTGGAAACTGCATTTCTGAAAAAGAGGTTCATATTTGTACTTTTTTAATGAAGATAAACCACAGCATTTTTTCAGTATACTTACTGTAACTTTGCTGCCAGATTGACAGAGTTACAAGTAAAAAAAGGTGCAAAAATAGCTGGGATTCTTTTACTTTCTTCTTTTTTTTTTTTCTGAAGTCATTAACATAATTGAAAATTTAAAAACTATACTATTCTACATGTAAAAAAACAGACTTTCGACCAAGAAGGTGACAGTTCACTCATCTTGGTAAAAGTACATTAAGGACAACAGAAAGCACTCACTGGTTTTGATGGGAAGTGGTCACTTGGTATAGGAAGTGGATTCAAAAATACACATTTTCATTCACTTGGGATGCACTAGTTGTTGATTCAGTGGTGTTCAGAGACAGTGAAAAAGGCTGATGATGTAGTTATGTAGGTTCTTCACCATACAGCAAAGGTCAGTAGCATTGCAATAAAGGCACAACACTGAAGTAGGAAATATTCCCCAATGAAGAATACGGACTCCACACTGGCCAAGGAAGTGTTAGGAGGCTACTGTAGATTTAAATAACCCTCTCTTATTTACTTTCAAAATTATTGCAGAGGAGAGGTGTCAGTTAGGTTGACAGAGGCTGAAGGAAGCCTCTCTCCTTAGCTGGTGCCTTTGTGACATTCTGGGGTGGATGGGCATAGCCAGGTTTTCTTATCAATCAGCTGCTGCAGCTGTGGCTGCATAGGTATGGAGTGTTTCTGTCCTGGTTTTTTTGACACAGGACTGTGGAGATTCAGTGATGCAGCTCCACTGCAAAGAACTGAAAAGGCAGATATGAGTAATACACTTGGAAGGGCATGTCTGCAGAGCAGTCTGCAATTACATTTCAACAATGTGATGTGACCATCTCCACTGTGGTGCTTTGTTTGGCCCTCTTTTGGTGAGTCTTTTTTATCACATTGAGTCAGATAAGGCCATTCCTATTGTATGGAATCTGCATCTGTGCTGTTGAATGCGATGCTGAGCTGGTAGAAAGAAGAAAGTGGTGTCACTGGGATGTGCCTCTTTGGCAGGGCAGTCTCTGAGAAGCAGGATCAATCCTTCCGTGGTGTGGTAATGCATGCCAACAGCTCCTTGCAGTGATGCAGGGTCATGTATATGTGCACTGAGGAATTTTTAGAGTCAAAGCATGTAGCTCTGTAATTCACTTTGCTGCTCGTCCACTGCAGGAGGAAAAATATTCTTATTTATGTACTGAGATTTCTTTTGTGCTGCACATAGATTGCTGAGGCTCCTCAAACAACAACAACAAAAAAAACCCCAACACAATTAAGAAACAAGCAAGGCAAAACAAGACAAAAAATCAAAACAAAACCAAAACAAAAAATCCAAAACAAGAACAAATAAAACTCCAACCAACCAATCAAAAAACAAACAAACAAACAAAAAGCAAAAAAGAAAAATTATGAAGGATTCTTTATACATTAAAAACTTGCAATAAATTCTTTAGAATTATTTGGCGGCAGAACTGTTTTCCAATCCTTCACAGCATCTTCAGAAAAGAAATCTCTGTGAAAAATGGTACCCCAAGGTTTCAGGCAAGTATTAGCACTATAGAAGTGTTTATTTTTGAATCACTGCATTGAATATCTGTGGTTTTGAAAAAATAAAAAAAATTGCATCAATTTGAGCTTTCCTATCAGTAGAGATTTGATGGCAACTGCCTGGTGGCCATTAATTCAACATTTCATTTGGATGTGACTTTGTCCATTTTTTTTTGCAGTTTGTGTCTTAAAATCTGTTTGACAGAACAAACCAACAAATAAAGACCAAAAAAGAAGCATTACCCTTATTTCAACTCTCAATAATGGTATGATGAATTAGAAGATGTGAAGATATTTAAGCCTTTAATTTGACAAATTATGCACCCATCACTGCATATTAAATGTTAAGCACTAACTCTGAAAATGGCCTTTCATTAAGATTGTACTTTACTTGGTAAATATTTGATGTGTGCCATCTTAGATGGAGTAGCTCACTGTAAATTTCTTTTGCTTCTAAAAGTCTAAAAGGGTAAATAGCCTTAATAGTAATTTGAAACATAGCTCTGCTATCCTAGACTTGCTTAAGACGTATCTTGCAAGGATGGTAAAGAGTATTCTGGAATGTAGCAGCTAACAAAGCCCTGCAGCAAATTCAGGACAGATCAGATATCTTATACTTTTAATGAGTGCCACTGGGCTCATAAGAGTTAGATAATAAAACACAGGGATAGGAGAGTCGGTCTGAAGTGGAACTAGAAATGTAAATTCTCTCTAAGTCTTTAACTATTATATTCCAACAACTTGCTCAGTCCCCCAAGCCCATTGTACATTATTTACTTTAAAGTCTTTGCAGACACAGCCATGCTACAACAGTCCAGATCTATCTGTTTTTAGCTGTCTCCAGCCACATGGAGACAGCTAAAAACAGATAGATCTGGACTGTTGTAGCAGTCCAGATGTGCCTTCTTTCATGTGCCTTGTACCAGATGATAACGCTTTTTTTCATAGTCAAGGGGCTAGACCAGAAAGTCAACCTAGTGTCAGATCATCCTGGATCTGGAGGTGTTCCAATTCAAATTTTCCTCTTTGCATTAGAATACTATTCTCACTAGCTATATCCTCTGTTATTCTGAGACAGATGCTTTTTCTCCTGGTTGAACTGAGCCACAGTGCAGGAAACTCCATTGGATCAGTGTGTCCCAAAATGAAAGCTGTTTTACATTATGCAGTAGATGAATGTGGACTGCTCCAAGTGCAAAGGCCAGTAATTTATGCTCACAACTCATGGGTACAGTTACCAGAACTTTATTTCTGGTCCTGAGGTGATTTTTTTTTTAATTTTTCAGATTTGCAAATCCTCATCTGTTTCAGTAAAAAACTGCTGGCATTGCTTGCAGGCTACATTCACTCAGACCAGAGTAATAGGTAGCTATTTGTTAAACTTTTAAATAGAATAGTGTTTAAGGTTTGGTGTGCGCCAGACATGTTAATGGCAGGCAATTTGATCTCTGGTTTGTATCATGTATAATGGGCTGCTCTATTATGACTGTAGTATAGCTGTGCCTATGCAACTGTGGTTGTGTCCTGTTTAGGCTGTGAACATTCTGCTTTTGCTTGTGGACATATTGATTCACTCTGAGTCATCCCCTCTCCTGTCAGAGTTGCCAACAGTGATAATTGCTCTGAAAACAAACAGAACTGGGTTCAAGGCTGCCACATTTTATTCCATGGTTTCTGAGGCAGGCAATCAAATATGAGAAGATAAATGCCAGCCCCCTCTGATTCTCCTGGGGAAAGTTTGGCCACTTACACCACAAAGGCATTTTGAATGCTTCTGATTCTTGCTAATACACTCCCAAAGGAGCCCAGAGCTGTAAGAGGGGCAGGAGGCTGATGCCAGGCTATTGCACGATACACACTTTTGTGATTCCTCTTAAGATGATCAGTTTATGAGTCTTCAAACCAATTAAGGTGGTTTTTCTTTCATAGCAGAACTCTGATTGGAGGACTGTCCCATTCCTTTGCTACTGAAAATGGTAAGAAACTTTTGTCTTATTTCCTGAAGTTATGCAGAGCAAGTTTTGGCTTTTTAAATTTTTCTCCACTGCTTATATAGCTCTCATATAACTGGTAGCTCTTTTCTTCCCTGGTATTCCATACTTCCACATCAGGAAGTATGTCTAAAAAGAGCACACAGTTTTTGTTGTGCAAAGTTAAGTAAACCAATCTAATATATGCCTCTCTGGACATTGTAGCCCATTCCATCACTAATTCTGACACCAGGTTTGCATACGTGCCGTAACTAAAACTCCATCAGTCTCAAAAATGTGTTTTAATCTTGATACATTAAGGAGTTGGTTCCTTGCATATCTCTGCCGTTTCACAAGCTTGTTCTCACATCCATCATATGCTAAACTCACTGATTATGCAGCCATCCACAAACTGTTGTGCTCAGACTCATATGGAAACTGAGGCACATATGGAACATTAGCTCAAGCTGCAGTATGTACATAATAGCCTTCCATATTCGCTGCTAAATATCAGTATAAATAAAACATCCAGGGTTTTACCATTCTGCATAACAAGCACAATTTTAGGTTTGCAGAAGTAAATGTTTGTAAGGATTAAAAGCAGCACGCTTGAAACCTGTGTTGTTGAATGTTACTTTGAATCTATTAATTTATCTCAGGCTGCCTGCCTGACAGTCAGGTAGACCTGCCACTTCAAAACAGTCTTCAGATTTTGTCTTGCTCCATTAATCTCTTTCTATCATTACTTAACATCTTACTATTCAGATTCAGTTATTAGTTTCACTTAAAAAAGAAAAAAAGGAAAAAAAAAGAAGCAAAGGAAGCATCAATATTAGAGAATGTCACAGGCAAAAGGTTTCAAAAAATAGCATTTTTTTACCATCCTTGGGGGGTGAATATTCTAAAATGACCACCATCAGCAACCTTTACAGCTGAATTGTGTGTGTGAGTTTTAAAGCTAAAAGAAGGCAAGAAAGTATCTTTTTTATCCTTCCACCAAGTAAAAATAGAACTCTGTTGTATCTGTTGATAGAAAAATGTATGTTCATGACCAGCATGAGAAAACTTGGTTCTTATAAGATTCTGTCTTTGAGAACTGTTGTTCCACTTCATGGAAAAATCTTAAAGGGTCTGGGACAGGAAAGTTAATACTCATCTTCATATTGAATAAGTCCTTTCAGGTTTGCTCCAACATGTTAGACTGTCACAGCACAGCATGTGCACATCTTTATACTAAATTGAAGGGAGTTCAGTGTGTAATTCCTTTACAAAAGTAATTGCAATATACCGCAGCCAAACTTGAGCAGAATGCTGGCATTTTATCAAGTTATATATTCAGAAAAATGAAATTCAGTGAAAAAATACAAGTTGCTTCTTTGACACGATGGATGATATTCAAAGTCTATGAAAAGTAGAGTTAAATGTGAAAGCCTTGGTTCTTGATACTGCAGCTAGCCTGGAAATTTGGACAGAGGACCGTGAAAAGCAGCTATGGCTTGGCTCTTTTCCTTAGTCAGTTAACTACATAAATGCCCATGGACTATGTTCCCATATTTCACACATACTTCTGCTACAGCTCAGGATAAATTCAGAAATCCAAAGGAAAGCTGTAAAGCACAGACTGGCAGAGGAAATACTTGCTAGAGTAACTGATGAAAGCCTGAGTATTATCTGGCTAAAGCATCAACTTCTCAGTTTCTGTTTCTGCTATCTTATTGGTGAGTTGCAAAGTTCTGACTCTAAATGTGAAGATAGAAGTTGTAGACAATACTGCTGCTTGATCATCAATACTAGCAATAAACTAATATCCAGGAGGAGAGCAAAAGGTAGCAGTGTGTATTGGGTTGACCCTGGCTGGATGTCATGTACCCAGTAAACCAGCTCTACCACTCCCCTCTACTCTGGGCAGGGCAGAAAAAATAAAACAAAAGGCTCACAAGCTGAGATGAGGAGAGCCAGACATGACTCACCAATTATCATAATGGGCAAAGCAGGTTTGACTTGGGGAAATTAATTGACCTGATCACCAATCAAAATCAGAGCAGCATAATGAGAAGCAGAGCAAATATTAAAACCCCTCATTGCCTCCTGCCCAGCTCTACCTCCTCCCCAACAGTGGCTCAGGGAGGCAGGGAATGGGGGTTATGGTCAATTCATCACAGGCTGTTTCTGCAACTGCTCAGGGAGAGGAGTCCTTGCCCTGCTCCAGCATGGGGTCCCTCCCACAGCAGACATTTCTCCATTAACTGCTCCAGTGCGAGACAATCCTTAAAATAGGATTACTTATAGCTAAATGGTGCTATTAAGCACTACTGAGGGTGCACTTGTGCATGAGTGTTGATCATGGACATAGGAAAAAGAGGAAAAAGTAGCATTGCTCATATAACATATGTAGGACTCATCTAGCATGTATATCCACACAGATAGCTTGAGTGATAGTAAATTCATTGTGTGTTGGTTATAATTCAATTCAGATTTATTCCTGAGGGAATACTTAAGTATTCTGAAAAGTCATATACTTCATGTGTAAAGGGACTGATCCCCCATTTAAGAGAGCATTCATACACAAATGCAGTAAATTTGAGCATTGTACATTGCAATAAAAGAAGAGGAAGTGGGACTATTTCTTGCTTGAATTATATACCACATGGTATGTATTGACACCATAGTTGCCAGAACATATTTATTCTGGCCTCCAAGCTTTCCACATAAATTAAGAACAAAGTTAAACATTCAGGGAGAAAAGAGGAATAGAGATTTTAGGTAAGCTAGTCCAATATAACATTAACATTCATTAATGTATCTAAAACTTCATACATGGTGCATTAATTGAATAGTTACCTACTTAAGCAGTAAGAAACAAGATGGAAAATACAGGGAGCAGATGTTTATAAATCACCGGGGAAGCAGGAAATTTTTTTCATTTTCTAAGCAACATTTACCTCTTTTTCTATATAAAGTTACAGGGCCAGGATTGAAAAATCCTGTTGCCAAATATTTTACATCTTTCAGAAGCAGACAAGCAGACACGTCCAAAAATATTGTAATACCAGACTTTATCAGAATGTGGTGACTTTAATTATAGATTGAGCCTTGCGCACCTGTAAAAGCATGCTGTCTTTCTCATGTGGAAACACGGACATAAAGGAGAGTGAAGTAAAGGAAAACCAGCATAAATCCAGTCTCACTTCACCCTGTGCACCATAGGGTGTGCATGTGAGCTCTGCATTTGGTGTTTGGTAGAGCACCTGGGTTTACTCTTAACTCTTGTGGCATTAACAAAATAGCAAAGCATCTCTCTACATATGCAGAACCCCAATATATTTTTAAATCTGCCACAGAGTACCTGTTTACAAAGAATATTTGGATGACCTGTAGGTCTTGATTTTTTCAAATGAGTTTTGAAGGGCTGTGAAAAAGAGGGGGCTGACCATGTCTCCATTCTGCTACACTCAGTATTTTTGGCATTTCCTGCCTACTAAATGCCTGAAGCTGGAAAAGGCTGTTATCTTTCCTAGCAGTGATCTCTTCCTAAAATTTGTAAACTTATAAATAATATATCTAAAGACAACAGGTTAGTCTTTAGAAAGGAAAGTTGACTTTAATCTTTGAAGAATTTACATCATGGACTGAAGAGTTCTTCTGGCACAATACAGGAAGATCCTCTTCCTTCTATGGTGTGAGACTGCTGAGGTGCTAATCTTGCCCTCCAAAGGGCAACAACCCCTAGGGAAGAGCTCTGCAGTACCCTCTCCAAGTGAGCTGAGCTGTGTCCCCACAGTCCTTGGGATGGAGAGAAGTCTCTGACTCTCCTTCCAGCCAGCAGGAAGTGCTGAATGTGACTGTAAATAAAAGCATCTTTCTGAGATACCTAACAACCCACATGCTGTACAGGAGAACCTTGGGGCTTCAATTTAGCTCCAGGTTCCAAGGGAAATTGTCCCTAAGAAAGCTGCAAGCTAACACTAACTTTAAATTTTCAGCTTTTAAATAGTTTGTGAGACTGGTGGAAGATCCCAGTATGTTCTGTGCTTTGTGAGCTGGCAGAAGTCAGTCTGTTTGTAGTTGGATCCTTTGTGTTTGTACACAATCAGTAAGTATGTGGTGTGATGCTGTTTCTCTCTGGGGTGCAAGAGAAGTTTGTTATCTTTTTCTGTAACAAAACTAATAAATGTTTACAGACAAACTTGCACCAGTTAAAACAAACTGCCTTGGTGTTACATCATTCATTAGATCACTGCAGCTCCTCTGTATACAAGTTCCCAGACAGATATTTTTAGGAAAATGAAGATTCATTGTAAAAATAATTATTTTCACTCTTCCATATTAACATGCAATTGAGAAATAAAAAAAAAAAAAACTATTATCATGGTCAGATTGTCCTGTGAGACAAGTGTTATTTCACCAATGGAAAATTTGAGTATTCCACTATTATCCCTGTTAATATATTCTGAAATTATCTCAAAATAACCTAATTGTTAGAGAAGTTGGTGACAATCAACTGCATTCAGAGCAATGTGAGCTATTCAGAAAATATTCATTTCCTTTTAAATCCTAAACTGATCTGTCTCATTGTTCAGGCTGTAGTCCAGACCACCCTTAAAACCCATTATCTTTCTCTTGATTTTTTTGTTTTACTTGTATTTTGTTGACACAGATGTCAAAAAATCTGCTTTAGAGTTTAATTCCATTATGTCAATATCCCTCTTTCAAATAATCACTGAGTTGACAGACATCAATAATTTAGCAAGTATCTGAGAGGAATATTTAAAAATATGTCAATATCACTCATTGTTCAAAGCTCTAAAAATCCCTGAGGGCAGGGTAGATCTGATTTGTGTGAAGACTGAGATGAAGAGAATTATGTCACCTAAACCAATGATGTTTGTTCCAAGCAAATTACAGAGTCATTGTGTTTCAAACATTCAGCAACAGAATAATTATGTTTCCATTTGGGCTGTGAAGGCAGGATTACTTCTGCTTTGCCATAGTTCCAAATCCCATTTCCAGTGATATCTAGGCTATTCATATTCTAATTCTTGGAATTACTCATATTCTGTGCAAGTGCTTTCCCATTTCTATTAGCAGTAACAGAAAATAGATTACCAATAGAGCTTTAATCATTATTATGATTATGTCATTTTTCTGTCTAGGTTCCTTAAGCATATCAGCCTTAAGTATGAATGAGAAAAACTTTAAAAAATTCAGGGTACAATCTATTGCACACAACAGTGTGTTCAACAAAATTATGAACCAACAGAAAAAGAGATTTCTTAGAGCCATTATGTCCATTAGTCTGAATTTTTACAGTAATGTGAAGAAAATACTTGGGAGTCAATGCTGGAAATTACCTTAGAAATATGGTTCAAAGATAGTTCTTCTTTTATACCACTGCAAGACAATTCCATTTTAGATCATCAGTAGATCTCTCTTTGGAGCAACCTTAGAATTATGCTGATGTTCCAAGTACATCAAAATAGAATCAAATTCAAATTTACCTAAATATGTATCAACTGAATGAAGCACAAACATGTTAACTGATGCCTTAATGCTTGCACTCAGATCTACTATGCTTTCATAATTCAGAGCATTTTGAAATCCATAAACATTTAGACCTCCTTTATGCTTGTTTTTATGTTCATTATTTGTGCAAAGCAGTATTAGGTCTCAAGGTTAATAGGTGCCTGTGACAGACTCGTTGCTTTCTCTGTCACTAGCACTCACTCAGAGTCTGACCTTCTCATTGAATGGGGTTTTTAGGATTCATCAAAAGACAGCTGGTGTAATAGTATGCGACTTTCCTCCCCGCTTTAGTTTGCCTTCCTTTCTTTCTTATTTCTCTGCTACAGATATGTGTGTCTTATGTGTTCCACGCTCATTTGCAAATCACTTGATCTTCTAGCTGTTTGGCTAGTTTCTGTATTAAACAAACTGTGTTTAATTTTGCTGTTCAAGTTCTTCTCTTTTGTTCCCTTTTTCTTCCTGTACTTAGGAAGGACTTAGGAATCTGACTCCAACTAGCAAGTAAGTGCCTTGTGCTAGGAAGTCAATTTATTTTGCTCTGTATCAGACAACTGTGCATGAACCATGAAACATCTTGCTTGGCTTCTTGCTGTAAAGTTTCATCATATGCAATACTACAGTCAAATAACAAAAAATATCAAAAGTTGTGTTAAATATAGCCTTGAAAAATGCTGAAACCAGATTGCTTTTGAAAAAGTCCTATTAGATTTTAAACTTACCAAGCAACAAAACTCAAGTTTTACAAATTTTCTTGTAAAAACCACACTTGAATCTAACCTAGATATTATTGCCTACTCTTGCTGAAAATACCTGTGTTGTCTGAGATTACCTTAATTACTATCTTGTTCATATCAGAAATCCCTAAAGGACAGAAGAAGCACAGCAGCATGACAGAATGTTTCCACTCATTTGCTTTCTCGAGGTGCTTCTACAGCGGCATTTATTTTTAGGAATAAACAATAAAAAAAAAAAAAAAAGAAGGGCAACAAAACAAAACAAAGGAAACAGACCAGAGACACTTGGGTTCTTCAGCCTGCTGATTATTTGCTCGAGTTTATGTTTAATTGCTTTAAATTGCCTGGGCTATAAAGCATGATTGTTAAATTTCTGCTGTTCTACTGAAACTACTAGAAAAACCTGGTACTGTGACAATTTAGATCAGCATAATATCATCAACTTGTTTTTTTAAGTTTGACTCCCATTTAATCAACACATAAAGAAATCAGGACAGTTTAATAAACATTCAGAACAGCAATGTTATGAAAAAAATAATTCAATTTTGTATTAAAACTCCTGTAATCGAGTTATGTCTGTTTACTACATTTCTGCCAAAGCTATCAGGCATCATGAGGCTCTGCAGTAACACAAGCATAGCAGTTCTAAGTTGTCAAGGAGTTTGACGCAGTTACTCCATGGGAATATTTACATAAATGAATTAAGTGAAGCAATTTTTGCCATTAAAAAAATCCAGAAACTGCAGACAAAACCTTTTTCCTTGACTTGTGGATTCATTATTAAATCTGGAAAGCAATTCAGCTTTAGGATGAACATTTAGGACAGGGAGCAGATTTTTTGAGGAGACAAAGAGCAGTGAAGAATTAAGACCCATGCTCATATAGATAATGCGACTTCCTCCCCTGCATGTGCCTTTAATGTGCATCCTGATACAATGAGAGATAGGGTAACACTGCTGATAACTCTGGCTTCAAAGCCATGCTTTTACAGGAGAGTAAGATGAAAAACCTAGCCAGATTTATGTGTACTGTGCAGCAGTGGGAAGATCATGCTGGACTCTGTGTTCACAATCAGAAGCTGTAGAAGGTATGGTGTGTGAGTGGCTTTAAGAAGACTAATACAGACTTTTATACAGTGGCATTGAAAAGACTCTGTTAAATGAGTAATATTCTAGAGCAATTAAATAAGAAAGTATCAGCTTGCTAGAAAAGCAGATTTCAAGTTCTCATCTATTTACATTGGGTGTTTCTATACTGAAATCTTTTGTACAACCAGGAAGACACAGCACAGTAACCATCAGGCCATAAAACCACTGGGCCTCTTGCTCAAGTATTCACTCACTTGCTCAAAATCAGATGAACCCTGAATTCAGCCCCAGCTGCTCAGGGCTTTGTCCAGTTTGGTTTCAAGGTCTCTGAGGACAGAATTGACACAGCCTTACTGAGTAGTAAACCCGCTCCGGTGCTTGAGCATCCTTCTGGTAAAAAAGTTGTCCAGTGTTTGGTCAGAATCTTCTAATTTCTGACCATTCTTTCTTGTCCTCCCATCATGCATTATTGTAAAGAGCTTGGCTCCATCTTTTCTGTGGTTTTTCATAGGTACTGGAAAGTTTTTAGTAGCAAAACAGCTTTTCCAAGATGAACACACCCAGTTCTCTCAGCCTTCCCTTGTACCTTGTGCTCCAGCCCCTGATGATCTTGGTGACACAACTTGTTGCAGTTTATCACTGCCTTTTTTGTGCAGCAAGAGTTCCAAACTCATTGTAGTATTCTGGGTATGATCTAACAAATACTGAGTGAGGGGGAACAGTCGCCTTCCTTGATCATCTGTCAGTGATTCTGCTTAGTAAGTTCAACTGCCTGTTAGCTTTTGCTGCTGTCAGGGAGCACAGCTGATGTGTGCTTAGGGTGCTGTCTACCAGGATTTACAATTCCTTTCCTGAAAAACTGCTAATCAGATGGGCAGTGCCCAGCCTTTAACAACACAGAATTGGTTCATGCCAGGCACAGGACTTTGCCTTTGATCTCTTTGCATTCTTTGAGTTCTGTGTTTGCCCAGTTCAGAGGGATCTAGGTCCCTCTGAACAGCTGTCCTGTTCTTTAGTATGCCATTTGCTTCATCAGTCTTGTTTCATCCACAGTTTTGGTGAAGCTACAAAGAAGAAGAGCTCACAGGATAGACCCCTTGGGAAATCCATTTTAAGCTGAATTTCCAGGAGAGACCATTACCCACTGACCTCATGACCCTAGCAGTTTTTCATAATCAGGCATCGACCCAGAAAATGAGGTTTCCCTCTTGGATATAATGAAAGATGGTGTAAAACTGACCTTGTTGAAGCCAACATAGACATCACAGACAACTGTTTGATCATCCACGCATATAGCCATTTTGTAGAAGGCAAACAGGTCTGTAAAACATAATTTACTGTTGGTAAACTTCTATTAACTACTTACAGTCACCTGCTGAGAATTAATTTTTTGCCTCTTGGTCAACCAGGTAAGCGAAGACCTTACTGTGTTTTTGGAACTCAGATCCATTACATGCCATCAGAGACAACTTTGCCAGTGGGCAAAATTCCAATTAGTTATAACACCCCTAGGGATGGGCAACCAGTTTCTGAGTGTACCCACTCTCATTGTGAGAATTGCTTTTCTTATTACTAATTGTCATTCTGCTTGCTGCAATTTGTGATAATTTTCTTTGTCAATGAAGTTCATTGTACAATGATCAACAGCTAGGTAACAAAAAATGTTGAAGACAGGGCTGTGCCTGAAAATCAAAGCTTTAGAATCTCAGCTCCTGAATAGAGTGGTCTTCTTTTGCTATACATCTGATCAGAAGTGGTATTTTTATCAGTTCAACTTCACTGGAACAAATTTCCCAAACATACTATTTTTAATGGATCTAATTCTTATTGCAGGCTTATTAGACTGTGTCTTTTAGGATATGGCTTTGCAGTTTGGTTAAGAACTACTAAAAATCAGTCAAACCAGATTTTCTCTTCTATTTACTAGTGTGTATATATTTGAGCTCATTTTCTCTGATTGCAACACAGCCATTAAGACTGCTGGTTAAGCCCTTCACTCTCCACAGCATTTATTAAACCAATTGCATTGTTTGATAGGAATTTCTAGACCTCCCACTAGCTAATATTTAATCAAAAAAGTGGAGCCACTACTTACCCTTGACAATGTCTACCAAACAATCAACAGGTCATCCTGACACTGCACACCTCCAGGAAAGACAAACTGCTCCAGAATATTGCAGAATATTGTGGGGAGTCTGTGCTTCTACTCCAGTCTGTTTTACACCAGCAGAACTGAGTAGAGAATTTTGTCACTTCTTCTAATGTCTCTTCAGTGCATATGATAGAAGCCACAATTACTACTGCAGTGTGAGGGGTTATTCCTTATTCGATATCCAAACAGAAGATTGCTTCCAGTCTTTTATTTCAGGGTGGGTTTTTTTAGTTTTTTTAGTAACCGGTCTCAAAGTTTAATTAATCACCAGATATTTAAAAAGTATAAATATTTGCTATTTTCTGTGATGTTTGACCATTTACCTGTTGCCTAACCTTAAAATGTTTGCTTTAGTCAAAACTCTTATATACTTAAATCACTGGCTGCGCCATACAGCTCTCCCCTCTGGTTTGTGTTGTTTCTAAGTTGCCTGTTACAGAGTCAACAAAGAGTATGATTTGTCTGGCAGAAGTTTCACATTAAATCTATAGAAACAATGTTAGTCTAGTATGTATTGACTTTAGAAGGGCTGAGAAATGAAAAATATGCATTCCACCCTTTCAATAATTTTAAAATCCAGTTTCTAAAAAGTGATGGACTTATTCTGTTCCTTCACATGAAATACAGTCCCTTCTATTTTGCTGGTAAATGTGTTAAAGAGGCTCAGTGTTTTCAAATAAAAATTACATAACTCTTATGATCTTTGCCACTCATTTCTCACTTCTACTAACTGGAGTGTGGACAGAATTTAGTTCTCGAGCTTCAATTTCACTTGTAAGCAAATAAATTCCTCTTACTTCTTTCCCATTTTCTAGCTTTGAGAATAACTATTACTCCTCTTTAGTATTTATCCTGACAGATGCCAGCAGAGTGACCAACCGTGCTCCTTTACTCGCTGCTTCAGAGCAATAGCAACTAGTGACTTTATGGAAGTAATTTTCTCACAAAAGTCTGTCTTCATTAATTCTTATTCTATTTTCAGCATACCTCTCACCCAGTTTGAACTGGGCAAACTGATAATCACATGGTGTGTCTGACAGGGAAATACTATCATGTGTCTGTCCCAAGTATAGATGCTATTGAGCTGTGTATTTGCACACTGGTGTTACAGATGGGGGAATTTGATGTGTCCTACATACAGAGAATGACAAGCAATGTCACATACTATTCTCTCTTTTATTTTGGCTGTTTAAGAGCAAGCTAAAACCCAGCTAAATATCGAAGTACTACACCTCTGTTGCCCCAGTTGGCCAGCTGAAAGGCATAGACAGACTGACTCATAGATGACCTGATTTCTTTCTTGTCATTTGGCAGCATGTTGCTTGGAAGTGGAATGAACACAAGCATCAGGGCTATTGGAGAAGAGCAAGCTGGAATGAGATACAGCTTCACCAGCTCCTTTGGTATTTTAGCCCTTCTGTATCCAATACAGTAAAAAAGATAAGGGTTTACAAACTCTCATCCACAGCAGAAGGATCCCTTCCATCAAGCTACTTGGCATTTCTGTGATGAGGCCACGAGAGAGACTGAGCAGCATTGCACAAAATTCTCATGATACTTAGAGGAAAGCTCTCACTGTTGTATCATGCATAAATGGTACTATCTCCTTGCTGTGCTGGTATTATTCTGATTTCAGAAACTGAACAAAGACCAGAGCAGAACTGCAAAAAAATGTACTACTGGAGCATCAATGGTATAGAGAATGGGACATTAAAATAATAGTCTACTCAGTCAGTATTTATTTCTAGACCATTTAAGGATCTCCGCTCCAGCACTTTTCAATTGTTTCTGCCTGCTCACATAGCCACAGCTGAAATAATGGCATTTCTTCACTCATTCCTGAAGGAAATGCTGTCTATATATAGCATTTAGCTACAGTGACTTGCAGGTTTTAACTGTGATTCTGTGTTGCTTCTTTTCTCATTTTTGTCCTTTAAAAAAACAGCGGGAGATTGTACTTTAGCCATGCATACAGTTAGTCAAGCCAATGACAATGTGATATACATGTCATTATACAAGCAGACCTTGCAAGTGCTTTCTCCTTTCCCTGTCTCTGTGTGATAGTTGGGCAGCTCTGCTGTAAGTAATTGCTCTCAAAATGCTTCCCAAATTGATGTGACAAACTTCACCTTGGGGTCAGCCACAGCAGTGGTTTGTCACAGGATCCATTGATGTCAAGTGTTGAACTGGAATGTTCAGAAATGGAATTTCAGCCTGGAACTGTTCCCTACATGAGCACACTAAATGTGAGGCTCATGGGGTTATATTAACCTTCCCACCCAAACTATCAAAACAGAGAAGATTACACCTCTGGCTGGAGGTGAAGGACGCAGGCCAGACTGCCCTTGGGAGGCGGTAATTTATCATTGCAAGAACTGTTACAGAAGAACTTAAGTAAAATATTCAATGGAAATGATGGGAGAATAAGAAACATGTTGAAGAGAAAACCCACACATGGTTTTCCTTCATATGAATAAATAAATTTCCCTATCACAGAGGCATATATCTTGCTAAATTTCATATTAAGAGCTAATTGCAATGGTCTACCTGGAAATCATTCACAGCTCTTAATATGGTTGTCTTAATAGCCCCTCTATGAGAGAAGAAGAAAGTGTTACTATTCCAGTATTGCACAGAAAGAACCGTGCAAAAAGAAAATATTACTTGTTCAAGATCACAGTTGGGGTTTGTTATTCATGGCAATGTCTTCAAGTGCCTGTGATACAATTCCTTGCTGAGACAAGGAGGCAATGGTAATAGCATTATTATGTAAAAATTATTTTGCTTTAAAATTAAATTTCTGGGGTTATTTTTTATTGTTTATGGAGGTGTATTTTAGGGTTTTTTTGTTTGCTTATTTGTTTGTGGGTTTTTTGTTGTTGTTTTGGGGTTTGCTTTTTTTTTAGATTTTGTATTTACTTTTGTGAGGCCTCATGCTGTAGGAAACTTCAAGGACTTGCATTTTCTGGTTGAAAGTATACAATTGGAGAACTGTTTATTGCTGTTAGCTCTAAGATATCAGAAGATTTTTCTCAAAATTATTGCTGTAAGCCTATTTATATCCTATTTATATTTATACTCATTTGCAGATGATGGCAAAAGAGAGCTTTTTTTTTTTTGGCTATCCTAAGGTAACCCAAGATAGATGCAAAGCCCCAACAGGACAAAATTATATTCTACTTTCAGACTGTGTATTAATTTAAAAATGTAGGAATGGAAAGGGCTAATAGAAAGTATTTTCAGGAATCCTCAATTCCTTTAAATAACAGTGTATATTCACAAACCTCGTCTCCAAATATTGCTGTGTGATTTATTCCTTTTCAACACTCCAGAACATTTAAAAGTTTCCTGGACGTATTGTTGGATGTGTATCTCTGAGTTTCTATATTGAAAAGTAGCAGCTGCAAAGATCACTCTGGCTTTTTTCAGTGAATGGGAGTAAAAAGAAAAATGAACTATGTTGATTAGATGGGATTTATTGATGTGTCAAAGGGCCACCTCAAATTCTGTGCTCTCCTTTTCATACATGCTTTAAAATACTGATATATCTCCTTGGTGTTTTTAGAGTGGCAAGATGAAGCTGGCTTGTTTCCTTTCTGGTATGACTGGAAAGAAAAATCAATTTTTGCTTCATCATAAACCCAGAAAAATCTCAGTGCTGTCAAGCTCAATGAAAAGTAGGAGCTGAATTCTTGCCTCTGATTAGAGCAAAGAACTTCTGCCTGCACATACTGGCTAACAGGGACAACACCAAGCACAGGGGTTAACTGTGTCCCGATGGAACTAACTGAAAATTCACTTCCTGCATTTGAGCCTTTATCATTTTGGTTTAAAATCAACACTGCCCACTGAAAGAGTGTTTAATGTCAAACGTAGGTGAGTGCTTTCAGCTTTAGAGGACTAGTCTAGAGTGGAATGTAAAAATGTTCTCCATATTGCTTGTGTTCTCTGATGTCTGTCTCCTTGTCATTTTTGCGTGGCTCTCAGAGCATTTTAGCCATATTAGTCTTCCTGACTTACAGATGCAAGAAACATAGCTATACTTTGAATTTACTTTCCTACCTTAGTGGCAAATGGACTTTGTTGGAAGAAATGTGACTATTCGTTTACATCAAATAAGCAGGATTTCTGAAGCGATGAAATGTGGGGAGTTTTCATGAATTTGAAGGAGCCAGAAGCTGCCAATTATTCATTTCTACAGGACTCCTACTTCAGACAAGATGTGAAGGTTAATCCATTATGAAACACTTTTCCTCCTTACTTTTCTAAACAGTATCTAAAGATTGAAATGATCATCAGTAACTTTTTTTTGTGTGGGTAGTAGAAGAGGAGAATTTTTTTATGTCAAGTATACACTCCTACATATGGTGTTATTAGGAAGGTTAAATACATAGTGACTTTCTAGGTACAAGTTAAGGGAAAGAGGTTATTCAAAGTCAGAAACCAAGAAGTAACTTGCTTTTCAGCTTCTCAGAAAAGATCTTTTACTCTCAAAATAAGCCTATCTTTTAATTGTGTATAAGGCTTTCACATCTGCTGATTAAGGGTAAAAATTGCTTCACACTTGCCTTGCTCATCAGTTTAACTTGAGGGTGCTAGGAGCTGAGCAAGAAGTCAAATTTACAATGAGGGCTGCTGTTCATTTCCCAACAACTGTGGCCTATCCCACTTTGTATGCTGAATTGCCATAACACTCCAATTGCTCTCCAATTCTCTGCTGCTGTTTGGTCTCCTTGTGGAACAGTCTATTTACAAAATTTTAAAAAAACCTTGAAGGAAAAAGCAGCAAGGTTTTTCTTGCTCTTTTCCATGGGCAGCATTCTCTTGGCATGAATTCAGAAATGACTGTTGCTTGCAGATGATAAATGCTTTCATTATACATTCAGCAAAAATATTACCATCATATGTGTCAAAATCTTGAACACATACAGATGGCCACAGTGATACAAACTAATTGATGGTTAGGATAAAAATAAGTTTTTTGATTTTTTCTATTTCTCAATGTACTTAACAGAATTAATTTCAAATAGATAAAAACTTAATGATAACCTATATTTGTTCATTTTCTGAACACATAACAAAGACCATTAAGTGAATGCTACACTTCAGTATTTAAAAATATTCCCCAAACTTCTACTGGAATTTAAGATGACAGGTAAGTTATGTTCTGTTCTAAATGTGTCTCATTTATCTCATAAGATAATTGTGAAATTTTATGGTATTTGGCTTGCATATAGAGGTTTCTCTGTGTGATTATTTAGTAGACATTTATAGCTTCAATAACTGCAGTCACTGTCTTGCTTCAACTAGGCACCTGAAATTCTTCAATATTTCAGCTGCAACTTCATGAGTCAAGACAGACATACCTGATATCTAGATGCAAACACAAAGTGAGAATGTTTGTGCAGAAGAGTTTAAAATATTATCACATCAATTTAACATTTTTGTACAATTCGCAGGAGGAATTTTAGAGGAATTATTTCTTGCTTTTCCAAAAGCAGGATCCCACTTAGTTTCAATACAAACATAAATCACAATTCACACTCTCATTTTGTAGAACTTTCATACAAAAGTGTTAAAAAATGCAGATTATTTGCATTTTCAGTTTCACATGGCAATGCAATCTGTTACCTAATCTCCACATTTGGGAATAAATAGAAGACAAGCAGGCACCAATGAATAGATGGCTTAAAGGGCATTTTGTAGTAGAATAAAATTCCTCTCTATCTCATTACAATTATATTTCATTGTAAGTTCACGTGTTTAGAGCCTTCCCAGGGAGAGAATGTGAGTGAGGCCAGGCCACTTTCAGTGTTCCTCTGTTCTACAATGTGGTTTCACAACCAAGGAAAACTTTCTGCACCAAATGCATGCCTCAGTCCTTTGGACTGAATACCCTTAGTTCTGTGCTTACTAAGATCAAGCACAGGTTTCAAACTATGGTGTGAATCTTAAGCAAGCCCTAAGAAGAACAGTAGCCACATCATTTGGAACTGATAGTTTTTGAAATGACACAAAACCAATGCATCAGTGTTTGCATCACTGGCTGACTGGTTTCACAGAAACTGAGTACTCCGGAGGAAGCCACTTGAACATATTCTTGTTTCTAATGCTAAAAGCAGTTGAATTCCAAGCACTGAGAGGAAAACTCTAGTATCACTGAGAGTTTGAGTAGACAGAGGGCTTGAGATTATTTTATTCTTTGGATTTAATTTTCACTCAAACCTGGTCAATGTGTTCCTTGTTAATGCTACTTTATTCTAAATGAGCTGACCATTTTTTGTCCAGCAATGCCTTTCATTATGAACTTCTGACCTGGTAAGTTCCAGAGTTACCTTTCTTTTCATGCTTTCTGGGCCTATACTACTGTATTACTAAGTTACCTACATGAATAATTACCTTATTTTACTCCTATTATCTTTGTCATGTTTGGGTGGAAAATCTCAAGTAGAGTGGCAGAAGCAGCCTGCTCTGCAGAAATTGCAGCACTGTACTCTACTAGCATAATAAAGTGGTTCAGAGCTACCTGCCAAAATCTGTAACTCTTGTTCTTACATCTAGGACCTCTGTTCTGGCTGCACACTTCAGAAAGACAAACTGCCTTTCCTTTTTCTCTTTGCAGAGATGTCCAGCCAGCTGGAGACATATTGTGCCCTCTGGGCTGCTCTCTATTTGTCTCAATGGTTTCTGTTAAAATTGTTTTGCTTTTAATGAGTTTTAAAAGCTTGACATGTTAGAGTTCTTAATTTCATTTTGTTGTGTTTTTTTATTTTTAATACATAAATAAAGATCATCTGTGGTAGTTGCATGAAAGAAACAACAGATCGAAAGACTAGTTCACAAATAATTTTTCTTCAAGAAAAACTTTGATGGTTATTCTCCCATTGAACAATCAAATTTTGCAGGACACGGGAGTCAGTGTATGCAGCATATCAAGGCAATGGAGCATCTGGAAATATTTTTTTCTTTATCATTTAAAGGGAAATAATGCTCATAAAAATTCTTGCAAAATATTGAAGTCAACTTCTTTTGTGAAGATACAAAACACAAACGGACAAAAAGTATGAGCAAGTGGAGATTCAGTCCTGCACTTTATTGTACAAACACACTCTGTCAGGTGTATTAAGCTGACTTTCAAGCTGATTTCTGTGGTGAGTACTATTATTTGTGTTGATGGGGATTTGAACCAGGAAAACCTCTTTTAAAAGCACAGATGGCTGGTTGTGGTTGCTGCCTGTATCCAGTGTGATATCCTGAACCAACTCTCATGGACAAGAGAAGCCTGATGCACCTCAGAGTATTTGCTGTTGCCAGAAAAAGTCTTCTAATGCTTGATAAAATTATGCTTAGGTGAAACTGCTGCTTATGATAACATGATGATTTTCATTAGAGCTGACAGTGATTTTTAATCAGAGTATCACCTTGTTTATATGGGAGACGCTTCTTTTTAAAAAATACAGCACATCTTACGTGCAGTTTAACAATGAACTTTTAATTGGCATTCAGTGGGCATCAACAGAACCTTTTGTAATGAACAAAGTAGGACAATACTAGCTATCTTCTAGAGAAGGAAGAATTACTGTGTTTTCTCCCCCATTGACCCCTCCTTTTAATGAATTCCTGTGAACAAGAGGAACTGAGAGTTGTCTCTGGTATAAGATTCTGTCCCAGCTGTGACATGAGCAAAGAGCACCTAAGTTGTGGGATGCTCTACGACCTGTGTGAATATGATGCTATTTTTGGAAGTTTACCAGGATCTGAGATTTTGAGGAAACATACACTATGCCTAGTTGCACTAGATCAAAGTTTTGTCCCACTCCGTGGAGAACTCAGAAGCATGACAAAGTGTTTTTCCCATCCCTTTGCTCCTGTTCATGCTCTCTAGAAGAAAGATGTTGACCCAACTGTTTAGTTTGCAGCCAAATAAAGAGCTGCACATTACCAAAACCACCAAAGGGGATTTCCAGTACAAATCTGCAATTTCAACAGCTCTTTGCTTTGGGAAAGGAGTTTTTTTGCTGATGAGCTGAACCAAAATATATTACAAATTATAAATTTTTGTATGTGTTTAAGAGAGTTTATTCCCTAGCTTACTGGGAAAATTTTGACAGAAAATATGTACTTGTTCAGTGACTCTCAGTATGCCTTTTCTCCTCATCAAGACACAACTGTTTTCATAGGATTTTTATTTTCCCGAAGTCTGTGAACCATAAAGATAACAGTCTCACTGAAAATTTGAAAGAGCATGAAATGTATACAAAACAGAATCTCAGAATGAAAAGGATTGCCTGGAATAAACATTGATAGCATAGTAAAGCAAAATCATTGGAGATTTCTGGAATACTCATCCCCAGTACGTTTTCCTACCTTAATATATTGAAATTAATCTATTATTTTAGATTAAAAAATATATGCTTGTGTGCTAATGTGAACTGTTTGTGTATATGGAAAGTATACTTGAACACATAATTTCCCCTGTAAAAATAAATACTTAGGGATTTTAACATTGAGCTTGGTTTACAAAGCTGAATTGTGGAAGTTTTACTTTTGACCTAATTTTCAGAAATGAAATTAGAAAGTATTAAACAGGAGGGAGAAAATTTAAAACTTTTGGAAAAGAGAAACAATAAAAGAAAAAACACAAATAATTTAAACTACACTCACATAACAAACACTATTAACAAATAGAATACACATACACACAGAAAAGAATAAAAATAGATGTAATCACTGCAAAATAATTTAAATGAAAATATTTTCTAAGGGCATTGGAAGGTCAACAGTCAAATAGGGCAATATGAGATACATATAAGTCTCCTGGTATAAGGACAATTCTTGCTTCAGTAGACTCTTTGCCTTGATGAATTCCCTGTTTAGTGTTATTCTGCAATTACCTCCTAATTTAGTTATCTTAGATTTAAAATCTGATTTCAGCACAAATATACAGCACAAATATACAGAAATAGTGTAATTCATAAAACATGCTCTCCTGATTAAAGAGAAGAGATGCATTCCTTAGCTAATCTTTCTGGGCAGAAGCAAATTTTTTAAATCCAAATCTGTTCATAAATACAAATAATTGAAGGGGCCTGCAAGCATATTTCTGTGGTCTCCTCACTACATATATCCTGATATGGAAGGCAGATGACTAAGACTGTATGTAAAGCAGAAGATTTAACCTCTTAGCACTTTCAGGCCAGCAGGAGGGTAAGAGAGAGGTTCTGAAGTAAAAGTTAAATCATGCAAACCAGGATGTTCAGAATTCACAGCCTCTGGAATCTTCCTGCCATGCTGAGGGCAAAATTTAGGCAGAAAAGAAATGCTGCAATGCATGGTTGAGAAATGAGATCGGTTCTGATTTACAGGGAACGAGGGCAAAAAGAAAACACGACCAAAAAAAAATCAAGCAGAAAATCAAACCCAACCAAGAAAGCCCATTAAACAAAACCACCACCAACAACAAAGAAAGCAAAATCCAAACCAAAATAACTTAGAAACAGAGGGAGTCTATACAAGTAGGGAAAAGACTTCATATAAACAAAGTGGAAACCAGCTGCTTTGTATGAAAATGCTACAGAAGGCATTTTTAGGGGGAAAAAAGAAAGAAGAATGGAAGAAAAACATCAAACATTAAATAAACCACCATTTTAGATGATGGACCCTCTAGGAATTAAATCAAAATCATTCTTCTATATTTTGGTAAACAGAGTGGTCCAAAGTATGACGTTTTTGCTGGTGATGTAGAGGGTATTTGAAGACACTGTATCAGAAGCTCTCATCAGACGTACTGATGCCACAAGCACTGGCAGGTTAAATTCAAGTGTATGCCAAAGTAGGCTTTGAGAAAAAAAACTTGCAAAGACATAAAAAGTAATAATAAATTCTTTTTCCAACACATCAGGAGCAGAAAGCTTGCCAGAGAAGTGTGAGAGCCAATAGATAAGCAAGGCATAAAAGCATTTGCCATGTACAAACTTAGGGAAGTTTCCATGCTGAAACTCTTCTTTTTAGAGGAGGTGTTAGAGAATCTGTCACAAACTGAAGTGTTAGTGGAACAGATTATAGAACAAATTGACAGAATACTCAAACCACCAGAGCTGGATGGCACCTGCCCAAGTTCTAATGGAATGCAAACGTGAAATGGCTGAACTATATAAATTCATAGCCAGACTACATAAATTCTCACTTAAAGCCACCCAGGTATAAGGTGCAAATGGGAAAGGCAAGAAGACTTTTAACAAAGAGGTTCAGAAAACAATACAAAAGTACAGAGAAAGATCAAAGTTTTGCAACAGTTTCGGATGATGAATGATTAAGTAGATCAGCACTACCCTGCCTGCAGAAGAGGCAACTGCCATGACACTGCAAAAAGGAGCATGTATCATAAAGCTAGGTTTGTTTGGTTTTTTGGGGTGGTTTTTTTTTGTTGTTGTTGTTGGTTTTTTGGTTGTTTTTTTTTGTTTTGTTTTGTTTTGTTTTGGTTTGGTTTGGTTTGGTTTTTGTCCAGATTTGACTTTTGTCTAGTTAGGAAGATTTTTGTTTCCTAATTGGAAAAATTTCACATGAGAACAAAGAAAAAGACTGGCAGCTAGGAGAAAAAAAATTAAAGAAAAATATTTAAATCATATGTCTTAAATAAAGACGAGGTCACTGAAGGAGGATGTAAGTTCTCAAGTACCTAAAAGGCTGTTGCATAGAGCTAAGGGACTGTTCTCCATGTCCTCCAGGGACAAAAAGGAATAGGTTTCTGTCTGCAAACTAATTAATAGCAGGAATACATTTCTAATGGTAGGGAAACACTAGAAGAGATTCTCTAGAGACCCAGTAAAGCCTCTGCCTTTGGAAGGCTTTTTGAACTGACAGGAGTACTGGGTGATTATAGACTGATAGGAGGATGGTCTACACTGCTTATTGAGGGATATCCAATCTTTGTTCTGCTGCTATTTTCCTCTCCTCAAAGTAAGATAAGAAAAAATATTTCTCCTTTTACTTTGGCTTTTCCTGATTATCCTTTCCTGCATTTATTTAAGTTGTTAACCCATCTGCCAACTTTCCATGGCTATCAATGTAACCCATTACTTCCCAGATCTGAAGAAGTATGTGTGAGGCATAGACATTCTGCAAGATAACAGCTGTCCATGACTGACAGATGTCTAAACCAACCAAAAAAAGGATCCTCCAAAACAATTTAAATAGTAGGGAAGTATATGGTAGTCAGATGAATCTTTTGACTGGCTAACTATTGTATTATTTACACAATGACTTCAATATACTTTGATAATATAGTCCAAGTATTCCCATGCAAAGATCCTCAATCTAAAACTAAATGCATTATATCAATCAAATTTCACTTAATCAATGATATTCTATCTGTTTTCTTACCCCAGGACATCCATTTCTCCATCAGTCCATCTCAGGTAAAGAGGGTGATGTGGTGCTCTAAAGCAATGAGCACATGTTTAATACACCAGTTTCAAAAATAAGTTAACAACCTAAGAAGAACATTTTGATCAAAGCATTTAAAATTTTGGCCTGAGATAATTTTTTTTAATGCCAAAAAATGTTTCTTAATTTAGGCCCTTGAAAGACATAGATTTGCTTTCCAATATCCTGGATTTGACAGACAGTGGAAGACACCCATAGGATATGTGGGTGCTGGCAGTGAAGCCAGACCAGACACTTCCAATAGAGGTGTCTAAATATGGATTAAACTGCCTCTCTTGAGGCACCCAAATTTGAAAATGACTGTCTGCAATCCCCACTGAAGCAGCTCACACCACTCTCTACAGGGACTGCATGCCAAAGTTCTAGTAGCAATTGTTTTAACTGGAAAGAGTTCAGATTTCATTTTTCTGAGAGAAAACTGGCCAGTCCCAATTATGGAAACAAATCTTCAGCATAAAACTTTTAAAAAACACAGAAATTCTCCTGGGGAAGTTACTAGCAGGGCAAAACTAGCTTTTCCAGAAGAGCTGACAGTTGTTTACATTTTAATGCAGAGGAATCCAGCAAGTCTGCAAGTTTATTTTTAGTAGCTGTAAACTGAGTTATTTAACTCCTTTTCTTCTGTGACTGGAGCTGAGACATAAAAATGATTAACACAATGGCCAACTGGTGCCTGAGCTTATGCTAGAGTTCAGATAATGATGAATTCTGTGTTAATAAGAAAGCAGTAGGATTCTTTCCCATTATATTTCTTGTGATGTCTCATCCAAATATTTGCAATCTGACAGCCTCTGTACTTAGAATAGCTCTGGTTGCCACATAAAATGCTGGGTTGCTATCCCTGAGCAGGATGGATCTGCTTCCTTCCTTGTGGAGCAAATCTGGCAAAGAATATTTTGTTACCAGTGTCCTGGCTTCATCACTGGAGCACAAGTCCTGCCAGATCCAGTGATGAAAGCTGTGGCAGCTGCTCTCTCAGGGCTGTGAGCTAGCAAAAGCCAAAAGCAATCCAAGCTTCCCTGCAATAGGATTATGAGAGACCTCCTCCACTCAGGGTCCCCAGTGGTGCAGAACTGTGGCAGTCCTAGGGAAAGCACCCCAGGCAGCTCGAGCTGCTCCCTGCTCACATCAAAGCCAGCAGTTCAACGCTGCTACTGCTAGTCCTGCGTGCTTGTCAGGGAAAGGACTTGGCTGCACTAAATTAATTCCTTTCTAAGTGTGAAGTACTCTCCTGTAAGACAGCAAACTTGCAAAGCTGGTGTAGAAGTGGAATTCTGGTGTAAAATCAGAATTGCCTCAATTATAAATCAATCAAGTCACAGGAGTTCAGTTGGGAGATCATGTTTCCTAAAAGAACAAAGCTGCTTTTTTCTCCAAATCCACCCTTAGGGATTGCATCCAGGGAGCAGTCAGAACAGTGAGTGTCAAAATCATTTCACCAAGGAACCATACCAGGAAAACATGTTAATGTAGGCATGAAGGAGAAGACATTTCTAAATTATGCCCATTGAGGAACATAAACCATCAGGTTTTACTATACTGTCACATATGTGTATATGGTCAAAAAATAGCTCTAACCAAAAGAAGATGAGAGGCAGTCACATAACTTAAAATGGATGGCTAGTACCTGCATGGTCTGGCTTCTGTTCTTAACTCAGATGCAGATTTCTGCCCTTTTCTCCAGCACATTATTCAACTTCAGAGTCTGTTTCCAGATATATCTCCAAAGTCATGCAATTTAATTAGCTAGCCTCCAAGGGGGCTGGAAAAATATTTATGAAATACTTGCAGATGCTTTTGATCCGGGAAGCACAGCAGAAGGGCAAAGCAGTATTTACATGGGGTTTGACAAGAATTGCAAGCAATCTTTGTCTTTGGTTTTAAAGGGAAAGCTGAATTACATTGCAAAGCATTGAACTATTCTGGCAGAAAGCACAGAAAAATATCTAGCATATTTGGTAACCAAACCCTTTATTGACACAGGTCGTACAGGTCTTTCACATTTCCCACTGTTATGACCAAATCTATTCAAAGTTTGTCAGAAAGAAATGCATCTGAAATCATGCTTATGTTAGGATAAAACCTCTAATACGTCACTGGTTCTGTACACATAATCACATAAGGATTCTGCAGGGGATTTTGTATTGCATACCTTATACAGCCTATTAAAGGCAAGGAGGACAATTTGGATAGATCGGTCATTTTCTTATCTCACTAACACAAAAAGTCTTTATTGGAGAGACCTATATCAATCAAGCAATTCCTGAATTACTACTCTGTGAGAGAAGTTAATATTAACAGGCTAATGTTACCTGTGTATTTCTTTGTTCTTTTCACCTGCATTCAGAATAGCAAGAGCAGGCAAACTGTTGGTAAGGATCAAATATTAATCCATGGTGTCATGCGAAATTTGGACAAGGAAATATACAGTATTTTCTGAGGTTTTCTTTGTCTCCAATCTTAGTAGTGAGATGTGAAAGACAGGTGAAAAAACCTGAGTTAAGATTTTTCCTATAAGTTTGTGTTTTTTTCTTTTTCTGTTTAGCAAAAAAAACCCCAAAATCCACCACCAGCTGTTGGAATTGCCAACAGTTATGAGATGAAGAGTTCAACACAGTCTGACAGACAGTGGCAACATGACTCAGTATAACTCTTGCCAGGCCACTGACTTTGCACCATCCTTTTAGTCCCACAGTCTTTTCTATAGCCCCACTAAAAGTGGGCTCCTACAGATCTTCAATTGGAAGTGACCTTCCCACAGCTTAAGGAAGGGGGATGATGGGTATGAACTCTGAAATTAGAAAAAGCTGTGCTTGCTAATTTTAAATTACTTGCCCAAAATAACCGTCAATCCAAGAGGAACCTGATGTTCACATTAGATCATGCACATCCATGAAAGCCAAACTCTTCCATGCAGTCTGAAAGGAGGGCAGACTTGTCTCTAAAGGTTTGAAAGCTCTGGTGGTATTTAGTGAAAAGCCCTCATATCATGAAGTCTCAGTACCTAGATTTTAGAGTGAGAAAGGGAAAGAGGCTGCATTTTTGGGTAGCACAGGACAGAAGTTTTAACTGGAAGGAAAGGCTGCTATAAGCATCACCAAGTTTAAATTATATCAAGTGTAAATCTGTACCTGTTTTAATACTTCATCCCCAAACAGAGGAACTTCAAAACAAGAATGTTGTTGGATGGATTTAATAATCACTCCCAGTCAAAGGAGATCTCCCTGTGAAGAGAAGTTCAAAAGCATTTACTGTGTAATATTCATTTAGACCTATCACCAACCTGACCACACAGAACATCACAGTCAGTAAGAAAGCTTCTTTGCAGCTTTTAGAAAACTTCGTGATTGAAATATTTCCCATCTATTTTCTTTACTGAAGATTAATTAAATTCAGTATTCAGTTTATACATCAAATGCAGAAAAATAGTATTCCCAAATGATTGAGGTAACTTTTCTTTAGAAAAGGACAAGAAGGGCACTGTGGGAGCTGTGGGAGCTGTGCATAGTAAAACTACTTAAACTACTTCTTTAAATTGAAAGGAGTTCCATGGTTATCCTAACACGCTAATAATGGGTGACAAATAGTAACCTATTCAATTCTTAAAAAAAAAAACCCTGACAGATGGAATCTATGTGATTTAAATTAGATTTGATCCAATAATGAAAAAATGACAGTGCCAACTGTCAAATGCAAAGCTGCCATTCCTGGTAGGAAAAAAAAATCTCTTGTCTGAGGCTAACTTAGGCAGCACTAAAAGAGACTTATTGTTTGGAATGCAAATTTAGCAGAACAATAAAATGAGAACATTATCATGTAAGCGCACAATTTAGGATTTATCAAGCGACTCTCTAAATTTCAAGGTAATGAGAAACAAATTACTAGAACATGGATAAACTTTCTCACTGGACAGGTAATCTTATTATCTTAGAAAAGACTGCAAATACACAAGATAAGAACTATCAAACTAATTCTGTACTCTTTTCATACAAGAGCACCATCTTCTACATTCATAACAGTTTAATGTCCTATTATTGTCTTTTATAACTCACGTACTTTTAAGATGAAATCACTTGAACCATAAAAAGGTCCTGAGATTGACCCTCTACTACTTAACACACAGCTTGTCCCTCATTAAACTAGAGTAAAACAGTCAGAAGATGGTAGTCAGGATGTATTTAAGCATAAATTCAGTTTGTGGAAGAAGAAAAAGTAACCAATTGTTGAAAATTTGCTAGGAGATACAATAAATTTAACATTCATCTGTTCCAAAGCCTAAATACCCACAGCAGGAAAGCAACAGCTGAAATGAGGAAGGAGGGTTACTACTGCATGTTTTTGACTGGCTGGTTAGGGAAGTGTGTAAGAAAAAAATGGAATATGAAGAAGGGCAAGATTTAGAAGGTAAGCTCACAAGTGGATCACTCAGGAGACTCAGAGAAAAACACAGATAGACTCTTAGAGTGAAGAACTGTAAAACCTGTAGAAGTGGTTTTCTGCCAGAAAGAACTTTTCACCTCTGTTAGCTGGTCTAAAGATTTTAGTTCTATCCCTAAATCTTGCCAATTCCTCCCCTCTTACTGCTTCTATATATCAAAGCCACTCCACTCCCCCATCGTATCAGGGCAGGCACTGTGTGCAGCAAGACTTCCGCTTTGCTGGGCAGTACAGACAACTCCAAATCCTTTTAGTCTTGTTTTGTTTTGCATGAAGCCACTGGTTAAAGACCATAAATGCTAAAATTGTGAAATTAATATTTCAGTTGTACCTACAGAGATACACATCTTTTGGTGTAGATATTGTTAATAGAATAAAAGGCAATAAGTGGCTACTCATATAAAAACTGAAACCAGTGATATTTTTATTAGGCAGGTAACTTTCTTTTTTGAAATTCAGTAGTTCAAATTACATTGCAAACTGTCTCTCTTTGGATATTTTTTTACTGAACTATCACATGCAACTACTTTGCCATTTTCCTGGTCCTCTCTTACATTTCTCCATGGACAAACTGAAAGGCCTGTGTACCACAAGAATCCTCCTAACAAGTATTAGAAAATTATATTCCTTAATAGCATAGTCTCTCTAATGTAGCTTTGCAGCAGGGTTTGCTTGTATTTTAAGTACAGTGAGATGCAAAGGATACAAATAAAAGCCAGAGGAAAAAAGGTATGACAATGAAAATCAATTAAGGGCCTCAGCCTTTCCCTTAACTCCAAAAATCCTGAGTGGTGGTGTTGTTCAAGGGTCTGAAGGGTCCACTGGGTAATAGCTTTGCTGTGTAAGGCACTACATCAACACGTAAGGAGACAGTTCTTGCCCTGGAGAGTTTGTCTGTTTATCCAAATTAAATACAACTTGCATTCCCTTTAATGTGACCTTTTTTGCTTTCTTCATTTTAAATGGCTTTAAATGTACCATGCTGGGGACAAGTTCCCTGTGATATTTTTATTTTGAATCAATGTTTCAGTGAAGTATTGCCTTTTGGGTTTTAGAAAAGAAAGACATTCTTAACCAACACATACTGCATGAATTTTTCATGACCCTATAGCAAGTAACAGTGTCACATGCTTGCACATATACCAAGCAGTATTATTTTTGTTTAAATACATAAACACAAATAAAGTATTTTCTGAAACAGAAGAAACACCATTCACTCTTTGCTGTGTCTCTTAATGACACAGGAAAAACAAAATGATTTCAGTAGAAGTGGCTTGCTTGCATTCCAATCCCTCTGCTTCACTACAAGGACAGGAGGCTTCTTTCAGATATCAAAGGGCAGTTATGGTGTCACTTCTCTGAGGAAAGGTGAGCAAACTTTCCCAGAATGTCTTACATGGATATTTGAGAAAGGGAGAGCTCACAAGGGAGATGACAGTGAAAAGTGTAATTGCTGCGCACAAACTCTCCTGCTGGCTTTTGTGCAGTGAGAGCTGTGCCATGCCCTTCAGCACACGCCACGCACTGTGGCAGCTGTGTATAACAATGGGGCCACACGTTGTAAGTGAGGTCTTGGTGTCAGGATTGGTATCCATTTCTTCCATTTTTCTGCCCATCAGGAACACACACCATCTCTATTCTGATCAACAAGGAGCTTTACTCTCCTTGATGGAGAGTCATGATTTGAGAATAAGCACAACATTAACTGGTAGCTAAAGATAGGGAGTGGAGTAGGAGCACTGATTTAGGGGATTATGTGGAGTGTAAATCAGAGCATTATTGAGACCCAGGGGATGAATTAAATCCTGGGATATATACTCTGAAATGTAGCTCCTGAAATTTATGTCTCACTGAAATTAAAATAATAAAGAACACATTCTTTGTACCAAGACCCCAGTTTAGCTCCTATGTAGCTCCATATTCTAAAAATCCACTCTATCAGGTTTATAAGCACCTCTAGTGTTATATCAAAGATTTGAAGAGGTTAAACTAAAGGCTGAAAATAGAAATTGCAAGAGCATACATTACTGTTGATACTGCTAATCTTTCAAAAGGCTTAACAGGAACAATCTTTCTCATATGTTCTCTTATCTTCTCATACCAGTAGAGGTTTGTCTGAGTACTAGCCCAGAAAACCTCTGCAGGCAGAGATTAAATTAATTGTTAATATTGGAAATCTATTTTCAATCGGCTGAAAGGTTTTAAACCATAGTTGAGTGACTCCACTTCATTCCCTATGCCCTGAGGGCTGTCTCCTTTAGGAGGTGGGGAGGTGTCAAAATGAAAAGATCATTGATTAAGTATCAAATGTGTTTCCTCATGACTTTTTTCCCCCACAAAGAAATGTCCTGAAGCAATATAATGCTTGAGCTTGAAGCACATCAGTTTTACCCTCTGTATCATCAAAGCTAAACAGCCCAGCTGGGTCACCACACTGGGGCAATTCTATTGCCCTCAGTATCAGGGCTATTACCCAGGATCTCTTGGCTATTCTCCATCATCAGAGGAGGTATCCAAGGCCTTCCATCTGACAACAGATCCTGGACTTCACCTCCAAAATTATTAACAAGACATTGCAAACTCTGGTACTGTAAAAAAAATCTTGCAATTAATGGATGAGTGTATAATTAGGGAGCATTGTTCTGAAACGTAAAAAAAATCATGCATTTAGTCAAAATTCCTCCACAGTTTATCAAAAGTAGATGTCTGGCTACTGAAACACTGGGATAAGGATTAGCTCTTTGACCAAATTAATTGCCAGTCTATAAGTACCAATACATGAACTGATTGCAGTTAATCACAGTCCACTGCAAAGAGAGCAAAAAACATGGGGAGCTGTTAAAGAGATGGAAAGGTGGCCATTCCATTTATCTGTCAAAAGATCTCTCTTACTGATTCTTATTTTTTTGAAGTACTTCTGGTATCAACCTTGAATATCTGCTAGAAGCAGAAAATACAGAGATTCGCTGATTTGCTACCAACCCTATCGCTTGCATGCAGAAGAGTAAGTCTGAGATTATTAAGGTTTCTTTTAGTCTTAAAATTGATTTTGCAAGATTCTGTCTGATCTTAGAATTAAGTCTTTTCTTTCTGCAGACAGGTACTTGTGTATACATGAACAATGGAACAGGTGAAATGGAATTCTACTGGGGATGCATGGTAATAGCCTTTTTCTGTATCAATTATCTTTGAATGCATGGAAGACACATGATAGAAAGTTTTATTCTAGTCCTTGTTCTGAAATTCCCAGAGAGCAGGCAAAACTCCAGCCTCTGTCCTTTTTAATGGATGTTTGGGAAACTCAGTAGCACATAAACACAGAAAGGGCGATGAGAGTGATTCTGTCCTCTTTCCTCAGAACAGGAAAGGAAGCATTTCCTGAGAGCCCATGACTTCTATCTTGCATGTTAAATACAAATAATAATACCAAAATTGAGCTCTTGTTTCTCAACCCTGATTCCTGAACATAGGAAAATCATAACAATAGTTTCTAAAGCCAGACTGAAAACCTTTGATAAGAAATGTTCTTGAGCCTGAAGCAGACGACTGCAGTTCTTAGACTGTCACTACCGTCATGGGTTTCCCCAGAGGTGCCAATCAGTGCAGCATCACGGATTTGAAAGGAAACAGACAGCTGTAAATCATCTGCAGTGTGTGCTAGATAATTTTAGAATACAGGAGGAGAGAGGAAAATATTAAGAACAAAGGGTCTTTTATTCCAAGACATCCTTTCCTATACATACCTTATATTCCCTATCAACTTCAATGCCTATGTCATTCTGAACTGGACACTCTTCACAAAAGGCAGATGTTTAGCACTACAATGAAATAAATCAGGTCCCTGCTGAAGTCCTTCAGGTTTCTAGACAGCTTTACAGCAAAAATTAGTAAGAATAGCAAAAATTTTTGTAGTTTTCAGTTTGCTCTTTCAAATTTCCCCCTGCTCATAATTACGAATCTCCTTGAGGGGTTTCTTTGGGAAGGGAAAAAGTGCAATGGACGGTTTTTTTATTTCCCAGGAGTGGTTAGAGCACCACTTCCTTTCCTTGAGGTAGCAGGGTTTCTGATTGACAAAAGCAAGTCTGAGTCCCCCTTTGAATATACAAACCTCATTTTTGAATGGCTCAGAATTGAGCTATCAGAGTACCAGGTCTCAGCTAGGGTTTGGGCTTAACAACTCTGCCACTCTCTTTGGCCCATGAGGTCTGGGAGCGTGGGACAAGTTCAAGACCTGGAATTGAACCCCTTCTGGGAAAGTGCATTGTGCTAACTGAGAGAGACTCCTGGGACAAACCACTTTAAATAGCATTTGTTTCTAAGTGCGATAGTTCATGTGAAAATGCATGCAGCACTAGCTCTTACAAATGTTTCACCTCAGAATGCATTCTGTATAAAGAACAGTCTCAAGCAGTTGCTGGATTTGCAGGATGTGGACAGGAAGAATAAGGAGGGAGCAAAAGTTCAGCTGCTCTAATATGCAGATAGAGAAGCTGGGTTTTCATTGTCTCCCAGTGCTCCCTCTCTCCTTCGGGGCTGCATAGGGGAATGCATGGGAGAAAAGGAGGCTGTAGCTTCCCAGAACACCGCAGCTGAAGCTTGCCAGACACATGGTGACCATCAGAAGGTTGCAGTGATTAGTCTAGCTATATAAATAAACATGGCTGAATTCTGCCCCAACAAAACATTGTTTGCTCTGCGTGACTCTGCTGCACTGAGCACGCTTAGGTCAGTGTTGCATGGAAAAGGAAGAGGAAGGGATTGGACTGAAAACTCTCCCATATCGCAAAAGCCAGGAGAGAGAATTTTTGATTGGCTTTTACTTGACTATAGGGGGCAGGCGGAGTACAAAAAATGCCTCTCCCATTGGGATTTATTGAACCTTTTGTACTATGCTGAGCCTTTATGCAGTATTAACCATGGGCATAACAGTAAAATTTAAGGTCAGTCCATCGTGGAGATGTGTGGGAGAGACCTTCCTCCTGCCTCACCTAGCAGTGAGTAGTACAACTGAGCCACTGAGGAGAGGAGACACTGAGAACTAAACAAATGCATTTTTTGCTTCTTCCATTCCCTCTTTTAGTTGTGTTTTGTTTTTACTTGAAATTTGCAAGTAAACCTGGCTCAGCTGAAGTATGTTCATGGTCACTGTAGCCTCTTTCAGCCTCTTTCTTTGCCGCTTTTCATCTTGGGCATAGCATCCATGGGACCCACAAGCATTTGTATCTCTGTACCAAGTACATCTCTTACAGCATGTAGAACATGGGTGAGAGTAGTGACCTTACACTTTGTTGGGAAAGTATTCACTAAGGAGTGGATCCTGAACCCTGACTGACGCTGTGTTCTTTACAGCTCTCTTTTTAATTAAAGCAGGTTCTGTTTTGCTCTTGTCAGTGACCATGTTCATGGTCAGTGAACACATTCAGTACTGTTCCAAGGATTATGAAGCTATCCAAGGGTCTCCAGACAAACTGGTTTGTCTGCTGAAAGCAGTAAAGCAATATTAGCAGCATGGGGCTGAGTTTACTGGTGGTGGGGCAGATATGCTTACACAATTCTGCTAGTTTCAGGATGCAAGCCAGTATCTTGGAATGCACTAGAGCACTGAAAGCTACTTTGAGTCGGGACAAAGACTGCCCAAGCAGAAGAGAAACAATGCTGTTTCTGGAATATGTGCTAACTGGCTGGGACTGAGCTGAAATTTCTTTGTCTAGCACCAAATCTTATTACAGAGATGCACTTTCTGTGCTATAAAAATGACCCAGCTTGTTCGAAGCTGAGCAAATGCACTTACAAGACATTCCATTACAAAACAAAGATTCATCCTACATCACCCTTTCAGACTATCTGGTAGTGTGTTTGAGGTCATTATTCTGAAGTACTTTACATCAGCAGACTGTAGACTTTCTTTTTCTGGAGGATGAAGATTTCAAGCACGTCTCTCCTTTCATTTCACTGTCATATGAGGTAACCTCAGCAAAAGGGAATGTGCAGATAAACATGTATGCCAGCATAGGGAATCATAGCAACAATAGCTACAGTAAGAATGGAAATAATTCACTAGTAAAAGATATAAAATAACAGTATTCTGAGTGTATTGCAAGTTGCTGAATGTCAGGTTTGAGACACTTCCATTCCAGCTCATTGCTTTTTATAGCAAAATGCTGGAAATGTCATCACCATATTTAAAACCTGCCTCCTGATAGAAGGGTGCACACATATCTGCCTCTCTGCAAGCATATTGTCTGATTTTATTTCGAATGCAATGAGAAAGACTTCACTGCAAAGACCTGGGTTTATGACTATTGAGGATTTCTCCTTGCTGGGGTTATGATATAATTATGTGCAGGTCTTCATTACAATAAGTTAGTGTTCAGAAAGATGCCTGTAAAGGATAGAACAAAGCCCAACAGCAAGTTCTTCTAACCAAGAAAATGTAGTATGCTGCTCTGGTGCTTCCTGTCATCATGGCTGCTATGGCTCATTCAATGAGCCACATTTCAGCCACATTTCTTGAACTTTCTTTTATATACCTGTTGCAGGGGGACACCACGTAACAGGATGGTTAGTTTATGTTGTCAGTGGGATTTCCTGTCCTGTGCAGCACAGGCCTCCCCTTCCCTGCCTCTCACACATCTACAAAGGTCATACAATGTGCATCTAATATAGCTGCAAAACACTGGCCATGTTGTGGAAATGAAGGGTATTGAGATGATATCCTGATACTGGAATATCCTGAGGCTAGTTTTTTTCTAGACTGAGTATCCCATGACTGAGAACAATTGAAAAGTATACTGCCACATCTGCTAGTTAATCTCAGCGGTCTCAACATCATTCTGTACAGATGATTCACATGGAACACAGTTTTAGTTTACCTATGTTATATTATGTGTAATCCTTGATCATTAGGCATGGGGGCTTATTCCAAACCCCATACATAGTTAACAGTAATTTCTCTGATAATGTTAAATATTACTTTTGTTTAAAAATTCCCTTTTCCATCTTGCACAATATGGTGCATATTGTTTTTGCCATCATGCACACACATTGCTGCTATTGTGATCAATAAGTAACAAGTCTGTTTACTGTTCATTAACTAGCCCTTTCAACTTCCCAGATAAATAGAAACAAAGAGGTTTTCAGGCTCTTTTGTTCCAGGCATCTTTTTCTTGTATTCTTACAGTAAATGAATGGATTGATAGAGGTCGAAACTTTAATGTGAAAAATTTGTTTGCCTGCTGCTTTGAACCACACCCTCACATGAGGCATTATACCTTCAATTTTTTCCCACTTCTGTCATCAAGACACAAGCTTTGCGTTTTTTTACCACCACATCCTTTCCAATTCACAGCAGTCACCAGAAGCTAGTGCTACCTTTTCTACCATGACTGCCCCACACTCTGATTTATGATTTCTATGCTTTGAGAGGATAAGCAGTATTTTGTTCTGTTAAAAAGGAAACATGAATACACCAACAACCAACAGCTGCAGAACAGCAGCAAAAATGTTTATGTGTTCAGATATAAAACCTTACAAGCTGATTAACTGGTTTAGCTCTCAATGTAATATCTCTTCTGTAAAAGTAACTTTTCAAAAGATTTAGAACTATATAAAATAATGATCTTAAAACTGAAATGTTTGCCTGGGGAAGTCTGCCTCATCAAATATTACTTAACATGGATGCTAATGACTCACTTAACTCTGATGTTCAGCTCCTGAAATAAAGGAAACAGAAAAACATAAGAAGACTATAGCTGTTAATAAAGTTAGCAACCCCACATATAAATTTAAAATCCCCCTGCATTCTAAAATGCCAGTGAACTAAGGTCCTCAGGCTAGATGTAACAATAAGGTTTAACAGACTGGGAGAACACAGAATGTTTTATATAATCCGCAAATTTAAGAAATGATTGATAGGTTTTGAAAAGACACACAGTGTTCCTGAAGTTTAAACTTTTTCCAGTAATTACCACTGGGAAGGGATGACTAATTGCAGTACTCTCTGTGCTACACAATATACATAGCAGACATATACACTGAAGAGTTTTGATTTAGGTGTTCTCCATTTGGTAGAAGGAGTTAAACTATTTTTGGACAGAGACCTATGTGCCTGAAGGCTGTAGGCTGATGAAAGTCTTCAACTGTGCTTTGTAGAATCAAAACATTTTATGATGCTGCTGTAAGTCAAAGTCAAAGCTTTTGAATTTAATACAATATGCACAATTACTCAAAGGGCAATTACATTATTATTATTAAAACTGCCATCCCTTTAGTTAAGCACTGCAAATGGTTTACATGCAAAAGGGTAATCATAGGTTCTTTTAACACAATAGATATATAACTTTTAGCAGTGGTTGGACATAGCTGTTGAGATTTCTGTTGCTATTTTCATCCTCTTAAGCCAACATATTTTTTTCAAGAATATTGATAATCAGAAAAATATTTGTAGAAGCCTATTCCATTCTCCTGAATCAATTTTGTGCTTACCTAAAACAGAAGTGAAGCCAATTCAAATCAGCCAGTGGATAAGTAGTGTGAAGGAATAATACCCCTGTTTCCCTAATTTTTTCTTTTTTTCCAAAATTGGTAAGCATCCCTTGTGTGCCAGAAAGTTTCCTGGAGTTTTTTTGTCCCAGAAAGCAGAGTTAGTTACAACTCAGTCCAGCTGTCTGTCTGGACTTGGGTGTATCTCCACCCATAACTGCATATTGTACTTCTAGAGTTCTGAGGCCAAAAGTGCCTGGAAGCCCCACTAGGAATATCCAGCAAAATATCCTGTCACAAGTTTTACAGTTTTGACCCTAAGGTGGCATCCACAGAACTGTTAGCTGGGGAATATGTCTTTAAGAAGAAGATAATTCCATTATTCCCTGTACCTTGGCACTGAATTAAAATTCCTGCCTGCACTGGCTGTAGGTGGCAAGGTTTTGTTAGAAGGGGAGGGACTTCTGTGGAAGGAGGTCGGGGCCTGCCCAGTGCTGGACACAGCCAGTTCTGCTGGCACAGATGGCTCTGCAGCAAGCCCATCATAGGACACAGCAGAGCCCTTCAACCACACTGGTGGCACTTCTGTAAAAAATAAATAACATGCTTAAGACCAGAAAATACTGATGGGGAGACATCAGAGGACAGAATGAGGGAGCAGGAAAAGGAGGAATGAACAAAAATAATGATGAACAACAAAGAGAACACTACAGTTAGAGGGGAAGGAGGTGCTCCATGGCAGGGCAGGCACACCACCAAAGGGACTGAAGACTGCTGAGAATCCACACTGGAGCACAGGAAAAGCATAAAAAGGTGGGAGTTGCAGAAGGAAACAGCTGCATCTGTGACAACCTTCCCCCACGCTGCTCATTGCCTCCCTGAAGGGACTGAGCACCACTGGAGTGGTGACAAAGGGTGAGGAGGGCAGTCTGAAGCTGAGCCTGGAAAAGAGGAAGGATAGGTGTTTTAGATGTTGATCTTTTGTTTGTTTGTTTCCCATTACCAAAACAAGAGTTAAACATTAAGTTCTTCAAATCCAGTCTAGTTTTCACACAGCAGTACTTGGTTAGTGAGTTGCCTGTTTTTGTTCTGACCCTTGAGTTTTCTCACCCCTGTTCTCTTGTCCTTTCTCTTTCATCCTGCTGGGCAGGGAAAGTGAGTAAAGAGCTGTGTGAGTGCTCAGGTGATAACTGGGCTGACCCACTGCTGTCATCGAGACTTTTTATCACACACTGACCCTGGGTCAGGAGCTGGGTTTCAGACAAAGTTTATTAGTAGTGGAAACTGTAGGAACACTTCAAAACTCACAGTAAAAAGCTAGTGGGTTTGAAGTATTTAATAGACTGAAAACCGTAGTTATTTTTCTTAACTTTCTCCTGGTGGCCTTCAGCATTTTCAAAATTAAAATTACCTTCTGGTAACCAAAAACCAAACCAAAATACAACAAAACCTGAATAAATTGTGAGATAAACTGATTCTAAAAGGAGTAGCATGAGAAAGGAAGGGAAAAGAGTCTTAAATGCCATTGTTATTTCTTCATTTCAACTGCAATGAGAACAGTTTACAATAGTTATCACTGCTTTGGAAAGCAGTTTTTTATTGATGACAGCAGATCATGATTAACATGCCAGGCTATGAAGACTCACAAGTAACCTTCTCCTGTAAAGGCCATTTATCTTGTATTCTTGCAGATGAACTGGTTGTCTTCTGTGGTGTGTTGCTCATTTGCTCTCCTACACTAATTAGCTATCTCCAAATACCATTTACGTTTCTCAGTGCTGAGAGTACAGTGGGATTTCTGGACAGTGGTTTATCCTATTAAGTGTTTCACAGAACAGCTCTACTGATAATTATTTAAACTCCATCAGTAAAAAATCCTCTCACTTAGTTTCTGTTGATTTCCTAGGAATGATTTTAGTTTTCAATACTTGCTAAAGCTTCCTATTTTCTTTATGATGGATAAGAAAAGTATGGTGACATTTAATTTACAATTCAAGCACATTCTTGGAGCGGACACTTACTGAATTCTACCTGTTACAATCCAGTCAGTGTACAGAACTGAAGTCACTTTAGTGCAATCTGTAAATCATATTGCTTTCACTGGTTTGTTGATATTTTAAACAACAGCTGCAGTCACTTGATGAGTGATGAAGTGTTCTGCATTTAATCTGGTCCTGTCCTATCACATAGTGTCACAGTGTGCTGTGAAATGGCTTCTAAGGTCTTTCACAGGGGCACCAATACTTGGGCAATGACTTTTGCCTCAAGTTCCCCCCAGACCTGGATGGTGCTTACTCTGTAGAAGTGCTCAAGCTGAAGGAGTAAAGAGAAATCTTCTAAGTATGGGGTGACACTTTCAGCACAACATAATAAAAAATATTAATGGAACTCATGCTTCAAAGCGTGGCAGCAGCTCTCTGGCTGCAGAGAGAAACAACTTTCCCAGGCATTGTCCTGGGGAAAAGTCTGTGAGAAGATCAGAGAAAAGAATGAGAAATAATTCTTATCTTCACTTGCCGCACTGTTATTGTGAACACGTGGAATGTGTTATGGAGATTTGTTTACCAAAGGGTGGTTTCTTAATTAGCCAATGGTAATGGTGTTTGGGTTGGAGGACCAATTAGGTCTAACACTATTGTAACTGTCTATAAAAGCAATGGGTTTCTTAATAATGATATAATAATATAATAATGAGATTGATCAGCCTTCTGTGAATCATGCAGTTAATGCTAATTATTACCCGGCTGGGGGCCCACTGTGATGACATCAAAGTCCTTTCAGTGCATTTGAAATTCCTCTGTTTCTGCCCTTACAGAGAAGATGAGGGACAGTCTGAAAGGAAATTGTTACCTGTGGTCTCCTCTTGTTATCTATATTTTCTTATATTTCAATGAGTATTTATGTAGTACTAAAAATCTGTGGCCTTCTATGAAAATGTACAAACCATTCTTAGTGGGTTTTCTGAATGTAACAATGTAAAATAAAGATAATTTCCTTGAGCAGAAATATACCATTTTATAACAGACATCCAATTCAGAGAGCTGGATAAAATTTCAGTCCCCCAGAATTCAGAAAGGATTGCTGATCTACTTAGGGCTGTCACTAAAATGTTTCTTTTTTAATATAAATCATTCCCACAGGCATTCCTCTCCAGAAAACTGTTTAGTCCAAGTGCATATCTTTTCAAGTCATTCTTACTGGGTCATCAGTGGAAGTGGGAATAAACCTATTTCAAACCATGGTTTCAGCTGCTATAACAGTATTTGTGAGAAGGCAAGAATTTGGAAACTGGGAGCATGTGGAGCCTGCCTCGTATCTTGGTCCCATCCCAGTCTCACAGCACTAAACCCAGACTCTCCATGTGCAGTTGCTGGTGTTCACAGACATAATTATTGCATTTTGCAGGGTTACTTTTTTCAGTTCAGCATCTGTAATAATGTGACCACTCAGCTGTAAACCATCATAGTGATAATTTGGGATAAATATATTAACAGGAGATATAAGCATACAAGGATTTGGTTTGGTTTCAGGAAAGCCAGCTGGTTCATTAAAAAAAATGTTTCAAAAATTATATTGTATTTTTGCAGTTTGGAAGTGTTTGAACACCAATACATACACTATACATACCCTCATAATAATTTTAATCAAAATTTCCTGCTGTAGGGATATCTATCAGACTTCAGCAATGCTATCTACAGGTAGTTCTGTTGATAGGCTTGGCAAAGATTAAAAAAAAGATACATTTTATATGCATGAGCTATTTTAACCTTTTTTTTTTAATGAGAGGGCATTTTACATAGCAGTGTCTCTGACTATGAGAAAAGCAGTAAGAAGGAATATTTTGTTCTGCCTCAGACTATGGACAATGATTTTTTTTTGTCCTTTAAATTATTCACTGGTCATATCTTTATGGGACACAGTGTGCTTGGACAATGTAAAAATTTCACAAGGATAATTTTGTTGTTAAACATAAATTCTCATCCCTTCATATTACTTATGCACACTTATAAGTGGCTATTGCACATATCAGATTTGATCCTCTATCAGGAGTTTTCTTGGTACAGCTGCCCTATTATAGCAAGCTATCAGCATTACAACTGTAAAGTTTAGATTGGTCTGGGTACTTTAGCTAATTCTATCCTTTACCCATAGGAAGCTCTTTTTTTCCCCCAGGAACTTCTGTTGTTTTTCCAGTTTCAGAGTAGTTTAGGCAATGTTTACACCGAGTACATTTAGTGTCTCTAAACTGAAAATCTTTGGAGGCATTTGGCTTCTGGCATACCTGTGTGGACTGGTATGTGAGTGACACACTCAATTTTTTTTTTTTTTTTATATCTGTGTGACTTACTTTGAAGGATTTACTGACATTAAGGAAAAGTGCTGCAGTACATTTCCAAAGGTTTTTAGCAAGTGTGGTTCATGTAATGTAAATAGTTCTCTGGGCCTTGCCTACTGGTTAGTCAGTGCTTCTAATGTGGAAAATGAATGTTTTTGTTAAACATGATCAATCAGACTATGATATGTTCATGTCTGTGGCTTGGCCCTGAGCATCTCTGTTTCTCTCTCCCACTTTAGTGGGTATTGGGTTGTGCCATTAGCAGAAATAATGCAAAATTGCTCTAATGCTTCAGAAACACTTTGCAGCTCTGAACTATTTGTGTTCTTGAGATGAAATCCTTCCCAATAACTCGAAAGAGTAAAAGTCTATCAGCTCAGGAGTGGTGCATTTTATGTATAGGTGCCTCTGTGTGTGAGGCTTCAGATTCTGCAAAGCACTTGCTAATATATAGAAATCAAAACTTTTCAGTGCTTTTTAAGTCATACTGATGAGACAAAACTCACATTGGGTGAGAGTACTCAAATTGACTATGTATTTCCATCCCTGTATTATTCACTATGTGAATAATACAGAAGCAAAGACAGCAGAGGACTTGTGGAGAAAATTATCCTACGTTATTGGAAGAACAACAAATTCTTTCTACCTCTCCTTCTCAATTTTTCCATCAGCTTCTCCTAGAAAACAGCAGTAGCATTTCTGAGCTTTTGCTTTTCTTGACTCTGTCATGTTATTTTTGAGATAATTCAGACTGACTCAGTTACCCTGCTCTCAAGCCTGAGAAACTGCATTGACTGCCTAAATGCTCTCTGGTGGGTGCAACCATGGCAGGAGAATTTGGGAGAATGGACACACAAAGGAACTACCAAACAGGATAGCATATAGCTTTGGTAACAGGAGTTAAGGAGAGGTGTGCAAATCCACACCAGCCTGATGGTTTGGCTACTAGTTCCTTCCCTCCCACTGGAGTTTTAATACCATTTATAGAAAACCAGAGCCCACTGGAACCTTGATGCCCTGATACAACATGATTTCAGTTCAGCTGGAGCATTGTTCCTCCCGTACATGGGATGCTGCACTATTGGTAACCATTGTCTCCTCAAATCCTAATCATTCTGAACCTGCTATTTCCCACTCTAATCATAGCAAACACCGGAATGTGTGAATTTGTTCCACTTCTCTGGGAATTTGCATCTAAAGAGATCCTAAGGACAAATGCCAAGAGGGTTCTTTGAAGCTTCTCAGCTTCAACAAATTGATGGCGCTCAACTTCCCTCCTTCGACATTCTTCCCACTCAATGTCCACTCGCTGTTGTCATGTTGCTAGCCACCACATCCAAATTTCTGGGATATTTTTAGCATAAACTCTAATCTCTTCCCACATAAGCAGTGCAACTATTCTCAGTGATGCAGGTAAAGAACATGCTATTATTTATACCAAATCACTGATTTCTGGAGAATGAATCAGATCATTTTATAGATCTCTAGAAATAAAAAAGTTTTGCTTTTCTACAGCTCCAAGTAACTAAAAACATTGCACATTGTAGAAAAAAAATCCACACAAACCTAGAGAAAACATAGCTTTAATATAAAGACACTTTCTTTTACTTTAAAGTAAAAAGCTGAGATAACTCTCTTTAACATAGTAGGATTATAGTAGTCTTCATTATTCTTTTTGAAGCTATAGTGCCTGCAAGGAAAAGAACCAAGTATGAGCCCTATGTTTCTAGAAAAAGAATCTTTAAAATAGTACTTGGCATTTTCCAGTTTATTGCACTGAATGTTAATGCACATTAGGAATTCATAAACACAGAGAAATGATTTAGACCTTCCCTTCCTGTATAACAAACACAGAAGGGAGAGGTGAAAAACTGCTATTATATTGCTTAAAGCCAGGATCCAGTGTGAATACTATTTTAACCTCAGCTAGTTTCTTGCTCATGCTGTACCTAGGTTCAGCCTCTGAGGAGAGGTTGGGTGAGGCACATTTAGGGCAGCTTTAGTTCAGCTCCTTTGGGCACTGCTACGTGTGGCCCTGTGTGCAGATATCACTTGATGCAGATGTGCCCATGGCTCCCAGCCCTGGCTGCCTGTTGTGCTCCTGCCCTGCAGCCCACTTGTAGCCAGTGCCAGTTACTGCCTTCCCAGGGAGTAGGCTGGGGTCAGCAAATGCCAACGATGGCTTCCAGTTGGCACTACAGTCCAGGCCTCTCTGTTTTGGGAATAGAGAGGTTGTGCAGACGTGAGCTGTGTTGTGACACTCGCCCCTGGGGCCAGCAGGCAGGCACACCCTGTCCTGCACTGGCATAGGCATAGCCCACGTAACCCAGTTTTAGCTACATGAACAAGCCCACGGGGTGTCTGCTGGGCTCTCTTCAAAGCCCACACTTGCTTGTTCCCTGCATTGGTAGCAGAATTACAGCTGTCAAAATGCAGGTAAATCTGTGCACTCTGCCCACCCAGTTAATTCCAGCAGAGCCAGCAGCAGCAGAATGAGGAACAATGAACCCACTGATGAGGCTGCTGGCCATGTTAGATGCTCTATTCTGAGATGGTTAAAAGGGGTGAGTTACTAAAACATGCTCTGCCTTTCATCAAACTGGCATCTTCATTTTCTATAGAAAGGAAGTGTGACTGATATACTCTGCATTTGACAGTGCTAATCCCCAAGTTGACTCACTCTGACAAAGATAACATGGATCATCTTGGTGGCATTTTTCAGTGAAATGCAAAAATTATTTCAAGAAAAAAATTCTGGGTGTACACGCACACATGTATATGCATATATAATGCATACATATATACATATATACACACATATATATATATATAAAGTGATTATTTCTGAGTTCGTTTTGTTTCTGTTCCAAGGTTAGATAATATTCCTCCTCGTTAGTCTTACTGACTTTTTAAAGAAACATCACCCAAAACCATTGTTGGAGGTGTTTACTTGACATTAGTTTCCTTCTCTTTTGGCTTGACATAGAATGTTTGGAAAAAGATGAGACCAGATTTTTTGACATACTGAAAACCTGTGGCTTTGCCTAATTAAAAAAATCCCTGCATATATTGAATTGTTTTCATGTCATTCTACTTAACTTAAACAATTTGAAAGACATTCTGACAGATGGGATGAAAAATTGAAATATAAAGGGAAGCCAACACTCATTCAAATTAGAAATATAATCTCCGCTATTCCTCTGGCTGGTTATATGTAGTTCAGACAAGTGAATGAAATTTCTAAGTGATAGATTTGCTCCACATCTTCTACTTCACAGACAGATCAGCAGAAAAATATCCTTCTATCATGGCTTAAATTATGTACCTTTTATCAAGGTACCCCAGGTAATGCAAAGGAGTTGGCACAAGTGTTGTTATATAGCTCTATAATTTTTTGTTTGCCATGACAGAACATTATGGAAATACTGATTACATTTATAGAACATCATGCAGTGCCATCCAAAAAGATCCATCCCTGGAAGGTTAGAACAGCAGCAGCCAGGGTTCTGAGCCAACCAGTTCTGCTAAATTGCAAGGAGTGTTAGCAAGAGCATAAAGTCCCAGCAGTGTGACTGCTGCTTCCCAAGCTGAGCAGTCCTGCATGACACAGCCTGGCATCCCTGGGATAAATCTTTAGCCTTGTATAAAGCTAGACTTATTCCAGTTAGCATCATCTGAAGATTTGAATCATATTTTGTGATTAGGAGATGCATATTTGATTGAATTTGAGAATGAAACATAAGTTTCAGCGAAATCTCTATTCCTGGAAATCTCGATTCCTGGACTGCAAACCTTGCCAGGTCCATCTTGCTTGGATTCTTAAATGTATTTTCAGCAGATTCAGCATTTAGAGACAGTACTTAAATTTTTATTCTTGAATCAGCATGACTTTTTGCTATACAAAAGACTGAATGCATTAAAAAACATGAGAGAATGAAGATTATATCTGTATTTAATACTATTCTTCCATATAATATTTTAAAGTATTTTTTAAAACAAATTTAAAGTCAAGTAATCCAGAAACTGTGATGCTACACTCAAGTAGTGTATAGGATTACATATTTGAGCTAATTTTTTAACTGCTTTCCCTGATTTTAAACTGACACCTAGCAGCAGTTGGAAAAATGTCCATGGTGTTCACTTAACTGGGGCAAAGCCTAGAAGATGATGAAGAAGCTTTTGAAAATATATTTAAAGTTTGAGACATGGAACTCAAATCTTTTCGTTGATCTGTACAAACAGGAAACTGAGAACTGCCAACAGTCTTGTGTCAAATGGAAATCCAAAAATGCCACTGCTAACTTAACGGTAGGCATATATGTGACAGTAGTCATGGTATTAGATATTAGTGTGAGTAGAAAATCAGTCTATATGGTTTCTGCAGAAAAAAAATTGTCTCTGAAAACTTCATAACTTTAAGGAAAAAAAAGCATATTATCAAAAAATCTACCCATGATGTCCAGTATCTTTTCCTTATTTCAGCATTAATAAATCCTAGAATCAGAAAAATAAGACATGTCCTCTCTTTCCTTCTCTCTCTCATTGCTTTGATTCCATCATTTCTGTAACCCTAAGTAATGGCATATGTCATTCAAATGGATCAGAGTCTGTAGTCCATTACTTGCCAGCAATATCCTTTTATGTGTGCTTATCAGAGTCCTAGTGCACAGAATTGTCCTCCCTACTGAGTAAGGGGCATGAAACAACCAGACTACTGTAAGGTAAGCTCAAAATCATTTAGTTTTTATTGTGATTATATCTTCTGCCTCCTATTTCCTATATAAAAGACTCATTATTAATTGGGGTTTGATGATGCAGCTTCTCCTACAAACCTTTTATTTTCTTTCCACAACAAAATGGGATAGTCTTCTAGGAAGATAAAGTGTGATTCAGCCCCATCACCACACATCTTATTCTCATGGTCCTTTTTTCTCTCCCACTGTATCAGTAAAGGAATGACTTTTTGCTTCTTACTGACCACCTACAGCATTCTGAACAGTAAAAACTTTCTCTGAACACTGCTCTGACAACTGTGAAATTATTATCTATGTAAAAAAATGTTAGGATAATGTTAAATCCATGTCATGGTATACCTCTGCAGGGATTAGGAAAGATTTCTTTAACATTTCTCTCCTTTTCTAACTTGGTTGCTAAATTGATTTCTTCTGTGTGGTGGCAGGGATAGAATTGTAACACTGCCCATGAGGAGCAAATAAAACTAGGAGAATTTCAACATATTGTTCCATCTACTTTAAACTTGAATTTTAAACACAGCCACAAGCAAGTAACTTAACCAAAGGAAACTCACCTGCATTGATTCTTGCAGGTTTTTGAGGGGCTTTATTTATATATTTCAAGAGATGAGAAAACATTAATGTTGAAAAAAATCAACAAGACAAGTTGTATGAAATTCTTAAGGGGTTTAAAACTTTGGGTAAAGTCTCACTCATTTTATGTATGATACAAAGTTGGACAGAAAAATTCTATGTCTAAACCAGACTAATTCAACACTGTAAGACCTCAACAGTAAAATTTCTTAAATTTTCCATCAATACATATTCCTGGTTTTAATTGCCATTTTAGCTTTCATTTGAATCCTCTTTTTCTAAGAACTTCAAAAAGATATTAAAAAAAGCATTTCTGCAAAGCAAAAGTTAAAGAAATAAATCAGTCTAACAGGATATAGCAAGCCATAAACTTCGAAATTCCACATTCAATTTCATTTCCAGGTTATTGAAATAGAAATTAATAATTCTTAAATAAATGTGGGGCTTGTAAATTTCCCCTTGCTTAGATACTGTGAAAGTTCCTTTATGCACTTTAACTCAGAAAGGCTTTTAAAAACAACTTCATCATTGAAAATAAAAAAAGATGGCAAGGATTTGTATTTTTACCACCTTTTGCTGTATTTATTTGACTGTGTATACTAGATTATATCTAGTGCTTTTTATCCCCAGGGAAAGAACTCCAAATTGTTAATTCACACACATTTCTTTTTCAAGTTTTGCATACTTTTCTGACACATGATTATTCTGTGATAGAGAAAAATGTAAGTCCCTCCTCTATCACTTTTCTATAATTTAAATAATTATCTGAATAAAGCATTCAAATTATGGCTTTCACCTCTCTTGGTTCAATCATGCTAATTTAGCTACTGGCAGAGAATTTCAAACAAAATTAGTGTCTCGTTCTGAGACATGATGTTAATAAAAGATATTAATTACTTCTTAGAAGGCATATTTTTTCTCCACACCATGAATTTGCCAGGAGAAAATCTCTGCTTCAATTTCCCCTTTTCTCCCCAGCACATAATTTCTCTCACAGCCACAAAAATCCCAAAACCACCATCAACAACAACAACATAAAAACCCAAACAAAAAACCAAACCAAACTAAACAAAAAAAAAACCAAACAAAATACCTCAAAACCCCTCTTTTTTCTCCTCCTCATTGAAAACCTTTCCATACATTTCTTTTGTATCCTCACTGGCCATCCAGCCATCCCTTCTTTTAGAGCATACACTTACCCTGAGAATTCATCTTTCTAGCTTTGAAAATATAAATCTCCGGTGTCTTAAGAAAGCAAATGCACAATACAACTTATATTCTATACTACTGCCTTTCTATAAGAAAGGAAATCCTTTCTTGTTCAGTTCCACATACTATGCCCTGGTCATAAACCAGGCAATTTTGACTAAAAGTGTAACAGAAAAAGTACATGCAACAAAAATTAGCGAGTAAAAGTGCTGAATGCATGGCAAAGGTTTTGCACAGCATGAACTGTTCACCATTTAGGAAGAAAGGCTCTCCAGATGTATCTAACTGCTTGTCAGTATGTCTGGGAAACAAAACTATTATGTCCCTAGTCTCCATCTCAGGGATAAAGATCATTATTCTCTTCTATCCTGTCACTTGGAAAAAACCAAAACCTGTAAGCTTTCAATGCATTACCAATGTTCTACTCTAGAATAATGTTTTATAATGGAGACAAAAAAATCTGTTTTAGATTGATACTGAAATAATTGGCAGTGGAAGACACAAGGCTAAAATATATTTTAACCTCTGCATTCAGTGGAACATAGACAATAGACTATTTGACTGCAGATACTGCAGCAATGCAAGAGGATTTATCATGGACTGGTCCTGTCACAATAAACCACAATAACAGAGAAAAATAATGTACCATTTTAAATAGTTTGGCTAAGAGATTCAAACTAAAAAAAATATATAAATAAAGTGTTTTCTGATGCTAGAGAAAGTTATTAGAAAATCCAAATAGAACACAGAAGTACCAGATGCTAAAAACAGAAGAATCTCTCCTTTTCCCTTCACTGTTCCCCAACATTAAAGCATGATCTGTGGTCCTCTTGTATGCTTGGATGCCATTAAATCTCTGCATTTCACTTATTTATACTCCTTCTAAGCAAAACAGGCACTGGGCTATATAGAAACTTCTATTTATGCTGTCCTTACTTGTGTCAGTTTTAATCACTGTCCATTGCTGTACCTCCGTCCAAAAGCTGATGGTTTTCCTCCATTACCTTTGCCCTTTTAAAAGGACATAATATATATAATATAAGAGGACATAATATTCTATACTTGGGTAGAGTATGAATTCAAAGTGGAAATGATAAATGTGTTATTGTTCCATCAGGCTTGTGTATTAATTCTAGACATAACTTGGACTTCCCCTGGAGTGAGCACTAACTGCCCTCTGGCTGTGCCAGGACACTGCAATTGCGGGCGCACAATCCTTGCAATGGAGCTTGGTGCAGGTGACAGGAGCCTCACTTCTTGTGGAGCATCCACAGCTTCTCTGGGCAAACTAGTCCAGTGCCTCACCACCCTCACAGCAAAGAATTTTTTCATTAAATCTGATCTACACCTACCATCCTTCAGTTTAAACCCATTACCCCGGTCTATCATTACATGCCTTGTAACCCTGTCACTTGTGTCAATTACTGAGTTCCTTAAAAACTGATTATTGTCTTGAATTTTGCCCTTCAGAACAATCTTTATTTCTCTGTTTCTTCTTGTTTTTTCCAAACTAGGAACATTAAGTCCTGAAACTAACGCTGGGCCTTCCTGCACCTTAAAGTAAGAGTTACAAGGAATGGGGAGAAGTCATACCGTTGTACTTTATCCTGACAGCAACACCAGTGAGGCAAAATAAAGCATGCAGAGTCCTTCTCCAGTTCAAGTGATGGTTATTTACTCTTCATGTTAATTTTAATTTAAATTCTCTATGTTAATTGTAATTTTAATTCCTTTTAACTTCCTAAGTCACTTGTAAAAAAGAAAGAATGCCCTGCATGCTTAATCACTACACAGAGATAAAAGGCTTGTGCATGTGTCTGCATACAAAAAAACATATTCAGACACTGAGAGGAAGGCAGAAGCAAACTTCACTGTTAACAGTTTGGCAGAAAGTTGAGATTTTATTAAGTTCAACTCAAGTATTTATTGTAGAGGGAACATTATACAAAGATTAAACTTATATGATGAGTGAGAAATAATTTTTAAGCAGCTGAATTTTTGCCAGGGTTTTTTTTATTTACAGGGCACCTCAGATGCATGCATAGGAGCACTCAACATGGAAAATATGAGGGAGCTATCTAGTGAAAGAACATCAGCCATTAATTAACACAAGCATCACAAAACTGGGAGAGACGCAGAGAAGGAATTCAGCAGCCTTAGGTAACCTCTGGGGAGAAGTGGAGCCAACACCTTACACATACTGGGGAAAACAGTACTTTAAAGTAAGCAATTACTTCCAATGTGAGTGAACTATGTGTCAGATGTCTCACTGGTGAAAATACAAGCCTCTGAGATGAACACAAGATCTCATAGTCCATAAAATGCAATGTTCTTTTAAAACAAATCAAATTCTCTTCTAGACAGAACACTAAACAAAAGTAGGAGCTCCTATCTGAAAGTAACAAGTACATTTCAGTATTAGAAGATCTATTTTTAATCTTCTTTCTGACCACATTTTGTAAATACGCTAAAAGCTAGTGCAAAGGAATGGAAAAAAAATTCTTAATCCTTTAGACCAACAGCAGTGATGTAATTAAAAACAACCATGAATTGGCCCCAGGAACAGGCTGGGAAATCTGCTAACTGTATCCTAATTTCTAAGCTGCTAGTGTCTCCAGCAAAACTGAGACCAAAATTTAAAAGTTTACTTTTAGATCTCCGGGCTTTCAGATCTTTTTGCCTTGGAAGCCCCTCTTTTATCCATCTGCCAACACATGGTACACTGTTCTGATTATTTCTTTTTGTTTTTCACTCCTATTCCTGTGTCTGGAGTCTCCATGTATTGCAAAACTCTCTGAAGTTTTTCATTTTTAATCCATGTTCAGAATACTGTTCTACATTTCCCACAAAAGCATCTTTCTACTCTACAGAGCAAGTTTCAAATGGAGGCCATATGAGTAACTTTTGGATGTTTTCTTGCTGCCAGCACTCTCAGCTTTACCATGGAAGTTACATGACCAAAAATTTAACCTTTCATCCCAGGTATTTAGAAATACCTAATTCAGGTGCTAAGGACCAAATCAGTAGAACTCTCACGATGATCCCGGTTATAACATGTTAATATGGATTAACTCCATTGTTAGCTGGATTGTACAGATTTTCTCTATTAGCATAAGTGAGGCAGTATATTCACAAGAACTTTTTCTTTTTGTATATTCATTTCCATTTCCATTCTCGGTCAGATGAAATGATAGCTCTGAAATCAGCCTGTCACTTATATAATTTGAAAACCTACTTACTACAGAGCTTGAAACCATACTCCGCCTACACACACGCACTCCTAGTCGAATTAACCTTCAAGTCAATGAATATTTAATTTTTACATTATTTTCAGCATCTCATCTCCCCACAGTAAGTGTTTACTGGATAACAACAAAGTTGATATGGTGCTAAATTCTTCGACACATAAGAGATGGAGTAAAAAGGGCTACAGACCTACTAACTACTCCTGACTACAGAAAGCCCAAATCCAAAGATAAAAAGATTTTGTCAGGTGTTGGAATGTAGGCAAAAGGTAAGGACATAGAAACTCAGGAAAGATATAAAACATTCTTTCCTACCTTGACAACAGCCCTAAAAGTGGGCTATTAAGGAAATTAAAGCACTGGAGGCCACAATGATACATTATAAACAGATCAATAGCCCAAAATGCCACGTGTATCTTCTTTCCAACATATTCAATAGCTGAACACTGACCTTTATCAAGAGGTACAAAGCTGTAAGAAATAATCTGATTCATTTTGTCTAATGCTATAAACCTAAGAGCAACAAAAACAAAAACCAAGCCAAGAGATACTACTTACGTTTTAAATAAGCTAAAGACTTTCTTTAATAGCAGACAAACAAAACAAAGCAAAATCAAACCCAACCCAACCCAACCAAAACCAAACAAAAGAAAACAATGAACCTAGAAAATATTATGTTAAAATTCCAGCAGTCTCAAAGCATTTTATAGAAAACTATCAGTCAAACAAAAAATTCCTTTGCATAGTGAATCCACTTTCTCACATCCAGGTTCAAATTTTGACAAGAGCATATTCTATTCCTTAGACTTAGTTCATGTTCCTATGAACTTCTATGAAGTTCAATTTATTTATTTGTGTCAGGCAGAGGAATGGTTTAATGCTGTGTCATTTCTCTGCTGAATGCCCTATTCATCTCTTGGTTACATGGCTTTGGGGCTCTCCCCTCTTCCTCCATGGCCTCCAAATGGAGTTCAGCACAAGATTTTAAAAATATTATTTTTTCCATTATCAAATTGATGTTTTCTAAATGATCTGACTGCAGCTGTAAGTTAAGCCTTGAATATTAGATTAGATATAAACTGATGTTTCCACTAATTTGATGTAAAAATGTTTAAGGGAGAATAAAACCACCAATAACTATAACAGGGAGTAAGAGGATGTACCTGCATTGCTGGGATTAGTTGTGTCATGTTAATTCCCCTATTGAAAATATTAATTGTGTTTCTTTAAAATATTCATTGTGTATTCTTTAAAATATGAACTGCAGTATGCAAATAATGAGAAAAAAAGAAGTACTTCTGTTTCCATCTGATACCAACAGTTGACTTACAAACTCATGAATCCCTAAGAAAAGCAAGTCTTGCAAATAACTGGTGTATTTAAAGGATTTCTAAAAGGATTTAGAAAAAAGATTTTATTTAGGCATATTTCAGCTAGAGTTTGTGTTTATTTTTATGTCTGCTTAGGGAGGAGAGTTATTTATACATTTTTTTGAATCTATTATTTATGTATTAGCTCTCTGTGACATGAATAGCATTTCAGGGAAGGGCTGATCCTGGCTCTAAAGGAGATATGCAAAGCTAAATATCCATGTGTGCAGAAATCTGATTGTTGGGATTTATAGTCAAAGCATCTTTCCTTACTAAATGTTTTCAGAGAGGCTGTAATTCCATGTTATTGCACAGGACAGCAAGAGAAACCCTTTGAAGTACAGAAATCAACACAGAGCAACCGTGAAAAACAGCAGCAATTACACCAAAATTGGTGGTTGCATAAAGCCAGACCATTTTTCTGTGCCTTCACATGTAATTCAAGACTGCAATTCAGATCAATTATTTCTAGGTTTACAGAAACAAAGCAGAGGGTATGCGTTTTTTAAAAAGACTACTATTTGCTTTCTATTGAATTCTTTTATTTTTCTCCAGGGATGTACTCTGCCTACCCATGAGGCTATGGTATATGTTGGAGAGGCTATTCCCTGATGTTACAGCTTACATAAAAGGAAAATGTTCTTGCCTTCCATTCTCCTTTTAGCTATCCAGGACAGCCATATTTTGTATGGTACCAAGCAAGAATACTGAAAACATGATAAAAGCAGTGGCTTCTGACTTTCAAGAGAAAATTATTCCAGTCAGGAAAACCAGCTCCCAGTACCACTCTAAAAGATTGTAGTAAAAAAGTGCGACTCAACATGATCTTAAGACACAATATGCTCCTTTCAGTGGGAAAATGAAAAGCTATCATTTTACATTGAATTCTCGAAATAACCTTGCTGATGGTATTTTTTCAGGGTTTGTTTTTTTTTAAGTATTTCAGTTCTACATGCCAAAGGAGATGGGCTGCTGATTTGTTTGATCATACACCAGCCGAAGGCCTCCTACTGCCTGCTTAAACTGCTCCCTCACTTTCTCAAATGCATGTCTGCATTATTTTGACTTCATCTGTAACTGTGTAATAAAAAACAAAGTCATTTGTCTGGTATGTATTTATATCACCCTGATACCAGTCCTCTGTTTTCATAAATGGGTTTTCAGTGTGTCATTTCCGTGTATGTTACCATACTGCACATACCCAAGTCACCCTAAAATAATTATGATGACATGCTCATCCTAATATAGAGCTGAAACGGCATTCCTAATGTGGAGCTGCTTTTCGATATATTTTCTGTGGAACAACCTCCTTTGAAAACAGTAATATAGCAAAGTATTTGGCTAATACTTTATTAATGCTACTTACAATGTCTGTCCACAAGAAAAACTGATGTCAGAATAATTAACAATATGTGTCGCGACTCATTAGAATCAGCACATGAAACCATTGCTACTGGCAACACAAGTGACACACACAAGTCAGCCAGTGGCAAAGACATGTCACTTCTTCTAATCACAGGAGGGAGGGACATGATATCTCTTCTGATCAAAAAGTACTTTCTCCATTTATATTTGGTACTCATGTTGATTAAACGGTTTTCCACTTTAATCTGTTTTAATCAGATAAAAAGACTTTGTACCAAGTACATGAGGCAATACCTATAACCGATGCTTAACAGAATGCAGAATACAGAAAGAAATTATGTTTGAAAACCAGAAAGCTTTGTAATAAACTACATAATGAAATAGTATCATACATTTATCACAAATAATAAAAGCAGCATGAACACATGATACCTTTTTATTAAATGATCAGGGTGCTACTGAAGGCAGACAAAAACTACCCCTTTCTTGAGGAGGAAAAAGTAAGATAGAAATAAGAAGGTAAATGTAGCTTCCTCCAAAAATGTCATAATATTATGTGCAAGAAAGCATGATTATACCTTTTCTAAGTAGATTATGGTTTCTGTACATACACAATTCTTGGGATTGTAGGAACAGTCAGATCACATCTAACTGGTTATTTAGTCTCACATGCCTGCACGGCTGCAGGAGAGATTTTTGCACACATAGTTCTGTTGCACAAATATTAGCCTGTGTTTCTTGCTGTAAAGGACTGAGGTCATGTCTACAACAGAAAGTTCTTCTGGCAGAACTCTGAGCTGATTACAACTTGTACACATTGCACTGGAAGGACGGAGGCATACTTGCTGAACTGCCTTTGCCAGTGCCAAATATCCTCTATTTAAAGGTCCATTTTGGAAAAAACCATGAGGTACACACACTTTCTATTGACCCTTACCACTCTGCCAAGCCCAATTCCTCAGTGACATCCTGAAGCATGTTCTGAGATGTCAACAAGGAGTTCAGGTTCAAATTCTCATTCATTCCCTTTTTTCTAGCCCACCATGGTTTTCCCATTCTTTGATATTCACATTTCTGTAGTAGATTTCCATTATACCTTTTCATGTTTCTGTTCAGTCGCTCAGCCAGAAATAGGGCCCCAGAGACATAAATTGCATAGCAGAGCCTGCTCACAACAAAACCTCCCACAGGCTCTACTCCCAAGGTAGCCAGTAGAGCTGTGCTGGACACAGGGTGGAGCAGCTGATGATGGCACTGGATGAAAAGGGCATGATGTCCGAAACATCTGATGCTCAGCACAGCACAACAGAGCAGCAGGAAACTAGTGTTAAAGAATGTACCATGTTATTATACTGCACTACAAACCCAGGAAAATCAACAGTGATCCCAAATTTCACGAAGGTTGAAATGTCCTCTGGCACAGCGACACTGGTGACAGCAGATGGAGCTTGTTCATTTTGCAGCCCTCAGCCCAGATGTTGATTCACTTGGGGCAAGAAAGGCCAGGAAGTGAATATAATCCTCCCACAGCACTGCTACATGGGCTCAATCTGCTCTGGCACAGCACAATATCCTCACAGACATATGGAGGCACAGCCTCCCTCTTCTTTCATATCCAAACTTTGGCTCTGTCTGTCCAAGACAGTTACCAAAGGCTGAGATGGGGCGGATAAGCCCAGCATGGGAACAGACTGTCAGTCAGGTGTGCCAGGACTGTGGCAGGAGGAACAACAGGGAGACTTGAAATAATTTTGGAAGAGGCAAAATTGTGTTGCACAACGCAGCCCAGCTCACCGCATTGCACCTCTGAGCACACAGGGACAGAAGAACAGTTATGCTGGCCCAGATAAAAGCTGTAACTAGACTCAGACTTTTCTGGCCATGGTCAGCAACAGATGCTGAGAGAATAGTAAAAAAGGAGAGCAGGCAAGTGCTGGCACTTCGTCTGAACATCCTCCCAGCCTCAGGACTTCCTAAGTCAGAGGTTTTCACATTGTATTTCACGGTCTTTGATTAATTGCTTTTCCAGTAATTTGTGCTGTTGTTTTTGAAACCCTGTAAAATTTTACTATCCACAACAAGTTGTGGTAAGAAGTTCTACAAATTTTTGGGAAGTTTCCAAGGAACTAATATAATGAGTTTGCTTTGAAGAGTTAAATAATTCAATCTGATGCTCATTGTATTTCATACTGAAGGAAACAGCAAGAAATTGCTCAGTATTTCTTGTTTTGTAACCATATGGGACCTCATTGTCTTACAATCAGAGAATCACAGAATTGTTTAGGTTGTAAAAGACCTCTAAGATCATCAAGGCCAACCATTAATCCAGGACCACCATATTCATTTGTCTCCAAGCGCCCCACCCACAGGCCTTTTGAACACTTCCAGATGACGATTCCACCACTTCCTTGGGCAGTTGTTTGCATAATTGGCTTGGCTTTGGATTTTTCATAACTCTCTGTTATGAACAGAGTAGAGAGGATGGTAAGAGCCTGTAAATATGTATAAACAGGAATGTCATACTCATTAGCTTGTTCATGATTTGAAAGTAAAGTTAAATTGTGAAAAACAATGTGCAAGCAGCAATACCCTTCAGACCTCATGAACTTGAATATTAATACTTCAGCTTATCACTAATATGTGTGTGAAGCATCTTCCAACACAGCCTCTATTTTGTCCCACAGGCCAGTGTATGTCACTTCTAGTTATTTGTCTTATTCCTGAAAGGCCTGTTACACACTTCCTAGAACTCCTACCATTTCACTATTCTTCTAATATTTCTCTTCTACCTTCTGCTTTTTTTCAGCCATGTTGTGCATTAACCCTTTGTGCTTTTTCTTGGACTCAAGAACTCTCAGACATCATTTCATGCACCCCCTCATTTCCTACTAATTACACTTGAGAAGCATGGGGGATGTAAGATACCCTGCTTCTTCTGGTTTTCTAATCAACGTCTATTAGTAGGGGACTCTGACTTTGAAAAATGCAAATATGCACATTGAATAAAATATCAAGGGAGGAAAAATAAAACTATCTTGGAGAAAATTTGAAAAGGGTTATATTTGCTTTGGGGCTGTTCCATAATTTGAGACATCACAAACATGAAGGCACTCATGAGAGTCTCAGGAGAGGTGTTTGTGAGAAGAGAAAGGGCTGTCAGAGTGGCACCAACTACTGAAAGGAAGTAGGTGGAGATGAGCAGTGGCTGCTAAATGTTGTTAGCCTGCCCATGACTTGAATGTGGGTTCTTGCCAGAGATTCTGTGCACCAGCCCAGATATCTCTGATTGGAAGTCCTCCTGGTTATCTGAAGGGTCCTTTTCCCTCTCCTGAATAAGTTCATCATTACTGGTGCTGCCAGCATCCTTCTTTTCAGTCTGAAATGGTGTCCTCTCTCACTTTTGGCAGTGGCAATCCAAACAAGGCTGGAACTTTTTTGGTAGTCAGAACAGATATCTTTTGGAGAGAAGCACTAGATTATCCTTTTTTTTTTCTTCATTTAACATCTTTGGCTAAAAGTGTTATTATTTTTGTCATTGTTGAATGAAGAATTTTGTCATTTGCAGGGGCAATTTTGCTTTGGAGACAGAAAGCGGATTTAATCAACAAGAACTTTGGACAAAAACTTTACAGTGCAAGCTAAGTTTGAGAAATGGTTATAAAAATTACTGAAAAAAATCAATGTCCAAAAGTAAAAGCAGAAAAAAGAATTGTTTACTGTGCTGCAGTTCATGACTGATCCTCTAATGCTGTGCTTTGTATTGAAAAGACATTTTTGTTATGAAGACATGAATAATACAAATGTTTATTTTTTTAGAAAACTAGAAATAATAGAAAAACAATCACATCACACTGGTCTTCCACGCTTTAGAAACTATGCCATAAATACTCTAAACAATTAGGAAATCAACATTTTATTTGTTTTACATGATACTGCCCACAACAAAATGTGCCAGTTTGGGAATGTAGTTCAGAAAGTCACTTGAGGGAGGAATCCTGCCAATGACAGCTGTATCAACAAACATTAACAATAATATATATGCTTGTACATAATTAGGATAATTTGCTTTATTTCTTAAAACACTGTTTCATTCTTATGGATTAATGGACCAGGCAAACATCCATTACACAGAATTATTACTCGACCCTTATTAATCTGAATGTATCTCCTCCATCTTCGCCAAATACGTACATGGCTATCACAACCTCACTGAAGGAGCTGCTAAACTGAGCCTTTGATAATCTCAAAATAATGTTATTTTCAACTTCTCTTCTATAGCTCCTCCATTCAGTTTTCTGGTGTACTCCATCACCATCTTCCTTCTTTGTAAAGCAACTGTCCTCTGTTTGACCTTCTGCTTTTATTTTGCTTCCTGCTTGCTGGTGCAGTGATTCACCACCCAGTCTAATCTCAGATTTACAAATGGGTTGATAGCCCACAGTCAAGGAGATGAGGCAGTAAAAAGGACTGCCAGGGGAAATTAAATAAACTTGGAATTTATCCATCTTTAGAAAGTGGTGCAAAGCCCCTTAATCTCTATCACCCCAAAGAGTTTTCATAGCAATAGTTCCTCCTTCTATGTGCCCTCCTACCTTTCTTTGAAAAAAACTAAAACTAATACAAACAAAACAATGAGGTCAATAAACTTACCAGAAGAAGAAGGACAGCCCCTGACATCAATTAGAAATGAACACTCCAAGAAATAAGGGAAACTAATTAAACCCATTAAGGACTTTTGCAATTAAGAAGTGGTATTACACAGAAGGTACCCCCACAATGTGATATGAGATGCAAAGAAAGGAGAGGTAGAGAGAGGGAGATGCATGTACATGAGATTTTAAAACAGACCCAAGGCAACTGGCAGACAGGAGAAAAATTATCAAACATTTCTATTAATATTCTGGGCCTGCTAGAGGTATTAGTGCAAATCAGTCATATTCCCTTGAATTTAATGGCATATTATTGACAAGAGCTTAGTGTGAGTCCATCTGCCCCTTCTGCTCTAATTGGATGGCTAAGAAAATAAGAAATTGTTTACTGATAAAATTGAACAAGAGCCATATTTTCTAGGAAAAAAATTTATGGGAAATGCATGTGTCATTTCCCTGTGAGCCCTGTGTCCAATCTTTGTTTGGCCAGCAAGTGCCATCTCAGTCTTTGCTTCTGCCAGTGCATGATGATGTCATGGTATTTTACCACAGGAAAAAGAAACGCAAATTAGTGCCCTTTGGGAGCTTCTGGTATGCACATACATACAAGCCACTTTTGACAAAATGCTGTACAACCTGCTTTTGGAACATCTCTAGCATCTTTGCTAATAAGGCTTTGACTTCAAAGGTACCTGCACAGAATTTTCTTTCCTACCACACACTTATGCTTTATATTTCCCTCCTTGTTAAGATGTGGCAAGAAGGGACAGCATCTACAAGAATTTGCTTTATTCCTCCTCCTTCTGAAATTCATATTTGGAACTTTATTAAAAAGAGGGACTTAGTTTCACTTGTTAGCTTTCTAATTTTGACTGACTGGGGTGACTTAATGATCCTGGGCACCTGTGTGCATCTCCTGTTATGCTTCAGTGTGCTTCAGTGATAGAAGTGCACATTAAAACTCACTTATTCTGAGTTCCTGCATCTTCTCTGAACACCAAATACTACCTGTATTTATGCTCTCCCCCCTCCCACAGAGAGATAAAGAGGCTTAATCTTCTCCTGGGCTCTGCATGATCTTCTTTTATCTCCTTAGCTGTGTTCCATATAAGGAAAGTGACATCACAGGGTGGCTTTTTGCCTCTTCCCAAATTACTTTCAAATTAATTAATGTCCTAAGTTTAGCATGTTTAGAAGGATTTTAATTTTTACTTGACAATTTTAGATTGCATACACACTTTTTTATCTTTTTCTTGGGATGTGTATTTTTAGATCCCTGACCTTTTGGATGTATGATTCATGCTGATTTAATTTTTTCCAGCTGGTCCATTTTCACTTAAATTGATACAGATGTTCTGAAACAGATACTTTTGCCATTAAACCAGTCATTGCACACCTGGGATCCCAATTTTTTATTGAAAATAAATTGATTTTCTTCTCTATTCTTTATATTTATTTCCCAAAATGTCTGTTGAAACCTTTCAGGACAAAAAACCAATGTAAAAAAAAAGCCCAAGCACTGGTACACTAATGCCACGTGTCACAGATCAAGAAGCAATTCCAAATCAGATAATGCTATTTAATTTATCATGCAATTTTTAAGAATCAAGCACATAGTATATTTATTAATGCAAGTACCTAAGATTTAGTATTTTGTGCAAATATCAGACTACAATGAGCTCTGCCAAAAATGACTCTATGTTTCCTTGGGTTGTATTCTACACACATGCTCTTAGATACACTCTCAAAAATATTAGCAAGCATATCCATCAGTAGCTGAGCAGTCAAAAAGTAAATATCAAAGCATGTGATTTGTCCATTGAGGTGCTGATCTGAGCTTTCGTTAGGTTTCTTTCATATGCAGAGCTTGGAAGCAAAGAGCATTTCCATGCTTTTACTACTGAGCATGTATCCTTTTCACACTCATTTTGTCATGAGAAAAAAGACCATCTCCAGCCCTGGTTCCCTCCCTGAATTTCTCCTCTTCCCCTCCAAAACCTACAAAAGCACATAGGCTCACTCACAGTTCATGAATTTAACTCACCCTTAACCTTGGAAGGAGTGAGTCCATATTACTTCTGTACTCAGAGAGTCACCTGTTTACTCTTGTACTTTCTCAATTAAAAAGAGACTCATAAATAGTACCCTGGGGAAAAAAAAAAAAAGGAGTAAAACTGTAGCAGGGCTTTGAAAATAAAGGCCTTAGGAAAAAAAAATGGGGTCTCTCAGTTCAAGTACAAAGACAACATCAAACTTCCCAATCATATTAATTGCAGAATGTTAGGAGGAGACAAAAGCAGCTGAGGAAGTTTTTCAACTTTGACTCTCAGTGCCTTTTTAGTGTAATCTTTAGCAAGCAGCAAAATTTATAAAGAAGATTCAAATGAAATACCAGACATAAAAGGCACGGGTAATGTTGATATAAACAGATCTTGGAAAATGGCACTTAAATGTGCTTTAAACATTTCTGTTTGCAATTCTATTAACAGTATTCTATATACTAGATTTTTTTTTCTTTTATGATGTTCTCTCAAGTGAGCACAATGTTCTTAAAGGTTTTGTGTTTCTCATAAACTGTTCATGTCTGACATGCTAATATTTGTCTATTACTTATTCTATGTGAACCATAAACCCAACAAGAAGATTAAAGTACAGACACCCTTTGCAGTCATGACATAAATTGTGTATCTTTCTGAAGGACAATGGTATTAAATATTTTTACTGCAAAGAGCAGCAGATGTTGAGCTCATGCGGCTGAGCCTAAATATACCAAGAAATGTTGATAATATTTTTTAGAAAATACTTTTAAAGGATGTCTAAGGAACTGGCTAAATAGATCAAAAGTAACCAGTAACCTCAGTACAGAGAAAATAGAGATGCATTCCTCTGGAGAGCAGAATCTGCCCCCTCTTATTTGACTGACCACTCACATGCTATAAACAGTTAGCATTCAATATGAATCTTTTGCTAACCATCTACAATCCAATCTTTTTATGATTAAAAAAAAATCAAATGCTTTCAAATAATGGCCACACAGGTAGAAAACCAAGTTGGCTTGTACATTGTTATACCCCCAAAAAAGAACTACAACTGCAAAAATCTGTCAGACCACATTGTTCCGTCATCCTTGTTCATGTCAGTGTTCATTCCTTCCACAGATTCTCTGCTTACATTCATAGGATAACCTTCAAAGTGAACAGATAATAGAAATGGCCCTATTTTTTAGCAGAATAAAAGATTTAGTGGAGCAAAAGGAGTAATCTTTTGTTGTAGCAATAATACTTGCTTCTGTCTCCAACTTTGAGCTCAGACTACACTGCATCACAAATAGGCTTAATGCAATTAATGCTATCATATTCATGCAAAATAAAAATGGGTACTATAATGCAATAATTAAGATTAGAAGGGACTCCCAGAAGCTACATAGTCCAAACAGCTGCTCAAAAAAGGATACAGCACCCAGGTTAGGCCAGGTTGATGTTAGATTGAAACAGAAAATAGACCACAATCATGATCATCCTTTGATACTTTAAAGTTATGTCAATTACTAAACAGTCTTCCAAATACCTTTTAAAGCACACAAGAGAGTTTACTTGAACAATTCTTTCAGCTAGCTTTTATCACCTTTGTTAAAACTGATTAACCATTGTCCCTTCTCATAGAGGAGAGATTATATTCAATATTAGTCCCCAAATGTTAACACTAAAAAAACCCCAAAGTTTGACTGCTGGATGTGTTCAAGAGGGCTTCAGTATGGACAAGGCCAAGCAGCTTAACAAAAGCATTGACTGATACAAGACAAGGCTTAAAAGCTTTGTGTAAACACAAGGGCAATGTCTAGGACTTTTAGCACTGAGCTTTCAGGCTCCTTTTCTTGAAAAATCCTAGAGACTTGCCAGAATTTCAGGAGTAAAATGAAACTGAAATCTGGGAGTAGAATGAAAATAAAAACAAATGGAGATATTCCCTGTGCAAATGTAGCACCATAATAGTAATAGCAGCTTGATACTGGGTGTGGACTGGAGCTGTATTTCGCGTATAGTTCAAAAGAAAGACAGAATTCTAGAAATTAGGGAATTACAATAAAACACATCAGCTAATAAAGAAGTGTTGATGGCATTAACATAAATTACCCAGGATGATTGCTGGTGAAACAACTAACGTGAAAAACTTTCTAATACAGAATTTTAAAGATGATAATACACAAACCACTTTATATTTGCAGTAATAGTATCAGTTTATGTGTATTTTATTAACTGAGAGACTTGATGCTTTGGAAATCGTAAGAGAGATTATTCTGATTACATCAATCAGAATCTTTGCCATAAAATCTTAGCTGGACACTGAATTCTGCCGCGCCAGATCACTCCCAATTAATTAATCAGTAGCCCTACAATTAAGAATTCTAATTAACAGATTAGGCCACAAAGGGATTCCTGCCTTATCAGCCATTATGCAATTGTTTGCTGCACATCGAGGAAAAGGGCTCTGCAGGTTTGCTGCAGGTCCCCAGCACAGATGGACAGGAGGAGGTGACACAGTTTGACACTGAGTGCATTTTTCTCCCTGCAGTGCCTCCGAGGTAGAGTGGTAGCTCCTGGGAGAATTCCAGTGCAGCAGGTGGGTTTCCTGAAGCAGCTGGAAGGCAGCAATAGTCTTCCCTAGCTGCTCTCAGGATGGGACAGCAACACCCTCCTGATTTCTGTTGCTTAATTGCAAATTGATGAAAAGAAGCCTGGGTGGCTGGTGTTGGTAAGTGATAGCATTTAGCTCTTAGAAGAGGACTTAGGGTAGGATGACAAGCTTCTCCTTCACCTGAAGCTTCAAAGGTTGTTACAGCAGAATGAATGAGACAGCAAAGCTGAGTCATTCATCCTTAACTCTTCAATGTTCAGAGTAGGCAAAATGTTTGCATGTTTACAATGAGCAAAACAAGCACCAACCAAACTAAAAAAACCCAAACCACCAAAAAACAAAACCCAAAACAAACCAAAACAAACCCCACAAATTAAAAGTACAAGAGTTTCCAGTGGGTGAAAATAAAATATCAGCATTTCTCACAAGCACAGTTTAGTGATTTGCATCTGGGCAGGGATCAGAAATGCTCAGATCTCATTGCCATTACAGCTTTGCCATTACAGCTTCTCACTGCATTCCATGTGAGAAGGTTTAGATGCTATAATTCTTGGATTAAAGCAGAATGTGTAAGGATAGATCACAACAGAGGAAGATAAATATGGAATTGTCTATATTTGGAGTAAGTAGAGGAATTTATGTCTGGAAAAAAACTCATTTCTGTTTCTCATGCTCATTTATATGATTTCCATTTCAATTCTGTTTGTGGTCACATTGAAATAATAACCCTTTGTAGTAAAAATTTCAAAACTATTTGAAAAAGAAAGGTATTGATTTTTGTGTCCTGAGCTTTCAGTCCTATTTGAGATCTTTTCCTTCTGTTTGCAACTACTTTGCTATATAGCTGCTTAAATTCAACCATGTATTTTTAACATTGAAATAGTAAAACGAACTTCCAGAGGTAGCAGAGAATTGATGGGAAATGTGCTTAAATCACAGTGTATTTAATAATAATTTTAAGGGCTAAACTTTCCCCAATTTTCTGTGGGTAGTCAGCAAGAAGCGTTTCTGTTTTCTTAAATTTCCACAGCGACTTGCTCCCTTCCTAGTGTAACTGGACTCTGAATATGGAGCAACATCCAAAAGATTGGTGTGGACTTGCAGGCAAGGAGTCACTCCACACACAGATCAATAGCACAAGAATCCATTGAGGGCTATTAAATATAAATAGAAAGCTGTAACTCATAACTCAGGAACCTTCTCTGCAACACACAGCTACAGGGTGAGAACACTGCCCACAGAAACACCACTATAGGCTTGCCATGTTCTTTTGGTGCTGACATGGGATGTTGAAGTAGACAGACCTTTGATATAGAAATGGATAATCACAAAATTTTCTTATCTCAACTGTAATAAATGGCATGGACATTGGTGAAAAGTGTTCAACTAGTCAAATATTAAAACAACAGGAGTACATGGATTCCAATTTGTGTCTGTAGTCCCTTGTTATCTACATAAAACCACAAAAAAAAAGATCAAAATGGAAAATCAGACCAAGATCCAATATTAAGTTTTGCAAGTATAAATAGAATGGAACTAAGCAAACCTTTTATTATTAAAAAGATAGAATAAGGGAGATCTCTAAATCCAGAAAGACAGTTGTTTTGCCTCTGAGGATGTTTTTAAAGAATAATGTATTCCTTCCTTCCTTCCAATCCCTGTGTGTATTTCTAAAGAAGGCCATTCTGCAAAGAAGTACAAGTCATGAATATACTGCACAGCAATCTTGTCTGACAGGTGGACAGAAAGTCAATTAACAAAAATTTGCCTTTAAGATTTGAGAAGCATTATTATGTATGTGTGTGTGTGTGTTTCATTAATGAAAGAGTTGTAAAGTGTGTTGAGGGACTTGATTTTTAAAATGAAATACAAGTTAAAAACTTGTCATGAATTTGGAAAGGCAGCAGCATCCAATCAAATGGGTCTGATTAATTCTACAAAGGCATGAGTTCTTTAATCTCTCTAAAGTTCATTTCCTAGGAGAAAAGCCAAGCTTAATAAGAAAAAAAGGAAGGACAATGCTGGTTGAAAGACCTAAAACCCTGCATGGAAGAAGAGGGCAACAGTGGAAACACCTGTCTGTAATGGTAAGTGATCTGTCCTTAAGCTCGCATGATCTGAGTAATACGCTCTGACATCCTGTGGTGTAGGGGCAGATACCTAAATTTGCCAAAAGGCAATAAGACTTTGGCAGATTTGAACTTTCTGGACCTTGCTGATTAGTAGAAACAGTGTTATTATTTAATACAGGTAAAGTTCTGGTGCACCAGCTGCACCTTGTCATCTGGAGGAAAAGCAGTTCTGGTCCATCATTTCAGTTCAGAACAAAAAACACTGAAGCAATAATGACTTGTATAAACTTGGTTTCTCTGTGGACCCTAGCCAATTACCAGTAAAGTGACAGCAGCAAAAATATACTTGTCAGAATATTCCTTTAATTACAGGTTATTTGAGAAATTGATTAAACAACTCCTCCATTTTGTTTTATATGCTAACCAGCTCCAAAATGTTTGGTTTTATAAGTATTTCTTAAATCTCTCAGAAAAATTACTTAAGAAGCTTCCTCTAGTAACCGGGATCTCTGCTGTCTGGGGGTAACTTGGGAGACACTCTGTTGCCACGGTTAAAGAAGAAAGGAATGTTTGCTTAGCCCCTGGCTATGTTTTTACAGCAATTGTGTAAACCTAAGTGGTCCTTTTCATGTGCAGGATCAAGATTTTACAATTTAGTTCCTTTCTCAATCTGATTACCATCTCTAACCCAGAAAAGTATTATACTTTGTTCAAAGACTTTATCCCATATTCTGACAGAATGTTTATCTAGGCATTCACTAAAATATTAATGACAGCAGGGTCCACATAATTTAGACTTGATTATCCTCAGCCTAAGATAACACTTATGTCTGCCAAAACCTGCAGCCTCTGAACTGCATGTATATTCCACCTTAACAGGCTGTACATTTCATCATCACCTCCTTATAACTTAGAGACCATGAACATCACAAGAACCTTTAGCACATCATTGTATCTTTTCCCACACCATGAAAAGACAGGAGAAAGAATCTGAGTATCTGAAACTTGGTTTCTAAATACACACCTCTACCCTTCAAAAATATATTCTACCTTGGCAAATTATTATAAGTGAGAGATGCTACGTAATAAAGGGTGTAGGAGAAAAATTAAATTAAAAGGGATTTAAGTACTAAATCTGACACACTTGGATGATTTGCCAAGGAGCATGTTATGGTTTTTTGTCCCATGTGAAAGGAAGCCAAAGTTAATTATAGAACATAGCGCTGGGCAAGCAAATAAATCAAGCTTTGCACTGTTGAATTCTCACATCTGCAAATTAACAACTATGGGTCTGTTAGTGTGGACTCTTCTGTTACAACAAAATGATATCAACTGTAATAGTTGTTTATCCTAGGATAAGAAGATGTAATAAAAAAAAGTCAATTTTACTAGAATTCATAGCCAAGGGACCAAATCACCACCCACAGAAGTGTGTAAGTGCATATTAGAATGAGAGCATTAGCTCAATATCTAATACTGCAAATGCCCTCTCCAGTATCTGTGTAAAACCAGTGCATACAGCATGATACAGCAGCATAGCAGTGCTGCAAGTATAATTTCTATTACAGAGGCTGGTGTATGCATTGTATCCTCTATCTTATATCTGTAAATATAATGGGCATTTGGCAACCTACAGACATAGGAATCTTACAAAAAATAATACACAACTATACACATGATTATGTATGTATGTCCGTGTATGTGTATGAGACAGCAAAAGAAAGGCAGAGGGAAAGACATGCAAATAATCTTCTGAAGAGAAACTCCTCCAGAAGGTAACACTAAAATTTCCATGAACAGAAGCTATGACAAAAGCCTATAGACCCAATGCACACCCAAGAACCTGTAGCATAGAAGTGGTTCGGTCACTTCCACATGTGCAAGCTAGGCTGATTGAAATTTCACTTTGAAAGATTAGTTTCAACAGTCACAGTGATCAGTAGTTTGTATGGTTCATCCACTTGGAAAAATGGGTGTCACACCAAATTTTTTTTCTACTGGCCAGTAGTATGTTCAGGCAGAAATGAAAAAAAAAACCACTACAACAACAAGGAAACATCCAATCTCTGTGGAGAGTGTTTCTGAAGCTAAGTACTGTACTAGACAGTTTACATTTAAATGTTCATCACAGGACTCTGGTGCAAGTTTCATTTTCCCTTATTTAAAAAGCAGGTACTATTTACTTTCTGCTACTTCACTCGGGGGTTTGTAAAAATCACTCATAAATGGCAACACTTTGAACAAGTGAAATCCTCTATAATGACATAGGCACTGTTAGTATGTGGAGATAAAGGCACCACCTGAAAATAAAATCGGGACAAGTTTTTCTTTCCCCCCTTTGAAGACTGGCAGCTCACATCTAATTTGCACTCTGTTTTCTTGTTTAGCTTTGTTTCTCTCTACTTGGCTAATATCTCTCCAGATCAAGTAGGGTGGCATCATAACTTTCAGGGAGGATTCTCATTACAAGGCATTGCAGGATTACTCCAGCTTTATTCAAACTAATGCATTTAGCCCAAGTTCAAAAAAACAAAACACAACCACCCCATTCTCCCACTTGGAATCGTACTCTGGAGCTTTAATCCATTGATTTGGAGCTTTCTGGATTTTTCCTTTTCCTCTGTGTTTCATTTGACTACAGCACAGAGTAGCCTTCTCTAGACAGCCAGTTTCTCCTTTAGCAGAGGTCAGCTGTAATACATATGTAGTGTTATCAACAGGATTTGTACAACACGCAGGGAAGTCTCTGCAGCCCAGATTCCATCAGTGTTTTTTACCCGTATTAGGTAAGATTAAAGCCAGCTACGATAGCATGCAGAGGAGGTGCTGAATTGTGCAAGGGCACTGCTTGACTCTTTGTAGAGGCTCACTTAGCACCTTTCTGTTTCACTTAACAACTTTGCTGTGCTAAATCCAGACCTGGCTAAAGCCATTCATTACACAGCACTAAGGCACAGATAAAAGACAGCAGCTCAATGCCAGAAGAGTGTTCTCACTGAGATAATGCAGCAGTAAAGAATTAGAAAAACCCTCAGCATTGCTCCTTCACAAATCATTACAGTCCTGCTGCTAATACAAGAGGTGCAGAATTAGGCCACCAGCGAACATCTCCAGTGAATAGCACGCTGTGAATATCCACCGAATATCCTGAGTGCACGGATTAGCATACAGGAAAGCCACTGCCTGCTTTGGCTCTGACTCCAGTTTGCTTAAGCATGTATAATGGACACTGTATTGCTGGAGATTTTTCTCTTTTTTTTTTTCCTTCTCCGATGAGCTGAACACTAACTGGATTGCGTCAAAAAGACTAAAAAAACAGGACTTTTATATAAGGGCATTCTTTCAGTAGCAGGTCACACAAATTAGAACAAGAAGAATATAGACTGGTTTTGGTATATTCCCACTGATTTCCAAGGATCCCTTTGTGATTTTAAGGAGAAAATGAGAAACAAAACTAAGAAGGTAATCCTAGAGAAAATCCCACTAGATCAATACTAGGTACTCCTGTGCAGTAAGCCATCAGCATCTGTCAGTGTGAACTGTGCTTCTTATTAGCAGTGGCTGAGCTGCATGCAGAAATCATGTTTCCCTAGATGATCTGGATATACAGTTGATATATTTAATGTGAATTATGATGTAAATACCTGTTTGAAAAAAAAAAAAAAACACAGAAGAGAAAAAGAGGTAACAATCACATCTAAGAAAAGAACTGCACAATCCATTTATCAATTTGCTGTAATGTAATTGGGTCCCACATCATTAGCAAGAAGAGTTTTTATGAAACATTTCAACTTTGAAACACTGCACAAAAAGATCAGCATGTGATCACTCTCTTATCTGGTTTCCATTATTCATCTACACATTAAAAAATGTTTTGATACAAGACAAAATGCAGTTCCCAGCTGTATTTTGTCATGAAATGGCTTTCATAGCTCACAGCTCTATTATCAGGACAAGATTCTCAGCAGCTGGGTAAATACATTTTGCTTTGTTGATGCTGACTGTTAATTTTGCATCTAAAGCTTGCCAACGTTATAGAACTATAAAGCTTCAGAAAATGCCATTGATGGGAAGTGCAGTTGCTGTGCTATGGATAATTCATAGGCAATAGATGAAAAGGACCATGCTGGTTCCTCTCGTGAAGTATTCCTGTTTTCAATATAGACAGCCAGTTTCTCCTTTAGCAGAGGAGACCAATGACCAAGAAGAGAGCAATGACCAAGAAGACAGGTAGGCCCTCAGGTGCTCAGGCAGGTTTTGTAGTATAAACATGTGTGCACATATACATGGGCTACTTGGGAGGCTGCAAGCAATTTTTAAACACCTTGATTTAAATAGTAAGTTTTAACTTCAGGAAAGGATTGCCTGGAGAAGTTGTGGATGCCCCATGCCCAGAGGTGTTCAAGGCTGGGTGGGATGGAACTTTGAGTTGTCTGGTCTAGTGAAAGATGTCCTTGCCCACAGACAGAGTGTTGGATCAAGATGATCTTTCAGGTCCCTTCCAATCTAACCATTCTGAGATTCTGTGATTCAGCAGCAGCCACTGTCCCTTTGAAGTTTCAAGCACTGGTACTAAGAAAGAAGTTAAATAGGTGATGAAAGTTCTTGTTAAAAATGATCTTCCAGAATCGGTTTTAAAATAAAATTTTCAAGTATTAATCTTTTTCTGCAGTGCTTCAGTGGCTGGGTTTGTACCTAGAAATGTCTCCATGCATTTCAGACATTTAGAACGTATCTCAATCGCATGAGGTACTGGTTGCAAGCACAATGGCTGAGTTTAGTTCAGGAATGGAAACAGCACAGCTGTTAGTGTGATCCTACAGTCCTGAAGCAGAACAGCTGTCCTTCCCACTTCCCCAAACAGCCTGGGTGGACCTATGTAACTGAGAACACAATTTCACACTATGTGTGCACAAAATGTACTTAGAGGAGGCACCATTACTGAAGAGTACACAGTCAAAAATACTCTGACACAAAAGCTCAGTTATCCCTTTTCACCGCTCTGCACTGTCTCCTCCTCACCATGTCCAGCCCAGTGCTTTCTGCACTAGGATGATGCCTCTTTCTCTCTGACTCCCTCCTGCGCTACGCAAGAGTCCCTCTTGACACTCAGACCCTCTCCCACCCTTCACATGTTTCTGGCATGCCTGTTAGCTTTTGTTTAGGATTTTCCTCTGACGAAACAGGCTGAAGAGCCCTGGCACAGAGAACCAGTCTTAGAGTAGCTTTGGATAATCCCCTAAACTGGCAACTAATCAATTTGAAAAGAAATAGGAAATGGAAAGAAAGATCACACAAAGCCCAGATTTGGGTTGATGACATTTGCTGTCAAACTGAAGCCAAGTCATCTCAGCAGCTGCAAAATTTCAAATCAGTTGCAGGGGCTATAAACTAAGTGACAAGACGGAAGGAAGGAAACATGGAGAACAAGAAAAGATGAACTGTTAAGCTTCCTTTGCAAATACAGAGTTTGCTTTAATGTTCCAGATTACTAACTTGGATTATTTGTTCCCAAGTGCTGGGATTAATCAACGCTTTCCATTCGCACGTCTGAATGAAATGTTCTTTCCATAGCCCTTGCAGAGATGACATAAGAGTACACAGAAATATTAATAATGGGAAAGTCAATATAGTCTTTAATCCACAATAAAAATATCCTAATGTATCATGGTCTCCATAGGAACTGCACAAAATCTGGAGTCTGTATTTTGCAGGTTTCTCTGTGTAACTGGTGTTATCTGCAGCCCTGGCCCTGAGCAGTGGACGTGTTGGATGGCCCAGAAAGGGGGAAAGGGTAGGTAAGTGTGCTCCCTTTCCACCACTCTCTTTAAAGGAGCAGCTGAGTACAGTGAATCTGAAGCTAAAGAAACCAGGCCTCCAATCTATGAGGTAATAGTGACCTACCCATTTATGAGCTAAAGAAAAAATAGAAAATACCCAACTAGATGCTACACTTGTCTATATATTTGTTCAGGTGTGAGTCTGATGTTACAGCTTTTTCTGCTATGTTATCTTAGAATCTTGCCTTGTCTCTAGTGTAAGCTGAAAAGAAAGTGCTCTCCAACAGCTCTTTTACTAAAAAAAGAGAACCACAAAGGGCAGCTGTTAGCAAATGCCTAAACCTTTTATCAAGCACTGAAATACCACTGATGTTCTTGAGATTCTTCTGAGTCTTCTGCATCACTGCCTCTAATGGGTACAAGTCATCATGTGATATCTGAATTTTCTTCACTGGTTATGAGTACAAGTTAGTGCAAAATAGGCATGATAGAAATCCTCCACAGCTACACCACCACAGAATTTTTACATGCCTCTGTGTCACTAGCACAGCTTCTGAGTCTTCTCTCTACATATGAAAAATGGCAATAATAATTCTGTTTCAGCAGTCTAGCAGGGAAAGCTGATAACTCCCTTCAAGACTAGGAAGTGTTCAGATATGGAAAGTGTACTGATAGACAAATCAATAAATTCCAAAGATACAAAAAGATAATATCTTATATGGTCAGTTATAAATCTAAAAAGATTAAGTGATACATTCAGTGTGTTTCCAATGGGCCTTTATTTGGCTGCACTGGAGTAGGGCAATCATTCATCTTTACTTGCTGAAGCTACTTGCGCTGTAAAGCTCTATCTTCATTAGGATAATGGTAAAAAATCAGACCTGGCAGCGTTATTCTCCTTTAAATCTTCCTGTCATAGTGCAACTAGAATAGCACGAAAAATTAAAAGGAGACAAGGGAGGAATATAGATGTAAAGAGCAGAAGAAGCCATTTTTATTGTCAGTGAGAATTAGCCAGCCAATATTTCTAACCACAAAGCAATTTAACTTGGCCTTTTACTGCATCCATTTTCTCTGATTAATTTTTATGATGTCAGACTTCTCCTCCCTTGGGGCTGGAAGTTTGCAGGACATTATGCAAGTCTTTAACCCAAGGCCCTGTCTCTGTCTCTCTGGCGATCCTTCAGGTGCCAGCAGCTTGGAGCCCTGACACTTCTCAAATGCGCAGGTGATAATCTGACAAGCGTGGTTCCTCTCTCTGTGAAATGTGCCATAACATTAAAGTGAGTTACTGCTCAGCACTCAACAGCTGTTGGCTTCTCCTGACAGCATTAATACAACATCAGACATAGAGATATTTCGAGAGTGAGAGATGTTTTTAAGCAATTGCAGGTCTGCGAGGTTTCTCTCAAAGGTGTTTATTTAACCGGAGCTCACAGCTGCAAGACTTAAAAAGAATGTATCCATATACAAGCTACAGCAGTAGCTTGAGTCATTTGCACACAAAATGACTCCACTTGACGTGAAAAGGTTTGCATTTTCTGACTCCCCTTACAGGAAGTCTAATCTGCTGCCACCAACACAAACAAGCTTTGTCTGTTTGAAAAGTTCATTGCCTTGTTACTATGACCAAGCACAACACTGAGACAGCTGTTTTATTCCTCTGTGTTCCAATGCTTTTCCTTAAAATCACATCAAGTACTATTTACAAAAAAAGACAGCTTAAAAAAAAAGTAAAGCCTAAAATAACTTTAAAAAGTCAAGGATACTTTTTTTTTCTTTTGCGATATCTACCTCCATCTGCTACTTCTAAGTAGAATAAATTAACCAGTGCAGAACACATGTATTCATAAACTACCATGTAAGTGATGTAGTTGTGAAATTATTCATCCTAGTTTAGTCCTTTTTTTGCTCCATTTTTACAGTCTGTTCCTTCAATGTTTTACTATTTTTTTGTATTTATTAATTTTATCCAATTCAACTTTTGTGGCTGAATGCCTGAGAACAACAATCTACTAAGTCAAGGTTGCATACTTTCTTACCCTGACAGCATCTTCTTTATCTGCTTACAACTCAGGTGAAGATGTAAAAGTGAGAGGTTGAATTTGATGACATGGGGATTTCTATCTGATGCTCAAAGTTGGTTATATTTCTGTTTTTATTTCAAGACAAGCATAAGAAGAACAGTATATTTTGGCAGGACAGGCATAGCCCTGCAAAACATGGCACGTTGTAATAGACTACTCCATATGAACTAGGAGAAAAATGTGAGAATAATAATTTGTAATGTTTGTACTTAAGAAGGTCTGTGATGGTGACCCCTAGATAGAAGAGCTCTTCGTTGTTTAGAATTGAAGCTACTTGTTACTCTGCTAAAAAAATACATGTGCAAGGGCCAAGAGCCAGATGCACTTGCAGATGATGTCTAATTCCCACTGATGTCAAGAACAGGAATAGTCCTTTATGAGCCAAGACCCTGGCAACCAACACAAAAATCACTTTCTACAGGAATGTACACCAAGTCAGAGTATTTTGTCATGGCATTAAATTTCCTTTCAAGTGTAACTTTTGACTGTGGGAAGGAAAACCTAAGTAAGCAGAACAACATTTCCCTCCAGTGAGGGGTTTTATATATTTTGACTTGATCTACATGTCATGTGTTCAGAAGGAATCTTACAAACTCTAGATATATTGATAAAATAAACCACTTAAGGAAGTTGTTTATATGCATATAAGCTAGCCATCCAAAAATCTCGTCATACTTGACTGCTTTCTGAATATAACATCATTCCTGCAGATGGTAATCACAACTGCATCGTGATGCTTGTTTTAAAACGTGCTTTTTTAAGGCTCTGGGCACAGCAGAGACTCACCCACATTAGTTCAGCAGAATAAAATGTTACCTCTAAGTTTATTTTATCCAAATTATTATATAAAATGCTGGCATCATTTACAACCTTATTCTCAATGCTCCATGTCTACTCAAGAGAAAATGTTTTACAGTTTACATTTGTGATATATTAGCCAGTTACTAATTAAAAAGCAGATGTTAATGTTCATTTTCATACCATAAAATCTTCTGGTTTTTGTCCTCAATAAACCTCCATGTTTAGGGTTTTGTTTTTTTTGGTTAGTCAGGGCTAGTGTTTTGTTTGTTTGTGGGTTTTATTGTTTTTGTTGTTGTGCAGGGTTTTTTTTTAAAGTAAGTCTCTTATACCCAGAGCACTAGATTCATATTTAGGCTCAAGGCCTGTCCACCTCACTAGGTCTCGATGGGATTTTTGCCTCAGGTAAGACTAGAAGATGCAGACCTGATGTTCATGTGTTTTGACAAAAACATCTTTACACATTTTGAGTTCTTCAGTGCTGACAGTATTGATATTTTTTTTCCTGCATCCAACCAACTCAGTGCCTTGAATATTTAATAATACAGGTGACACGAGGACTTGTTGTCTGACTCATGCAAATAACAATAATTTAAACCAAAACTTCCTTCTCGACAGTTTATGCTATGCTAAATGAATATAGTCTATCTCAAAAAAACCTATAAACATTGCCAGTAATATAAAAGAAACTAGAGTAAACTGGACATTTGGGAAAAAAAATCCCAGTTGTTCAATTTTAGAATATTTTGCTGCCACCTTTTGGAGTTTAATAAAATGTGCATCTCAGTGGTTTGTAACAGGGATATATAATTTAGCCCTCAACAGCAATCATATTATTAGAGAAAGAATATATGCATCTTCTTTCTTCCTTTTAAAATTCTTAACAAGTATGTTGAGTTTCACCTTTCACCTTCGCTGGGAGATGGAACAGCACAGATTCAAATTTAAGGCTTTCACATGTGAAGAAATTATAGCAAAAAAATGTGCGCATCAAGCATAATTCTCAATAAATGCCATGATTAGTCAGCAGATCAAGCATTATTTGGCCATAAATATAGGTAAACAAAGAAAGCAGCTGCTTACAGATGATATCTAAATATCAATTAATCACTGGTAAATAATTGTTAGTTTAAATCCAAGGTTACTTGTTAGAACTCTGGGCCTCTTTCCCCCAGGTGCATTGTGACCTTTGCATAACTGCATTGCTTTTAAAATCTAACTCTACATAAATAAACAAGAGGAAAACAAGTCCTAAGGCTCTGGGCTCTGTCCCACATATCCTCTCCCTGTTTCTGTCAGAGAGATTTTCTTCTGCACAACTTACAAAAATGCAATGCATTTTGGGGAACATTAATATAAATAAATATAACACCAGTATAGAGAACATGTCAGAAGTTCTTTGTTATCACTAAGACAACTGGAGCACTAGTCTTATTTTAGAAAGGCAAGATCAGAAGCATTCAAGCTGGAGGAAGAATAGAAATGTCTGTACCTGTAAATGGTCCAGAAGTGGACAGCTTTCCTTTGATGCTCGGGATGCTGTTCCTGGAGCACCCTGGGATTCGGGGGCCTCCATCGTGGCCCACACAGGGGACAGGTGACCTCTAGGACACCAGATGACCTCTAGGACACCTCTAGGACAGCGGCTCTGCAGGGATGTGTGCTGCTTGGCAAAGTGTCTGGTCACGGGGGGCCTGCTGCTCGCCTGGTGGATCGAACAACCACTCTTTGGGGAAATAAAAATTGGAGTATTAGGAGGTGTAAGCACCAGGAAATTTATTTCTATGCCACTGTAATTTCTCCATGCCTCAAATCTGATTTAAACTAACACGGGGGCTATCAGATCTGTATTCCAGAAAGCACTAAAGAGAGTATGTTTCTTACGAAAAGCGCTCACATCCCAAGTAGGAAGGTTTTGTACAATTACCTGATTGCAAGAGTGGGGCTGATGAACATGTGTCAGCCCTGGTACGAGTGTCATGGATGTATGGAGGCGCTCCTTGTGGGAACGAGGTTATTTGCAGGATAGGGACATCGATAATAAATCCCGGCAGAGCACGGGCATCGATAATAAATCCTGGCCGCGGCTTTGGCCCGGCTGAGGAAGCGGCGCTGCCGCGACGTGAGGCGATTCCCGACTAATGAAGGCGATCGCCGGCGGGGCCGTTGCCGGGCGACCGAGCGGGACCGGCCGGGCCCGGCCCGCGGCTCTTCCCCAGGGCTCCTTCCCGGGGCTCTCCGCCGGGGATTTTTCCCGGGGCTCTCTGCCGGGGATTTTTCCCGAGATTCTTTGCCAGGTCTCTAAGAGGACACGGCGGCGGCCGCGGTCGCTGCGAGGCGGCAGCGAAACACCTCCGCCATGGCGGGGGGAGGCAGCGCCGGCTGCGGGCTGCAGGTGAGCGGCGGCGGCCGGGGCAGGGCAGGAGCAGGGGCAGGGGCAAGCCGATGCTGGGGAGGGGGGCTTGCGAGCAGGTTTCTGCCATTGGGAATACGTTAATTCGCTGTTACAGGCAGCACACGCACAAAAATCCGCGTTGCTTTGTAAATGGAAGCGGGCAGCAGGCTGCCCGCGGTGAGGACGCCGGGAGCTGCGGCCCATGCCTAGGCTGGGAGCAGCCGTCCTGACAGCCGGCTAGACCCGTCCCTGACAGCCGGGCTAGAGGAGCAGCCGGGGGTCTGGAATCTGGAGATACTGGTGCATTTCTTTATGGGTTTACAATCTGTAATTGAGGCCAGTGCCCTTCAGAATCATGTAAATGTATTGTGTCCGTGATGTCCTTTAGCAGCAGAGTCCAAAATATGTGAAGTTCTTCCACTGGTTTGGACCTGCCACCTGTCGTGCGGCGCCTGTTCTCATGGACCCTCCTCTTGTGCTCTTCCCGATCAAAACATACAAAAGAGGAGGTGTCACATGATGATACATCATAAGTGCCCAAAAATAGAAAAGTGATTTGCAAGATAGGTTTCTTATGAAGAAGAAATATAAATAAGTACATGGAGATTCGGAGACTTTTTTTTTGATTCAGATATGCTAGGGGAATGGAGATAGAATGGATGCACTATGCTTCAGCATAATTGTCAATTAAATGGGCTTATCTCTGTTTTACTTATGTATATGTTGGAGGGGAGAATTAGTGCTGAACTTGAGCAAGCGAATCCTCCCTTTTTTGTAAAATTTATTTGTGAAGCCATTTCAGGATGAGCTACAGGAAGCAATTTCTGATCATGGAACAAGCAAGGAAAAAGATGAATATCCGGACGACTTTGAAAGTGATGAAGATGGCATGTTAAATGGTAAAACAAAATTAAATATTTTTCCTTGTGTTCTTCCTTTCTTAACTCATTACTAGATCCTAGACAATCCTTATTTGTCAATATAATTTAGTGTTCCAAGATTTCATATTTTAACAACTTCTAAAGCACTGTCCACTTCTGCCAAGTTACCTGCAGAGTTCCCAATGAAAACAGCAGAGGTGCCAGCCTGCTAGACCACACACAGCCTGTACTGGTCCCTACCATTGTGGTCTCCAGTTCTCCTCCATAGTCCTCTTGTTTGCTTGACCCCTGGATCAGACAGTAGTGCACAGTGCTGTAAATGAAAGTGGACATGGGCAGACAGAATGGCAGTGTTTTTTCTTACTGGTTTCCCAGTCTGGACAATCAGTGAATAAGGGCTGCAGGACAGACTTCCCTGGCAGGCTACATAAACCAGAAATTAGTTTGATCTGGCCCTTTTCTTGGAGCAGCATGCATTTGATGTTTGCTAATGTTTATGCTTAGTCTAACAAGATTAGCCAAAAGACTCTTCTTCCTGCTGGTATGGCACTAAATGTTAAGGGAAGTGGGAATATTAAATACGATCATGTATTTTTGAAAGGACTTTCTCTGTGGCCTGTTTTTCGTTTTCACCTGAAACATCTTTTAACAGTTTGTGGGATGCTTTGATTTCTGTTTGTGGACAAGAATTAGGAAAAAAAGCTGTCCAGCAGTAAATGCATTACTCTACTATTATGACATTCTTTTCTCACCTTGTTCAAGCATTTGAACTCCAAAGTTAGGTCAATTAGCAATAACAGGCTAGAGGAAGATAAATATTTTTGGTAAACATGTGAACCTTGGCCTTGTAGAAGATACTTTTGTGTCTTCTAGTAGACTTTAAATGGGGCAGAAGTGAAGAAAAGGGAAGGGAGGATGGGTTCCAATAGCAACATGCCCAGCTTTGTTGTTGATTATTTGCTTCCACTTTCTATAGCATTGACACATTTTTTTTTCATAAGGACTTTAAATTGCATGGCAGAAAATAATTAATGAGTGAATATTTTTCTTTGGATTGGGTTCATGAAAATAGATGACAGGAAAGGAAGTAGAATAAGTCTGTAGTTTGGTGGCTTTGCAGAGATTGGAGGCTCAGAAAGAGAAATGCTCAGAAACTTAAGTCAGGAGGATGTTACATGAAAAATAGTGTTAAGTTGTAGAAGGCACAGGTTCTGTGTTGCATTTTTTCCACTTATATCAAGTACAAGTTGGTAATGTGCTTTTTGCAGATATTGAGGAAGAACGTGCTGAAAGTAATTCAGGTTCTACAAGCACTGAGAGATCTCTTGCTGGGAGTCCTCTCTTGAATGATGACGCTTTACAAAAAGCAGTAGATTTGGAAAATGAAGCTGCTGATGTTTTGGATTTATCCTTTCATGAAAAGAAGCTTCAGCAAATAATGGTTTTAGAAGGTGAGCCCATACAGAATGACAGAAAAGATGGCGAAGAAGGATGTTTGGAAGGTCAAAATGAGGATAATGACAGAAAAAATAATGAAGAAGTACGGCGTGACAATAGTGGAAGTGATGACTTGCCTATTATTAACAAACTACATGAAAAAAGAAATCAAGAGGAAAACCAACCAAAAGCAAAGCCTCAGAAGCTTTGCAAAAAAGGAAATGCTTCAGCACCAGGTGAAAAGAAAGTATTTTAATGTTGTTGCTGCTTAGCCATTTTACAGTATTTTAAAGTGTTTTAATTTGGGTTATTTTCTGTTTTAACAATCATCTGCTTTGGCTCGCAGCCAAAGCCTCTAAAGGTACACAAACTCTGTATGCCAGGGGGTAAACTGAACCAGTGTGGGCCAAAAGCAGGAGGTTCCTGTTTGCCTTTTCCTTTCAGAAGATGAAAAACAGCTCTTCAGGTCCCTAAAGTCCAGCTCTCCATCCTTTAGTTCCTAAAGTTCAGTGCATGTGCATGGAAGGCGTGAGGGGGCTGCCAAGATGCACCTTCAGTGTGTGCATGGCACAGAAAGCTGCATTCACATAGTGTCCACTGACACAGTTTGGATATATAGTCAAACATATAAACCCCCCCAAACCCCCCAATACATCAGTATAAGAATAGCTAATTCATTCTTAATATGCAATACAGAATTTTGAATTCTGCTAATCAACTATATGTGTCAAAAGATTATTTTTCATGGAATTCCTAAAATGACAGGAATTTGTATTGTTTAATGTTGAGATAAGTTTATAGTGGTCATTACCTGTCATGGAAAATTGCAACTTTGAAATTGATAGAGCATGATTAAAGGTATCAGCTTCATTTTTCCTTTCCACATGATGGCACCAAAGTGCCATCAAAGGTATTTGAATGTGCAGACATCTCTCCTTGCTGGCTGCTGTCCCTGAGCAGTTTTAGACTGGCAGAAGAGAAGTTGAACCACTTCATTTCTTTATGTGAATTAAAGTAGTGCAGTGACACACTGCAATATTGGTTAAAATTCAGCAAATTCAGAATTCTTGTCACCTTGGACATACCTTCATCACTGTCAATTTAGGGTAAATTTCATGTAAATTTCTTTGATTATGGGCATTAATGTTCCTTTCTTCAGGTAATTGGAGTTAATTTGTCATCCAAAGATTCTATTTTTCCAAAGAATTCTATCAGAAATTTGTGAATTTGTAGAAGACTTCTAATTTGGTTTTACTCGGGCATTTTTTGGGTTTTGTCTGAACTGTTTTAGAAATTTAGATCTCTGCATTACTGGCAGTGGAAATCTTGAAAATGTTTTTTAAGTGTTATTAATGTGCTTCATAAATAACAATTTCACCATTTAGGCATATATTCAGATTGAGGTGATGTTTTCTTTAAATCCCCACTGTGGAATTTTTCAGTTATTCCCTCATGTATCCCCAACTCCTGAAGAACACTAACAAAATGAAAGCAGTATTTGTTAAGAGTGTTAACTGGCGTACTTCATTAGAAGTCTGCTAGATGTCAGAAGAGCTCTTGCTGTGACTGCAATGACTCTTGCTTTTGGTTTCTCCACTGGAGTCATGTAAGGCAGATGGAAAGTTTTCACTTTGTCTTGCTCCTACATCCTCTAACATTCAAGCTCCAGTTGCTACTCTAGTGTTACATGAAAATACAAGTGAATAATGCTCTTATTCGTATATAGTTCTTAGAAGGAGGCATACAGAAAATCCATTGTACTATATAAAATTTAGTAACAGCTTTCATAGATGGATGGTTTTTCTACAACTACATTTTGTACAGAAAAAACAATCCTCAAAAACAATGAAGTTCTTGTTAATATGTCCTCTCAATCTTTTTTCTCTCTTTAGAGAAAGATCAGAAGACTGTCAGCACCAGTGACTTGAAACTGGAGGACAATGGTGTGAAATCCCCTTCTGTTGACAGTTCAGATGGAATGATGAAAATAACAGAAGAGCAAAAAATAGCTGATGCAATGCAGGAGGTGTCAGTGAATGATCTATCTGAGCATGGGGAGGCAAAAAACATGTTCAAGAACTCTGTCAAGGTATTGCTCATACACAGTTTACCATTGTTTGGAACAATGTCCTAGAGGCACAATGGAGTTTTGTAAGATACCAAGGTTGCTGTTGGTATCTTAAGTGTGTAGAGCACTGTAAAGCTGACAATTTATATCTGGTTTCTAGAGCCGAGGTTCTTGTAAATTATGTATGGCTTTATGAAAGATTTAAGGAATACCTTTTCCACAAATTATTGAAGTCAGATAAAGGTATTGAAATGTGTTTTCCACACATATACGTAATAAAGTACCCTTCTCAAAGTGAAAATGTCAAACGTCTGTTGTGAGGATAGCTGAATAGCAGTGAGCACAATGTGTGTTGGCAGAGGATGGAATCCATGTGTGACCTGAATAATGGATAGGATGCAAAGCACTCTACACTTTATCCTAAAAAGAAAATCTGTAGCTACGTGTAATTGTTAAAACTAAGTATTCAAAAGACTTAAAGAGTGTTTATAGAATAGACCAGCTGTGTTCTTTTTACTTTTTATTATTTCTAAACTATTGACTGTATTTTTACATAATACAAATGAACATTCCTAGCTGCCATTCCAAAGTGATACAGGCATTCTGAATGGTTGGTTGGTTGGTTGGTTGGTTGGTTGGTTGGTTGGTTGGTTTGGGGGCTTTCTTTGTTTTGTTCTTTGGGTTTTTTCTCTCCTTACTTCCTTTCTCTGTACTATACCCTCTCTTTATTAGGGTGTCTTTCTTGCCTGTTTTTATAACATCATGAGACCATGGAATATCTTGACTTGGAAGAGACTCATAAAGGCTGAGTCCAATTCTCAGTGTCGTTGTTAGCTTGTAAAAACCTGTTTCATCCTGATCTGTTGCTTAAGATACTCTATAACTTTACTTTTCCTCTGTGTTTCTTAGAAACTAAGTGAAACAAAGGAGAGAGTTCTACAAAACCCAAAGGCTTCTTTATCTGACAGGTAAGAGGAGAATGCCAAGCATTGTTCTGAGTCATTTAAGATGCTTGTAAGTGCCCCAACAATGCTGCTCCCCTCTCATTTTCTGTCAGGATTATCTTTGCTGCTGACAACCTCTGACCATCTGTGGAAAACAGTTGCGTGCATGTGGCATGTTGTCATGACCCTTACTCAGGTTTATGTCAGATCAGACTCAGGGATCTTTTGCCAGTATCTGTGATGAGTGTGTTACTGGAATCTTTACAGGTTCTAAGCTGTTTCTTAGATGAAAGTGTAAGTAATTTGTAAATTTACAAGTGGTAAATTTTTTCTCCTTTTCCTTTCTCTAGTCCCCAGACCCCACTCAAGTGCATATAAAAAAAAATCACAGTAACTTTTGGTATACGCTGAAATAAGAGCAACACTACTCATACCCAGCTCATACTACTGTATGAGCTACAGTAAAAGGAAAGGTCATTAACATGTTTGTGTCCTGGTATTTTCCTAGGTCTACAACTTTTGTGCATTTAAAGAGAAAGGGGAAAGCTGTTCTATCAACTTCACCTGTTTCATCTCGGTATCTGGGATCATTGAAGATGTTGGGGGATAAATGCATGCAGAAGAAAAGTCCAGAATTCAACAAAGTAGATAATTTAAGGGCAGCTGTTTATCAGGTAGATTTAAAAAATGAACAAACCAACAAAAAAAACTGTGCACATAAAGGTCCTGATACAGGGCTCAAGACCTCATTTTTTCTCGAAAGCAATATTTTTTACTATATTCCTTTTATTGGCTTACAGGTATAGTAATCCTTTTATTCTGTTGCCTATGCCTTTTCCTCATATTATGAACAAAAAGCTCAATGGAAGGGACATAATGTTGTTATGTGGTTTATACTTTATTGTTTCAGACTATTTTCAGGCGCATATTTTCCATTATTTCTACTTCATTCTTAACATAAGTGTCTGCTTACAGTTCTTTGGTTATTTCCCTGATATGTTCTATTCAAACAGCATTCAGGAAAAGTGATAACAAATCTTGTACTCTGTCCAGAAGAATAATACATGTAAATTCCTTGTAGAATTTCACAACAATTATTTTCTGGGTTTAAAACAAATTTTTGCTAATCTGTTTGAGAACAACTCTCATTAAGAGGCACCATTTATGGTGGCATGTGGTTTTAATACTTGTTATGGTCCTAAAACAAATTTTAGACCCTCAAATCCATATTTTTATTGTATCCACAGTTTTTGAGAGTAGAATAGGTTTCATTTAGGACACTATTATCTTTGAGCTGCACACCAAATATACAGTTAATTCTTGAAAATTTAAGCCTGATTCTGCAGATGGCTCATAACCTTTTATGACTGCCTGAAGTCTCACTTCTCCCAGCAGGATTTTATTCTCTTTTATTGTATGTATTTTCAAGAGAGACAACAAATGTAAATAATATTCCTATATACCAAATAATAAGAACCTTTATTACATTCTTCTGTTTAATTTTGATTAATGCTGACATTTTGTTGGCATCTTTCTAGGAAGATGCTTTTTAAAAGATCTTTGAGCTTTTTTAGATTTTGTAGCTGTGATTTTAGAACCTTAATTTTTTTTGATCACAGTATTCGTGTGATGGCATCTTAGTTTTCCACATGGGATGCTTATTTAACTTGGAAAAACTGAGAGTAATTTTGGTGGTCATTATATTGGTGCTGTTCTTTACTGATACCTTAAAAGGACTTTAAAAATATTTTAATGATTCTTACAGAACTGGTTGGAAAGGAAAAAGCTCCTTCTACTGGAAATAAAGAGAAGTGAAAAAGAAAAAGCTGAAATTCTAAGGAACAATACTGAAAAGGTTTGTTTACATTGTTGTTTAAAAAGAAGCTGACAAACTATGACTCTTTGAAGTGTTCTTCCTGCCTGAGTGCATCCCTCTGCTGTTCTGAGGTGTCTGGTTTTCTCCAAATAGCACAAGGTGATGTGAAATAATAAATGGCATGTCCTGCTTGTTAGGGTTGTGGTAAGCAGTGTCTGTCCAATGCTTCAGTACACATTTACAAAAGATGTGTTAGAAATGTGCTTCCCAGATTAATTTTCAAGTTAGTTTACAAAGACCTTGGGATGCTTAGCTCTTAAGATGCCAAGTTTTGTTTTGTGCATGAGAACATGCATTCACTCCCTGCCTCAAGAGACACTTACATAGAGAGGGCTCTGGCTTGAATAGTATCCTGCACATTCTTTGATTTGGCTTTTAACTATTTAATATGTTTCACTTCTAAACACTTAACATCATTTCATATCCTTCTACACATATTTTGTGGGAGCAGTTAGTCTCATTCAAGTAAATTAAAAATGGGCATAGAAAATAACCCTATATATGCTTAAAATTTAGTTGTAATACTTGCAATGTTGTCAGCAAATCAATGTCTGTTTCTTTATTGCTCCATTTAGGAATAAGTTTAAAGCTTACTATTTCACTTAGAATTTTATACTGAAATTGATTTAAACGTAGGCTTTTATTTCCAATCTAGAAAGAAGCACTTAAAAGAGAAGAATCAATTGCATGTTACGAAGCCTGGAAAAAAAAGAAAGAGAAAGAAGCAAGGAAATTAAGCGAGAAAAAAAAGCATGAGGAACTTGAGGAAAAGAAACCAGCAGAACAGAAAAAGGAAAAAACAGAAGCAGCACAAGCGGTGATGTGAAATATGTACCTAAGTGTGTATTTGAATGTGGTTCAGGAGACGGTAAAAATAATTTTGATTAATCCAGAAAGAGATGGAAATGAACTAGAATCTTAAATCTAGACATGTTTAGTTTTTAAAGGAAGCTTGTATTAGGTTTTGTTCTGTGAGAAATGTGTAACATTTACACTTGCAGACAAACAGGTTTCTATATTTGGAGTCTATTAACTGAGCATAAAATAAACTTCATACAAATCCATTAGCAATTAATTATTATCTACTGGAAAAATATGATTCTTTTTAGGTATAGTGATACCCACTCTGAGCAATTCTACAAACGAATATACTAAAATTAGAATGCGTAGAAATTACAAAAAATCATAATGCAGATTAGACTAGTGAAGTATTGACAGGAAGCTGAGAGGTAAGATTTTTTTATGGATCTGTGGTTGTCTTTAGGCATTCAAAAAATGGAAAGAAAGAAAAGCGGAATATTTAAGAGAGCAAAGCAGGAAGGAAAAACAGTCTGAAAGAATGAGGAAGAAGATAGAAGAGGACCTAGTTGCAGAGAAGAGGAGAGTCAGTGTATCAGCAGTTGAAAAATGGTACTTCATTGTGTTTGCTATATCATAGCTTCCAAAATCTTTGCTTATAAATGTAATAGGTCTTCTGTGAATGCTTGATGTGCTTGTAATTGGAAGACAATGGAATGCTTGGGATCAGACTCTTCATTCCCAATGGAGACGATGAGTGCAAACCAGCTGTGCAGCTCCCTTCAGTTTATTAATTTAGTTGCTTTCCTCCCCAGGAGGATATTAACTAAGCCCAGGCAGAGATACTGCAAATGATACAATTCCTTGTGTCTTACATGGTTATTTTCATGCTTCATTACTGAGCCATAGGAAGAAAGGTAAATCTTTAAAGTTTCATGGAATACAGTATAGGAATGCAGATGTAGGAAGAAGGAAATGAGATGTATCTACTGGAGATATTCTTTATTAGTTTTGCAAGCCAAGAGTTTTCACAAAAAATGCACAACTTACAGTTACCTACAGAAGTTCAGAATGTTTTGTTTTTTAGGATACTAAATAAGGGAGAACAAAGTACAGAAAAGGAGATGCCATAACAGGTAGAGTAGTAGATTCATGTATACATTGGTGATGTATAAAAATGGACATGGAAGATTTTAAATACATGTTCTCAATCTTTTATTTAAAGTGTATAATACATATTTGGACTCAGTTTACTTAATTGGTCACAGATGCAGCTTTTGGTCTGTACATGATGACCTCTTGCTCTTCCCTCTCACTATGCAGGAATGAAAAGAAGAAAGAATATATAAAAAAGAAAAAAGTAGAAAAGTTCCTGGAGAAAAGAAAGCGAGAAATGCAGCAGGCAAAGAAGGAAGAAAAAAGTGAAAAGGCTATGGAGGAATATGAAAGATGGCTGGTATGTTTGGTTGAGTTTCGGGTTTTTTTTTGCCTTTTGTCAAAGCCAAAATATTTGGTGTAGTGAGAGCACTTGGATATTGTAATACTCGTGGGGTGTGGATATTGTAATACTCGTGGGGTGTTGTGCGGTTACAAGAGAGGCCAGACGATGGCAACATTACATCACTTGTCCCCCTTGAATGTGTGAGCAAAATGTTGCTAAAGTACAGTGCACTTGATATCTGGCATACATGGAAAATATATTCTCCCTACCTACATGTCATAGAGTTTTCAATTTCCATAAGGCTTCATTTTTTGCCATTCCGTATCAGAGGCAAACATCCCTAAAGGGCCGGTTAGCTAGAGCACAAAACCTGCAAAGTCAAACAGCATTGCCAGCTGCAACAGTCAGTGCATGTGCTTTCAAGGAAGCGTTGAAAATGGAGACTTGGAGACCTCACAGTTGATAAAAGCACTTGTAATGGGGTTCAAGATGATTTCCATTTGTGAGCAGGGGTGGAACTCTGATGCTCCCAATTATATTTTTCTCACAGCACTGTCCCTGTTGTAAAGCAGTAAATTAATCCAGTGCTGCAGTCCCAACAATAAGGCAGGTAATTTTTCCTTGCTGCAGAATGACAAATTAGAAGAGAGATCACCCATATTTTTAGCATGTTGATTTCTTAAAGGTATGTGACTTGCCAGTTAAAGAAGAACCTGTTATAATTCGCACTCTGTGACACAGTCGTCCTTCATACTGACTGTCAAGGTTGTTTTAGTTAGAAAGTGTTTCTTCTGTTCTTCCATGTGATTTCTGGCATGCCTTGTACATATCGTCTCTGTTGCCATTTTTAAGAACGAGATCTTGCAACCCAGCTGGATTATGGTCCTTACAGGAATTCTTCTTTAGTGTCAATAGCTTAATTTTTTTTCTTTTTTTTTTTTTAGGAGGGAGAGGCAGATAGATGAAAACAGAGTCAGGCAGCTGTATAGGTGTGGGACAGGTTTAGAGAGGGCAATCATTCTTTACTTGGCTAACTCAGAAATACACAGTTGCACAAAACAGCAAGAGCCTGCATGTTTTTCCCCTCTCTCTGTTTCCAAGCTTTTTTAATCTTAGGTTTATATCTTTTAAGATGCTTGACCTGGTGCCCTGTTGAACTACCTCTCATTTCTGTAATCACTGATAAAGTTTTTTTCTGGTCCTCATTGTCAAGAGATTTTCAGCTCAGTTTAGCAAATGATTAATGTCTGATCTTAGGTGATTTATTGCCTGGTCAATATTCCTGATTGCCAAGGTAGGGAATACTATGCTTTGAGCAGTAACTAATGCACTGCCCTGGCATGCTCTGTTCACTGAGACTATCCTAATCAACTTAGTTGTACCAAAGCAAGAGTGTTACTTCTCATTATACTTTTGACTTCCTTCCTGTCCTGTACTCTGTATGAAGGTAAAAAAAATGTCCCTTTTTTTGGGAGTGAAATATGCTGCCTAGCACAGGCTCTCCCATTCAAATTGTGTGTGAATTCCTGAGGTGATCACTTTGGTGGGATTATTAATGAAAATTTCAGTAGTTGGAGGAATGACCAGATTTAACTAGATATACATGTGCCTACATGAGAAATAAGCAAGTACAGGGTGGGATAAGTACTGAACTGGTTGGCAGAGGTGCCTCTAAAATGATCCCATTTTCAGTGTCAGTGTACAAGTGTTGACTGATGTGTCTTGTGCCAGTCTTCACATTTTTTACTTTCAGAATTTGTGCTGTCTTTTTGCAACTTACACATCTTTATTATAGAAAGCATATTGGGAAATGGCTCTGTCATCATTTTAGGCCAGAATATTGCCTCACTTTGTACAGTGCAGGAAAAAAGTACAAACCATTAGTGAACTGCTGGAGAGAAACACTGTAAAGTTGTCATTGCATTACCAAGGGAACTCAGGTGACATCTGCCTGCAGGTAGATAGGCATCAGATCTGAGGGCAGAATTTGGAAGCCTTTAAAAAGTATTTTTTCAACTAAAATTATTTTTTAAGAGAAATAAAATAGAAGTGATATAGTGGGATGTATTCTAATATGTTTTCATTAACATTCAGCAGAAAGAAATGTGTACAATCATCCTCAGCTTTCCTGAAGCAGATGTTGACCATAATGCATGGATAAAACAGACATAAAAATCTCATTGTAGTTCTTCTAAAATAGAAGAAACATTCAGCTTTTATGTTAATGGAAATTTTGTTACTTCTGCTTTTAGAGGTCATTGTGTGAATGTTTGATAGCATAAGAGCATAGAGAAGATTACTTTTTAAGCCTGGAAATAAATGCCCTGGAAAAGGCTATTAACACTTGTAAAATACTGGCATAAAAAGGATAATCTTGAGATGAGATGCTTTAGAAGCTGGAAATTCAAGCTTCTGATTATTTTGTTTCTTCCTGTCATTTGCTGCTTGCTACTCACCAAGAACTCTTCAAGCCAATCTATCTTGATAAATGTTCATTTTTTACTTACTGCATAATGCCAGTGTCTGACACTTGTCATTGATATGCACCTATTCTGAGGAGTGGAATGTGGACAAGAATCACATAGAAAGTTGATAATGACTGATCAGTTTAGTTTCCATTATTTCTGACATACTAATCTTGATACCTGTTTGCTGTGGATAAAAGTATCATCTCTAGATAAGTTAATGTTGTCCATTTTTTGTGATAAACATCCACCTACCATGATCTTCTGAGAAGTAAGGCTGCTCTCAAATAGTTATCAAAGACGAGCACATTAATGTTGAGAGTCTTAGAAGAAGTTTGACATTTTACCTTGTATTTGAGCATTTGCAATATCTATTTTTGGCATTCTAAAGCTGTTTAAAAACATCAAGAAAGGATATACTGGATAAGTCCCATGGATTTCTTGCTTTTCAGGGTTAGAAATAGCTGAAGTGGGTTGTTAATTTCATGTATTCATTAATTTCATATGATCTCTGAAAATTCTTTCTAAATTGCAATTTTCATTGCCTGTCATTGCAATAGGTTGGAAATAAGACTGCTATTGTTACTCCTCTCAAATGTTGTCAGTCTTCTGTAATATCTAAAATTCAATTTCAATGTGGCAGTCATAATGCTAAAGAATGTGCTCTTCCCAGAATTTCATAAGTGAAAAATATATTCATCTTACTAGGCTATTGAATAGGAAACTTCCACAGAAATCAAGCCATACAGTTGACTTGATCTAGTGCATGACAAGCTACAGTTATTGATTTAATCTTTCACTGTTTCTGTTACTCTACTTCAATTAGTGCAAATAATATCTTGTTTATTATTTTATGAAATATTTATATCAGTTATGTCTTGTGAGAATTGCACTTTACGACACGAGTTACGACAATAACATAAAAATTTTGTGTGTGTTGAAGACAGGGAGGAGGCAAGTAGATCTTCACTTTGAATTTAATCTTTTAAAAACAGTTAAATTAGCTTAAGACTCTTTCCTTGCCACTCGGATTCATTAATGCAAACTGGATCTCAAACCCAAACACTCAAAACTGAAGCACAGTTAAAAAATCTGAAGCAACTTTTGTTCCTTTCCTGGGTGGGTTTATGCTTTATTTTTGGTTGTGGTTTTTCATACTTGAGTCTGTTGTGTAACATCTGTTCTGTAGAGAGTGCTCGATAAACATAAAATATGCACATTTCTTTGTAGCCTGCAATTTCTCTAATGCTTGCAATACTGCTACAATAGGTGTTACTTCTAATGTTCTAATGATTTCACTTACCTGTCCTGATGGTATACATATCTTTGTACAATATAATTCTATGATTATAGATACATAAGCATCTATCATATATGTATTCCATTAGAGCATGTTCTTCCCAAGCTCGTCTGTACCTCTTCACATACCTTTTTTTGAAAAATATCACTTATAATGAAGACTACTTTTCTCTTAGGGTTCTCCAAACAGTTCCCTTGAACAATTTTAGGATATCTTGAATTTTTTCTAAAGACCCAAAGTCTTTACAAACACTAGTTGTGTTCATCTGACGAAATCTCTGTGGAGGGAGAAAGAAGGCAAAAGTGAGGGATGAGGAGTCAGAATATCGCAATGCTGCAAGCCTAGTTTGTCTCAATTTCCCCATGTGATCAGAAAAATATAGTTTTTACAGAGAGATAATATTTTTTATTAGACTGTGATGAACTTTTGTATTGCTTATTTTAGCAAAGGGCATTCCTTTTCCATGCAAATCTTGCCTTGCTTTTAATCAGCCTTACTAGTAATGACATGAAATCATTGTGTGTTTGTTTAGCCAGACCAGATGTTCCTAACTGAATTGGATCTTCAGGTTTATGTTTACAAAGACCTGAAGGGCACAGATTAAAATTGTATTGATAGGGTTGATATTTCAGTGTGTTGCTTTGCTTTCTACAATTTTTGGACATGTATATGTGTAAAACAGGAGAAAACTTTACTCAAGCTCTCTTTCTTACAGTAATGCTTCCACACCCCTTTTTCAGTCTACTCCCTCAGCCACAGTTACCTCACTATTGCCCTGCTCACATATGAGTAACAGACAAACACTGCCATCATTTTGGGAATTTGTGGATATATGGCATCCATCAGAGGAAGAGGATCATGGGTTATATGAGAGTACCAGTTATCTTACAGCTGTCCTCAAGGAGCAGTACTTCCCCTGCAGTGCAGTTCATACATGTGAAAATACAAAACTATGGATGCTTCAAAATGCTGGCTGATGGGCTGCAAACGATGAAAGAAGCAGGGTTGGATGTGTCACAGCTGATAATGGTTTTAATTGGGCATATCCACATTGCATCTTTACTACCAGGGATGTGTTTGCCAGTTGTTGGTCTTGGGAATGAATGTACTGTTCATGTGAGAGAAAGGCAGCTGCTCAAGAACCTCTTATCCACCCATCACAGGGGGCACTGTAAATTGTGCTGTGGTCTATATGGCCAACCTTGGTTCCACCAAGAGAGAAACTACTTTTAAGTCAGTAAGAAATGTACACCTGTATGCGCAACAAACCTGCAAGGAAAACTTGCACCCATAGAGAGCTTGCCAGTGTACTAAACTGCTAATGCAGATGCACCTTTAGATGCTGGTTCTCTTGAGGGTGAAATGGCAGTCATCTTTGCAAAGAAGAATGCTTATGTAGAATAGAACTGATTAGAAATTCAAAAATTATTATAAATAATTGCAACTTAATTTTTGAATGACAGGTCTCTTGAAAATCATTAGTTAATGAGACACAAAAAGAGTGTAGCAAGTGTCTTGTAATCCTCATCATCCTAATTGCCCCATTGCTATTTGAAACAACAGAAAATAGAATTGGAACCTTGCAGTGCTTATAACATGAATTAGATAGATCTTTGTTTAAAATTAAATTGATTAATTACCAGTTTGTACATGGCAAGCGTGATTTAATAAATACAGAAAGTTACAATGATGCATCAGTGTTCTCATCATATGAGAACAACATATTTTGCATTGTGATTTAGGTATCCACCTAAAGACAAGAAGTAATTAATATGAGACTAATTACATCCAAGACCAATACCTAGTCCAGTAGGCTTTCTGTTGGGCTTTTCCTTAAGACAGTCACCCTAATTGTGACACCCAATGTGCAGTCCCTTTTGTTGGTTGCATTGTGCAAAGTCCGTGACTGAACCTGCAAAAGGGATGTGCTGAGCTCCAAAAGGCAAATTTCCATTGCATGTTTTCTTTTTATTTTACACAAGAAAGGCATAACAATAATGTAACTTTTCCGTTAGTATAATTGTTGTTGAGGGGCGGTGGGGTAGCTTTGGTTTGGGCTTTTTTTCACACATCTTTTTATTCTCAGGAAAACAAAATGAGGAGAGAACAGCTTGAGAAGAACCAAAAGAAGTTGCAGGCTGTCCATGGGAATGAAATGAGTCCTCCCTGGAGACCACCTGGCAAAGTCACATATTCTAGTAATTACTAAGCAGTTTATTGCCTTCCCAAAGAACAGATAGTTTACAAAGTTCTGTCAATAGCCAGTAGGTCTTTTGTTATCATCAGATTTTCACTGAATCTATTATAGGTGTTAAATTATTTCTTTTCAGTTTAATTCATATCTGCAGTTTAAATAAACCCGTTACTCATTTGCATTGCTTTAGAAAATGTAATAATTTTCCTAATTCCACATTTAAATTACTTTTGCTAAATGCCATGGTATGTCATACCTTTTTGGTGAAAATTTATATCCAGGATACATAAAGCTGGACTCAGGCATTTTTTTTTCTCCCAATAAGTAGCAGAATGGTTATTTTTAAGTTACTATACCACACTCTTAAGGAGTTAATTCTTGAAGAAATTATTTGAGGGGGCTGTGGGGTAAGGATGATAGTAAGGAGATGTTGGCTCTCTTGTGGTGGTAGATGACAAAACACTAGTAGTATGGAAGCAGAATGTAATTTTCATACAGTAATATACAAGATACAGAGAAAATATATATTGCAGATAGATGAATACAGGGCTTTCATAAGCTCCATGTCTGGCTCTGGCTGTTACCTTGTGGCAGGCCAGGCATTTTTTCCAGCAGTAGTGGAGAAAAGAGAAAGAATCCACAGCAAAAACTTTCAAGAAGCTGAGAAGATGCCCCAGCCAGGGCAGCTTCAGTGGCCCGTGTAAGAAGCAGAGTAAACTTACAGACTGCAGCAGGAGAAATGAGAAATTGCAGCCCTGGCAGAATGCAAAAGAATTGCCAATTCAAAAGTGGTACACCTGGATTTTATGAGAAAATACTAAATTACTTCAGACCTTCAGAGTGGGGTGGTGATGTCCGTCATTGCTGCTCTGGGCTTTCAGCACTTGGAGTCTTGAATTTGAGTTTAGTCTGTTAAGAAACTCCAATTGTAGTATCACAGGAGGATGAAATTTGTAGCAGGCAGCAGAGTTTATTGTACAACAGACCTCAAGAGTCTGAGACAAGGCAGCCTTGTGAGAAAGGGATCATCTGGATCTTTATTTTTGCAGTGTCCAGCTAGAGGAAGCAAGGAAGCTGACTTGAGGAATGGAAATGAAAAGTGTGGTAGGATTAGTGGCAGAGATACAGAGAATTTGTCAGGTGCCTGTTCCTGAGCTGAATGCTGCATCCTCGCTGACTTTTAAGCCTTTCTATAACTGGATGGAATGTTTTGACAGAAGACAGAAGTGCGAAGATGTGGGTGACATCTTTCAGAAGAATGAGGATAAGCTCACAAATTGACAACTTCTCAATTAGGAAAAGATGCTGAAGTCTACAGACTTCAAGGGAAAACAGTTGATATGTTTAACTTTTATGATGAAATTTGGGGAAGCTTCATTTAATGTTATATTGTAAAAAATTGTACATGTTACAGTATAACACAAATGTCATAGGATAATTAGAGCTGAGAAATATAAAAATATGTACATTAATGTATAAGAATATACATATATCTGTATAGATTGTATCTATATGTTTATTGATGACAGAAAATATTTTGTATTAATAAAGTATATTTTAGTACAATAGCCTCAATGTTTTCATTGGATTTTAGAACACAAATCTTTATTAAGAGCTTTAATATATGGAAATTAACCAGGCAATGTCTCTAAGCACAAGGTATCATTGTTAACATGACACATAGATAGGAAACTGTATCCCTCTAAAGGCAAACTTCTACGGCATTCCAGCTGTCTCCTCCAGCTCCCTGACACTTGCAGACGCACCAATGCAAACATTTCATTTAAGGAACATAGTTTCTAAACAGTAACTTAGAAGATGGTTAGTATCTCTAATTCTTTTCTAAAGTATTTAATTTAGTCATTAAGTTGCTCCATTGGTGATAAAGGCACAGGCTGATGATAAATGATTTTCTTCTTTCGGGTCTCTCATTCTGGGTAAGAAAAATTGTATGCTGTTCCATTGTATCTTTTTTTCTTTTATATTCACAAGATATGAGATCATCTTACGTGGTCTGTATATCATGGACTGCTGTGTTTCACTTGGTTACTTATGTGTTTAGCTGAGTTACTTGACTCAGACTCACAGGGATAAACTTTTCTGGGCTGTGAACACGGATGGCAGCCTTGGCTGCACATCAAAACCTGGACATGCTCCAGTTTGTCCATATCTTTCTTGCTCTGGGGAGCCCAAATCTGAACATGATGCTCCAGATGCTCTCACTCCCAGCTGCAGTGTCACACATGCCAAACAGAGGGGAGCAATCCCTTCCATCAACCTGCTGAGCACACTCTTACTAATGCAGCCCACAATGCCATTGGCATTCCCCGCTGTGAGAGCCCATGGCTGGCTTATGCTCTGCTGCTTCTCCTCTGGCACCCCTGGGTATTTTCCTGCAAAGCTGATTTTTGACTGCTGGGGCTCAGCCTGTGCTGTTGAAATGAGGTAACTTCACCCCAGATGCAGGACTTAGTTTGTCTTTGTTGACCTTAAAGTTTCCCACCACCTCCTTCTCCCACATCCTGGGAAACACCCTGCTTGGCTCCGTGGAGTTAGCTGTGTCCAAGTAACTGAAGTGGTCCCCTGTACTTTTTCTTCACTGCTTCAGTGTCTGAGGCTAGAACTCATCCATTAAAAAAAAAAAAAAAAGGCAAAAGAGGACATTAAGCACCTCAGCTTTTTCCATGTTCTAAGTCACCTGGCCCCTGAGGAGCAGGATCCCATTTTTCTTTCTGCCTGTGTACTACTTCCAGAAGTACCTTTGTGTCCCATATGAACTTTACCTCTTGCTCAGCTCTGGCTTTAGTAAATGCTTCCATATTTTAGTCAATGTAGAGTAATGTCTCTGTTTTGCTCCATGGTGCAAGTACTCTCCACCATCTCTGCTTGCCTACTCTCTGAGCTTCAGCAGGAGAGCCCGTTCCTGCACACTGGCTGCCTGCCCCACTTGCCTGAGTACACACATGTCAGAAAGGACTTTTCTTGTTCTTTGACGGGGATGTCAGTGAAGCTCAACTAGCACTCCTGGGTCCCTTTGCTTCCCAGGGCAGCCTCCTGCCAAACAGATCCCTAAATAAGTCATCATCTTTCCTCCTCAAGCCAAGGTTGTGGTTCTAGTTCCTTTACTGCTTCTGATATGATTAGAAGTTTCACATTCTCAGGCTTAGGGCAGTCAGGAGACCATCAGCTTTCACAACCCAGACTAGTTCATCCCTGTAACCATCCATTAGCTAAGGTCAAGTTCCAAGCTCCTCTTAGAGCATCAAGACTTCCACCTTCAGATTTCTACTCGCCTGTTGGCTTTTAAAGAGCAATTTCTGAGATTTTAATAACATACATTAGTTAGATTTTCCCCTAATGGGTAATAAAGCGATTGCAAAATTCTTACCTGATTATTTCAGCCTGGGGCATGGGGAAGTCTGCTCTTATTAGCAGATTGCATTCAGGCAGTTGAGCTGTTTTCAACATAGAACATGACTTTAGCACCTACACTCAGAGGAAAAGTTCTAAGAAAAGTCTTTAGTACTGCAAGGTATGTTTCTCTTTTACTACTATTTCCTAAATTTATGAATTCTCTTTCTCTGTGATGCTTTTATTTCTGGATATCTTCAGACTAGAACAATTCAAAGTTCTTTCACATAATTTTTCATTTAAGGAAGCATCAAGAACTCCCATTATATGTTAATAATTTTTCATTAATAGGAATACATAATTAATATATATTCATATTCATTAATTATAAACTGGCTTGGCTGGTCGTTGATGACAGTAAATGATAGAAGGATAACATCTGTAACTTTCAGCACTTAACTGTTGTAATGCCCAAGTGGAGCATGGTATTAACAATACCCTGGTTAACTTTTATTTTCCTTTGCACCTTTTAACATGCTGTAATACACTGAGCACCCATTCCCATATGCTGATTTCTAACCAAGCTATGCAGGAAAAACAACAGGAAAAATACTATAGACAAAGGGGAAATATTTTAGCTGTCCTCTATCTATTTCACTCTCTTGAAGAAGCATCTGGAGAATCATTGCAAATAAATGATGCTTTGGGAAAAAGCTTTCTTAGCTACCCTGAATTCCTCTATGCTTCTTAGCACTTCTAATACTGAAGTATAATCAGGATCTGCAGCAGTGATTTAGCACTGAGCCTAGCTGCTGGACTATGTTCTTTGTTGAAATGGGAGCCAGAAAGATTTTTTGCAAGAGATCAGCAAGCAAAATGAATAGCAGCAAGAAAATAAAGGCAAACAGTACTGTCATTATTCAGTTTATCATTTGTAGAAGCATTAGTGGTTATGAACATGATGCTGGATACTGCACAAGCAAAATGTAAAGACGACTTGCCACAGAAGGCTCCTCATCCCAGAAAACATGCAAAGAGATTTAGTCAAAAGCACAAGGAGAGTGAGGAAGGCAGCATCCCTTGCTGCACAGCAGCTGTTGTACAATTGTAACAGCTCCTGGCACTTTGGTTTCACAGTCCACCAGCTACTGTCCTTGCTTGCTATCTTGCCTTCAGCAGCAAAGCCAATGTGCTGATTTTCCCTTTGACTTCTGCTGACTCTGTGGTTAAGCAGCCTCTCTCTGGCTACCTTTCTTCTCATGTACCAAGTTTCCTGTCTTCCCTGCTTAAGATATCAAATAATTCTGTCCATTCTTGCTGTTATACAGCATCTCCAAAAGACATCAATCCTCTCAAAGAATGAATCTGCCACCAGTATTGCTGTACAATTTAAAGAATTATTATAGCATTAAACCCTAACATCAGCTTGATTTTTATTTTCCCTTAAACAGATGGTAGTGCATCGAGCTGTTAAATTTCACTGCAACAAAATTGACATTCTGTTTAAAGTTTCTATTCCTCTTGTGAATCAATAAAATGTAGGAATGCTGCATTGGAGGAAAATTCTTTGCAAATGTCTATGCACTTGTAACCTATCCAAAGCACTGGCTCTTGATAATGACCCCCAGTTTTCAAGGGTTTGGATCATGAAGTATCCGTAGAAAGAGAGGTTATGTGCAAATAAGTCAGGACAATTACAAGAGGAAACAAACAGGATTAATTAACAGCATGCGTACATGAACTGTTTCACAAAGACTTTCTGCTGATTTGCAACTTAAATATCCTTTACACTCTCCTCTTTGTGATTCAATTTCACAGTTTCTCACACAGATATTTTTTTTAATAATCCTGTGCAGCATTTAGAGCACTCATAAGAGAAAGAGTGGGGAGAATTTTTGTCTATATAAAATTCTTGCTGCCAGTCAGAAGTACATGTAGAAGTACAATTATGAAATAGGTATGGATGCAAAACATAAGTTGCTTAATGAAATTGAACTAGCAAGACTGTAGCACTCAAAAGTACTGCCATGAAGGAAGGAAGTGAAGTCTGCTAGCCTGCAGTCCTGTCTCAGAGCACCTGCACTGGATGCCACTGGGCCTGGTTCCCAGCTGCCATTTTATGCACATCTTTGCCATCAGGTTTGTGCCAAAAACCCATCAGGTTTGTGGGGCTCTGCCACAGGGCTGCAATGACATCCCAAGCTCTTGCACTGTCTCCCACTGATGGGTAAAACAGAGCAAGGACAAGACTGGCCAGTGGGGTTTTGTACAGATTTCAGTCTTTCTTAGAGGCTGAATGTCCCTGTTCTGACCTGACAATGTTTGGGAAGATGCCCTGAGCAAGCTTCTGCCCACACATGCCACAGCAGGATTTACTGTGAGTAGAATGTATTATAGTCATAGCTGGCAAGGCTGTGTTTTCATCAGTTTAAATATATAATTCCTTTTAAAAATGAATAAGCTGTTGCCACAATAAAATACTCAATGGGCAATTAGTGAGTCTTACTCATCTTTAGCAAATTTGGCAGCTAAGAATAAGCACACACATATCTGTGGCTTTTCTATGGTGCCTAGATTGCACTGGAATACAGAGAAGAATATTTAGGGGAAAAGCAAGGGTTGCTGTTTTGGCCTCACTTAAAATCTTAGTAGCTGAAGGACAGATCTATTTTGCCACATGAAATCTGAACTCTAGCTCTGTACAACAAAGATTTTCAGATGCTAAACATCTGAACTTCCCAGAGATTTTGCCTGTGCTCAGGTCCAGCCATACCTGGAAGAAATAAGAGCACACAGCTAGTGTGGCAGGGTAATCATTAAAGAGAGGGTCCCAATGTCCCATGGGAAGAGGTAAGACTTGTGTTAGACAGATATGGCTTGTGGCCCCAAGTCACGACCAAATCAGGGATCAGAGCACACACTTCCTTAGCTCCCAGATCTGTATTGTTCCCTAAAGATGTTGCTGCTTTTCCTTACAAAGTTTTAGCTGGGTAAAGGTCTTCATAAAGGCTTCAGCTTCTGCCACATTAAGCTGTGTCCCCCCGCTTCTCCATCCATCCATCACACATACTCTTTGGTTGTTGAGGAGAATGGGGACTTGTATTTTAGATAATTATAGTGCAATACATTGAAAAGCTACATATAGTCATTGAACAAAGCTCAGCAACCATCCCAATGTGCCTTGAAAGATGCTCTAAGCCCCAAATTCTGGTAGTGTTGCCAGTAGCCTCTATCACTCATGTTTAGGAGAAAATTCAGCGCCTGAACATTAGCACTCAGTGTGTTCCAGATCCACCAGGCTAGCTGAAGGTGACACAGTGTCGTGCTCTACTACACCTCACAACACCAGCTCATGGGAGCTTTCATGGAAAAGAAGTGTGGAGACAAACCTCAAACATGTCAAGTACAGAAATCCCCAAACTGTTCATTCCAACGCACTGTTGCCCCTGTGACTGGCTAGACAGACCCACACTGAGACCTGAGGGAAAAGTTGAGAAATAGAAAGTACCTGGAAATGAGTAGAGGAGGTTGTTGAAGCACCATGAATGCATTCTGTGTTTGAGTAAAGTATGTATTAAAGTGTTTGAGGGGAAGAGGCAACAAGCTGTAGCCACAAAGTCATAGCCTGAAGTTCTCCTCCACTTAATCACATCAGAACACACAGCCTTTTACAGACAGTGCTTCATGAAGCCAGCAAGCACAATCCCTTACCACAGTTGTAGGATGGACATCAGGGTGACTTCTATGATCATCACCTGACCTGCCCCTAGTGCTGCGCATGGGCAAAAGCTTTAGCAAAAAACATTACCTCTTCACCTTTTCTATAGCCTTTAAGCTCCAGGTGGAGTAGGAACTTTCATCTGCCTGCTTTTGGAGTTGAGGATGCTGGATGCCCTGCCACACTGTGCCACCAGCTGTGTTCCTGCCTGGCCCTGCTCCCTACATCTCCCCACTGCCACTCTCCATAGCCCTTTTGTCTCTCCCACAGCCTACCAGCCACGTAAGATCACATCATGGACTCACAAGCTGCACACCTGCTGGGGAGCCTTAAAAGCATTCATTACAAATTTATAACTCTGCCCTGCTGCAGCTGCTGGTGTGTCTGTACCTCTGGGATGGATGGGGATAGAGCAAACAATACTGCAGCAGGGAGAGGTGGCACAGGGCTTCGTGGAGCTGCTGCCAACAGAGAGGCTTTCTACTGATAAGCATTACTTCTGCTCAGTTACTTTTTTTATAACTCTCGTCAGACATGTTTGAGTATTTCTTGTGGCCACTGGCCCCAGCAAGCCAGGTTTTTTGTCTGGCTCCAAACTTTTTGAATGCAATTGATAAACAGAAGCCCCAACAAGCTACACTACATGTTATTTCACTTCTGCTGTGGTATTCAGGCCTTCAGTCCCTCCTGGGAGCCAAGCCTCTTGAAAATATGATTATGATAAATATTTCAGCTGTATGGCATGCAATCCATTACACAAAACCTTGCGTGACCAGGGACCAGGGCTGCCAGGGCAGATAGGGCCAGCAGCTCTCCCAGGCGGCTGCTCAGACAGGGCTAAGTGCTGCTGCCGGCTTCTGCTCACACAGAGAGGAACAAAGCACTTTGGGCAGCTCAGCAAACCCAAATCCCATGTTCAATTATGGGTAGAGAATGTCTGTTTTGACTGAAACTCTCAAAATAGCTTAGTTTACTTTTCTAAATGAGAAAACTTTGGAAATGTGTTGTTTTTGTTGCCTTACAACCTGGGATAAATGTTGCTCTCCTCCCTTCACTGCCCTTGGGAAGCTGATTTTCAACTGAGATTCACTTTGCCAGCTAATGAAGGAGGCTGCATTAAATGGCAGTAGTAACAACAGGACACAGATGGTGCATTGCCGCGCCCCTGGAGAGCAGCCAGGAGGGATCCCACTCAGCCTCATCTGCACCCAGCGAGCAGAGAATCTCTCTTTGCCCTGAGGGCCTCCTTTTACCAGCCTGATCCCACAGGGACACCCTGCTCACTTAAATTCAGCTCTCTTCTTGACAGCAGTAACACACAGAGAAGTTGGCGTGAATGTTTCACCAAAGGAGCTTTGGCATGGGTAGACCTTGGAAACCCAATGTCCCTTGGGCACAAGTGCACACATATATTTGTCACTGAGTTTGTGTAGGGCATCAGGAACTCCTTATTTTTCTTCATTCATGCTTTATATTGATTTGTTGAAAATATAGGTGTTGCTGTAGTCTTACAGCAATGAAACTTGTTGAAAATGGTAGGGAAACTAGAGACAGAACTTTTATTACTGCACTGAAAGTATTCTAGATGTGTGTCCAAAATGCTGACTCCTGCACCTAACTGGCTTGTGGTGTAGTATAACTCATCTCCTGTATTCATGTGCCCTGTATCCTTGCTAAAATGCTAGCAAGCACCAAGCCGGTTGAAAGTGCTTGTCTTAGAGGGAGGGAGGGAGGGGTTGTCACCCAGGCCCATGTGTGATTTACAGAGCAGCACTTGGAAGGTCTGGAGGGTGCTGCTGACAAGGCCTGGTGAAGCAGTGGGCAGAGTGATGTTCAATATCACCCTGGCGAATCCCTCATGCCAAGCCCCCACGTGCTCTGCGAGCTGCCTCTCCCATGGGACCCTCACAGCATGGGAGCAGCACAGGTAGGGGAGATCACCCAGATGTGCCTTATGGGGTCATGGCCCTCAAATTTGGCTGGAGGATTCACATATGTAAAGGAGGAGCAGGAACTTGGGAAGGAGGGTGTTGCTCAAAAGGAAATTCAGAAGATGGGGAACCTGTGGCAGCTTCCTGACCAATAACCCAGGTGTGGGAACTGTGGAATAACAGGAGCTTTTCAAGTGTGTTTCCAGGTGCACTCTAACCCTGAGTTCCACTCCTCATGCTTGGGGTTTTTGGTGCAGATCCTGATCACTCCTGACTTGTCTCTGGGATGCTGCTTGATGTGGGAGAGGAGGAAATCAGAATGGACAATGCCCAGGGAAGCATGGGTGATGCCATGCCCCACACAGGGAATAAGAAATGGAGGCCAGCAGGAGAGGCTGCTAAGGAGTGGGATAGGCAGCATCAGTGGAAAGAGAGCAGTGGCAGTCAGAAGTCTTTTCTATCCACTCCCATCTGTATTCTTTTCTCCTGGACACTTTTGCCAGCATTAGGGCTGTGTATTTGGCCATTGTAATTAGCAGCAGCCTTGTATTTCTACATAGGTTTCCCTGATGGGAAGTGATTCTTTATATATTATTGCAGAAAGGCAGTGAGACTCAGATTCCTCATGAATACATATAATCATTATTATTGCTGCTGTTGTTATTATTTATTATCTATTAAGTGCACTTTCAGTGTAATTCCTATATTTCAAAAAAGGAAGCACACAGAAGGGAAAGGGACAAGCAATCCACGGTGAATACCTGGCAAGTGCTGGGAAAGAAATATGGTGCAGTAACTCTTGCAGTAAGCCTTGCCAGAGGGAGTACTTGCCATGAAAATACAAAAGTTAGAAACAAATATGTAGCAACAAAGGAAGATTTAATTAAATGAAAATACAGAGCAAGTAAGAAAAATGCTGAATTCTGGCACCTAAACAAAAGCATGAAGAAAAATTTAAGATAAAAACATTACTGTAATTAAAAGGTGACAGAAAAGGGACTAAACACAGCTAAGAAAAGGTTGGTTGGAGTTATCCACTCAAGAACAAAAAGTCTTGGGAAAAATTTGGCTTGCTTATGCTTTCTGGAGGAGCTGAAGATAGTGGCTCTGAATGTTTATATCTGCTTTCCAGAAACAGTATTATTGTAAGATTATTTTGCTAATTGTATGACATTCCATAATCTGTTTTTGTTAGACATGGTGCAGCAACTGTGATGATATCAGGCAGTCATGATTTGATTGTGATGTTTAAATGTTCTCAAAAGCATGGCTCTTCAACTGTGTAACAGCAATCTCAGAGCATCTGCGCTGAAAAAGTCTTGTGGAAAATGCAGTTCAAACTGCTAAAAACATGCTTTAAAATTCAAGCTAGTACTTGGCACTGTTAAATTAAAACATGGCACCCTGGAAACTGGCACTGTCACTTGAAAATAGATTCTCACTCACTGAAGTGTTGTTTAATAGAAATCTTTAATATCAGAAAGGTTAAAGAATTTTCGCAGTCAGCAGAAGTTGTGTGCATCTGTGTGAAGTATTTTGTAAAACATGGCCCAAGAGACATTTTCCTCTTTTGAAGTGGTTTTTTTTTTTTTTTTTTTTACTCCAATGGGTACCTTACAGAAAAGGGATATCCTGTGAGGAAATGGTAAGCCTCAAGATCTTTGCTGGAGATGTGCCCTGGACCTCAGTTCTAAAAGGGACCTTCATATTGAGGGGTAAGTTGTGGTGATATCAGTGAAGAGGCCTGAGCAGAGCCCTGTGGAAACAAGCATCTCTGCTCTCCTTTTTCCTTCAGCTCTTCAAACCAACTTGGAAGCTGCACACTGATCTTTTAATGTGTAATCACATCAGTCATAATTGCATGGGCATCTCCTGCTGTGTGGCTCCTGTGTGTAAGCACACTTTGGTATGGAAGCAAGATTAGAAATGATGCTGTGTAGGCACGGGAATGCAAACTGAGAATCTGCACTTTTCAAGGTGCTCCTCTCCCTCCTGCCCTATATCTTCTTGGAGTTATTCAGTGCAGAATGAGCAGGATGGTTTTCAGGTGGGAATTGCTAAGGCTCAGTGCACCTAAGCACATTCCTTCCTGATGTTAAAGGTGTCAATTTAAGTCATGCTTTTCATTTAGAGCAGTTCAAGTAAATTTTCTGCCAGTCTCTGCCAGCATCTTCAGTCAGCTATATTCGTGTTGTTCTTGACTTTGTTATCATCTTCCCTGCCCATCACCCTCCCGCTGAGCACAGTTACAGGCTGGTAAGGTCACTGGTCCTGATGCTTAGCATGAAATAACATGTACCTCTTTGAATATTGCTGCACAACAATTTCTTGGTGCTTGCATTTTCTATGTTAAAGCAGCAGGAAGCGAAATTAATGCAAGTCTCTGTTCTCAGTGCAGCACAGGTGGGTATGTGATGTCACCCTCCAAGGGCACCAAGGCAGGTTCCTCACACCTTCCTGCTTGTTACACTGTTTGTTTGATATTAAAGGCACCAGGAGTGTGCAAGTAAAATACTAAAAGGATTTTCAATCTAGGTGAACTGGAAGCAATGCCAAGGGGTGCCCCATCCCTAGAAATGTTCAAGATCAGGTTGGATGGGGCCCTGAGCAACCTGATCTAGTGGTTGGCATCCCAGGTAAGGGCCTGGGAGGTGGAACTAGATGATCTTCTTTAAGCTCCCTTCCAATGCAAGCAATTCTCTGATCTAAAAAATGCAAGAGGGAAAATTGTGTCCAGTTTCCTGATAGAAAAGATATTGCCCAAGTATTTCTATACAGTGTAGCCAAATAATTGTATTCCTGCCTCAATTTAATGATTAAATGGTCCAGAACAGGAATTTTGTCCAAACATCTTTCTTCCCCTCAGTTCTTTTAGGGAGGTTTAGATGTAGCTGACTGACTGTCTAGAAGTTATTTATAAACCAGTAGGTTCATATTTGGGAGTTTGAGAGTAACTTGCCTTCTGTCAGCTGAAGAAGAAAAGTACTTCCTTTGTAGCTCATGCTCTATTTGTTTCTAATCAGTCAAAAAAAGACAAGATTAAAGGCTTGGAGTACAGTCATTAATTTTATGGAAAACTGTTCAAACTGCAGTAATAGAAATTATAAAGAATGTGAGTCTAGAGAAAGGAGTAAGTATATGAAAAAATGGGGAAGCTCTTTCTACAGGGCAACTTTAAAATTTTTTACCTCTGAAAATAGTATCTGTATTATTAGGGTAATTTGAAGAGGAGAAGAATAAATCAGAAACTGAGATGCTTAAAAGTATGTTTTGATCAAATGCAAATGCCATTGTACCGAAAAGCTGTCTATTTCTGCAGGGTGTTTAAGGCTACCCAGGATCTTCTGACTGATAGAAGGTTATAGTGAGCTTGTGCTTACTGCAAGGAATATTCCCTAATTCCTCTGCCTTGATGTTTCTTAGTAGAAAATGTCTGAAGCTGGAGAGATTCTTGAATTCCCTTTTAAGTCAGTGGGGAATTGGGGTCTTTAAATTTATCTGCAGATTAGATCCCATTGCTCTTAGGTTCAGGTCATTTGATATCCCTGGCACATGCAGATAAGCACACAGCAGGGCTGATCAGCACTGACAAGCAATCCATAGAGCAGGCAGCTTCTCAGAGCTTCCACAGGCTTTGCACATGGCACAGAATTTTGGAGTATGCAAATATTCAGGCTGCCCCACAGTTGTTGGTGCTGTGGTTGGGAAGAGCCACAATGGTTTCTGTCCTGGTTTTGGTGCTCCCGTTTCAATTTTTAGCCATCTTCATTGTCTCTTTTCCAAATACTTTTTTATTGTCAGGAGTTCATATTTCACCAGTTTTGGTTTGGTTTTTTTCAGTTATCAGCCACTGAAATTCCAGGAATCTGAATGGTTAAAGCTCACATTCATGTTTATCTTAGGCTTCAGAATATATATTTTTTTAACTAAGCAAGGAACATTTTAACTTCAGATATTTTTCAATCTATTTGTAGGAAAGTAGAGATATAGTAAGTTATACCCTATCTACATCTATAATTCTGACTTTAGAAAGACTTGCATTTACACTAGCGCGTGTTAAGCAGGTCATAAATGTTTCCGGGGAGATGGGAAGATTTAAAACATCTTCCAAGCCAAAGAATCTTTGTCTGTGACAAAGCCTTTTAGAACACCACAGCTCTGAATTTGGCTGCTGAATGGACTGCAATCATTATTATTGCATCTTTTAGTTATAGAGAGAGACACAATAAGTGAGTCATGGCATTAAAATCAATGCCTACCAGTTATACAAAGGAAGCCTTTGGGCAGACCTTGCCCTCTGTAAGGTGTAAGCTGTAGCAGAGTCTGATTTTTCTCCTGCAGACCATGCTGGGCCATGCCACCTCTCCCCTGCTGCCTTCTCTGTCTGGCAGGGAGCTTCATGTGTTCCCTGGGGCTTTGCAGAGCTGTAGCAGGGAAGTGAGAGGAGAAGGAAGAGGTGGTAGAGGGGCAGGATCGCAGGGGTTTCCCGGTGGCTGTTGAGCTGCTCCCTGGCTGCACTACCCTCACTGGAGTGATTGGATGCCCTGTGCTGATGGGCCCTGAGTCTGGGGCTGCTCCCCAGCACAGTGAGAACACAGCTCTCCTTCCTGCATGGCATACCTGCATGGAGGGGCAAGGCAAAGACTTCTCTCCTTCATCTCAAAACACCTCTGTCCTTGTAAATAGAACCATTCTAAATTTTCTGGAGTAAAATGCTGAAAATTAGATTCTCTTTATATTCAGGGTAATCACGTGAATCTTCCTGAATGTCCAACATTTAATGTGGCTTGTTTTCATTTCTCATGTTTAGGGGGAGGCACATTATGTTCATTTCAATAAAATGTAGCCATACAAAATTAATCAAATTCTGAGTGTCAGGATAGGTAAAAAATATTCTTATTCACAGTCCTAGGATGATTGCATAAAATGATGTTTGGTACTAGATTAAATATGAAAGAAAATACTAGATCACAAACCCTTTAAATGAGAATTTATTCTTTCTGTGGAAAAAAAAAACCCAGCCCATTATCAGAAAAATAATAAAACCTGATGCAAGTCTGAAAATTACTATGTACTGCTTTACTGTATGTAAAACTGACAGAGGAGCAATTTCTAAGCCTCTGATGAATAATCCTTTCTGACCTTCCGAAATGTTTCTCTTCTGAATAAACATTAGAAACTGTAGATAATTTATGAGAATTAGGATATATTGCCCAAGGTGCACTCATGAGTGATTAAATGATCTCAGTAAACTGATTTGCCATGCATCTGACTTGTGTGTGGGAGTAAGTAAATGGCTCGGTGCACTGATAATGGGACTACATTTTTATTACAAATTCTGCTGAAATTGAAACAGGCTGCATTCAGCCAGATACCAAAGGACTTTAAACAAATTCCTGACAGAAACCAGGTCTTACCCTGGTACGTGTCCCAACTACTAAGCATCAACATTTTTCTGTTATGCTGCCTAAAACTTTCTTTCTAGTTAATGAGTGTTTTGGCTCCTTTGGGTAGTTAAATTCTGTACTAAAGGCAGGCAGCTCCAGAAGAACCTCACAGGTCTAAGTGAGGGAATGAAAAAAAAGGCTCACAGTCATCAATATAGATTACTCTGTTAAAGTGAAGTGCCTCTAGAGAAAAATATCTGTGCCTGTGGGATGCTGAGCTCAAAACTGGCACTTGCAGCTCCAGGAGGTGATGCTGAAGTTGCTGGTTCTGTGGAGCCATGGGCAGTGAAGTGCCCTCAGAGTGCTGAGTGTTGGGAATATGGTGGGAGTAGGTTAAATACTGGCCAGGTTTTCCCTCTCAGCGTCCCCTACTTCAGCTGTGTTAAAACAAGCAGACATGAACTTCTAGCACCATTGCTGAACCTGAGGATACACAAGGGCAGTTGCAAGATCTGTATTTCCTGTAACCTGAAGATTCCCATGTATCCAGATGACAATTTGCTCAGCATGATGCCTGTATAAAATCCCAGGGTGAGACAGCAGCTTGTCATCATGTGTTGACCTAGGCTTCCAGTACAGCTTGCAAACCCCACTGTATTAATTGTGAGCCTGAACATTAGGTGTTACAGTGACTAACTCCTAGGTGCCCCTATTCTTTCTGGCTATATTTCTTCATATTGGCAATATTCACTGGTATATATTTATGCAAGATCAGTTTTGTTTTCCTCAGCCTAGTATCTTGCAGAGAGGTTTTCAGATGGAAACTTTATTGAGGTGTTTATGGTGATGGCTGGATGGTTTTACTGAGTTTTTGGTAAAAGGCTGAAACCCTGACTGTGCACAGAGACTGAACTGTTCCCATCCAGACAAGTTCTCTTCTGTACTACCATAGTTGGACACAAGTTTCTAAAGTTCTGTGTTCACATAAATGTAATGCTTCTGGGGTATAGATTCGAGTGAACAGGAGAAGTGGTTTAAAATATATACTCCTCTGTGTTTTCTGTAGCAATGTGAACAATCAGTTTGTCATATGCCATGTTTGGCATATTTCACAGTTACAAATATAAAAAGATTGAACTATCCATTAATAAAAAAATCAAATTCTTTGAAGTTTTTAGATAGAAATCTGGAAAAATAACATTTATTCCCAAGAAATTTTTAGGATTGAAAGCATATGTGTCGTTTAAAGCTACTGTCAAGTGATTTCTTACTTAATTGGCTGTAAAACACTAACTGAGTGTTCCAAATTCAGCCTTCAGTAACAAAGCAGAACATGCATGGTCTATATTATGCATAATATGTCATAAATAGTTATGTATGATCTATATTATGCATAATTCATTAGGCATAACATGCATAATCTGTATTAAGACAATCCATTATAAATGCACATCCAGATTATAGATACATCGTCTTTCATTCAATAGAAAACAGTTTTGTATACTTAACCATATCTTCTTATTTCAGCAGCAGAGCAACACATTCCCTAGGTTTACAGGAGGATAGAAAAATATCAGCATGTCTAAATCTGTGTATATTTCATATCAGTTCCAAGAAACGTCTATCCTCATTTATCCAGATATACAAAGATCTGCACTCACATCCTGGTCAGAGCTTTATCTGATGAATCATAAAATTATGGAATATCCTGAGTCAGAAGGGACCCACAAGGGTCATCAGGTCCACCTTTAACCTTGCACAGGACAGCCTCAAGAATCACATGTGCGCTGACTTTGACCAATGGCTGTGTTGTCTTCCAGGTGTTTTTCAATACCTCCCAATCTTCTCCCTGATTTTACAAGACGCTGAAGTGAGACTGACAGGCTGCATTTAACAGGCTTAACTTTCTTGCCCTTCTTGAACATTGTGACAATGTTTGCCAGCTTCCAGTCAACAGGGACCTTTCCAGATTCCCAAAACTGTTAAAAAGATCATTAAGAGAGGACTTGCAATGACTCAGACAGGTCTTTGAGTAGCCTGGGATGAAACCAATCAGGCTCCATAAACTCAGAGAGCCAGCTGGAGCAACAAATCCCACAAGTTCAGGGTTGACTGTGTGTTTATCATTCTTGCAGTCATGGTCCTGCTGCTGAGGACCCCCTGAGCCTGTCATCAGTGTTGACAGCTGAGGCAGAGAAAGAATCTGATATCTCTGCTCTGTGTCCCTGTTTGTGAGATGACCATCCTCATCAAGTAAAAGGCAAATGGTTTTTCTGGTCTTCCCTTTGCCATTAATATATTTAAAAACACTAAGTTAGATTCTGACCTCTTACACTCTTCTTTTTCCTTGCCTTCTTTTTGTTCACCACCTGGCCTGAATTCTTATCATTTAAGCACCTGTGATTTTAACTCCTAACTCCAGAAAGAATGATTACAAATACCTTAGGAAATATGCTACTTGACATATGTAGACATAACCACGTTCTTTCAAGATGGAAAACAGCTTTCTTATGCCTTGATACCTAATAGTTTATAAACACATAATTACCTTAATGTAAGGAAAATAATCTCCTTCAGATGGTTCAGTTGGCACGCAACCATCAATCCATTTTTTGTTTACACTAATTCTTTATACTTGCCTGACACCTTTGTTTCATTTAAATACAAATCTAGCACCACACTTCCTAAATGCAGAAAGGATGATGCAGGGGAGGCATCACTAGCTGTTGGTAAGCATATGTTCTGTGGCAGGAATGCAGTCGTGTTATGTGGTTGCTCGGATCTGTTCTGAGGGATAATCCTAAACAAAGGATCTTTCATGGTACATCGAGTCTAAGGACCTGTACTGCACTTGCCCTGGTGGCTAGTACCTGGTGTGACAGAGAGGGGACAGATTATGGCAGCTAAATGAAGTGTACCTTCCAAATTATTTGCTTGATTTCTAATAGCAATCAGGTTTATTGCAGCCTGAAGCATGATCTGAAAAAGTTCTAGAGGGGCCTTACTACAGAGGAATTTTAGGATTAAATAGAAAACAAGTCTACTGTCAGATGTAGCTTTTTCACCTTTGAAAAAAAAAGTTAATCAGAACTGTTTAGAAGACTGCAAATTGCATTTTTGTCATGTGTGCTCTTTTTCTGACGCTATGCAGAGCTGCACTCTGTGTTGCTGTAATATCCAACATATGTAGCAAGCTGAATCATTAACATTTATTACTGCTGAGTTCTAACATGGTGGAGTGTTTTCATTGCTTGAGAAGTTCTTTTAGTGGTATCATATCACACAGCTGTGTGATCATAGGAGGTATTAAATTAAAAAGGATGTATTCCTTAATTTATCCAGCAGAGCTTTTAAGCTTTGATGGAACAGATGACATAATTTTATCTTTTGATGTCTGGAATAACATTTAAAATTCCAATTTTACATTCATTTCTAGAGACATACAGTGACTGTTGCTCCATCAAATAGAGATTCAGCATAACTGTCAGATGTTTGGAACAGTCCAGATTTGTTTTTTGACACTCAAACACAGTTAGGAAAGTAAGTCAGAGATGATATATATTTCTGCCTCATTCCCATATTACACAACACACTAATAAAAATGCAAATAGCATGACAAGATCTCTGCAGCCTATAAGATTGAACTGAGTGTGAAGTAGGGTATTTTGTTGGTTTTGAGACCAGTTGCTTCGAGCAGGAGGGTAACAACAAGATTTTTTTAGTAAATATTAAAGTCAAGTTGGTTCCATCTTTGCAGACTTGGAAAGACTGCAGGATGTTATGTAATTTGGATTTGGAGTTTCAAAGACTTGCTAAAGAAATAACAAAGTTAAAAGAGTCAGTGAAAGATGAGGTTTGTTATCTGTAAAGTTTGTCTGTGCATCTGTGATAGAATCTTCTGCTGCAGAATCTTTCTAAGCTAAATTCCTACGTTTTTCTTTTGCAGGCAAAATGTAGGTAAATCAGCTGTTGGCAAAATTAATAAATATGAATAGGGTAAATGTGGCTTCTAGGAAAGCAATAGTAAGTCTGTCTGAGAGGATGTTTGTGGTTACCTGCATACCAATTACTTTTACTTTCTTACCACAGAAGCTTATCTGCCTCAGAGAAAGGTGAAATAGAGAATTGACTATTTTCTTCAGATCTACTCCTTAATCACACCTTAATTGTTGTAATGCTGAATTCTAAAGGTCTGAGAACCTTTCTGCTGGCTTTCACAAAGGGGGATGAAATGTGGCAAGTTCTGCCCTCAAGACCAACATCCATCAGGATCACCTGTTTTGCAGGTGAGCTTTGCCAGAGCTGGGCTGTGCCTCACCGTGTCCAGTCCCTGGTTCCTTCCCCTCTGCCAAGAGCCTCTCCCCTCAGCCCCGTTTTGGAGGCAGAATTCCCTCACACACCAGCCTGCCCTGTGACCTTCCTCACGTCCACGTGGGTCTGTGGTGACTCAGGGAGCCCAGGACAGTGGCCAGCACTGCTGTGGCGGTGCCTGTGCTGACAGCAAAACGTAACAGCCGAAGAATTATGCAGATGTCATTGCAACTTAGAGCCTGGAAAAAAGACCAGAATATACTCCAAAAAAGCAATTTGTAAGCACCTAGAAAATGATAAGGAGATGTGTAAGAACCAGCATGGATGTACAAGGAACAAGTCATGTCAAACTGATTTAATTTTTTTCTCAGACAGAGTGAATAAGGGAGTAGCAATAGAAGTCAAATTATTTGACCTTTATGGATTTTTATGCTCCTTCACTGTATCTAAGAACTAGGAAAATATGGAGTAGGTGAGACTATCAGGAAATGCAGAATTGGTAAGAAAAATCTACTCTAGAATAAAAAATTAGTGCTTTAATATCAAATCAAAAGGCAAAAAAATATATCAAACATTGTTCAAAGACCTTTCTTGAGTCTAGCACTATTCATTACTTTCATCAGAGATTTCAATGCAGGAATAATGTTTTACCTATGCAGAAGGTATTTATTCAAGAGGCTGGAAACACTTTGGAAGACAGGAGCAGGTTATCAGACTCTTGAGGAATTATCTAACAGTTCATTTGGAATGAATGCCAACTTTAGAGGGCCAAGACTGCCTGAACAGCAGAATTGCAGGAAAGGATTTAAGCATTATAGAGGATTGCAAACTAAATATGACTCAATATGTCATGCTGCTGGAGTGACACACACCAGAGTGGATGCATCATCAAAAACAGTCTTGAAATAGGAGTATCCAACCCTATTTAGCACAGAATTCTGCAGATCAGGAGGGATGTACATCAAATGTCAGGATCCAGACTGGTGAGGAAACAGTAACTTCAAATTTAGTGATGAGAATACTGAGGAGATCAAAGGCTTTACTTACATCAAACAGTGTCATAAAGATAATTAAATTCCCTGCCACGTGCTGAAGTTAGGGCAAGTAGTAATGGACTTAAATGATAGCAAGCAGATTTGAGCAAGTCATTAGAAAAAGTAAGAAAAACACTCTAACACCGATATTGGATGGGCAATGGTGAGATTAGGACATTTCAGTCTGGGAGGTTTGTTTAAAAACAGATTCAAGGAATAATCACACAGTGTGATTCTTGGGGCGCCCCTGTGCAGGGTCAAGAGCTGGGCTTTGGTGATGCCAATGGATCCTTTCCAACTCAAAATATTTTGTGAGTCTATAACTAATTTTAGGGATGACAATTCTCTCTCTGGGCCAGAAGATAGGTTAACTAATATTGTGGTGTCCGTTTCTGCCATTACAATATCTGTGAAGCTTTTTCCATAGTAAAATATGTTAAAATGTTATCTAATTATGCCGGCAACCTGCATGCTAGGTCCACTAATTTTTTCCCTAGGAAAATGGAAACAAACCTGAGGCAAATAGAAAACAATGGACCTAAATATAGGTAAAACACTTTAGGAACCAATACAAAAAGGGAGTTAGTGCTGGAAAAGGATATAATTGTGGCACAATATTTCTGACAATGCCTGCTTGAAAGCTTAAATTCCACCAGTTATGCATGAATCACTTTAAATATTTAAGCAAATTTTTTCTCCTTTCAAAATATACACGTATTGTATCAAGATCAAACACTTTGCTTAAGGTGATTGTGTTGCTCAGTCCTCACTAATACTAAATCTGTATGCTCTACTTTTGTAGAAAAACTGGGTCATTATGAAAACTTGAAGAAATCTCTGTAGGTTTCTAAATACCTTCTCATCCAGAGGTGCCACATTCCTGCATCCTACCCTGTGTCCAATGACTAATGCAGTGAAATAATAACTCACTCTTAAGTAATAAATAGTTTTTCAAAACATAGAATCTACTGTTTTGGGGAGAGAGGGTCAGGGAGCTCGTGACTTACTAACATTTTCTCTGCAGTTATCATTGTCTGTATCTAATACTAAGCCTTTCATTTTGGGAGAACTGAAAAAAATTTCTAAGGGATGCAAGGAAGGCCTGAATCAGGCAGCCCAAAGTGGTAGGAAGATTTTTACTGACAGAAGAGGAGCACCAGTAATACAATGTCATACTTTCAAGTGCTATAGCATCAATAACTGACTCCTGTCAAAGAGGGTTAATAAAGTAGCTTGTTCAGTAGAATATTAGGAATATTATCTCTAAACCATATCAATATCACAAGCTGCTTAAATTGCTCTTTCTCTTAACATAATGTGAGGAATGGAAAGAAACATACTCTTGCTCAGATTTATCTGATTGAGTCTTTTGGATGTATATATTTGTTAACTATTGTTAACTATTTTTTACCTATGAACACAGAGAAGCAGCAGCCGTAAAGGCCAAGACAAAGTAATCATCCTGGCCTGAGATTTCCATAGGTGAGTGAATAGAACAAAATTGAGGAATGTCTTTTGCAGCAATCTGCAGTGTACTTGTTCTCAGGTAGTCTGAGAGTAACCACCAGTTTAAGGGGCATGCACAGAAAAGTATGTGCAGCTATGTTAGCCTTTTGGCTTGTTGATCACTCTCTTTGTATTCTTACTGTGTTTATGTGGGTGCTAAGAGTCAGTGCTATGTCTGATCCTGCTCTTTGAATGCTGGGTTTTGGCTACGCAGTACCATTTGTCATCCTTTGCCATCTATTTGCACTGAATTCCTCCTGTAAAAGAGCAGAAAGCAAACCTTGGTTTTGTCACGAGCAAGTTTAGATAGAAATGAGGCTTCCATTGAGAATGCTGATGAAAATATTTTCAGCAATGTACCAAAATGGTAGACAGACTAGGAAAACTATTTCTGAGGAATTTGTTTTCGTGATGAAATCATCAGCAGTGAGTGATAGCAGAACTCTTATTGCAAAGCCAGCCCTGGCTCATCGGATTCCTTTCCCTTTTCAGACTAGCACACGCCAAATCTTGACCTTTAATGAAGGCCCAATCACTATGGCATAACAATTCTAACTAGAAGCATAGGTATTGGCTAAAGCTGGTTAGATTCCCAGCTGATCTAACAAGTGCAACACTTTGCTAGACTTATTTGAACAGGTGATTCAAACATTTTTAATGGTACCACAGATGGAAAATCTGGCCACAGACTGCTTTTAGGAAACATTATAGAATTACAGAATCAAAATGCACAGGCATTGAGCTATTGGCAATGTAGCAGGTGAGCAGATGTTTAAATACCTGTGTGATCACTGTGCTATCTTCCAGAGCCACTAAGAGTGTGTAAGTAGCTGCTCTGAATTTAAATATCTTCATGGATTTCATTACAGTTGACAGGTTCATTGATTGTGCTTTGAAAATTAACAGAAGAATTTTTTTGCTTCCCAGTAGAGGTGCACTTAAAAACACCTAGATATCTGGTGGTACTAATGAGTTACCCTAATATTAGGGTAATATTTCCAATATTAGTAAAATACATAATCACAAACACTATTGCAACCTCTGAAGCTTTCAAAGGGGAAAATTACACAGCTTTCTCCTGTCCTCTTCTACAATGTTTAACAAGAGCAATTAGAAGTTCCAAAAGTGAAAGTTTTTTTTCTAGCAGGGTAATGAATATTTCTAGTTGTTTTTGGGGGGCTTTATTAACAATGCTTTTCTTAAATGTTCTCTGGGAAATGTCTAAGTGATTATGAAGCAACTGAGTCACTGTTCTATCATAATCACATTATTTCTCCATGCTTCATTTCTAAGTTCATGTGGGGTAAAGTGTTCTACTGAGAGAAGTGTCTTGCTTGCAAGTAGCGACTTCTGTGATTTTCATTATTCCTTCTAGAGTCAGGATTTATGTTTGAGAAGAGAAACCAGGGTCACCTGCTATTAGGTATTGCAGTAATTAATTACTTGAAGCTAATATGAATCTTGTCTTTTTGAAGAGAGTAACTGGTCAAAACCTGGGATTAATGACTCAAGAAAGTGAGCTGTGCTTTTTCTCTCTTGAGAGAATATAATGTTTAATGTTGCAAGTATGGACATAAATTGGTGGATAAAGTGCCTGAATACAACAGTAGCAGAGTAGTAAAATATGTTTTTTAAAATGGATACAAGACAGCCCTTTTTGCCATTGGAACACATTTTCATAAAAGAGTAGTGGCATTAGTAAATTCACATATAATAATTTAATTTTATTTTTCTTAAAAAACAGGCCAAAGACTGGGAGATTCAAAACAGCAAATTCTTGTGGGACTTATCCTCCATGATGTCATATTATAGAAATACCTCTAGTATCTTTTACATTTTAGTTCAAAACTCAAGAACTTGTTCTCCCTGCCCCTTCATTTTAAAGGTAATTCTTTGAATTTTCCTTCCTATGGTTCTAAGTCTTAATATTTTGATTTAAATGGAAAGTATTAAAACCCTTTATTGCAGATAAATCTGCTCAGACCTATTGATAATTTATCTGTCAGAGCTGACAGTTAGTGAGATTTTTATTAGATCAGCAAGTGTGGGTTGCTGTGTTACTGAGAAAAAGCCTGTGGTTTCCAACAACAGCTACTTGGCTGTCTTTACTCCCACAGGTACTGGGCATCTTTCCTGGTGTATTGCCAAGGAACAAAGTGGCCTAATACAGATTTCAAGGGAAATTAATACGAAATGGGAACAAGTTTTTGCCTAAATTATTTGTGAGCTGAATTTAGGCTGGATTGGTGCACCAACAGTTCCTTGCTACCAGAAAGCTACTTTTTAAACCCATGAGCGAGTCAAAGTGGGCTAGCAAGGTGGGAGTGGAGCAAGAAGGCTCTGGGTCTGAAGTCAGAGCAAGCTGCTTTGTGGCATGCAGGGAGTGGAGCTACAAATGTAGGCAGTGGCAGAGCACAGAGGGGTTTCTGGCCACCCAGAGGGGAGTGAGCAGCCTGTGAAAAGCCATTGTTCTGACTGGTCACATCAGGAGAACCCCCAAAATCAGGAGAACTTCCAAAATGAGAGCCCAGAGACAAGTGGTTTCTGTGCTTCTGGAGTCATTTGTGTGATGAGGTGAAGTTGGACTTTTTTCTTAAGGGTTTTCTGGTTCTCCAAAGGCTCTTACAGGCAAGCTTTTGCCTTGAGGAGCCCTATTCAGCCATGATTTAAAGTGGAGTGAAATTCCTTAATGAACATCCAGTGAGTAACAGCTGTCACCTTTTAACCCCACCCCTGTAGCAAATTTGCTGAGTTCCACCAGTTCAGCATTCAGGACTAGAGCATGACCAAATTAATGAGACTGCAGGCTACTTGCTATTATGTCCTTAAATGGGGTTGGAGGCAAATAAAAAGAGAGCAGGAGTTATACACAGAGCCTAAGCTGTGTTGGCTGAAACTTTATCACAATGATTGTGCATCTGTACAAGCTCATCTTTTCCAGCGTGAAGAATCTGACTGTACAGAAAGTATTGTCAAGCATACTGAGTAAATAAGCTGAAAAAAGAAACACTCTCTCTGATCACTTTCCCTCTCAGTCATCTTGGATTTCATTTGTAACAATAGCAGATAAAGCTCTTACGATTTTATATCTCAGGGTCTGATATCATGCTTTAAATAATACAGAACCTGCGTCAACTCTATTAACATCACAGGCTGGGTCAAAAATGTTTGGCACCCTGTTTATAGCATTTGAACTTGTGTGTATTTATTTCTATCATCAGGTCAAATGTTTAGCAGTGGTAATATTTCAGAAGCACGTAATCCTTACTTAGCTTTTATGGTTTTTGTTCTAATAGGCAAGAGAGCAGGAAAGTATTTGTGTGGGAATGACAGAGGATAACAGAGGGTGGTTCTTGATCTTCAGTGAGGTGCTTTTAGTCTTCCAAAAAATGCCTTGTATTGAGACTAAAATCAGACACTGTAGCAGTGCTGAGGCAGTGTTTTCTGCTCAGTACATGTGCATAGCTGAACTGCTGTGTGCTCTACTTCTGTCTAGGACAGACACATACCTTGCACAAAAGTAGGTCCAATGCTGCTGCCAGAGCTCTGTCAGTACAATCTGCTTTGTACTTTCAGGCAAAGTCCGTGGCACAATGGTCTCAGGCATAAATTTGTAACTAGAATGACAAGCTACTTATTGTGAGCTAACCCGTCTGGGGCTGTTTGAGAATAAGTTCACTAAGTTTTAGTGGCTTGTGAACACCCATGCACATCTTTTGAGGAATGTGAACTTCTACTTAGTGTTAATAGCTGACTATGATGTCTTGTTCTGCCCAAGACTAATGATGGGCTGTAGATCATAATGAATTCTACTTTGGCCTTTATCAAGGCAAGTCAAAGAAATAATCCCAAAAATGTTAAAGTCAAGGAAGGTGAGATCAATCATTGAAGTGATTCTAGAATATAAAAATTAAATGCATTGTTTCAGTTACTCACAGATACTCAATATTACCAACAGACTCATTGGAGTGTTTACAGATCACATGTGTTCTGTGGAAGAAATGTGCTACTATGACTGTCAAGAAAACATGAAGATAAAGGTCTTGCTACATAGCAAGACACCTACAATCTATATAAGTGCAGCCAAGTTTCAGTCAGAGCTACAGTTTTCATACTGCTTCCTCTCACATAGGCTTCCATTCTTAAAATATAAAGGAAACAAACATTTCAGGGTCTTGACAATAAATTGCAGTGAAAATAAGCCATATTCCTCCATTTCAACAGTTTAAAATACAGACATGGTATGTGATGGCTCATTTGTGCCTACAGATTTGAAAGGGACACAAGAAGTCTGAAATAATCTGTGGTCCTGTGGATATAAAGTAATTCCTCCAGCACACACTGGTGTGGAATTGGTGAGGCTGTTGGCACCCTCAGAGATGCATCCTGTGCATCATTGTCACATGTGGAATGGTCAGTGCAAGGCTCTAGTGACAACAGGGAGCAGGGAGATGGGAATGTGCCAATGTGTGCATTTATTCCCTGAGCACACAGGCACTCTGCACATCAGTGATCTGTTTTTCATATCTGAAGATATATTCCTTTGTAACTGCAAAATAATGCTTTCTTCTGCCCAATAAGTACTGAAGATATAATCAGCTCAGTGCTTGGAGTCAACCAGACTGCAAGTATCTTTAAATGGGATTTAACTGGAGCTGCATGTTTACACGAGACCATTTTTTTGTTATACAGACATTCTGGTCTCTTCTATGGCTTGACATTTTATCTAGTGAGAAGAAGTTTTTCCAGCTTGTTACCTCCAGCTAGTTTTTGTTTTTATGAAATACTTTTTATTGTCTGGAAGTGTTTTCCCTGCATGTCTCTACGTGGCTTATAAAACCAGGCTCATTCTATTTTTTATTTTTCCAGGAGAAATGTAGCTAAGAAATTTGCAGAGTTTTGAGTGATGAGAAGATATGTAGGTCACTGAAGGTGAGATGAAAATGAAATGGTTCTGATTTTTAAAATAGAACATGAAACTGAAAATTTGCATTCCTTTATAGACACTTCAGAGGTGTCTAAACTTCTATTGAATAGTACTTAATCTGTGTTTTTTCAGAGCAGGGAGACACTCCACTGCTCTCAGCATGCCAGCTAACCTAGTGTTAGGGAACACAGTGTCATGGGAGAGAGTGGGAGCTTCAGACAAAGTCTATTAGAGAAGCCCTCCCTCTGAGTCACAAGGTGCAGAAAGGACCCCCTTGCTTTCCAAACTCCTTCTCAGAGAGGAGCCTAGGAGGGGCTGGATCCAGTCTTAACCTCAGACTGTCAACAGTTCAAGTCTCAGAAATTACAGATTGTGATTGAACCTTTGTACAGCTTCAGGATTAATGATGGCAAATCAGATATATTCATATAAAAATGAATGATTTATTATGGTCAATGATTAGACAAAAAGATCTTAATCAGTCATTTACTAGACAGTACAGAAAAGTAAATTATGACAGGAAGTGCACATTATCAAAGCAACTATATTAAAGCAATTGTCATAGAGGCAGCAAAAAGAAACACTTACTACAGGAGGGATTGATGTAACTCATCCATGCCAACATCTGGGGCCAGCAAAAGACATCTCTTTTGCTTAGTCTTGAGGAGAAATTTTGAGGGGCATCCCCAACCAAAGGAGGAATCTTTATACACACTCCAAGAAGGGATGTGTTAGAAGAACCTGACCATATGAAAGTGGACTGGACTTCTATCGTCATATGCCAGTCCTATGTCCCCAGATCAGCTTAGCAGTTTATCTCCCAAATCTTTGCCCAAATGTTAATTTGGGGTTGATGTGCCAGACTGCTTTTAGCATAATTCAACACCAGAACCAGCATGATGCCCCTGTCAGTCCACCTCTGACAGCCTTGTAAATAGAGCATTGTCCAAATTGCTTGCCCACAATCCAAGGCAGAGCATCCTGCTACACACACCTGACAATAAGCATCCTCTAAAAAATTAGGAGTATTGCTGAAATGTTCCTAATTCTGGCCTTCATCTAAATTCATTTGAATACAGGAGCTAGAAGCCTCAAAAAATGTATGACTTATGAATATCAATTGGTTGCTCATGTTTGGAAATCCAACCTGTTTATAGCATTTTCATGGACATGAGCACAGTACTGTGAAAATCAAAATCTGAGTGTCCTTTTTCAAGGTTTCTAATTCAATATAAAGCCCTAACACTACACACTTATTTTTAATAGCCTGTTCTTTGTCATGGCCTTCCAAGTTAAAGATGAGAACAGTGTGGAATTTCAAATGTCTTCCTGCAATGAAGTGCTGTGTTTCTGTTTCATGTTCTTTGTTGTTACTTGGTCAGTCTGTTCTGAACTATTTTCTGACTAGGGGGTGAATGTCAATTGACTTTTCATTTGGTGCAGCAGAATGCTCTGTAATATCATAACCCCCTATTTTGTACAGTCCTAGAGTTTTGGAAGTAGACCTCCTTACCTTCTGACCCTGCCTCAGAAAGTGAAAGAATCTTTCTGGACTGTTTCAAGCTAGTGGCTGCAAGGTTTGCTGCTATCATTTATAATGTGAAACTTAAAACATTAGTTTTACATTCATTGCTTCTCCAGGGGATATTCTGCATTTCATATAGCAAGCCATTTTTCTCAATTCTAGGTTTAATTCAGCTCCAGGTTCACCAGATTACTTTTCTTTCAAACTGCTCTTACAACTGCTCAAGAGCAAAAAGGGAATACAAGAACAATGAATAATTGTAGGTATTTATTTTACATTACTATCTCCCAAAACATACTACAGGGAAATTGCACATTCTTTGTGCAATTTCTTCACATGAGTGTGTTCTTGAAAACTCCTGATCCAGTCTCAGCCACAAGCTCAGAGCTCAGGGCTCTGGATTTTTTTTTTTTTAACAAAATTCTGTACTTAGAAAAGTAACTATTTCCTTATTAAAAGCAGCTGACACTGCTTATGAATAGGAACCAAACAAAAAGAAAAATGTAGCTATGTTCACCAGTGTAGAATGGAAAATTCAGTAGGGCTGAGAGGGTTGTTTAGATGAAGCCATGCAGCCTAAGTATCTGACCAGAACTAGAAGTGCAATTGTTGGAGCAGCAGGAAAGGGCAGAAAATGAAACCCACAGGTCACCCATGTCAGCTGTGACATGGTAGCACAGACCTGCTGAAGTGGAGAGCAACTTTGAGGGACTGTTCAAGCAAGCGAGCAAGTTTTTTTCAACCACTAATCCTCTATAAAAGCTCTCAACATACCATCTGAAATGATATTAACAAAAAATACCCTGTGCTAGCCATTAATTCTAAGTACCCAGTGTTGATCAGTCCTGCTCAAAAACAGTGTCTTTTTCATCTAGAATAAAGTCAGTCACGACTCTTAGACTTTAGATATTCTGCTAAACCATTTTCTTGCTCTGCTGTTGCCCATCTTCTCTTTATCTTCCCTAGACTGGTATAAATAAAGATGCCTACAGTAATGAGTGGATATTGAAACTTCTCCCACCGAGATCTTATGGAGACAGACAATATTTCTCTAGGTATAGTACAAAAAAGATGAGATTCACTAAAGAGTTTTGTTATTGATCAAAAGAGCTGTAGTGGTATCTTAATGCTTCATCACATTCACAGTCAGCTTCACTATCTGGCAAGGTTTTGGACACATTTTATCTCATTATCACTAGAAAAAGTTGGTAAAACTTAGTCTGTGCTTATGTACCACAGTTGTCCTAATTCATAAAGGAGAAAAGAAATTAAAAGCATAAAATAGTTGCAACTACTTGATACTGGAAGTTTGGATGAATAAATTCTCTACACTTCACTTAGGAGTTGGCTCATGGAAGTCACCCTCATGACAGCATTTGCAGGTATAGAAGGAATTGCTATTCCTGCAGTTGATCTAATTTGTTTACAGATAAAACCCACAAGTGTTGTCACATGGGAAGACGTAGCCTCCATTATTAGAAAAGCTGCTGTTTGGAGCCTAGACACAGAAGAAAATCCTTGTAAAAATGAGATGGGCCTAATTTGTGCTCCTCTCTGATGGAGGAGGAGAGGACAAGGCAATCCTTGTCATTGACAGCTAAACTACCTATACTGCCTGTATAAGCATATAACAAATCAGGGGAAGGAAGGGAAGAAGCAGCCCATAAAGCTTTTTTCTCACTCCCTAAGGTCTGCTATGCAGTCCCCTTGACAGACCCTATGATTAAGCCAGTAACCCAGTCTGGCATTTGGTGATAAGAGAGAGTTTCATTTTGTATACTGCAGTAATAATTACAGTTAATATAACTTTCCCAAAGGTCCTCAGCTGATGTCAGTCCTTCCCACACTGCTGCAAGTGACTGGAAGCTGATATATGATCAAGACGGCCAAGACAGCTGAAAGGTCACAGCAGCATTGCAAATATGCTCCTTTTCATGCTGCTGTCAAATGTGGCCAAGCTTAAAGATTCAAGGGTGTGATTTGCATTTTTAGTACATGTGCAGTACTTGTTCTTAATGCCCCACTACACATAAATAACTTTTTTTCCCTCAAAGATTCAGGGGCTCACCTATGGGGAATGAATGAGACTTGCCAGTAGCAACCTTCAGGGAACTATTTTACACCTCATGCTAATCATTCATAGGTGCAGAACAGACTGCAGCACAAGAGGTTGGATAAAAGACAAGATTTATTGATCTGTTTTCCTAGTCTTATTGAAGTGAATTATAAAGTCACCCAGTTATTAATCCCTCTAAATTAACTAGTAGGGAACCTGTTTGTAGTTGGACTTTGAGACAGAGGTGGAAGCATAAGAGCAGGTCTTTAGTCTTTAAGGAGACACTTGTATTTGGTTGCCTGAATTAATTTACAGATTAATCTCTTGTTCAGCTTCCTTTTTCAGTGGTGTCTAGGAAGGCAACTCACAGCTCAGCAACACTGACAAGTGTCAGTGATGTAGAGCATTGGACTGCAATGCTAGTAATTGTTTAGAGTTCTATAGAATGACTACAATAAACATATCTATATGAAACAAATCTAGTCCTAGATTGTTCAGGAATTTTTGGATGTATGTTGTGGGTCCCGTAATTCAAGCACCGTTGGTTTTTCAGTTTGAAGAGGCTCTTTGGTGTGAAGTGTGAATTATCCCTTCAGCAAGAGACAAAAAACCTTGAGAGGATAACTTCAGAAGGCATAAAAATCACATATGAATTACAGTGCCAGCAGAATTCAGAGTTATTTTGGTTTGTCAAAGGCAAATTTATTTAACTGCAGTATAAAGGCAGAGTTCAAGCAATGTATCTCCCTTAAGGGTTAGAGACCTGCTAACTTAAGATACGGCTTTAATGGTGTGTGTATAATGCAAAACAGTTATAAGGTAAAATTTCATATCTGTAATTTTCAGTCCATGCAAATGATAGAGTTTGAGCAGAGACAAAACATATATGGACAAGCTAAGTGTGATTTGATTAGTAACTAATTGACATTGATTGACAATGATCCATAATGTCATGAACTCTCCTGAACTTATGCTGTCTAATGCATGAATCGAACACAACAACCCCAGAATATTCCCTTTTTCTCCTCCAGTCACCTTAATGCTGTTTTTTACAGGCACATATTCATGAGGTCCTTATAAACTTTTGTAAAGAGTGTGCAGTAGGTGCACTTGCACTCTACTTGTCCTTTCTGTTTCTGCTGTCAGAAATCTAATGAAAAAAGAAAAGCAGATGAGCATACTACCTAACTCTTTCATCTTGTTCAAATCATCACTGGTGGGGTTGTTGAGATCATCTGTTCCCATACTGTTTGTTGCTGACTGAGCAGCCCTGTCACTTGGGCCATCAGTGATGCCATCTCATACCTACAGCAGACCAGCACTTCTCCAGAAAAATGGCTTATACCTTGGGGAACAGATGGAGAGGAAATAGTCATGGCCCAAATGAAAGATATCAGGATTTATCACTACAGCTTCTGTAAGTGCAGACACTGTATCTTTATGCAATGGGCACTAATCCCAAGCATTCATTTTTCTGGTGGCTGTGGCATCCAGCAAGGGGAGCTTGAATGGACATGGCATTTAGTGCTGCCTCCCACACACCCCAAGGGCCAGCTCTGTTTTCCTGCAGGCAGTTCTGGTCTGCTGCCCTTGGCTGGCTGTGTCCCATGCAAAGCTGTTGCTGCTGACAGACCCAGGGAAGCTGCTGCCATGATAGCTTGTTCTGGGATGAAATTTCTTCTTCATCTGGAGCCTGCACATTGATGAGCCTGCTGCTGTTTGTTTGTTACTGCTTATCGCAGCCCCAACATTTCCAGTGGGATTCTCCTCTTTCAGTGACACTGGAGCTTCCTTCTGAAGTGGCTTTGTAGAGTAGAGATACCCAGCCGGGTTGTAGTGGTCGCTCAACTGACCTCTGCCAAAACAAGACAAATGCATGAGGAATGTAATTAGTTTTCTGCCCAGAAAAGTGAGTCTCAAAGCCAGAATCACCTCTGCATGCTCACGAGAAAAGGCTGCCTTGTAAGCAGTCTACCACCTTCCCTGTGCACACATTTGCTACCTTGCTTTGCTCACATCCTTCACTTTGTCCTCTCAATTTTTTCTCAATTTACTCAAAAAATTCACTCAAAATTTACTCAAAAATTTTATATTCAGTAATTATGACTAATGTTGTCCTTCACCCCACCTTCCTTTTTTCTCATGGACTAAAGGTTTTTTTCCTATGCTCTGCAGTCTCCTCCAACATCATTCCCTGAGCAGTGTTGTGTATAGATAGAGGGGCAATCTCAATATCTGTTTGTCATGAAAACAATAAATACCAATCTCTTTTGATGGTGGCATTATGTGTTGAGAGTGTAAATTTGTCAACCTTATTTTTCCATCACAGACAGGATATTTTTACCTTGCACTCTATTTGCTGCATACTTCACTGCACTGAATTTTTCCAAAGCTAATTAGATGTTGGAATGGAAAAGCCTTCATGACTTTTCTGTGAAAATGATTTAGTGGCTCCCTCCTGTTTCTGGCCAGTAAGGCACTGAAGGAAGTTTTGCCAGGAGAAAATGTAGTGGACCTTCTGTGCATCACAGCATCTTTTACTAAAAGACATAGGATTGTAGCATTTTTTCAGGTTAGACTATATTTGTTTTTCTGAGGGGAAAAAAATAAATACATTCCTAGAGCCTAATTCCAGACATGGGTTTTCCAAAGCTGTGTAGAAGTGCTGAGTGCTCCGAGTGCTCTCCCATCAGACACTGAGTTCCTGTCAAAGCTGCCTCGAAAATGCTGTGTGTTCAGCTTGTCTGCACTGAACAGATTAGCCCAAAATGCCTCCCTTTGCTCTGGAGGTTAGAAGAGACCAAAAAGAGTTTGGTCTCAAAAACAAGTTGATTTCATTAATTACTACAATAGTACTCTGGAGCAGATGAAAACAAGGTGCTTCTGAAGAGTTGTTTTTATTTTGAAAAAAAATTGAGGCAGATAAATTTATCCCATCTTGGAGTGCTTTTTGATATATTTGACTTCAGGCATTTGATTTATTTACAATGAGCACTGAAATATGTTGTGGAGCCACGGTATTCAAAAGAATTCCTTTCCCGAGGAGCAGTGCCTTCCTTATTTCTTTTGTAGAAAAATGAAATGTACCCTTAATTGTGGGAGGTCATTGATTTTCACTGAGGAAACTCAAAGTTACTGTAGTTCATCTAAGGTCACTTTGTGAAAAGTATTGATAATGACCAAGAAGAAAAATCTTTGAACAAGGATCATTGGCTAATGGTTTCACAGTGTGCTTAAATGAGGTCTTGCTTCTGTACCTGGTGACATGAGGCTTCCCACTCTCAAGTGTGAGACACAACAATCCTGTATGCAATCACCCAGTGGCTACTTAAGAACCTGCTTTTTCTTTCACTTGTACCTTCCCAGTTTTTAAAATAGGCATTGAAAAAGGAGGAAAAATAGCATGCCAAAGTTAAGTTTTGTGCACACTTGCTGAGTGTTAGTGTAGCTGGGACCACCACAAGTGTCCTGCAAGTACATTATTTATTTATTTGCATTTGAGTTTGCACTCTGGCTTTCTTGCCTCCCAGAATCTGCAGGCTAGTCTGACAAGTGTGCAGAGCTGTGAATGCAGCTGGTTGAAGTCCTATTTTTCTTGCACTTCTTATTTAAGTAAGGAAATAACATGATATTTTGTTTTGCCCAGCAATGGAGTAATCTCCCTGCCTTGAAGGAGATTTGCTAGGCTGTTACTTGCATGGAGTGATTAGATAAATGAGTGTTTTATTCTGCTTTGATACTTGATTGATTCCAGGATAAACCTACTCTCTCTTTGGGCAGAACCTACCAGCAAGGTTATGGTAGGGACTGAGCCCCATTTTTCTCTTCATTGAAGTGTGCAGTTAACCATGCATACCCAAACATGCCCAAGAGTCCACAGTGGTAGGACAACAATTCAGGGACCAGCTGTTGGCTTGGGGGATATCCTGTTTCTGCAAGATCAAGGAGTATGAAGGTAGGGCAAGGTAATTTAAGGGTGCCTTTTGTAAGTAGCAAGGAGAATAATTTAATGTGCTTACTTTAATGACACTAATTTTGCAAAGCTTCTGAGAAACAGTATGAAATGAAATTGTTTTAAAAAGACAGACTGGTTTGATCAGAGCATGGAAACAGAACAATGGCTGGGCATATCCAGCATATTACCTGAGAATAAACATATTGGTCAGGATACAATTTTATTACTGTTCAAAGGTACTTGCCATTTGAAAAAGACCAAAACAAAGCAACCAAAATTGTGTCTTTGTTGAATCAAGGTTGAACTTGATATTGTTCTTGTCTCCCCCTGGAAAGGAAAAATCTGTGAAATTATTTTCATCAATTCACAGTAGAGACTAGAGGTACTCTTTAGAATAGTCAGATACTATTGGGATAATCTTCATTACAATAGCTGATGTGGGAAATCATTATTCTGGATGTTGTGGTCACATCTGTCAGCCATTCACGGATTTCTTCTGTTCAGGAAACTTCAGTGATAGCTAAACACAGCTTCTCACCTTCTGCCCCTGACCTCTGCCACACAACAAACTCTAGTGAGGAGGCCCAATGGAAATTGTTATTAAGCTGTTTGACTGAATGTTTTGAGCTACTTTAATTCAACCGTGGAGTTTGTGGTTTTTGTAAAATTAATAGCTTTTTTGTTGAAAACAAATTTTCACTTGCAACTGTTTCTTTCAAGTATAAAAAGTCGACTCTAGATGTGATCTTCTGAGTAATGGTACTTGAAAAGCTACTGAGGCCTCTTTTTTCCTCCCATTTTTTTTGTGCTTCGAGACCAAAGTAAATTGACATAAATTTCTTTACTAATTTTTTTGTTCAGAGACCATTTGCAACTGAATATTATTCTTTCCTTTTTGTACAGTTATAATGTTTTCAAGCACTAGAAAAGTCTGTAAAACTTTCTTCTTACCAATTATTTTTCCCCAAGACCTTGGCATATGCACACACACATACGGTCCAAATTCTGAAGGACTTTAAATTGTGCTTTCAGACCATTTTAGCAAGTGAAAATTTTCAAAAACACAGTTTGACATTGACCTGGCTCTTATACAGATGCTAACACATTGTTAACATTAACAGGCCATAAGAAAAATGGTCATTTCAGAATATTTATGCATTAATGCCATAAAATATATTAATAGGCTTGGAGGCATTTTTATATTCTTGTACAGAAAAAGTCAAGCCTTCACTATGTTCTTAGACCACTTAAGTTTTATATTTAAGAGTAACCAATCTCAGCAAATTATGTTAACCACTTGGGAGTTGAGAATTATTCTATATTTTTTCCCCTTTTCAAGAATAGCAATTTTCAATAACTACTGAGACACAGCTTAAGGAGTGAAGGGAACATAGCAATTTCCTTAGACATATAATACAATTTGTGATGAGTCCTATTTATTCTTCAAATTTACTTTAAATTAGTAAGCAATGCTCTGAATATGTAGTATGGGGTGTGTAAGAAAAATAGATTTATTTCTTCAGTGGGTGGCCCCCACAGAAGTCTGTTTCTAGTACCATTTTTTTTACTTACTATGTCAGTTTCAAGGTCCTCTGGGGATAGTTCCTCTTGCATTAGCACCTGACTTGAAAATAATCTGGCTGCCCATTTCCACAGGGAGCCAGAGCTGTGAGCTCCAAGAGCAGTAGACTGTTCCTTTCTCAGCCATTTGACTCTGAGAAGATGCATTTTTCAGCAGACTTACAGTTCACAGTTCTACCTGATAAAATATAGCTCTCAAGCCCAGCACTTCCAACCTTTCAAAATTCAAGGGATGCCTTAGCATTGCTGAAACAATCAGCAGACTGTATATGAAACACTGCTGCAGCAGCTTCCTTTAATCAACTGCTGCAATCTTGGGCTACATTCAGGTGCTTTTCTGAATCTCAGAATGGCAAAAACCCCCATTTTGAAGCCATCAGGAACACAGAACCCGTTGTTTTTGTCATTCCTTCAGACATTAGTATATCTCTATTAATATTTTTGGAACATCACATTGTTTCTGCACTTCAGGATCCAGCTGTTCCTGGACTCTTTATTAAAGTTTCTAAATAAGAATCTACTATTAGTATTGCTAGGAGCACTGCAAAAATGGTCTGTTTTGCTCCTTCAGCACCACTGTGAACTTTTCATGTGTACTAATCTATTTATCTAGAACATGTTGCCTTCAGTGAGGAAAATTAATGGTGAGGTTTTAATTTGGCTGCGTTTCCATATTATGAAGTTGAAATGGGAATTAAAGGATATTACAGGAGGCTACAGAATAAAAGCACTGCTGGAATAAATAGCCCCCATTATAAGCAGAACAAAGCCTGCATAAATTTGAACCCTTACTTAGAGCTTCCCTAACAGGAGGATACCCATCACCTGGTTGTCTTGCAACCCTTCTGAAGAACAGAGGACATGCATTAGGAACAGCACTGCTAGCAGATACGGGAGGCGATCCTGCCCCTCTACTCAGCCCTACAACTCTTACTTTGAGACATGCTACACTAGTAAGCATAAAGCTAGTTATGCTTTGTCTTTTGCATATAAAATAACTCAAAAAGGACAGGTCAAGTAAGGTTTCTATATTATTTCTAATTTCATGAAATGGCTTTTGGCAAGACTCAAAAAGAATCACTTCAGATGAGCATATTTTTCATGATAAAAACAAGGCAATAAAATGACTGGACTAAATACATTATTGTCTCTCATCAATAAATAAAATTAAAGTGGAGAGAACATCTGTGATCACAGAAGAATTCAGATAATAGAAAATTTAGGACATTTTACTTTCGAAGTCTCATACTGCATCTAAAGAGATGGACCTTACTCTTCCAGTTGTCCTTTCTTCACTCATTTTACTATGAAAAATACATTGGATATTGCTTTTCTGTAAACAAAATGGTTATTATTCTGCTGAATGTTAGAATAATTTAGACTCTAAACCAGATAGATTATGTATCTTGCCACAAAGATTTTATTTGAAAATAGGCAGTAGAAAAGCATCGGTTATGAAATATTTCACAACTGCTTCAGGTTTTAATTTTAGATCCAAAAGAAAGCTTACTTAGCAAAACAAGACATAAGTAGACTCTACTATTAAAATTTAGTTTAGCACAGCTTTGTCGTCTCAGCTTTGAGAAGGACATTTTCATGGTAACCTAACCACCAGAAAGAAAAGGTGAGTGTATGTGTTAAAATCTATTTTGGTCATCATAAATATCATGAGGGGATTTTGAAAATCTGCTTTTGATAAGAGGGTACAGTGTTGTGCTTATCCAATAATAATTTTTGTTAGGAGTATTTCTATTAATTACTAGCATTTCGAGTTATAGATCTAATAGCAGATCCCAAGCCACCAGAGGCAAATGTGAAAGATTGGATTTTATAGCTTTACACATAGTCCCACTATGTCCTGTGTTCCTTTATTCTTAGAGTAATGCTGTGAGTATTCTGTTGGGAACCTCCACCAGATAATTCTAAAATTTATTTTAGCTGCCTAACTGCTTGTTTAGATAGTGTTTGTCCTATTGAAACTGTAGCTAGAGTGGAGAAATTTTGCTTGATTTTAAGACAGATTGTTTCACTGTTCCATTCCCTATTACTGATAAGCCAAGCCAAGATGAATGTAAAAAAAGTACCATGACTTTATAACAGACTTCACAATGACTGGAAAATTAGTTAAAACCATAAAATTCTATCAATTTAAGTACATGAATTAAAGTGATGATGAATTATATTAGATAGAGTTAACTGGTAAACTGCTGAAGATAACTTGGTTGATGTTCACACTGCATTAGTAGCATAAAATAACTATTGTCTAAATCTGAAAGAAAATTGTGATCCACCTAATGATCTAAAAATGTAATGTACTTTTAAAAAAAGTCCTAGTCTATTTCTCACAGAGAGCTTCTGAGTTTCTGCAGGATCAACAAACGAGATAATCTTTAGGGGAGAGGATATTTGAGTTACGTTACAGGTTTAATTTTGTTACGGAGATAGAGATATTTTTAATATATGTATATACTCTGCAAGGATGATGGTGTACAGTGTGCCATCTGCTCATTTCTGCTCTTTCCATATTTATCGCCAGGAGACATTGAAGTTTTTCATTTTCCTCAGTGCTCTGAGTTTCTTATATGTTTAAATTTTTTCCCCTAAGACTTGGGAAAAAAACCTACAGACAGAACAGAGTGGTCAGCAAATCCACATACTCAAGGGAACAAAACAGACCAAGTATAACATTGGTTGCTACTTTCACACACCTGAAAAATGTGTCCAGAGGCAATGGCTGAGGATCCATATACACTTATGTAAATGAAAGTGCTTCTTTGCATTAAGATAAGCCTTGTAAACCTATTTTCTGGAGAGTATTTGTAGCACAGTTGCATCCTTAACTTCTGCAACTCAATACCATTTTTGATTCATTGTTTTTTCAACTAAGAAATTTTCTTGTGAACAGTGTTTGGGGTTTTAAGCATAAAATAAATTTTAAAACAACATGGTTATTTTTTCTACCTGCCTTTTTTTCTTGCTGAATGTCCCAGAGACCTCTGATACAATTTTTAATGTGAATCCCTTGAGTGATCCTGCTTAAGCAGCGCAAAGCATTTGTCGCCAATTACATTTTTTCATCGATGTCCTCATTTTACTGTGCTCCTGTGTCAATACCTAAACCAGCCCCCTAAGTGTGTCCAGCCAAGTGTTTCCTATGCTGTTTTTAAATGTTCTTATGGTGTTTCCTGGTCAAACTCTACATATGTCTTATTCCAGAGGTCTGCTAGTGAACTAACCTGATCCAAAGAAGAAAAGCAGGTTTGGAGATTTTGGGGTGGGTGGGTTTGGCTGGCGGGTTTTTTTTGGGTTTGTTTGCTTGTTTTTTCAAATTTGTGGACTGGTTCATATTCTCCTGGGCACCACTGCTTCTGAGGACTTCAGTAATTAAGTTTGGGCCATTTCTTCACTTTTCTGTAGTCTATGAAAAGCCTTTCCTTAGGTCTGTGGCCATTCTCAGGCTGCATGAATCCATTAACTTTCTCAGCAGTCAGGTTCTTAGTTCCCATTCAACTTACAGTGAATCATCTCTGGGGATGTGCTGTTGCCTGCATTTCAAGCTTGTCCTTTACAAATTCTTCACCTGGAATTAATTACTTCTTTTTATAGAAAAATAACAATTGGCATAATCAAGGAAAAAAATTAAAAATCACTAAAGAAAAAATTACCTTGTTTTCTTGTTTGCAGTCAGAGATGAAATCCTAGTAACACTGAGTGACTATATGACCAAGGAATTGAGCTAGAAGAGATTCTTCTAGAAATATGAGTAGCTGAGAAAGGCAGAGAGTAGCAAACTGTGAGGGAATAATGTGCTGATAATTTGTATTAGCATTAAATGTGCCTCTAAATCTCACCCGCTCATATAAAGCTGTGAACCTTTCAAGGCTTATGTATCATGATTGGCATAAATTATTAATCATCTTTGGAGAGAAAACAAACACCCAGAGGTGACAAAATCAACATGTTAAAGCACAATAATAAAGGGAATTGAAACACATAAGTTAACAATTAGAGCTCAAGTATTATCAATTTGAATGTTTATGGCTAACAAAACACCCTTTCAACTAATGTACTTCTAATTTGTATCATTTTCTTGTGATTTAGTATATGGTATTTGAGATAATTGTACGTTGCTAATTTTAAAAAGTAGCAACTGGAGACCATGTCATGGGAAGCAATAGTTTCTGAATCAAGCATAAAATGCACTGTTAACCAATCTGAGATTTTTTTCACTTGTAAAAAGTAATGTCACCTCAGAACTAGCAGTTAGTATGTCTCTGCACATAGCTATTTGGGGCTGTGGCACCGCGGTATTCTGACCACAAATTACTGCAGTGCAGGCAGAAAATACCACAGCTGAAGAAATAATCTATAATGAAGGACTTGTTCCACAAACGAGTCATTTTCTCATTAGGGAACATGACAATCAAGATCCTTACTAGCTTAATCATCCAGGTTCACCGATGACAAATTCTTCCCTGCAATTTCTCATCCTTTAAAGTACTTGGATTAGTTATTGCTGTAGATCAGTTCTGTAAATTTAAACTCTTCAGCTACAAATGTTCACTTCTGGAGAAAGTTGGCTCTAAAAGTACTGGTACATAAACTATGCACATTCATTTTTCATGAACAGGGCACAATAAAAATTTAATTATTTTTATGTTAGTTGAAAGTTAACAGAAATAAAAAATGCTGCTACTTTGGATTTTGATATAAACTGGAAAATAAATTTAGTCAACATTGCATCTTTATATTGCTCTAACTCAGGCTGGTCCCATGATAACACTTGAATATTTTACAAGATTTCTTGTTTCTAGAAGTCACTGGTAAGGATCCAGGGCATATGCTGAACACAGAGTGATCTTCCTGGACAGCAAAAATATTATACACCATGCTCCAGGAACAAGACTGGGGAAATGACCAATGTTGAATAAAGATATCACCTCTGCTGTGGGGGATACCTCACCCCAGGTGGGTTCTTCTTGTCTGGCAGCCCCAGAGCATGGAACTGGGGACAAGCACCCAGGCATAGGGTCATGTGCTGCTTATCATGTGGAATCATGGCTGGAGACACCAGGGAAAGAGGGAGGAGGCTAAATTATGACCATCCTGTAATTGGCTATGTAAGGAGAAAGGAAAACACAGTCAGCTGGTCAAGGTCTCTGGTGAATTATCTTAGTCCTTCCAGAAACTGGTACTTGGGCATAATACTGCATGAGGTTTTATGTGTGTGCCAGCTCACATCAGCCCCTGCTGGAACCTAAATACACTACAGAGCTGCTGACCTCTCTTTTCTCTTCTTGGTGCACAAGCCTGATGTAGAGATGTCCTTTTGTCCTATACACATCTCATTGTTCTCTCCCCAAATACCATGGATAATGTAGAATTGACTCCATGCCACAAGATGCAAAATAGTAATAATGCAACACAGTGGCTAAAAATCACTTGAAGACAGATAATCAGCTACCATCACCAGATTGTCCTGGATTGCAGTATAAATTTAGTCTGAATGCCAGAAAAGATGGATTCTTTAAAGACTGAGGGGAAGCTACAGCTTTGTCATTTGTTTCAGTCTGAGTATTACCCTGGAGCTAGTTGGGAAACAGGCTGTAATTGGAGCCACTGTTCTTTCATTGATTCCTTTCCGTAAGTGGATCCTGCAGAGGGGAAGGCAAGAAGAATAGATTTAATATATTGTTTTTTTACAAAAACTAGGGCTAGATTGGTCTATCCTGGTTGCACACCTCACATGTTGGATGGACCCACTCCTCTCAGTCTGGCATCTGTGGTCAGAGGCACCTCAGCAGCAGTGACTTCTTCCCTTTGCTTCTTGAGGAGGAGTGAGTGGGGAGTTAGAAAAATAGCTCATAAAGATGAGGGAAGGAAATTGCTGCTACTTCAAGGCTTTTATATAGATCATTTAGATTGGAAAAGATCTTTAAAGTCATGAAGTCCAATAATAAATAGGACTTCTGAGGTCTGAGGTTAGACCTCTGTGCCATTTCACATGGACTTGGCATAAGTTTACTCCCTACCAGCATCACTCTCTGTACCCTGGCCAAAAAACCCAAGGGGATCCAGGCCAGCAGACACTTTTGTTTCCTCCTCATCTGCTTAGACACCACAGGCTATATCTGATCTACCTGTGATGAAAGGGAAACAGAGCCTTGCATACCTTTTTTCCACTGAGCAATTAAGAGCAATCTCCTGCTTGTGTCCAGAGTGACCGTCTGGCCGACCGACTGCTGGCAGTGTGTCACTCCCCAGGCAGCCTGCTGACAGCCCAGCACACATCAGCCTCATTTTCTGAGTGATCCTTTTTTGTTAGAAAAAGGAAAACAGCTTTTGAAGGCTCCTTGTTGAGCTCGCAGCTGGATTTGGGAATCAGACAAGAAGTTACCTGGGGCTGACATGGAAATCTTTGACATAGCCTCACTTAATAGAACAGTTCACATCCCAGACAGCAACATAAGGAAAAAACAGCAGTATTCCCATGGTGCTGTACTTCTGGCCACTCTCGAGATGTGTGCACTTAGTCTGACACAGGGTAGGAACAAACCACAAGCCCTGTGGTTCATGCTGGAGCTGGGCACCATGGGCTCTCCTTACCCTGACCCATGCCTTCACTGGGCAATTTTCTTGAGGAAAATAAAGATTGGGACCAAAATAAAGAAGCATAAATGTAGCAATGACTATATGGAGTAATAATGAGTAATTCCATGTTTATATTCCCAGGGATTAATCCACAGGCAGCAGTTACAAGAATGTAATTATTTGATATAAATGATGACTATTCTTATAATAATGTTTATATTCTCTTTCTATGCTATTTGAGTTCCCTTTCTTATCATTATGGTTGAGGAGTTTCCTCTTTTAATTTCCTTTTTACCCCTAGTTTCTCTTCATAAGAGAAGTAAAAACCTTCCTGAAATCTGATGGATCTGCTGTTCTGGACCAGAGCAGACAGCCAGTTCTGTTTCCTTGCCAGTTAGTGATTTTCTCATGCTGACAGATGTGCGAGACAGTGATAGATCAGATTAATTCTAATTTCTGAAGTGAGCCGACATTTGAACCCAGCTAATTTAAAATGTTCTTTCTGTGTTTAGTCTGCTCAGGCAATTTAACTGCAAATCTTTCTCTCAGCGCTGTCCTTTCAGCTCCTGTGGTTGGGTACATGGAGCCAGCGCTCACCGCTCGCTTATTATGGCAAACAGATGCAAGCAAATGGGAAGCTCACATGCATGCAATCCCCTGCATTAATTGCCTCTTCTGCCTCAGAAGAGCTTTGGAGGACAGCTCAGCTTGCCCCTTGCTAGGGGATGGCTCCTCCTCACCTGGTCACCCAGGAGCTGAGGGAAATCACTTTAGGAAGGGTGGTGGAGGGTACGAGTTTTCACCATCTCGCAAGGCAGTCCTCTGTTTAATCCTGTTATTTTCTTGCTTTCCATGACTCACCAGCCTCACAATGTGATTTGAATCAGCCTAGCATAAATATTTTTTTAAAACACTCATTTGTCTTTGTTTCCACAGATGTCCTTTCCAAAGCTGCTTCCATTTCTCTCAATCCCTGTCTTTGCTATTTCATCATGAATACACTTGCAGGTCTCTTGCTAGGATATCCAAAGGTATCTGCATCAGAATATGTCTCTTTTTCTAAAGAGGGTCTATAATTTTCATTTTAAACAATGAAAGACTAAGATTTTTTTCAGTGAAAATTTGATTTTTTCTTTTAATAGAAAACAACCTCAGCCTATAAAAATTGCTTTAATCAAAATTGCAATGTTTCACTGAAAATGTCTTGATGTAACCTATTTGAAAAGTAAGCATAGGCAGGAAGACAATGTTTTTTTTCTTTTAACAACACTGGTTTACCATTTATAGCCTCTTGAAATTCTTTACACTCTAAATGTACACAATATGAAATTAGTGTTTATGCTAATCTTCTTAATCCACATTCTTAATATTGACAACACTCTAATCTTTCAGACACTCAATTGTTTTCACATTTTATCTTCCTCCCAGCTTGATAAGCAATGAATCTCTTTCCTCAATTTCTTTACTTTTGGTCTTTTATATGCTATAAAGCATATACTCTTAACACAATTTTATTCTAGTCCTGCTTCTGTCTAATAAATGCATTTCTTCTGTAGCCAGCTCTTGTCATCCTTTTGCTTTACTCTCATCTGATTCCCAGAGGAAAATGGAAAGTCTTCCTACAGGTTTTCAAAGCAAAACCAGACAACTTCCCCAGTTATTCCATATTCTAGTAGAATTCCATATTTCTGATACTGAAATAAGGTTAGGAGACTACCACAACATATTACTGGAACAATGAAAAACCAAAATGCCACAGACAGATAGTTTGTAATTTTTAATTTTAAAAAGTCATTTTAGATGTTTTAGAAAGTTTTGCCATTTGCTTTTGAGAACTTGGAAAGGTTTCAAAAGTCTTTGTAAAGGAAGCTTTTTTTCACTTCCTCAGAAGTTTTCTCTTGTCAGTGGCACTTTCTGCTCAGCCCAGCCCTGGCCATTTGCATTTTTACCTCCCCCGATGCTTCTGTGTGCCTGTCACAGGCTGTGTCTCTGTCCTTTAGTCCTTCTGAGCTGCAGTCGCAGATCTGTGCAGGAAATTCATCTTTCAATGGATTTACAATCTGCCATTTTAATCAGTTCTTCCTAGACATTATATGCCTTTAATCCAGTTTCATTCATAGCTACTGGTAACTTTGATATTTTAATCAAATGTTTTGTCCATTGTATTTTGCTTTTATTATCTGAGACTGAAGAATGCTGTTCTCTCTATTAATAGTGGACTTCTTCAACCCCTGTTTGGGCAACCTTAGCAGATCCTGGGACAGCATTTTGAAACTGTGTGGTCTCATATATTAGATTATAAAAAATTAAAATTAAATCTTGCAAAAATTTCTAATTAAAAATAAATGTAAATGAATACAAGTTTGTTTCGGAAAATACACCACTTAAATGAGTGTTTTTCCTATCAGAAGCATATAGCATTTTGTTTACTACTGTGGAGAAATGGTACTAGTATGTGGCAGGTAATAAACAGAAACATTTACCTTAATGGCGAAATCTCTTTTGCGTAAGTTTCATACATTTATTTTTCTCTTTTGCCAGGACACCCTGGCAAAATATAACCTTTGTCAAGCTTTGAAGAGAATGTGTCTAATTTCTGTCTCACAATACGTCCTAGCTCACTATAAATATAGTGTCATTCTTGAGCAGCATTGTGTACTGAATCTGTAATGTCTTGCAAGACAATTGTTTCAAGACATTGAATAAATGAAAATCACATGGGATTCATTCCAAACCTGACTTTTTTTTTTTTCACCATTTAACTTGCTCAGTGTCTTGATTTTTTTCCCTTTTCCATATACAGATATTTAATTATTTACTCCACAAAACCTTAAAAAAAAAAAAAGGAAGGGAAGCTCCCCATCACACCAGATCAAACATTTGTAAATATTGAGTAAGTGGATAATAAAGCATGCTAGACAAGACCATGATCATATGATGTGACAGTACTGTTTAATAAATCCTTTCAAGTGTTTGCTTCATTGTCTTTGATTGTCACTGACTGGTTACTTCAAGTTTCTTACTGTTTCTGAGAGCAGAAAGTCCATGGGGAGCCACACTGCCTTCTGTATCATTTGAATTGATTTGTCCTTTTGTGCCGCTGCAGAAGATGGTGACTGTTTTCATTTTTCTACAGAAATATTTTGCTAAGCATCTTTAACAGGAGGAAAGCATCTCTAATGCACTTCCTGGAGTTTTTTACTCCTTACAGGCAGAACTGCAGGTAGGTTGGGAGCCCTGTGTGGCTTCCAACCTAACAGTGTTGGAGTCTTTATCACAGGTAACAGATCTTCCAGACACTGGGCAGAGAAATCAGAAATTCAATATGAACCATGCCCATAGCACCAAGCCAGACCATCCCCACACTGATTAAGGTGTATGTCAGTGCACTTTATCGAGTGCTTAGGAAAGGGCAGCTCTCTCCTCCCTCACTGTTGTCTTCTTCTGCTCCTTTTTGCTCAGAATATATGTGGCACTGGAATATTTCAGATCATTTTCCCAGTCTGGTTCAATACACACTGTCAAAGAAGGATTGGAGGGCCTGGGGTACAAACTGTGCTTCAGTGTGCTTTTGAAACAGTTTGGCTGTGCTCTGCTCTTGAATCATGATAAACTGTAAAATGTCAGGTCAGTCCTTAAAGAATTAGTAAATGAGAGAGCAAGTGCTACGTGCAGGAGGAGTGAAAGAGGTTCCTGATGAAATATGAGGACAGAGATTGCACATCTGTACTGCATATTGTGCTACTTGTTAGTATATTTATATATTTAAAAAAAAAACCCCAGATTTCTGAGAATAGTCAGCTTTAGAAAAACTGATGACTGAAGCAGAGAAAGCATTAGCTTTCTCATTAAATGCTAGTTACTGATAACACTTGACTGACCTATATACCTCTTAAACAAGAAAAAGGTATTTCTAGAGCACCTGGGGAAATTAGCCATGGCTAAATTTTCTTTAGATTTTAGAAATTATGTTAATCATTTTATGCCTACAAGTTTCATAATATGGTTTGAGCTAAGCAGCTGTTGCTTACACTGCTTGTCTCATGCAATGCAGCAGAGTTGCATGAGAATGAGAAAGAGAATGAGAGCGTCAGGATCCAGCCACAGCACAGCAGAATATTAATGAACTAGCTAGCATCCTCTTTGGTGCACGTGGGAAGTGAATAAACCCCCCAAAAGATCTGAAATATTGAAAGAGCCCATTTTGTGGTACAGAGCCCAGCACTGAGGGAGAAGGAACTTTAATCTGTGCAGCCTTCCCAGTGCTGCTGCACTCCAAACTCCCCTGTGCACGCCATAGGGAGACTTCAGAAGTGATGATGGATGGATGGATGGATGGATGGATGGATGGATGGATGGATGGATGGATGGATGGATGGATAGATGGATGGATGGATGGATGGATGGATGGATGCAGGGCTTCTGTGCTCACCAGAAGCTCTTTTGGCACTTTCCCTCCTGCTCTTTGAGCCCAGCCCTGTCCAGGAGTACCTGCTGCTTTCCTTCCCAGAGCATGGACTCAAAGCCAGGCAGGGGAGTGCAGGGCAATGGGACACAGCTCTGTTTTCCATTGTGGGAAGGAGGGTAAAACCTGCAAGAAGAAGACAGAAAGGAATTTTACCAGATCACATCTGAAAACTGAATTTTACCTGTATTGTGAAGAAACCCCAAGTCAGTTCTGGCTGCACCTAACAGCAGCATTTAGAAGTCTTCTGTAACCTACAGTAAGGGGCTCTGTGCATTTGTGTCTATACCTCAAGTGCTTGAATATACATGTTTATGCAATTCAATAGTCTGAAATATTTTTGAACAATCACCAGTGAATTTGGACAAGCAGCAACTTTAATACTTGCCTTTTTCCTTGTCACAGAATCAGAGAATATTCTGAGATGGAAGAGACCCATAAGGATCATTGATTCCAACACATTGCCCTGCACAGGACACCCCAAGAGTCACACCCTGTGCCTGAGAGCATTGTCCAAATGATTCTTGAACTCTGCCAGGCTTGGTGCTGTGATCACTTTCCTGAGGAGCTTGTTCCAGTGCCCAACACCCTGTGGGAGAAGTACCTTTCTCTAATTTCCAACCTAAACTTCCCCTGACACAACTTACGCTGTTTCTTTGGGTTAAACATGGTTAGATGCCACAAAGTAGGTGGCAGTGCCTTAACTGTATGCATTTTGTACAGGCCACAAGGGTCTCTTCCGTCCTTTTCAAGGGGAGCGCTGATCTTCTCTCCTTTCATACAACACTCAAAAAAGGTCATAATTCAGAATTACCAAACATCCATAATTCATAAGACCAGATATTCAAATGAATAAACCTTGTCCTGCTTCTACCACCTACTTCAAACCTGCCATATGACTCCTTGAGGTTTGAGGGGATGAGCACACATCCTATGCCTTCACTTCTGCAAACAAAAGTCCTACTGAAAGGCACAGAGAAACCTGGATTATGAAACATGGCATATAATCAGTAGCATGTAGCATCAGTCTGACTGGCATGTACCTACTGTCACTGCTTTTCCTGATCTTCCTTGTCTTCTGGGAGTGCAGAAGACAAGTTCTGTTTTCAGCCATCTCTTGATATCAGCCCAACACCCTTCAAAAGCACCAAAGCATATTCACAGCAAGGCTATTAAATACAGAGAGCAGAGGAATGATTTGGAAGCAGTAGTATTTCCCTGTTAGATTCTCGTGTCTCAGATAATGAGATGCATGATGCCTGCCTTGTGCTGATAGCTGGGCTATTGCCTGCTTTTTATAAGAAATGATTTGCTGGTGAAAAGCCAATCAGCAAAATGCTGAATGTATTACTATGTAATTTCATGTGAAAAGAGATAGAAACAGCCTGTATCCTTGGATAATAACTAAATATTGATTTTCTAGTAGTTGTTTTATCTTCACCCAAATCATCATTTATTAATGGAGACAGTTCAGCCTCTGTTTTAAATAGGATTTGCTGAAGTTTAAGTCCCTATTTCTCTTACACTGCAGCTTTAGGTAAGCAAATGATTAGTAGATCTTTTCATCAGCAGGCACAAGGCAAAGGTATTCCAGACTCTTATGGTGAAGGTCATGAGCTTCATTTTTTGAGAGAGACAGCAAAAAATAATGACAAGATTCAGATGCAAAGAAACCCAAGAAACACTAGTTCTTCATGCAACATACATTTAAACCTTGAAATCTTTGCTATTGGGTATTAAGTGCTTGAATAGGCATAAAAAGCAAGACAGGTTTGCTTGGACAAGTTGGGATTGAAATGTAACAATTTTGTAGCATTCAAGGATTTATTTAATATAAATTACCAGTGTGCAGTGTGTGTAGCTCTGCAGAAAACAGGATGTACTGGGGTGAGTTGTCATGATATGCCTGCTCTGTCACTATTCTCTCCCCATAAATTATTCACTTCTTCTGGCCCTCTGGGGTTAGACAGACCTTTGATTCAATCTTGTCTACTCATTTTGATGCTCTAAAAAATAAACTCCTACATTCTGTAAGTAATTTTCAGTTTGACCTATACACAAAAGGTACAACCTCTGATACAGGAAAGACAATTGATGAAGAAAGAGCTTGTCTTGTTACCTTGCTTGTGTCCCAGCTGGTGAATAAAAATAAGTTACATTGAGTCCACATTCACCATTCACATTTCTGAGTCAGCTATGAGGGAAAGTTAATGAATTTGAGCATAGGACACCAAGAAGAAAAGAATAGTAAAGCAGAGAATCTAGGTTTATCTATCTCCTACAAATCAATCAATAAGTAAATTTCATTTTTTAACTCTCTTGGCTGTTTCAAACTGAAATTGGAGATTTTTGTCTCCCAGATTTTAAGGAGAGGTAGAATGCACTATTATTTGACTTCTTATAACATGTAAAATTGCTGCCTTCCATGGCAAAGAAGAAAATTATGAAAGAAAATTAAGTGCTCTAGTTAGCAAATACACTTAAATTAAAATCCTAAAATGTTCCTTACTAATGAAAACCATCAAGAAATCTCTCCTAGCTACATTAAAATGTAAAAAATTATTGGAAATAGGTATTTTTCATAAGAGCAGACAAGAGGGTTTGGTTTTCCGTATCCATTTTATTACCTTGACAATCACCAGCTCAGTTAACTCTCTTATCTGATGCAGTAGAAGAATCTCAGGGCTGCCAAGACTTGAAGACTACAGAAATTAGTGTCTGCATATGTGAAATTATAAATTATCATGAAAACTCAACAAAAATGTTGTGAAATCATGTCACAATAGGAAAACTAGCTCCCAGAATGATGCTTTTCATTAAGGTGACATTTGTGATGGACACCTCTCCAGCTTGTTCCCAATTCTGTCTGGAGGATGGCTTTAAATGGATGTCCAGCCAATCATGTAGTGCCTCTCTAAGAGAACCAAAAAATAACCTCTGGGCATGATGGATGTTTGTGATGATTCTGTGACTAGTCTGAATCAGACAGATGGAGCACTGTCATTCCCATGTGATATATCTCCCAGGAAGATCACAAGGTCACAGAATAGGTAAGGTTGGAAGGGGCCACAGTGGGTCACCACTTCCCTGCTCAAGCAGGGCCATCCCAGAGCACAAGACACATGATTGTGTCCAGAGGGTTCTTGAGTATCTCCAGTCAGGGAGACTCCACAACCTCTCTGGGCAACCTGTTACAGAGCACGATCATCTGCACAGTAAAGAAGTTCATCCTCATGTTCAGATGGAACTTCCTGTGCATCAGGTTCTGCCCACTGCTCTTGTCCTGTTGATCAGCACCACTGAGCAGAGTCTGGGTCTCTGAAATTCTCCCTTCAGATATTGATAGACAAGGAGGAGGTCCTCTCAGTCTTCTCGACACTGAACAGGCCCAGCTCACTCAGCCCTTCCTCACAAAAGAGGAGGGTGATGCTCCAGTCCCTTCATCATCTTTGTTCCCCTCTAATGGACCCACTCCAGGGCTTCATTGTCTCCCTTGAACTGGACACCCCTCCAGATGTGGCCTCACCAGGGCTGAGCAGAGGGGCAGGATCACCTCCTTTACCACGCTGGCAATGACTTTCCTGATGCACCCCAGGGTACCACTGGCCTTCCTGGCCACAAGGGCACACTGCTGCTCCATTGTCCCCAGAGCTGCTGTCCAGAGACTGGCCCCCAGCCCATACTGGTGCAGGGGGTTATTCTTGCCCAGGTGAAGGACCCTGCCCTGGTGCAGAACCTCGCCCAGGTGCAGGACCCTGCATGTGTTCTGGTTGAACTTCACGTGTTTCTTCTCTTCCCATCCCTCCACGCTGTCGAGGTCCTTCTGAAGGGCCACATGGCACCCACAGTAGTGATAAACCCCACAAATGTTGAGGCAGAAGGGACGCCATCCTGGAGGAGATACTTTCTTCTCCTTTTTGGCATATTTAAATGCCAATTCTTATTTTTATTTCTCTTATTTTTACAGGAATGTGTGGTGTAAAACACACCCATTGGGCTAACTGCTGCTCCTCTGCACCATTACAGAGCCAGAATTTCAGGAGAATTAAGTGAAAGCACCATATTGCCCAAAAGAAGTGTGTGCACAAGCACTCAAAAATCAACCAGGCTGCAGTTTTACAGATAATGGTTGCAACAAAAGGAAGAATTCAATTTCAGCAAATGTTTTGATCATGTCTGCACATGGAATAATGAAAGAAACCCAAACAATACCGTCTGCTCCTTACTAGAGTCAATAAATGCTATTAAATTACAAAGAGAAGAATTCACACCTACAGGTGTTTTTTTCATGCTTTTTTGTTTACTTTTTCATCTGGTAAACTCTTACTGATCTTATACTGCTATTGACTCATAGTCAATGTGCGTGTCTGAAAAAGTATCTCTGTCTCTATTTCACTTGAGCCTGTACCTCTTGTAGTTTCCACAGGATCCTATGGTTCTGAAGCTGGCTGCTTACTTTCTGCCAGTTCCAATGATAAAGAGCCCCAGGTCATGGAAAACAAGCAGCACTTCATGAACATCTTTGCTGCTGTTCTTTCTTTCAGAGAAAGAAAAAAAAAAAGAAAAGAAAAAAAGCTTTACCTAAGTTTGACTATTTTCTCTCTGTTTCTATGGGAACAAGAGCAGATGAAGGAGCAGCCATCAGCTGGATTGCTGAAACTCAAGCCAACGAAACTGGCTGCTGATGAGGAGCTTCAGGCTTCATTTGGACTGTCCACTGAGTTGCTAAATTTGCAATTTTGCAGTGTGGAGAAACAGGGAACTGCATCAGGTTTAAAACCAGTGAAAATAGTTTTTTCCCTGCGATCTCTTCAAATCTTGTGACTTCTAGGACAAACTCAGAATAAAATATTTTTACTAAAAGAAAGAACACAAGGCTAGTAAACCTTCTTGCTCAGGTGATTAAATGCCCTTGAATGTTTTTTCAATTTTCATAACAATACTTAAAAGGATGTAGATCAGCAGATATCATCATTATCACAGATTGTCAACTCAAACACTTAGCTGAGTGAAAAGGGTACCTAACAGATATGGGGTTAACAGGCCTGAGAAAAGGCTCTTTTTACTCCCCATCCCTGACCACAGCTCTAATCCCTGACTCTGTTACCATTTCATACAGCTGTTCTTTTATAAAATCTGATCTCCTGGCTTTAAGACCTCAATATCTCTTTTCTATCCCCATACCTGTAATTTCATGCTCTTTTGCAAAAAAATCCCCCATCCTCTTTTTATCCCATTTTCAGGCATCTCCATTTCAATCTCCCACCCAAGAGCTTCCAGCCACCAGTTACTCACCAGCCTTTCTTCCCCTGCGCCCATTGCTGCTGCCAGCAGCTGTGCCCACAGCCCTGGCTGCTCTGACTTGCAGAGCCCCTCTCTCCTGTGTCCTCCCTCCCGCCCCAGGAGGAGCTCCAGATGAAGGATACAAGTTGCATTTACCAATAATCCATCCAAACAAAGCTCCAAAGAGATAAAAGTAGGGCATATGAAAAAATTTCTCATAGTGCTAAGGTAGTGCATTTCTTTTTATTGCCTCTATCTGAAATTGAGCGTGTGAAAAGGAGAGTTCTTCAGGCTGGTGCCACAATGGGATATAAATGGTCTGAGTACTGCTATGTGCAGTGGAGCTACACTGACCTAATTTATGGCAGCTGAGAATCTGGTCACCAGCTTACATGCCTAGTGTTCTGTTTTTGCTTTGCTTTGGAAAACACCGGATGGAAGCATTTAGCTACATTTTGTGGTGGCAAAAAAAGTGTGTAATACAAATTTCTGCAGGAAAACCACTTTTCCTTCTTTTCCAATGGCTCACTCTATAATTTCTAGATATATTTGCCAATATCTGACTTTTTTCTCTCCTTTTAAAATATTGTTCTACTCAAATCAAGCATCACTCAGGGAAAAAAAAAGAAGAAAAAGGATAGACAAGTGTCAGCGTTAGGCAACTAATAACTTTGTATTAAACATAGCAAGTAACTGAGGGTAAAATAAGGTAAGACATCGGGCTTATCTTTAGGTTTTTTTCCCATGAAAAAGAATATTTTGGTCTGGTATAATTTTACAGAGTTCAGTGGAGCTCCTAAGTATGGATTTACAAACCAATCGTGACCTCAAGTGGCACGCTGTTCATCTGAACAAAATGCCTGCCAGTATACACTAGGATTGAAGCCCTCCTGAGTTGCTAGGTGCCACAGTGTTCAGATCCTGCAGGTCTGCATTAAGTGTTTCCAAGATTATAAATGATGGCAACACATCTGTGCCTTAATAGCCTACATCTCCCTTTAGCCATTCTGCAGCCACATTATAAAAAATACACTAGGAACACTGCCTAGGACCATACTTTTGTAATGAACTGTTTCAAAAATCAATTAAGCTCTGTGTGTTAATGGAAAATGAAAATCCAATGAATTGTTGAACTCTAATAGGCAATTCTCCCTGTGTAGATTTTGTCCTTCTCTAATGCTGGATGCAGAAACTAGGCTGCTTTTGTGTGTTCAGGGTTGGCTTTCACCTCTTTCCATCTGAAAAGTGCCTAGTGAAAAACTGAAATCTGCTCCAAGCAAAGGTTCTCAGCAGCCTCTGAGAAGATGAGACTCTAAATATGGGTGTATATGACTTTCAGACACAGAAAACTCATAAACTCCAATTTCAAATGCTGAGGTGGGTAGGAAGAAAGGATTAGATTGGTCTTGGTTACACACTCAAGCCACCAGAATTATTGCTGATTGTTAAAACCTGACCTCCTGACAGCCAGGAGGGCAATATCCAGTAGTGATCAGTGAAGTGCCCCAGGAAATGGGGCAGACCAAAAAACCTGGCTACATGAGGGGCCTTTCCCACTTTTTCAAGAGGGTTATTGTGGTGAGATTCCAAACAGGGGCTATAGACAAATACATGGTTTCTAAAACCCCCATGGATATACAGAAAGAAGCACCCATTCTTTCCAAGTAACACTGGTAAAAGCCACTCGACATTGACATCCTAAGGTGTAGGCTGCAATGTAAGGAAAGAAGTGTGGCAAGAAGTGCAAAGTACATGCTTTCCCTTGGCTTTGCTAGATGTTAGGGAGACCTCCAGATGGACAGAGCTCTGAGGGCCTGATCATTCACACTTGGTGCATCCTCATGGGTGAGCCAGGACTTCACCAAGGACAGTAGTGTCTGCAAGCTTTCCACCCTGAGAGTGCTCCAGCCTGTGTCTGAGAGAATGTATGCTTAATTAGGGCTGCAAATTACACAGGTAAAATGAAGGCCTGCTACTTGCCTACCTTCAGTCAGAGTGGTAGGACAGGTCCAACGAAATTTCAGTCAGGTGCTGCCAAGCATTCCGGGCAGGTTGTGTGAGCTAAGGGCATGTATATCTAAAGGCATTAAATGGTTTATGTGGAGATTTTCAAAGGAATAAAATGGAGTTGGAAGCATAAATTCAAAAGCAACTGTCACCAAAATTTGCTTTTCTCTATCTTTCAGCTCTTTTTGTAACAGAAAGTTCAGCTGTAAGCACATCAGCTGGCAGGAGTTCAGCTATAGACACCAACACCAAGAATCACAACAGTACGAAGATTAGAAGTGCAGTTCAGTCTGTTTGTGCTGGCAAAAGCAGACTTAATAGTTAACCTCTTTCATCTGTTTTTCATCTCTGCAGCTGTGATCCTGGTTAGGTGTAACTTCTGTAGAAAACCATCCATGCAGTTTCTAATCTGAAATCACGAGCACAGGAACAAAAAATGTCATCAGTGCTCTGACATTCCTCATTTTACCTCCTCTTCTTTGATGAGTCAGCATTTCCTTTGTTTCAAACAGAAAGGCTTGCTGTGATAGAGCTGTAGCTCTATTTGCACTATTGGTTCTTTCCCACTGTTTGAACGTCACTTGTTTAGGATTTCTGAAGACATGAGGCTGTAAACAGACCATGAAGGATTGTCACTTGTAGATCCCAAGAGGAAAATCTCTTCTGTAGCAAACTGGGTGGGAAGATGGGCAACCAAATGTGAAAGGGGAGGTATTCAGGGATGCTGTATAGTTCTGCCAGCATCACACACAAAGGCCTGTGCATTTTGTTTACTAGGATACTCCCCTTTCAGCAGCAGAGCCTGCACTATGAGCACCTGTTTCCAACAGAAGGGACAAGCAACTTCCTGTGTAACAGGACAAAACAGGTAAGCAAAATGCCTTCTTGAGCCAAAGTTCAGTATTTTTCAAGCCACATGACTGCCTCATCCTGCTGTCCTGTCCTGTCAAGCACCCATGCAGGATTTTCTGCTGCTTTACTAATGCTAAATTACTGGGCTTTGCATAGTTATTTGAAGAATCATTAGTTTGGGGTTTTATTCAGAAATCAAGATTTAAGCATTATGCAGCCACATACACATATTTCCTTCATAGTAGTTCCAAGCTTTCCATATATATACAGTCTCACAGAGAGAGAGAGAGAGAGAGAGAACTTTTCTGGTATCACCTGCATTATGTCTCAGAGAAGTAGCAAACTGAGCAACAAAAATGACGAATTGGATTTTTTTTATGGAGTGGAACAGCTATATTCAACCATAGGAAAGCCAGAGAAGCTAGAAATTAGCTGTATCATACATATGCAACAGATGCTTATGACATTATGAAGTGTTCCAGGAGTTTGTCAGGAACAGATAAATAATAAACACAAAGTAGAAGTCGCTATGTGCTCTTATAACCCAAGATAGAAGAAGAGATCAGGAGAGATACTACATAGTAGTTTATCAAGAGTAAGGCAACACACCATTGGGGTTTACAGCTAACTTAAGAGTCAGAAAGGCAGCTTCTTCTGAGGTTTAAAATCAGAATTCATGGCACAGGCACAAGTACTAAGAGGGGAAGCATGATGAATGGGATAGATAAATCAGAAAGCATACTTTCAGGGAATATTGCAAGCTTAGCCTTTTGAATAGCAATTATGGAGAGCATGATTTTTCATTTCAATTTATGTCCTGGTAATCAATTATACACTGAGCTGGATATAAGCCCTTTTGCTGCCCCATTAGAAGAAAACAAGCAAATATAATAAGGATTCTGAATGCAATGAGTTCTCTACCTCTCTTTTCTCTACCTTTGATTCCAGTTATCTGAGATAACCATGGAATTTTAACTTGGAAGAAAGCAAACTTGCTATGCACAGTGAGAATGACTTTATTATAGCGTCAGCCTTGCATAATTTTTAGTTCTACTTGTCCTTGCAATCATTCCTCTGGCTTAATATGCCTCGTGAGAGATCTCAACACCAAAAACCATAATATATCCCTAACGCTAAATTTTTACCTGTCACCTACAGAAGCAGGAATTAAACTGAAAGAGGTTTCTTGATTCCTGCACATCATAGTGGCCTGAACAAGTTCTGTGTGGTTCTGTGCAAGCATCTTCCTCATACTGTGATGACAGAGGAGGGGTTAGCTGCTGCACACTCCCATCCCACCATGGCTGCACCCAGCTCTGTCTTAAAGTATTTATATTTTGCAAAATCACCCATCAGCCAGTGTTAGTGTCAGTACAAGAACATTAACACTTCTGATCTGTAAAACATTTTTCCCCAAGGATCTCCCTGCCAGTTCAGTTCTGGAATGAGTAGTACAGCTGAGGGAGGCACAGAGAAGAAATGCACTGCCAACGTGCCAGACTACCACCACTCACTTCACGTATATTAATACGTGGCCATCAGCTTTTGGTGCCTCAGGCCACCTCAATGCTCCAGAGAGTGGGAAGTACAAGAGCAAGTTTGAATCAGGGCTAAGGATGAGCTCCAGGATGGCTCCATGAGTCCAAGGGTACCTGTGAAACACTTTCTGTCAGCTCTACTTGAGAGCTTCTCTGGAAGCTGGGCTACACTGAACTGGAGAGGCAGCAGACATGTGGCACTTGCACACTTACGACCCGTGGAGTTGTCTACTTTACAGTGCAACCAGGATGAAGGTTGCTGCCGAATGCCATGTGCTGCTTTGTCCTCACAGCAGCATAAACCAAGATTCCAAGCACTAAAAAACTGAAAAATATTTCCCCAGCCCAGCTCAGGATTCTGGGAGCAATCCTCAGAATCCACTGGGAAAGGGTATCTCGGCCTCAGGTTTGATTTGGTAAGCAGCTGTAGCCATGCTCTGCTGAGATGGGCTTGCCCCAAGCCAGAGTGCAATGAGAGCAAGGCTGGCTGTTTCACCACCTTGGCTACTTAAATAGAGTACTAAGTCACAGTACTGCCAACAAACTTTAAAATCCAGCTGGCTACAAATAACTGATTTTGAAGGATGCTAATAAATAGGAGAATTGTCCTAAATTTCTCTTTTTCTGTGCAAACTTGAAAGGACAGAAATTGTTTGACCCAATAAATGTGTAAGCATGGATTCTGCTGTTGAAGATATCATTCATAGCAGAGTTAGTAGATTATGAGGGTTGCAAAGCGTACAAATAAAAGTCTGTTTCATATAAACTCCAGTTGTGTAATTCAGCTGCAGGTCCAAGATGCAAACTACAGCCTTTTTCTCCTATGCTGACCAGCAAAACAAAAAGTATAATCATGTTTTTGATCTACGCTGTGTCTCCATTCATCCATCAGATACCTAATTCCATCGTCTTCAAGTTTTAGAGTTTGAAGCTCTCTTCCTTCCACAGGAGCTCAGTGAAGTCTGAGAGGGAAGAGATTTTAATACAAGCACCATTTTTTTCATATATCCCATCTGAAATGAGCTTATGAGGAGTTTGTATGCATTATTCATCCCATATCCTGGCTAGAATTAATAACACATCCATTGCCTCTGATACCTTATCAGTACAGAGTTGTTCAGCTGTATTGCATTTAGGTGGAGTAATGTACACATCCGGGTTTACTGGCTTGAGAACAAGATGTGAGTTTTAAGGCTCAAACATCACGGGAATTTCTTCTCAAAGTTCCTCAGTTTCCCTGGGCAACGCTGTCCCTCGTACATATGTCTTCATTTGGCCTGGTTTCATTTCTACACGTTCTTCTCACTGCCCGACTAAAGGAAGAACAAAAGTCTATAAATCAATGACATCTTCACTAGCCTCGTTTTTGCTATTTCTTTCCTCTTGAAGCAGCAGCTCATCCTGTGACTTTCTTACCATCCTGTGACTTTCTTACTTCTCCAGCTTTACCAGCTTCAGAGTTCTTCACTACACTTGTACTAATTTCCTTTAAAATGACAGCCAATTGGAAATATGAAAATCACTACTGATTGCATAAATAAGCATTTGTACTGCAGTACACAGGTCTTTAGCAAAACCAATCTTGCATGGATTTACATACATCTCATAGCTTTTCAGGGCAAAGAACCTGTAATTTGGCACAAAGTAGTTCCCCTATTGTGGAGTGGCATTTATAATGACAGTATTAGGTAAATAACTCAGGCATCCAAAGACAAAATTCATCCCTTAAGGTCATGATCTGGATTAAAGTAAGAAAATCCTGGAGAGAGTTTAGAAATTATAAAGCAAGGAAATGGATTATACTAATCAGTGAATTCAGTGACTTTTGTGGTCTGACAGATGAAATGCAGGTAGTATTTTACATTCTGTTATTACTCTCAGTGTCATCTGACTTTATTAGTATATTGACAAGGTATGTATGTCCATTGCACATTGTATAGAAGCAGGGTTATACAGACAGACAACTATTTTCTACAGAACAACTTTTGCATAGCTCTGATGTACAATTTATATATAAATAGATAGGCATATTAAACATATTTGCTGTCAGGGCTTAGTCCTGCTTATGGCCTCAAATCTATTTTTTTCTCAGATTAACAATCTGGGAAAATCTTTCTCAGGCAGCAGCCCTGAGTGGAGATCACAATTCTCAGTGAAGGCTGGTTACTCACAGGGCCCGGTGAGAGGGTTCAGCACTGTCCCCACCTACCAAAGCCTCATCTTCACTGGCTTCCCATACAGACCTAGCAAGCTCACTCAGGATTGCTTCTGCGCTTGTAGCCCCTGGCTGTGCCCTGCACAGGCAATGTGACTTTAACACTTGTCCGGAAGCAACAGAGCGCTGTGCTCTCCTCCAAGGCAAATGCACGACAGCCTCAAGAAAGTGCACGAGTGCAGCTCTTCTGCCTTCAGGCTTGAGCTGCCTGGTACCCAGCCAGAGCTGGGAGAGCACAGAGCTGCAGCTGCACCTATGGAATAATGTGATGCTGTTGAGTCAGGGATGGAAAGAAAGGCTCCAGTCTCCAGGTGGATCAGAAGGCAAAAGCATTTAATGAAAGTAGCGGGTCTTTTATAATGTGACTCGCTAAGGTGATACTAGATTGGTCTCAAAGTAGAAACATCTCACACTATTGGTGAGCTGTGAATAGCCCACTGTGGAGAACCATATCTATAACAGCTACAGAGAGAGACAGATAATAATTGTTTTAATTCTTCCTCTAAGATTCCCAGGCTCAGCCTGGGAGAAATTATCTCTGTTCTTTCTTCGACTGAACTGAGAATATCCTCAATAAGGAACCGTTCAGGACTGTGCTGCTGCCAGAGACTGGAGACACATTTCTGCCAGTAAAACTTGCAAGGCATCAAAACATCTTCTTCCATGGAGGCCAAGAGAAAATTGATGACCAGCTAGGATCCTACATCACATCTGATAGCATCTATGTGGTGGATAGATCTCATTTCTATAATATCAAAGATCAGCATGGCACTAGTCCCAGTGAGCTCATCCTGCCTGTGCTGCAGTATCTTTATAGTAGATGTACTCATGGAGAATGAGGGAGGAGGCCTAGCCTAAATTGTCTGTATCTGTTCTGATATCCTTGTCCCTGAACCTGAGTGCTATGCAAAGATCATAAGTTCCTGCCCATAAAACCATGATATTCAATGTTTAATTGAATAACAGAACAGCTCTAAAAAGACATACTTTGCTGCCTGAGGAGAGGCTGCATGTGCTGGCTAGGTCAGACTGATGAGAACTGAGGTACATTAGTTCAAACTCTTGCTCTGAACCAGTGATGACATTTCCTCCTGGATGGGATGCCCTGCTTCCCACTAGCAAATTATGCAATGGGTGAATGCTGCTGTTATTCTTTGGCTTTGTATGAAACCTGTACCTAAGCAACAGGAAAAGAACATAATGCCTTAAAAATATAATTAAACCTCTAATAGGTGAATGGGGAGACCTGGATCCTGGTTCCTATTTCAGGCAAAACAGAGTGTCCCCTGCAGACTTCTCAGTCCCGTGGTCAGATATTGCTTACAGCTTCACTTTCCCTTACAGGGAGACGGGGATGAACCCTGAGTTTCCAGATCCTTCTGACAGCTGGGATTTGGGGCAACCCCAAGGGATATTGCTACATCATTGCTTTTGATGATAAAATGCTGTGTTTTCCTAGAAACATCCCTAGTGATGGGTACTAAAGTGTGTAGCTGTGCTTGCGCAGGAGGCAAGTCCCAGGAGTGACGAAGCCATGCAAGAGGCACAAGTCAGTGCTGGCTCCTGCACATCCCCTCTTCAAGTGCCACTGGGAAAATCCACACCTTGAGTGGGACACTGTGCATGGGTTTTTTACCCTAAAGCAAGCACTGACCAAGGCACCACCTCCACAAGACAGAGAGGAAAGCCATGCAGTAAATTAGTGCACCAGTTCTGGCTCAGCATGATGGCTGCAGAGAAAGCTCAGGAAGCCATAAAATAAAGATGCCATGAAATAAATGGAAAGATTATTTGTAATTAATTGCTCTTATACAGGATGATGTAAAGCAGGCTTAAAATTACAGAGAATTAGTCTGGCAATTGTAGATTTCGCACACACTGTCATGGTTACTTCAAAACTGTCTATATACCACACTCTAACAGGCTTAAAGGAGTTGAAACAGAACTTTTAAATCATTTGTGTTATAAATAAAGGAGGCTATTTGTAGTAATAATACTTTTGATGAAGGGTTCAGAGTCAAGTGATACATGTGATTGATGTCCGTAATAATTGCCCACTTCTATAATCCTTCCTCACCCGAAAGAGTTTTACATTTTGGATATTATTAATATTCAGACAAAAATAACTTGTGGGCAATATCATGTCCTGAACATGGTGGAGAATTAATCTATTTTTGTAAAACTGTTTGAGAATGATGGATACTTTTTTCTGCTCGAGTAAACACTTGCTAATTCTCTAGACCTCCCTTTTCTGCTCGTGAAAATCCAAGTCCAAATGATTTCATGGGTATTTAAAGGATGGTGTCAAACACTGAACACACCAAGATGAATTTCTCTACTTGATAAAGACCTGATACCATTCATTACATTGCAAACATTTCAGCACTGGAGTTTTATTGGGTTTTAATTTGTAAGAGAGAACATAATGAACTTAGGAACAACAAAAAATGCAAGGAAAAAATGAGGCTGCTGAAATGTAGCCATCAAACTAGACTTCAAGTGAAAATATCACACTTGTTTTTATTCTAGATAAGCAACAGGGCAGCTGGGAATAAACATGGATTGAAATTTTCTTCATCTCTTTAATGAGTTCAAATAGGCTTAACAAAGACACAGAAGAGTTGAACATTGCTGTGTACAACACGGTAAACAGATTAAAATTTTATACCTGAGCAAAAAGGGAATTTAACTATTAACTACAGCATGCAGAATAACTGATAAGTTATCACATAAACATAGCATACTCTTATTAGGTTACAGTTATTCAGATGTTCTTAATTTTCACAAAGGCTAAAGATGGAAAAAGCTCCGAGACGAGATGAGTATGTGACATAAAACCACAATGAGGAAAAGCACTTTACCACCTAGCAGCCTTTCCAGAGGATCAGAATTATCTGCTGTTTTATTATCCAGGCAGAAGCAGCAACAATTCAAAGCCTGTGGAGTTAATAACACATTAGACATTTAAGCAGGTCCTGAAAATGAAAATATTAGCAGTTTATGAAGTGCTCACAGAAGACCTGAGCCTGCATTCCCTGCCCTCAAATGCCACTTTGAAGCACTGCATTTGTGAGCTGTTCCCAGAGCAGAATGAAAGGCAGGAATCTGCAGGGAATGACTGATCAAGTCACAGGCTCGTGATTTTCTCACCAGCATAAACGCCAGTTCTTAAGGGATGACTTTTTACCCCATTCGATTGGCCAAAACCCACATTCCATTTTATGTAGAAACTTGACCTTTCTTCTCACTGAATCCAGTATTTGGGTGGGTTTTGTTTTTCTTTTCTCTTCTGTTTTCACCACCTAATCTGTTTCAAATGCTCTGGCTTGAAACAGCCTAGCACAAGTCAAAAGAAGTAACATATTTCTCTTCTTAATTCCCTTGTCTTTGCAAAAGATGCCTGTAGGAGAGAAGAGGCCTGAAAAATCTGAAGTTTAACCAACAAAGATTCTCCCACCAGACACGTTTCTTTCTCCTGGCAGACTTCTGCACTCCTTGATTTTCACATCAAATATAAAAACTACCCACTCCCATCACCAATATTCCTATGCTACAAACGAGCCATTTGCCTTCTTCCAGCAAAACTAGCAAACCCTGTACTTGTCATTTAGACTTGACAAGAAGATATGGGAGGGATGGAAGAGTTTTTATTTACCCTGTTAGAGACAGACATAAACTAAGCCTCTCCCTTTTACTTCCTTGCTGTTGTATATTTACATACTCCTGGCATCAATCAACTCCTTTCAAATCATAATACCTGCCTTGACTTTCCTGCTACTGTTCTTTCACCATTTATGAATAAAACTACGCATTGAAAATGCATGTACCAAAATGGGTTCATCCCTTTGTCCACAACATATTCATTTCTTCTTTACAGTCAGACATCTTAGACATTGGTAGGTTGTGTGAAAGAGTCCCCAGGGAACTGAATCCTCTTGGCTTCTAGCTTCTTCCTGGCTTTGAAAGCTGCTGATACTTCAGGGTGGATGGAGTCCAGCCGCTGCTCACACTGGAAGGCCGTGAGGAAGGCCGTCCTGTAGTTGTTGTTCATCCAGCCATAGAGGAGGGGGTTAGCAAACGTGGAGCACATGGCAATGACATGGAACACCGTGTAGATCAGTTTGTACTCTTTCAGGTCTAACACCTGACTGTCAATGTCACTGACCAGCTGGAAGGTGTGAAAGGGCAGCCAGCTGACAGCGAACACCACAACCACGCACACCAGCATCTTGGTGGTTTTCCGGCGCCGGTGGTGATAGTGGTCGTTCCCCGCCCCGGGGCTGACGTGGTTCTTGAGCTTGGTCCAAATACGGATGTAGGCATAGGAGATGACTGCCAGAGGCAGAACATACTGGATCAGGAGCATGGAGATGCTGTAGATGGTGCCATAGTTGAGCTGCCCCTCCCCTGGCCACTTCTCAGAGCAGACCACAATCTTGAAGTCAGGAATGATCTCAATCAATGAGTACTCACGGAAGATGGCCAGAGGACTTGCCAACAGGGCACTGACTGCCCAGGCAACTCCTATAATCAGGAAGCTGATCTGCTTAGAGATTCTGCTTTCCAAGTGGTATACGATGCAGCGGTGACGATCCAGAGCGATCACAGTCAAAGTGACAGTGGACACGTGCACAGCAAGGGCCTGGGCATAGGGCACCAGGTGGCACAACACCGGGCCCAGCTTCCATTCGCCCAGGAGCGTATAAACCAAAGTGAAGGGCAGGCACAGCGTGTTCACCAGCAGGTCAGCCACTGCCAGGTTGGCAATGAAGAAGTTAGTCACTGTGCGCATGCTCTTGAACTTGATGATCACATGGATCACAAGGGAGTTTCCGATCACTCCCAGCAGGATGATGGAGCAGTAGGCAAAGATGAGAATTATCTGTACTTCAACAAGTGTTGTGCTGTCCTTCAGTTCTGGTTTAGGGTCCAGAGCCAATTCGTTGAGCGGTGTGGTGTATCTTGTCAAGTACAGCTTAGTGAACAGCTCCATTTTCATTTCATCTGTCTGGTTGTCCTCACCTACTGCTTCCAGGGGCCCCATCCTCGCAGCAGCCTGGTCTGAGCCACAGAGCTGCCCCTGAAAACAAAACAGCACAAGAACAAGTGGAGAAATTGGTCCACATGGGTTAAGACAAGAAGCAAAGAGCTAAAGCTACATGCTACATTGCAGGATTAAATCTGTCCTAATATATTTGAATTCTCTTGCCCTTACATTTTGAAGGCTGATCCAGTAATATTATCTAGGCACGACTCCTGCTGAAAATTGGAACAGATTTCAAAAGCATTCCAAAGACAAAGTTTGCCTAAGTAAATGCAGAAGGATTAAGATCCTGCTGGGTAGCATATCATTTTTTTTACAATCCACTACATAAAACTAGTGCTTATTTAGCACAAAACTTCCAGTAATATCTATGGGAATTCTACATGGAACAGCACCATCCAGACTGTTATTAGCATAATAATCTTCCAGCTTTTCCTTAATGAAAAGTGTTTCCTTTAAATAGTAACTAAATTCTTACAGGTTTAGTGCCCTTCCTTAACATCAGTGAACTAATTGCTGGGATCTTTCTTTAAGAAACTTTGTTTTACAATAGTTTGTACCATGAGGCAAATAAAAAATACCACGGAAACAGAATGGAAATAATAGCATTTCTTTGAAATGACTGCATAACTCATTCATGCTGAAATCAATTCAAGAAACAATTGAAACACAGTTATACATGATATTTCCTTTCTGTGTGATGTTTCAGAAAACAGAGCTCCTTGGAGGCTGCCAATCAGGCATTCATTTCTGACTGCAGTCATAGCGAAGAGCAAATCATTCCCCTGCTGAAGTCAGTAAGAATTTCACCACTGGCATAAAAATCACTATTTTTTCCCTTCCTTACACAGGCTGAGCCAAAATCTGCGCTACCCTAAGACCTCAGTCAGCACAATATATGAATGGTTTACAGTCAGTTGCTGACTTGGACTTCAGTCCAATGTAAAAAAGTACATGTCCCCATGAAAACTGCCCAGAGCATGGAGGGCATGCTAACCAAGAACCTGGCCTTTCCTTGGCCTGGGAAAATAATAAGAAATTACCAGTGCCAAGCAAACTTACCAATAAAACACCACTGTTCACCACCAAGGGCAATGGCAACGCTGAGTTACTCACTCGACTTCCCCGTTCATTATTTTCCCTAAGGAAAGCAAGTGTAGAGAAGAAATGTCACTTTCTTGCCATTGAGTGTTACACATAGCTTAGCCCTTCTCGAATTCAAGTCTGCCTAAAGAAACAGATATTGCTGTGTTTGGATGAACATAGCTCTTAAAAAATTCTTGTCCTTTTTTCATCAGCTCCATTCAATTCCTTCCATCTTCAGAGAAATATTTCAGAGGAACAGAGGTCCCTTTTCATCCCTACCTCTGTTCCCAGTAACTATCAGTGAGTGACATCCTTCAGTATGGTTTCCAAACTGAGAAAGGAGTGTTGGCTACCAGCAGGAGACTGAACCCTTTTTGCTTGCTTCTATCCCGCACAACATCCCAAAGAATTTCTCAGGGCAAGCTATTTTTGCAAAAGAAGCAGATCGACTGCATAAACCGAAAGGCATTTTCCTCCCAGCTAAACAGGTCAGAATTACGCCGTATTGTTTAGTCTACATTTATTCAACAATTAAGAGTGTAAGCCTGAGAGGTGAAACACTACAAGACACATAGCTGAGATGTGCCAGCTGCTCATACTAGTGTACACCACTGATTTTAGCAGTATAATCGGTGCTCAACTATTAGCCTAAGCCTAAGGGATTCCTTATCAATACACCTTTAGTCCACCAGGTTAGAAATGTAAGAGATCCACCACAATGAGCAGTCAAGGCTATGCAGAAGTTGAGAACTATGACGAGCACTTTCCTTTGACCCATTCCTACACCTAGGAATTACTCTTCTATACATTATTACAGTAGAGATTTGGTGAGGTCCTAGGACTGTCAGATGCTTCAAAATCTCATAATTTTTTTCAGTGCAGGTAATGTCTACACAGAAGTAGAAAGGTGAGAGGGCTGACAAATACAAATTCTTTCCCTTCTTTGCCCTAAATCCAGGCAGAAGGATGTAGCTCAGCCAAAAAACATAGATTCCCTTTCTTCCCAAAAGTATTTTCACCCATTTCTCTAGTTCCTGACTTTCTGTTGATTCCTTCTTGCAACTCCTTCTTTTTAGCAAAGCCTTCTATTGCTCTGACACTTTTATTTTATTTGTTACTGCCCTATTCAGGCTGATGAAAGATGCTTTGGTCTTGTCAATAAGACAAAGCTGAGGGAGAAAGAAAGGACAAACACGGTTTAAAACAGAAATGAGCTCATGTGTCATCAAGTGATGAAATAAACTGGACAAGTTTGACATGGTCAGTGGGACAGTTATGTGGGCAAAATATCAATTGCTTTCAAAAAATGGGGATAAAACTGAGGTGACACTCCAGGTAGTGTTTGACAGGAGCCTTTCTGCTCTTTTTGTGGGATAAAGTCTCCAGGTGATAGCATTTACTGGCACGCTTTGCATACTGCACCACACTGGGGCTTTTTTCCCATTTTTTCCCTCCCAGCAGCCAGATCCTCATGGTCAGGCACCAAATTGCGTCTAACTTTCGGCCGAGAAAGGCCCAACGAGGATTTACATGGGTTCTGAGAGCAAGTAAGCAAAAAGGGCAGAATACGTGATTACATTAGCGAGCAGCATTCCCATCAGGACCGCAGTGCCTGCGCTGGGGAAGGGGCTGGAGTTGCCGGAGGCGCAGCCGGCAGCAAACGCGCCTTTCTCTGGGATGCGGCGCCGCTTCCCTCCCGCCCCGCGCCGCGCTGTTCCCGGGGGAAGATACCCATGCCGGGGGGGAGACACCCATCCCGGGGAGGCAGACACCCATCCCGGGGGGGAAGACACCTATCCCGAGGAGGGAGACACCCGTGCCCGGGCGCTGCGGGGATCCCGCCGCCGCGCCGTGCCGGGAGCGCCGCTCCGTCCCCCTTCCCGTTCTTACCTTCCTCTCGCCCCGAGCCCGCGAGCGAGGCACGGCCGGCTGCTGCCCCGGGAGCCGCTGTGCCGGGGCAGGGCAGGGCAGGGCAGGGCAGGCGGGGGAGCGGAGCCCCTCGCTCCGCAGCGGGTTCCGCCGCCCGCCTCGGCTCCCGCCGCTCTCCCCTCCCGGGCGGCGGGGCCGCAGCGCCGCTCGCCCCGTACAAAGTTTGGAGGCGGCGGCGGCGGCCCCCGCACGCCGGGAGGGCGGCACGGGCGGGGCGGCCCCGCCGCCGGGGAAGGGCTCGGGCGGGGCGCGGCGCCGGCTCCGCCCGCCGGGCTCCGGGCTCCGGGAGCGGGGAAGGCGGCGGGCAGCGCGCTCGGGATGCGCCGAGCCCGGGATGCGCCGGCCGCACCGCGCTCGGGATGTGCCAGCCGCAAAGAGCCCGGGATGAGCCGGCTGCCCCGCCCGCGGGATGTGCCAGCCGCACCGAGCTCGGGATGTGCCGCCCCGCACTCAGGAGCCAGCGGCGGCAGTGCCGCCGGCCTCGGGTAGGGATTTGGAGAAAGAGGGAGTCATGCCAGACCCGAGCGGGCGTACGTGCCGCACACCCGAGCCTGCTTCCTAGCTTTCCCAGTGCCCGAGACGCCTTCTGGGGCAGCATAAAGAGGATGCCTTTGCTCCGAACAACTGCTGAAATCCTTGCTGACAAGCACCGCGGCTTGCACAGATTTTCTGATCCTCAGATGTGGCTGTTGCCAGAGCAGGTGTAAGAATGAATAAAGCATTTACAGATTCTGTCAAGAACAAAATAAAACATTTCATATTTATTTACAGGGCTGGAAAGGCAAACACAACAGCTGCTGCTCTTATTTTGTTCTATACCAATAACCTTTCAAAACAGCTCTCCTGCCAGCCAGCTTGACAGAGGACTAGTGCCAGCCAGCATTGCTGTGCCTCTGGTAGGGGCCAGCTGACATTCAAGGGACTGTTTCCTCAGTGTCCTAAATCTGGGGGACCTGATTTACCAAAACGTGCTTCAGCCCTGGTTGTAATTCCCTAGAATAGGAAACTAGGAGACTTTGCTTTCTCTGTGGCTGATAGCACTGATACTTAAACAATTTTCTTTCCAAACCTTGCAGAAGCTGTTCTCCCGAATAAGAATACTCCTTTACTTCCTGTCACTTAGGTAAATTTGCATTCATACTTAAGGTAGTTTCAGGGATCAGCAACATTTTCTTCCCTTTTCTGCCCTCTTTTTCTTTGAAAGGAGACTTGGTACAAAAGCACTTCCCTTGTCAAAGGTAATGCTCAATAAATAATATGCCCTTATCTACAGCAGAGAATGTTAAGGGAGCATCAAGAAGTAACTTCAGTGATTTAGAATTGTTTTTGAAATTCAAAACATGTCCTGAGAACCCCCTTGGATCTTTACTAATTCAGGCTATCTCTTCAGGAAGGGCCTTGCTCTTAGTCCTTCAGCAGTTCTGAGGCTGTTAATGGAATGCCCCTAGCTTATTGCAAAATAGATTTCTTTGATGACTAAATAAAGAGACAGGAGTTTCAATTCTCCTACCCCTGTTTATTCATTTCCCAAGTCAATCCAATCGTAGGATTTATTTTTTGATCTCTCAGCAGACATAAATGCATGCCATGAGTTTTAGTAATTACTGCACTTGTACAATACATGTCTATGACAGCCTGAAATCCTTTCCTTTCCTTCTCTGACAAGTAGTCAGCAGAGGCTTTCCACTGATCTCGGGTGTTGCTGTTTTGCCCTACTCTGCACATTTCTTCTAACTTAACATTTCTAACTTAGACTACTTCTAATGTCTTGAGGGTATAGTGAAATGCTACAAATCTCACTGATCTGCCCACCTCAGGATTCCATAGCTAAGGGAAGGCTGTTGTTTACTTACACTTCCAGATTCCTGGAAGAAGTCAAGAAGTGCAATTTCCTATAGGTTGTTTTGCTGGTAAGGGCTGGCTTTCCATGCTAGAGAAAGAAGGTGTTATTCCCTGTTACAAGGCAATTCTGTGTTCAGCACAACTGAAATGTTTAATGGATATGCATTTCTAATAAAAAACAGCATTTTTTTATTGCTTGTAGAAGAGTGGGATTTAATGGCCCCATAAACACTGCCTTGAACCAAAAGCCATGAAAACACTAACATCAAGGGCAGAAAGAGTCAAGTAGCAAATGGGCTGTTCAATATGAAATGAGCTGCTGGGTGATCACCTCCAAAGCAACTGTGGATACTTTCCAAACCAAAAAATCATGATAAGCCATGAGTCATTGAATCACAGAACAATGTGTTGGATGGAACTTCCAAAAATCTTCACGTCCAGCTTTATCAAATCAAGTCTAGATGCAGCAGGTTGTGCCAGGCTATGCCTCCTCTCCAGGAGAGTTTTGAGTATCTCTGAGTGAGAGATACTGCCCTCAGTGGGGAGGCCATCCTGCCAACAACTCTCAAAGTAAGACTTCTTTTTTTTTATCAAATCAGACTTTCCCATGTTCCAGCTTGTTCTAAATGCATCTTGTCCTAGCCCTATGTTCCTCCCAGTAGTTGTGAACAGTAGTTAGATTTCCATTCAGCCTTGGCTTCTTTGAGGCTGAACAAAACTCGGTTCCCTCAACGCCACTTTGATTGTTATGTAACTCAGCCTCAGTCATCTTGGTGTCTCTTTGCTGCACTTATTCCAGCCTACCAATGTCTTTCCAGCACTAGGAGCCCCTAACTGAACCCAGATGTGACCAGAGATGTGGTCTCACAACTGATAAAAGGAGGGGAATAGTCACTTCCCAACCTGTTGGCTACGCTCTTGCGATGTCTGGATATGGATTGTAAAGTTAGACTGTGCAATCTGACTTGCATTAAATAAATGAGCCACATGAACTTTAAATCTCAGCTTCCTATTTAAGGCAAGTCTATAAATGAGCTTTTGCTGTGAATATGTATATGTACTAAGATGAAATTAGATAACATATCTTAACAGCTTGGGAAAAAAGGCTGTTGGATTTATGTTTTTTCTGCTGTAAATCCCACTTAGGGAGGTATGGCAGGGTGTAAGAGATCCGATTTACGTAGTTTGCCTCTGGCAGTCTCTGTTCAACTCTCTTTACTGTTAGACAATTGTCTTGTCAAATTCTGTCCAACATGCAGGTTTTTTTCCGATGGAACAATTAACATTTATGCCAGCTTCTCCTAAGTTTACCAGCTCTCAGGAGCAAAATAAAGGTCTGCATGTAGTGCCCAGACTTGAAGCAGTAATGACTTTTGTTTGAATCACAGAACTAGGAAAGAGTTGCCAGTCCTTGTCCATTAACTTGTCCAACATCAGATTTGCTGAAATGGCAAATAAGGCAAATATTCCCCTTGTTGATGAATATCAACAAGAAAAGGCAGCAGCTGTCCCATCTCCTGTCCCCAGACAGAATTTCCCTTCTATTATTTACTGTGAGGGTTGAATTTAAAAAAACCACTGCCCCTTGATCACTGACCTTTAAAAGCAGTGCTATGCTGCATGCCACTCAATCAACCCAAACTCTGCCAGTCCTTACTCACACAGATTTTCCTGGAGTGAGTCAGATTTCAGGGATTTAAGTGTTCTACATAGCATGGAAACTACCTCAAAAATAAAATGGAAAAATAAAACCCTGATAAATGACCTTGAGAAAAAATATCTGTGATGAATCTGTTATATGGTACCCACACAGAGATCATATGGTGTAAAATTATATAGGAAAAAGACTTTTCTTACTTAAAAGGTCAGAAGAAAAGTGTTTCAATAGCTAAGGAGTGAATTTTCTACTTAAAGAGATCCGTAAACATTTTGCCATACAGTTATAAGCTGCTGTTGTTCCCTTTGCTCACAGGTTTAATTCTACTTATTTCTCTTTTTCAAAGCAGTAATATAACTGTATGCACAAACACACATCATCAATCTGCCTTAGAGGTAAATACAAGTCAGCAGGTAATGAGAGGTATTGGTAGGTATGTATAAATAAAACTTGGAGCTGCTAACGGCAGTACTTCCCAGCTAGTGCTGGTTAAACAAACAGTTGGGTGCATCTCGTGCAAAAATGAGTGTGCCAAGGGCTCAGTTCAACTGGCTGTTTGCTCACAGCCTGCGACTGAGTTCAGCACTGTTTCCACACCAGGCAAGACTGCAGAGCTGAGCACTGCGTTTCAAACCCAGCCTTCCCAAATCACCCAGTGCGTGGCATGCACTTGTTTCACTCAGACAAAGTCAGCACCATAAAATCAAGTAGTTCATCCAAGAAGTGACAGCTTTAAAGTTGCCCATTTAACACCAGCACATATCTATTTGTATTTACATACTTGTGGCACAGTCTGTAACTAACTAGTGCTGTGTTGTGTCTGTATAAGTTGGACTGTCCCGCTCCCCCTATCACGTAATGGTTCTCCCCTCCCTCCCTTGCGCTGCCAGTTATCCCAACTCCTCCCCAGTTGCCTTGGAGATTAATGTATCCTTTCTCAAATCCCTCCCCGGTGCCCTGTCCACCACTCAGCGCTCCCACCCTTCTCTCTAGAACTCTCCAGAACCTTCCAGCTGGAGCATCGAGTGATTGGCTCAGGGGCCGGGGCCCCCCCTCAAGTTATCCCCATTGGTGTTCTCCCTCAGTCAATCTTTTGTATCCCGCTCTCCTCTGAAACCCCATTCGTCCAAGGACTGACTCCTCCCCTGTTTCCCTCCCTCCTTATAAGCTGTTGCAACTTCCCCCTCTTTCGCTTCGGCCGTGGGTGCCTTCTGAGGCCTAATAAAGCTGGGTTCACCCCAGCTGGAGAGGGCTCTCTTTTCTGCGGGCTGTAGCCATAAGCCAAGCCACGTCCTACTACAGGGTAGCGCTGCTGTCAGAGCGCAGGGCGTTTGCCTTAGGTGCTGTCCCGAACCTCGGAGGCCGGGATAGTGCTCCCCTACTGCTAGTGGTGCTGGATAGCCAGCCGGGACGTCTGAGAAGGACCATCTTCCTCCAGCTGGACCGCTTCAAACCAGACACATTATTTTTGTCTAAGGTCCATGGCTGCATTCCCTGTTCCCAGACGCAGTGAGCGTCTTCTTGATATTTCTTTATATTCTCAGTATGTGTTTTGCCATCTTATTCCTCCTTTGCTGACATGCTGTCCTTTCTCTAGAGAGAATATAGAAATCGTCATTTTTTCACAGGATTTCCTGTGCTGTTTTATTTACTAGATCTCAATCTGAATACTCAGCCTTTATTATGATCTATTTTCTGTCATTTGAATTCAAAGACACTGGGCAAAATTTAATAGGATTTGAAAATACCAAGAATAAACCGTTTCACTTTTTTGTTTTGTTTTTTGGGGGGTTTTTGGTTTGGTTGTTTTTTTTTTTGTTGTTGTTGTTGTTGTTCCTTAGATTTTACACATTTTTTTCCTTTTTTTTTTCCTTAATTCAGCTTCTTTTTTAGTAGAAAAATTTCTGTAAACTGAAAAATGTAACATGGAAAATGATACTTCATTAGCTTATTGAAAGCTTGGTGGACAACTAGTTGTTGCTATTTCTGAAGAGGATTTTAGATATTCTCGAGGCAAGCATGCTCTGTTTATTTTACAGTACTCATCACAGAGAATAGATTCTCACTTACAGCTCAAATATCACACACACTTCAGTCCTCAGTTTCTGGTAGTTGGGAAAGCAATGAATCTCTAAATGTTTTCCAAAAAGTGAGTCAACTGTATCTACTTGCTGTATCCTTGTTTGCATGCCAGTTAACTTCTAATTCTAGAGATCCTTGGCTGTGACAAGAAACAATACCAGTCACCCATTGCTTTGTCTAAAAGTTAGTCTTGTAACAATTTTTAGGTTATGTATGTTCTTAAAACTGAATCAGATGCTTTTCAGGCTCAGTTTTTGATTTGCTGATATCTGTGCAGTGTTGAATGTGTTGTCTTTGGGACAAACAGAACTAAGTTTGAAAGATAAAAAGCTTTCAAATATGTGTTCCTTTCTGTCCAAGTTACAGATCTCAGAATACAGAAAATTGGTCACAAAGTTTGCACACATTCTTTCCTCCTTGTAGAGAGTGGCTAGAGCATATAGCTGACTACACACTACTCTGAAATATATTTTAGTGAGCTTATTTCTCAAAAATATCCATATATTTTGGAAGGGGGGTTTTGTTACCATATGCTACTCTTTTCATGACAAACCCTTTTCATCTTGCTCTTAAGCCCAAGGAAATGGGTCTTCTTTTAACCTTGCTCAGCCAGCCTTCATTAAGATGAAGAAGATTGCTGGTGTGGCTGGCATTTAGGTACTGAAGAGATGCTCCGCAGAATCAATATGGATAGAGTAACCTATCAGAAATTTAATTATTTTGATGAATAATGGCATCCATGAATGAAGACAGCCCTTTTGATAATGATGTCTGATACATAATGCCATGTAAAACACATCATATTTGTTGTGAGCATAAATAGAAGATGCAATTAAAAACAGTTTCCAGTGAAAATTTATGAAAATATCATCTTATATAAATAAATGGTTTTTTTCACTCACTAAGACACAAAGTGAATATCTTTCTCCCATGTTGCTGAAAGTAAATTAATTCTTACAAGTTTCTGCTCACTATTTCAGTAAACTTTCCCACATTTACACAGAATTTGCAGGCTGTTCTGAACCCCTCATTGGCTTCATCCAGGTTCATTCTGTACCTTTATGCAGCATTTTATGCAATAATATCTTTTGGGAAAAATACATAGCATTAAATTAATGGATTTCCTTTGTAAGTATTTCTTATCCACGAGAAATTACTTTAATTGCTAAAGAAGTGGAAAAAGACTACAGTCCATAGCTTTTATGACTCATTTTAAAAAGTGAAGTAGTTACTGTCTCATTTGTGCACTCTGTCACAATTTTGGAACTTCTGAAGGACTAAATTGTAGGCTAAATCAGCAAACCTGTACACCCCCTTTCTTGAACTGTAATTCTATGACTCAGACGCTAACACACAGAAATGCTGGGAAGTTTCAACTGTTTCCTCTTCTTCCTTGCTGATACTTTCTATTACAGGTGTCACACCTTCTAGTGTAGTGAAACTTCAGTGCCTCACTTTTGACTGACAGCATTGTTTGGGAACAAGCTAAGCTTGTCAGCCTATCTTCCTCATAAGGTTGAAAAGTGCTCTGATCCAAAAGGTCTGCCTCCCACTCAGAACTGAACCGGCACTTTTCTACATGAACTCCGTTTGCCTTTGTTAATTGCATGTGATTCCCACCCACATTTCCCAGAGAGTGATGGCATCTGAATTGCTAGGGGTATTTCAGGATGGAGGAGAGGGAATGGGAAGAGGCTTGGGGAAAAAAAAGTGGGTAGGGGTTTGGCATGATTCTGTGATTGCACACAGGCAGGAGACCAGCGGCAGCCAGAGCACCCTCTGTGCACACAGCTTATCCATCCTGCCCAGCTTCAGCACAAAGGAATGTGCCAGCTCCTGCTTTTCCAGAGCAGCTGAAAGCCTCCTTCATGCTCCACTGAAATTCTGCTATCATTCCCTGAAGATCTATTCCCTTCACACTCCACGTCTGCCTTCCTTCAGCAAGAAGCTCTTTTTGCAGATTGGAGTGGGGAAGATTGAACTGCTCTTCAGCATCACCTCCCTGTCCTGCAAGCTGCAGCCTGATCATCTCAGTGTCCTGGGGAATGGTAAGACACATATTATCCCCCCAGAAAAGCAAAAACATCTCAAGAGGCTGTGTGTGGCTGGCTGTGGTGGAGGTGTTTGGATCTGAGATTGTTATCCTAGACTTCTTTTAATGTCAAGAGAGACCTACTTATTATAACCAGTGGAGTTTAAAACTTTATTATGTTGGGTTGGATGCATTGCACCCTGAACACAATCAGCTGTTTCCATGACCTTCTTCAACCCTAGTGGAAACCTCAGCTGGTTCTTTGTACACTGTGGGTACCTAAACTCAGTGAAAGGAATTCCACCTGTCACTAGTGGTACCACAAGGATGTGCAAGTGTATTTTCTCCCCATCAGTATCTGGATTGAAATCTAGCATATGGGTAGTTGTTCCCCAGATCCTCAGTGAAGTTTAAACACATAGTGTCCATTGATTTCAGGTACAAGAACTATACAGGGTTGGAGCCTTAATGCTTTGCAGATTGTATAAAATTTGTCCTCATAGACAGTCTGTATGATATTCTCTTTCTTGTTCACAAATACTTGGGAAGGCTTCCCTGAATGCAGAAACTATCCGAAATACCTCTCCCAGACAAGTTCCACATATGGACTTGTTTTTTGTAAATATCCTTTACTGTGTTACAGGAAAAAATTCCTATCTGGCAAAAATAGAAAGAAAAAAAAAAAAAACCAAAACAACAGTTGTTTTAATCTGTAAACCCATTCTGATGTCCATAAAAGTTTTTGTCATATTGGCAATCTTACACATTTTCACAGTGCATTAATTTTTCACCTTACAGATAAAGATGGTGGCAGCTTTAGATGGATCTGCCATTACAGGAAATTAATACCACATCTTCAAATCAGTGCCTTCCAGTGAAGACTAGAAAAATCAAATTTCTCTACAGATACTGTAGTAGAGTTTTGTTGAGTGACTAGAGACCACCCTGTTCTGTGTATCTGCACACAGTCTATCTTTCCCTGCCTTCTCTATTATGTACAAAAAAATCTAGTTTGTGGCTCTCACCAGCTCACCCTCCCCCTCTAGTCTGAAGTCTTCCCTGTGATTCTGGCTTTCCTCCAGCACTGATTCCTGCCAGTCATACAGGACACTCCCATACATTTCTGTCTTCTTTTATTCCTATAACCTTCCTCCCAGCATGGTCTCACCAGCAAACATTTGTACATAGATGTTATGGCTATTAACCTCTCCTCCTGAGAGGATTGGATGCACTCTTGTCTCTCCTAATAGCAGCTTTTGTTCACGGCCAAAATTGAAGAAAATGCTCTAAATGTCTGTGTGTGAGAAGAGAGATCTTCTTTATCAGTGTTATTACTTTTGTCTCTCTACCAAATTTGAGAGCAAAATTTAGGACATTGCTTCTTTATCACCTCATTTCTTCCCTCAGCAAAGATTAATTACCAAGTAGTTTTGTATGATTTTAATGTTACAGTTCTGTTCTTCACAGTGCAAATGTATCTGGCCTACATGGTGGGAAAGTAGTGAATGTAATAACAGAAGAATTATAATGAATTCGTGTGTAAATTTTGTTAGATTTTCTACCACCTTATGACATTTTAAAGAAATCATATCTATGAAAAATTCAATGGTTTAACTGATTTGCCTTTTCAGAGACAAAAGGCAGAAGCATTGCACAAATATTTTCTCCATGACATTGTATCTTATGCTGTGCAGCTAAGTATTAACATGATCAACCATGAACCTGCCCCTTGTAGAAATCCTGAAATTTCTCTAGCCTAAAAAACCCCTTGTATGTCTCCTATTTACCTTCATTGCAGCGAAAACATTACTTTTGTAAAGAAACCTGAGTAACAAATATTTTGCAGACATACTTTACAATAGAAGGCAGTAAATGCATGGGCTTGAAGACAGAAGGGCTTCACCACAATTAAATTTCTCTTTAAGCAAAGTAGTTCAAGGCTTCAGCCCCTTGCTGCAGCAGTGGCTCAGAGCAGCCACAAGCCAGCACCTCTCACCTTGTCACCTTGCAGCAGGCACATCCATCTCCAGCACCACCTTTATTTGGAGGTGTACAATATAGTTTGACTCCTAAAGAAACCTAAAATAGTTTTACTATTGCAATATTGTTTTAAATTATTATTATTTGTTAGTGAGAAATAATTCCTTTTTGTTTATGCTTCTTCATGAATTTTTACACAGCAAAAGAAACAGAACATTCCTAGTTACAAAATAATAAAAATTACGTAGTCAGTTCTCTGACTTTTTTCTGCTAAACTCAGTAGAACAGTGCAGTAATGCTATTACACATTTATAAATATGATAGCAGAGGTATAGTGCACTATAATATTAAATATTATTTCAAAATAATTCCTATGTCAAAAATAGTCATTCATTTATGGATATAAATAAAACAATTATCTGTCTTTTCATAAAAGATATCATGTTATACTGAAGAGGGTTCAAATTAGTAAAACTTTAATGTATCCAGAAATTAATAAATAATACCAAGCTTAATAAAAGGGAGAAAAAAACTGTGTTCTTAAAAATCAGGTTTATGTGATTATGCAGCAGTCTTTAGGTTATTACTATTTTTCTAATCCCAGATGAGTTCAATTGTGCTTGAGCACCAACTTCTGATGTTGTACAGGTGAATCTGCCAGTCCTACGCTGGTGAACTATTGATTGATTCCAAATCTAACCCAGATTTTTACCCAAAATTTTATACCATATACATGTCTTGTAGTTTAGAAAGCATTGGAATGGTGATACAAAAAAGGCCAATTTCAAATCAGGGCTTGGATTCTGCTACCCACATTTGTTTCAAGGAAAGGGGGCCTGACTTTGGTGTTAAGCAGTGCTTCACTGCACTCCCCACAGCTTAGAAAAGGCACCGGGTCTGAGAGAAAAGTGTCAAGATGCAGACTCCCCTTGGAGGCTGACAGCCTGCAGCTGCCTTGCCTTCTGCTTTTCATGAACAGCCTCTCCTTCTGCAGAAAACTAGTCCAAAAGGGACCAGTGAAAGTAAATGCATGAGGATCCGGGGCTGCAAAAACAGCTCCAGAGGGGACAGCCCAGAAGCTGTTCAGGGGAAGCCTTTAAGTTTCTGCTTTTCAGATATTCAGGGTCAGGGAATGGAGTTATCCACTCCAAACTTCTCTACTATTTTGGAGACTGAAATTCATTTTGTGGCTGTTGTTGAAAACTGGAGCTCTTTACTAGCTAGCTGGCCTGGAGCTTCTATCAGATGAGGTTTCCACACTGAGAAGGCTCCTGCAGGCCCTGGACTTTGTTTTGGTCAATCCAAAGCAGATATTTTTTAATTTTTTGCAAATAATGTAGAATCTTTTCCCTTAGGCAGTTTTGGTCTAAGCTTTTCCACCTTAGGTAGACACTCAAAAGATCAAGTCAATATAAAAAGAAGCCACCCTTCTCATCTTCTCACTGCTCAGAAACAGCTTCTGGCAGCCAACATTTGGATTAGTGCAGGATTTAACAGCATTTCTGTAAACAAGTTGTTGCTTTCACTGCACTAAGTAAATCCTGTAAAGGGAAATCCTGCTTTGAAGCTTTCTGAAGTTCTACAAGTTACCTACATATCAAAAATTGTATTTTGTGTGGATTTTCAACAAACTCATGATAAGATGCCTGGCAGAAAGCTACTAAAGAAATCAAGTTGCTGAAGGACTGGTGCTTATAAGGTTTGAAATCTGCCTACAGAGTCTTTGCCACTTTGCAGGATAAAGTGTAGGCAGCAGAGTATCTTAGGGAATTAGTTTTATTTAAGATCTTTATCAATGACCTGCAGAAGGAAGGGATGCAGGAGTGTGTCTCAGTTCACAGAAGATACTGAACTCCTGCAGGGAGTCAGACAACACACTGACACACAGAAATGAGCTCTAGAGAGATGATACACAGCTGAGTGAGTGCAGGAAAAAGTGGCAGATGATCCTGTCTAGATATATATAGTGAGTGCATCTAGGGAGAATAACCTAAGCCATGCTTACACACTGCTGAACTGAAAGCTGGCAGCTGGAGCTCAGGAAGGAGACCTGAGGGTCTTTGAACTCATCTACTCAACATGCAGCAGCAGCCGCCAAAAAAATGCCAACAAAATTTTGGGTGTTCTCAGAAAAGATGGTAAGAGCAAACAAAAAAATTGTCAGTGCCTGTGCATCCACATCTTGAACATTCTGCACAATCCTATTTACATGTTTTAAGAAGGACATAGAGAAATTCAAGATAATGCAGGGAAAAGCAACTAAGATGATTAAAGGGATGGAGCAGCTGCCTTCACAGGGAATCAGAGAAGGCTGGGACTTTTTATGATCTTATTCCTCCCCCAAGCTGAGTGGGATATGGTTAAGGTTTATAAAATCACAGAGGCAGAGTGTAAAGAACATACAGAACTGTTGTTTCCCAAGTCCTGTGATGCCCTCTGGGCACTCACTGAAACTTTTGGAAAGCAGTTTAAAACCTGCAAAAGAAAGTCCTATTTTGAATACCACTACTGCTCTCCCTTCTGAAATGGCACAGAAGGCTGTTGTGGAGGTGCACCTTACCAGCAAGTTAAAAAAGGAGAAAGCAGACAAATTCCAGAGCAGCAAATCCTTAAAGGGACACTAAAATGAAGAGGTAGGAACATACTTGCTGGCGTCTCTGGTGCAGTGGAGGATAGTGGAGAAATATGAGGGGGATGGACAGCAGAGAGACAGGATCATGAGTTGTCTCCAAACAGCATTTCCCCTTGCCACTGCTGGAGATGAAATGGATTATTAGTTTGACCCAGAAGGCAATTTGCTATGTTGTCATGAAAATAAGACCCTGTGCTTCTTTGCTAGAGCTTAAACCTGCCAGTTCAGAGTTATTTCCAACCATTTAATTTTGATTGCATCTCAGTAGGCAGTCAATGGTGCAGAATTTGTCAACTGGAACAACTGTGTGGTAATTATCAATGGCAGGAAGATTTTTTTGTAGTTTTGACCATGGCATTTTTTTCAGTAGAATTAAGGAAAATATGGGCTTTTGCAAAAATGAAAGGAGGTGAACAAATGTTTTAAAATAGCTATGGACCTTTTGTATAAATGTTTAGTACTTAAGAATTATGCAAATTCAGTTAAATAGGAAATATGTTGATTGAAGAGAATGAATTAGGCAAGCACAAAAATAATTATTTTTAATGAACATATTTTTAGGGCTTTGTTCTGCTGCAGTCATTAAAATTTCTGGATCAGAGTCCAGTTTCTAGAGTCGAACATTGTTCCCAGGTTTTCTGATGGCATTACTGCTGTGCTTCGCATGGTGAGCAAACAATTTTTCTCAGTAATGAGGAGTTGCTTGAATAAAAGTATTAAGCTGGGCCTAAATAATTAAAGAAAGACCAGAAGTCCTGGAGACTGTACAACCCCCTTTGCCCCCTCATCCCTTTTGGCAGAGATTCCCTCTCACTTTTAGGTTTCCATAAGTATCAAACACTGCCTTCTCCTCACTCAATCTCTTCTGCTGCACCTTTTTGTCTTTCCCTGCCCACCTTGTTCCAAATACCCCTCACAGCAGAGTGTTTCTTCACTTTCTCTGATTTCTTGTCATACCTTCTCCCAGCTCACAGAAAAGGCTGAGAATGCCAAAGAGCTCTCCACACCCACAGACTAGAGGGTGGTTTTGTGTTGGAGGAAATACTGAAAAAAATATTGATTCTGTATGTTGCTAACTGCTCCAAGGGAGGCTTAAATACTTATTTATATTCATCAGTTATCACAACCTCTGGAGGCAATTATCAGTTGCAGTTTTGGTACCACTTTACTGTATTACAATGCCGAGAGAAGACAGGCAAATCACATCCCCTGGAAATGTGCTGTGTTTGAGAAAGAGGTTGGAATAGGGGAACTGTCTATTTTTTATTCTTTTTTTTTACCCCTGGAAAGTAGGAGAGCAAATAGATAGACAGGGAAATATCTCACAGACTAATTAACTGACATTTGAACTAATGGATGACAATTTGCTCTTAATATAATTTATATTCTGTATGTCCCTATGTATAACAGCAAGAGTAAAGACCAAAATCAGTTATTACCAGTTATTATTGTTATTATTACTGCTTTTAAGTTTAATCTTCTGTTTCTTGCAGCAGCCTTAACTTGGTCTGTTGTAGCCACACACAGGAGAAAAAAAAAACCCAAAAAATTTGCTATAATTAAGGATGAGATTTTTTTTTCTATTTAAATAGGCTCAAACATCCACTGCATATTTCAAACACTGTGAAATTTAGTAGGTATTTAGAGGGTACACGAGGATGTGTTAGTTGAAATGTGGAAACAAATGAGCTGGAGATTGGTGAGGAACAATCCCTCAAGTATGAACTTTTTTGTTTTCTTGTTTGATGGGTTCTTATAATGCATTGCTGACATTGTTCCTGGACAATCAAATCATCATGCTGATCATTGATCTCAGCTGCTTAGCATTTCCCACTGCTAGCACAGAGGGATCACTACCCAGCATGTAATAAGGAATCAACATTTGAAAGCCAGGATTCTCTAAAACCTCTCACCCTCTCACAGCACTCCCTACATCACACAGTGAATTCAGCTGGAGGAACTGCAGCTGTTCTCTGTGCCTGTTTTCAGTTTCAAGAGGGACTGACTAAAGGCTGCTGAGATGCACAGTTCAACTCCTCCAGTCTGTTTTTAGTGGTTTGTTTGTTTTTGGTTTTTTTTTTTTTTGTATTTCTGGATGTTCCGGAAATATAACCATAAATCTTCCTCTGTCACAATTCCAAATAAATCATGGCATTGCCATGAAACATGAGAGAGAATACAGTTAAGCTGTCCAGGAGCAAATTCAGAGGCAGAAAAGCAGCTCCTCTAACGCTGTAGAAGCCAAAATGTTTATCCTTCACATTCTTTGCTAACAAATAGCCCTGGGATCAGCACTGACAAATACCCATTTTGTTATCCCCCAGAGAAAATTCAACAGTTTTTAAATCACCTTTGAAGGCTCACTAACCTTCAGATTCTCGGGTGTGACTGGCAGTATCCGTCACACAGGCTGCAGCTGAAACCATCATTGCAGACATCTGAGTTAGCTTACTGAAGTTGACTGGGAAGCATCTGCCCCTCACACACTTCCTGAGCTTTCTCCAGCTTTAATATCTGCATCAGTAGTAACTGGCAGAGTGCCTTAGGAAGCTGCCAAGGGCATGTGCTTTTGCATCCTTGACAGCACTACACAAGGGAGGTGGCTGGCTCTTGGGCTGCAGCTACTCATAGATCCAGTAGGTCATCCAAGACAAGACATCAGCAAGTTTCTTCCATCTCTCTGTTCCCTATCTAATCTTGATTCAGCCCGGACTGGAAATCACAGGTTGAATCCTAAGGAAAAATCAGTAGAACTCTATTATTCTTACAGTCAGATGGATTCCCCCTCCTTTTCTCTCTGTGTGAATCCTGAGCCCATGTTTTCTAAGTCTGTTGATATACATCCATTGTATGGTCAACCTTGTGTTCTTTCCTTTGATTTTGCTTTGTGTTCTCCTCTACTGCAACTGCCTTTTATCATTCTTGCTTTTACTTCAGGTGACTGAATATTTATACAGGCTTTTTTCAAACAGCATAGTATTTTTTTACATGAGCCACAACAGGATATACCTCTTTTCAGCTGATCTACTTCTCTCATAAGGTAAGATCATCTATGCATCTTGGAAAAAGAAAGAAAGGAAAGATACATCTAAAATAGCTTGTGTGGATATGGGGAAGGTAATAAATAGTTCTGTCATAAAGGACCATTAGCCAAGCCAGCTGTGGTTGCTGAGAGTGTTCAGAAGCAAATTCTAGAACATAAGTTGAACACATCCATACTCATGAAATGGTTATGTCTCTTTTTTTCCAGTTATTTTTGCTTTCAGCATAAAAAATTGAAATATGGAAAGTTAAAATTTAGACAGAGGCAGAGGCAGCTTTGCCAATTCTTGTAATGTTATTGCAAGTATCACAACTGTTAATGCTTTCTCTTCAAGTCCCAAATGCTAGCAGCAAGACATTGCAAAGGAGTTTTCGTTTCTGAGTACATTCTGAGTCATTCTGATCTCAAGGAAAGGCTTGAAGCAGCTTCAGAAATGTAGCCTAAAGAATAAAATAGTAAGTAAATAAAAAAATGCAAGGCCTAAAGTCTCTCAACTTTTAAACAACTTTCCAATGATGATTTTCCAGTTGTGTGGATTTTGAAGATGGGATTGGCAATACTGTGCACAATAGCCTTAGTCCAGTTGAAGAAAACAGACCTGTTTGTTGTACTACCTAGAACACAGGAAAACACTGTCCTGACTGCGAATTGCTTTAATCTTTTCCATTCAGGTGCTCTCCTGATTCAAGAGCCTTCTATGTTTGCAAGCTGAACAGTGTCAGAACCCAGGATATTCTTCTGGCTGCCCTGGAGGATTAGAGACCCTGGCAGGGGGCTCAGAGACCTTAGCATGTAGTCAGAGACACCTGTGCCGTCGATTGTAACCCATGGAAAAAATTACCAACTTTGTGTGAGGAGTTACAAGCCACAAGGGTTTGAATAGAATGACAGTGAATTTATCACAGGGTGAAAATGTAGAATTTTGGGGTTTTTAGAATGGGGGTTCAAGAGGCAAGGTAGAAGAATCTGGAAGTGTTCTGCCCTTCCTCCTGCTTCTTCTTAGTCTCCATCTTCTGCTGTGATCCAGCTTTTGGATTGGTTTAGAGTAGAGACAAACTGTCTAACATAAGTGATAAGTATTAGAAAATTATTGTAAATAAAGTACACATAGTTTTTGGTATGTGTATTATTTTATGTGTACTATATAAAAAGATAACACTGCCCTGAGGGCAATCAGTGTGCCTCAACCCGACCTGCCAGACAGACCTCAGCAGGTCAGAAAGACAATGTGTTAGATAAGAGTAAATAAACAACCTTGAGAACCAGAGCCCAAGAATCCCGCCTTCTTCTTCAGTCTCAGAGCTGGGAAAAAGAGATTTTTTAACACCTCAGAGTCGTCTCAACACGAAAGACCTCATCAAACAGGACACCAGAAGTTATTTACCTTGCACAAATGAGCATGAAATGATCCCTGTTCAATACCTCAGGAAAGCTGCCAATCAACTACTGCTACACTCAGCTGCTTCTGGGCAGGAGTTCTCCTGTCTGCAGCTTGGGAGGCATTAACATTTCAGCTGGGCTATACCCCAGATTCTTCTTTCAGGATGCCTTTGGCATCAGCTGTGAAATAAACTGCCATGCAGGGCACTGGTCCTGCTTTGAAGGACTCCTGACTGCTCCTCAGGCTGTCAGTGGAGCAAAAATCTCCTTTATTCCTGGACACTGAGCACCTGTAAGCCACAGCTTAGAGATAACAGCTTTCCCCCTGTTGTACAACCCTTCTCTCACAAGGGTCATCCCCCCAGTTGCCGCGTTTCCCTTTGGAGACAGGAGTACCTGTAGTGTGTGTCAACTGTGGTGATGGCTTCTAATGGAGACAGACTCTCAGGTAAACCCTGCAGCAGAGGTTTTCTTCTTTGCAGCAGCAGGCCTGCCCCAGACTTGCATCTCAAGAAATTTCTGTGAACGTGGGCATTTGAAACAGGCTCAGACTCATGCTCAGCTCAAGCAACCAGCAGTGAGACAGGCCACTCGTGTTAATTCCCTGTGAGCCTGTCAAACATCTATATGAAATGGAGACAGGAGCAATTCTCCCAGCCTGGGGGAACATGTCAGAAGTGTTATTGCTCTTCATGGTGTCAAAGAAGAATGGTTCAGATCAAGATCAAAATTAATCTCAGAAAAATTGAAATAGTTTCATTGATTTTTGCGCAAGAAAAAAAACAAATAAATAATCACTGTTAAGGGTAACATTGTAATTGCCTCCATACTAATCTATATTGCCAGTGGAGTGTCTCTGGTTTAACTTTGTCAAATAAATTATTTGCAAATAAATGATTTGCAAATCATTTATTAGGTCTTTCATCACAAAAATGCTTTAAATACCAGGAAAGACAAGTCAGGAAACAGTGGTGCCCTTTTAAAAACAAGATTGTTCAAAGATGTGATAAAACCCCAAAAGAAACAAGTAATTCCAAGGGAAATAAAGAATGAAATTTGACAGTAGAATTAATTATAAAAAAAAGTGGAATGCAAATGACATAAATGAACTCAGATTTTCTAAACACAGAACAGAAAGAGTTTGTTACATACAGAATCACAGTGTGTGTGCACTCGGATAAGAAAGGTATAGTGTAGCTGGAAAATAATAGAAGTGTTGCTTGAATAATATGTCTCCTCTATTATTCTTTATAAAGGGCTGTGTTTTTTACAAGTCACTATTCAAGTCCACACTTTTTTAAACATTTTATAGCTATGAAGCAAACTTTGAAACACTGATATTTCTAATTTATTGAACAGGCGCTAAAGTAAAAATCTTGATATTGTAGTAGATTGTGTGGAGCACATTAAAGAACAGTTTGTTTGGGCCTTATCTCAAAGGAAATTAAAATTCATGGAGATTGTGCACAATGTTAACCCTTTTATTGCAGCCCTATAACAGTAAGGACTGACACTTAATGTGTCGCTGATCCCTGCTTTCAGAGGACCTCTACATCCCAGTAAGAGATGTTAAACTGCTTTAAGGGATATAATGTCACGATTTCACAGCATTTTTATAAAATAGGTTCACCTATATAGGCATCATATACAGAGAACAAAAAATTTGTAACTGGTACAAAAACCCAGGTTCCATGAGATTGAATGCAGTTAGATAGCTCAATTCAGCCGTGGTGTTCTGAAAAGGTTTCCAGGGCACAGTTCCTCATCTAGACAGACCTCAGGCTTCTGCCTTGACCAGTGAAACAAAAAGCCATTCATCCAAATACAGAGCCAGAGGTTTGGTGGTTCTGACCCAAAAGAGAGAAGGGACAGCGGTGGGTTTTTTGTCTTGAAGGAAATCTGTGCCCAGCCTCTGGCACATGGCACTGAATGGTGCCTGAGGAGAGCGCTGCAATCCCTACTCTTTTATCACAGTCAGTGGTCCTGACACTGACCATGGTCAGTTTCTTTTCAAGCAAACTGCACTGAGCCACGGGTCCAAAGGTTTGATTGTCCCTCCTTAAAGACTGAGTGATCTGTCTGTCTTCAGCAGTCTGCAATACAGAAAAACACCTGTGTCAAGCACTTGCAGTTACTCTTCATGGCAGAGAATTTGTCTTTAGGGATTCAGATTTATAGGCTTTCCAAATGCCTGCTGGAGCAGTTTGAAAGGTTATCCTCCCCAGCTGCCCATCCTTTCCCTCTGTAGAGGTTATTCCTCCTGCAGCAGAGACAATGTAATGGCTGGCAGGTTGTGTGCCCTGTTCATGACCTGGGGCATTGATTTCAGCTCACATAATTGACTAGCTGGGCTATGAGCTTAAGGGGCAGAATGCCTTGACTTATCACACCTGCTGGACACAGTTGCAGCAGTTAAAGCATTTATCAGTTCCCGCAGGCCATAGACAAATCCCACAAGTACTGAAGAGAAAACCCCAAATCCTCCCCTGGCAGGATGCTGAGGGTTGTTACAATGCACTGTTTCCTACACTGAGTGTCTCACCCTTTGGAAGGAATTAGGAGAAAGAGGCAAGTGGCTTCCAGTGTCTCTGTGTCAGGATTGCCAGATAACCCTGGTAATCAGGAGAGGGCCAGGCACACGCACGAGAAGTGGGTCTGGGAGAAGTTAGCCTGAGAAACTTTCCAGTTGGGAGTTAAGGAAGCCAAAGTGCTGAAGTGGCCACTTGGGAAAATGCCTGGAAGGGATTTGGAAAACTCAGTAATGTGCACTGCAAAGCCTAATCTTTAAACAGTGCAGTGACCTGTAGGAACCACACTGTGCACCCAGAAGAAAATCCCAGGAGGCACCAAGTCAACCAAAAATCAGGAAGAAATTGCAGTGACAGACAGTTGTTTTCTTAGCATCACCATGGAGCCAAAGAACACCACAGACTGGAAAACACTGTTTGTGTATTCACTTGAGTGGAGTGCAGCTTCAGCATCTGTTCCAGTTCTGCAGGGGAAGGGACTGAACAGCTGTGTCCCATGTGCCACAGGGACTAGTTCACCTCAGAAGTGTGCTGTTGTGGAAGGTGCAATCCCTTCTCTTTTGCCTGAGTAAGGTGCAGTCTGAGAACAAGTAATCTAAGAGATATTTTGGGTATTTAGTTGGTAAATAAGTCTGGATGTCCTTGGCCCACACAGAGTTTTGCAAATGCCAGATAGAACGAGGCATGGAGGGCTGTTTTGGATGCAAATCAGCAGAATTTAAGCACCTTGGGGATAAGGAAGCAGTTACTTAGAATTTTTGAAATTTCTAATAGTAATTTATTTTTGAAAGTACACATTTTAATTTGCAAGTAGGATCTAGGTTCCTTGGTGGATTTAGTCTTTTTGATCTGGAGGTATTTAAAAATGTATCAGTGAATCAGTGGGAGTTTTGGGCTTTGATGTCTTATGTTCCAGTTTCCATTTCTAAGTGTCTGAATACCTAAGTCTGGGCCACAAGTGTCTGAATACCTAAGTCTGGGCCACAATAAGTTCTTTGCACCATGCTGAAGTGTGAGATTTTTCCACAGCCAGAAATGACCTTGCTTGAGCAGAGAGATTTTAGCATGGAGCATCAAAAAGTCTCTTTGGGTTGAGCATTAAATAAAAATAAAATAAAATTGTAGAAGACACCTGGGAATTGTTAATTATATTCAACCTATTATGCACAGGAATCATGCAGAGAAAAATAATTTAGGTTTGACAGGTTTTTGTATTGCCATTCTTACACTTACCCCACATTAAGAGTAACTCCCACTGATTTCTGTGGGCATTAATGGATCATGAATGGCTGGATTCAGTGGCAGACTGCTCTTTGCCTATGCCAATCCCCAGGTTCTGCTTGCAAAGCTCTCCTGTTGTCGCTGCTGCTGCTGCTAAAGCAGGGGCCAAAGAGTGGGGCAGCAGCAACTGCACCAGGACTAGCCCTTCCCAGCAGAAGTAGGTGTCACTGTCACAGCTTTTCCTCTGGAGATGACAGCAGTAGAATGTTCTCCAGTCTCCATCCGACAGACCAGCCCTGCTCCATCCCTTCCCCCCAGCCCAGAGGGCACAGCAGGTCAAGAAGGGCCCAGATGCAGGGAAGCAGCAGGACTCTTGCATCCTGCAGGGCTGGAGGGTGGCTGTCTGAGGTGCTGGGATGGGGATCAGTGAGGAGTGTGGCTTCTGAGTCTAGGGAAGAGTAGACAGGGATCCTGAGAAAAGAGGCATGGTGCAATATGTGGGTGAGGAGGAGAGAAATAAAAGCGACCATGAGCCCTGCCAGACTTCCACAGTTCCCTGATGCATTGCTTTCATCCACTCAGAGCGCTTCAGGCTTTACTGATCATTCTCTTTCTCCAGGAAGCTGAAATCTCCACTGCCTCCTCCCATTCCCACTCACTCACCTCTGAGGTCATGAGTGATCCCTTTTCACCTACTCAGACCCATTCCTCCTCTCCCACCTCCTCTGCTCCATCTCCATCAGCACCCTACAGTTCTCACGTAGAACCTCCCAAATCCCTCCCATAGAATTGTATTGGCAAAGATGATTACTCCAGTATTTCAGTCTTTAAAAATTTCACTGCTACCCTTCTTTTCCACTGCAGTCTCACAGAGAAGACGCCCATAATAATGACATCCTGTAAAGTTTTTTATAAGACAAGTGTTTTTTCTGTATCCTGCCTTTTTGATACTCTTCTATCCAGTACCAGACTTGAAAGTTAAAATGCAATGTTTTACTCAGTGGTCAGCATGAATAGCATTCACCACAACCTTGTAATAGCCACAAGTTCTTTGAAATTGCTCACCCTATTTTGATGAAAATCCTGATTAACAAAGGGCCCAAAGAAAAGAAATTTGATTTCTAAATCCTAATTTTAGAAATTAATCTATTCAGTTTTTTAATACCTATCTTATTCTGGTAGAAGTTAATTTTCCTTTAATTAATTGTAGTTTTCAAGGCAGTGGAAGAGGTTTGGCATGTGTTTAGGTGCCATCTGATACCCAAGTCAAGATACAGCATTACATGTGTAAATGACACTGACACAGAATAAATAGCAAGTGAATAAGTCAGTGGGAATTGAAATGAGTAGAGAGAAAAATAGAAAATATATAGAAATAAAGCAGAAAGTAAAAATTTATTGCTGCTTTCCATTGTAGTAGCCTTGCTAGAAATGCATAAATAGATTTCATTTATAAACTCTTAAATCCCCTACTACAGATTAGAAAGAGTAACAATGTAAAATTCATTATATTTGTGACTGGCCTTTATCGACAGAGAGTAAACAGCCACAACTTCTGATAGAGCTTCTGCTGCTGGTTTGACACCTCCATGAGAGGCTCATTCTAGAGATTCAAACTGGACAATAAATGTGTTGCAGAAGCTTAAACATCTCTTAACATAAAGTGATTATTAAATATTCTCATCTTATTGGTCTCCCAGCTATTCACATTCAGGCTTTGAAGTGTCTGCCTTTATTTCAGCCCAATCATTCTTTTTTTACTCTTCTGAAGTTGCATAGGAGTTGCTCAGGAGATCAGCACCAGCATCTCTGTGACTGATATGTAAATCAAAAACAAGTGGGAAAATTGTAACAAGCCTTGAGGGAGACAGAATGCTTCTTTATGGTACTCGCTTGATGCTCAAATTATTTCTGGTCTTCAAGCTATTTCTAAGGCTATCAATTAGGAAGGAATGAATAACTGAGGTTATTAGCATTGAAGTAATTCAGACTCCTATTCCAGCTCTCATTTAAACTGGTGGTTACTGAAACTTGTTAGTGGCAAAACACAGCTCTCCTCCTCTCAGTCTGTTTCTATTGAATTATCAGAGAACACTACTAGAGTGAGCTGAGTGTCATGTCAAAGAGGTATCTTGTAAAAATTAAAGAGCTTGACGTGTAAAGAGCTCTAGGTGTCAGCCAAATATCCCCTAAATGTATTCTAAGACATGCTGAGCTTGGTTTGTGGGTGAGCATAAGCAAGAATTATACTGCAGAGAGTGCCATACACCTCATTTATGCTCACCTACAAGGACTTCTCCCAGATGCTGAGATTAATTTACTCTGTTTGGCTAACAAAGTAGCCATGGCAAAAGTTTTGTGGGGGAAATAATGAAGTGAAAAAAAAATCAACAATGATTACACTAATGAACAGTTATATAAAATCCATTCATTAAAAAGCAGGAAATGAAAGGGATTATCACTCTGCAAGAATTTTACACATGGGAAAGGTAATACAGTGGATAGTGGATATTAGAACATAAACAATGCTCTAGTTCAGAGGGAAATCAAAGAAATAAAATTTTCCTCCTAAAGATGTGCCTACAGCAGAATTAATATTGACTTGGGGCTTAGTAAAAGAGGTTTCACTAGTGCCTTTTCTTCCCTAAAAAACTGCCCAAAAATAAGAGCTGACCGTTTTCCCACCCAGCCATTAATGTGATTCCAGACCTTCTGTACATATTGCCAAAAGTAGAAGGGAAAGTCTAAGTGGGAGTCCAAGCCAGCACTAAGCAGCAATGAAGAAAATGATAAAATATTTTTATTTGAACCATTTAAAGAAGTCAAGCTACAGTCCCATATTTATATTTATATATATAAATAAGTGTAGTATAAGTTATTTAAAACCAGGAAAATACCTTATTAAAAGAACAAAAAAATGTGGAAGAAAGATAAAAATTGAAAATTCCTCGGTTCACAAGTGTCTGATATTTTTTCATCCCATTTTTTTTCTTCTTCTGTAGAAAGAGACATGTAGAAAGAGAATGGAAACCTAACCCAGAACTGAAAAAAATAAAAAGGTTATTTGGATCTGCCATGACTTCAGTGTCTGATTGAAATTTAAACAAAAAAAAAATGAAAAAGCTTGATCTATTTAGAAGGAATACTTCCAACCACAGAACCTCTCTGTCAGGTACACATTCACCTGTAAGAGTAGCCAAGCACCATGTACATAACTTACTAATTTAATGCAACCACATTACAAAAAAATTGAAAGCAATTAAATGCATAAAGTTGAAATTGAATATTTGTTTGCCCATATTTTCCTGGGTTTGCAATATAGTTACCCATTACTGGAGGCCAACCTGACTTTCCTGTGGTTGCAGGTTCACCATTACTTCCATGCTTTCAGTCAGTAATTACAGCAAATCCCTATAAACTTTCAAATCATCATTATTACATTCATGAAAAGTATTTGAAAGCAAAAATATGTCAACAGCACCGTTGTGCTGAGATTATTTTTCTAAACCAACTTTGAAGTTGGTTCCTGTCTGAAGCCCTGTGTCCAATTAAGTTAGATCATTAAAAAGCAAATTATCTTGACATTTTACTGTAATAGCCTAAATTTGCTTTGGCCAAACATGAAACACTGAACTTCCAGGGAATGAACTTCCACCACCAGTGTATGTTTTGGGAACACTGGGCTGAAAAATGAAAGAAAGGGAAAGAAACTGTTGAATCAGTACCAGAGTAATAGCCTCTTACTGAATGAATCAATGCTTTCTTAGATGCAAGGAGGGAAGAAAAATCTTGCCCTAATCAATATTCTGGCATTTGTAAGCCTATAAATTATTCATGGCTTAATCTGAGTCTCTTTCTTATTCAGACAATGAATTTAACCATTCCTTTCAGAATGCTCATGCTTTGTGAACTCAGTTGTGCAAAACCCTAAGCCATATAAGAGAATACATTTAGTTTAACAGAAGAAAACATTGCACATGCAATTTTACTAAAATACTAGAGCTATTTGCATGCTAACTCCTCATAGCCTGGAAAATATTAATGTATCTTTTCCTGTGGGTCCAATTAGAAATACCACCGAAGAGAGAGTCGAGGGTGATCCAATGAGTAAGAAATTGTGCGCCAAAGAAAGAGAGTTTGAAGGAAGAAACATCTTTTGCCAAATGGAAAAAATGAAGATGGCATTTGTCCAGGTGACATCTCAAGCATGAGAGATTATCACAATATGAGTTTGGGAGGCTGTGGGTGCCCCAGGGAAATGAGCTGGGTCTCTCCTTCCTGCTCATCTTGTAGTGGCCACGAGATATTTGGCCAGTTGGATACCGCCAAGGAAAAGAGGTGTTCTTAGGTGAGACGGTGCAGCTTGTCCTTGCACAACATGCCTGTTTTTGTTTTTATCTTTGCAATCCACAGATTAGGAAGTATTTTAGAAACCCTGATCATTGGAAGAAGAATTGATGTATCAGGAAGGCTGAGGGAACAGAGAGTGGTTTTTTATCAGCACTGTTGGCAGAAGAAGGAAAACAATAAGATTATGGACTAAAGGCTTGTGGTTTGTATTATACATCTGAGACTTGGAGACAAAGTAGAGGTTGTTATCCATGAATTTGTAAGACCTCTGTTTCTAGAGAGCTAGATCATGCTTTTTTTCTCTTGGGCTATTTGAGCTAAAGTTTTGAAACATGCTCCATGTGGGTTTTTTTGCGGGGGAGGCATAAAAAGTAACCCATGTAGTAGGATCCATATTAATTTTAAAAATAATCAGATACTTTCTGAATTAATTTTAATCAATGAAACTAATGAATGGAAGAATATTTCTAGGGTTTTTGGTCAGTATACCTGTATGAGGAAAGAGGATATCTAAGAGATCAAAATTTGGCAAAAATTCTAGCTTCCCCTGGAAGCATGGGTTTTCACCAAAGCAGCCTGAAAGCTATAAGCAATATGTTCTGTACTTTTAGAACAGATTTTTCAATTGAAATATAGTATAACAGAAATAAAATAGAAATAATAGTATATATTAGGAAACAAGCACAGAATAATATTTACCTATTTGTAGACCAACACAGGAAGGTCTAGTGTACCAGATGAAATGCTAAATGTCAATACTATAAAAATACAGACATACATTTAGTACAAGTGCAGAGCCCCCTCAAATCAAGGATATTGTATGAAATCCTGCTCTTACAGTGCATGGGCAAGTGGAGTCAGGAAATCTTCACAGGATGTGTTTTTCCAGAGAGGCAGTGAGACAGCACAGTGTTCTCAGACAAGAGGCAACAGGCTCTGTGCTTTCAGTGTGCTGCTCTGTGGGAAATGAAAAAACTGTGCTTTAAAATGAAGAAATAAATTCAAGGCCAAGGAATTTTATCCCCTTAGCCAAGCTGCCAAAAATATTTATTCATCTAAAAATCTCAAGAGCATAAAACAATTCTTACTGCGTTAATGTTTATACTGGGAACTTTCCATTAGTAAATATATGACAAGGAATACCCATATCCATCCCTCTGCTTAGTGGCTGCCTCAGAAGCTGCTACATGTCAATTATTAATCCTCCTGGGGATAGAAAACCGTTTTTCTTCTGGAGGGCCTCTTTTGTGTTTATTTTTTTTTCTTTTTTCCCTGCTATTTAAAATAATCTTTTTTCCTACATATTTCTTACAAATATTGACTGATATATTTTCTTCTCAGCAATGCGTTCCCTTTTCACACAGCTTTACCATTTCCTAATAGAATTATCAGGATGAATGAAACAAATCTTTTTCAACTTATTCAAGTTCTTTTGAGACTCTTACTTCGGTGCCTTTGTTGCAAAGATGGCTGTTCCACCAATAGTTGTTGAGACATTTAAACAGCTGTGGTGTTTCTATTTTTATCAATGAGGTAGTTATCTTCTCATTTTTGGCATAGCAACAGACAGGAATGCAACAAAGCTATTTATAAAATAAAAATAAGAGGTGTCTAATTTAGATTAAAAAAGAAAAAAAAGACAAAGAAGTGATAGGTGATCATGGTTTCTGGTACTGTTACTTAAAAGCTAATCAAGCAAGTGATGTTTAACATCAAAGGGAAATTAACTTCAATGAAGAGAGGTTATATATTGATGCTAGCCACATTAGGAAATTGTTGATTTTCGCTGGAATCAAGAAAGGTCACTTCGTTGTTTTGTTGCCTCGTGATACTGCTTTTTACAGGATGGTTCCTGCCAGGATTGCCTTCATTACTAAAGCCACTGTCATGGCATGGGAGAGCAGGTACACAGCATCAAAGTAAATCTTTGCAATAAACACAGGTACTAATTAAACCTACTCATCAGAACTGTCTTGGAGAAAAAGCTGATTTAATTATGCCAATCACTGAATATGACTCATTATGAGCAACTAACCTTTTCAAAAAATGCAGAAACAGAGAAAAGTATAAGCTTTGGAAAGTACAGTTACAAAACAATTTGCTTAAGTTATTTCAGAAGAAATGAGGAAAATATCAATAATAAGGTTACAAATTTTCATTTCAGGTTAGCTGTTGGGTCTTTTTCATAGGTTAAATAGATAGCATCGTATGAGAGGCAGCCTGGACCAAACGTTTGCCTATTCTGTGTGTCAGTGCATGACTCCTGATGCAATTCCATTATCTACAAGTACTCAAATAGCCAAGTGAAGGAGAATCCTGCCCTGCTGGGCAGTGCCAGGCAAAGGCACCTGCAGCTGGAGGCAGTCTCTGTCTCAGAGATACCCTGCTCTCAATAGATCCTGGCTTGTTAACAACACAAAACAGACCTGAGGGGCCTGGGACCATCCAGAAGGAGTTCCTGTTCCCACTCTGCCCCAGGGGATCCTGGCTGCAGCTGAGTCTCTGTTTTAGAGCACAGAGAGGGAACATCCTTGCTGAATCCTAAACTCTCAGAGAAACTAATGATCTGGCAAAGGTTGAAGTGTCTTACTTTATGCTATGGTTTAAAAGTTCTTCATGTGTAACATACATCATTAAAGAAATGTATAAATGGCAGTCTATTGCTGCTTTCTTATTAAAAGGCAATCAGGACATTTTATTTAAGTAGACAGAATAGATATATTTTATATACATATTTCTTTCAGTAGTATGTGGTGTTTAAAATTTTATTATGTGCTCTTTTGTCCTTCCAGATGCTAGATTTCTGCTGAAGAAGGGGAAAACTAGGCATATGTCTTGGCTTATCAAAAATCGCAATTATTTCAAAGTTATTTGAATATTAACAAATTCTTGTTTTTAGGGAAACTATAAATTTGAAGTACCAGAAAATTCCACAAAATAGAACAAGTTATGTAACAGTTGTGTTATATCATATTTCCAGTGGTTTAAATATTCTCACAAATCTTATGCTGGTCTGCATTTCTTTCAGGTTCAAAACCCACAGAACCTCTGAATAGAATCCAGGTAAAACCACAAGGCTTCACCTGCTTCCACGTCAAAAACAAAGAAATAAAATGCGAATGCATGGCAGTTTCAAAGCACAATCGCAAATCAGTTCCTTTGTTATCCGTTTCCATTGAAAGATTGGCCAAGGGTTGAGAATCTCTCCAGATACAATCTACATGTCGAGTCTCAAATGGAAATCAAAGCCTTAGAGGCTTTGCAAGGTTTGGAGTGGCTGCATGCACTTTGCTTTGGTGGCTGCTTGCATCTGACAGCTTCCCGAATCAAAGGAACCACTGCCTCCCACCCTGCTCCCACTGCTCTCTCTGGAGGGAGGGAAAGGGCTGTGTTTCTGCTTTTGCTCTTGCTTTTCTTTTTAATTTTTCATTTCAGTGAGCAGGCACAGTAAAACAGGAATCCTAGTGCTGATTAAAATTTTTCCAAATTATGAAGTTTTGGATCTATCTTTGTCCTTCCAAATGCTCTGATACATCAGCTAAGTGTTTGTTTAAAAGTAAATGCCCAGGAACACATCATGCTCTGAGTGCTTGTGCTGAAAGCAGCTCACTGCCTCGTGCACAGTGCCTGCAGCTCCTCATCTCTCATGAGGAAAACCAAGATAACAGTGTTTGTGAACCTGTTCAAATACCTTTATGCCTTTATTACAATTTGTGTGTTTATTAAAAGATAATTCCATTTTATGACTTATAACTTCAAAGCTATTTTACAGTTCTCAGTTTGAAAGATTTACCAAGCAGAAAACCTGAGGAAATAACTAGGAAAGTTTTATGTAGCCTGGTGGATAAGTGTCTGAAAAACTTGGAATTTTTTCACAATGAAAAGCTGGTTTTCAGTCTATAGCTTTTCAAGAGTCTGTCTGTCTACCCGGTGGAGAACTGCAGAATGGTACTTTCATTATATAACACTAAAAAAATATTTTAGTCTAAAATAAATTGACTTCCTGGCTCTGTTTTGCTGTATCTATCTAAAGGTTATTCAGAAAGGTATTTGATAGGCACCTTTTGATGCTCTATGCCTCACATAACTCATCTTTGACTCTAGCATATTTCAATTCCATTTCTAGAAATTAAATAAGCAGAACACTGTCCTGTCCTGCTAGGAGTAGAGCTTTTATTTGCCATTGCAAAGTCAAAATAACAAATTTGCAAAATGAAAACCATTGCAAAAAGTTTTATGTTGCATAACAAAAAACTTTTGTCTCCAGACAGTGAAAGTAAGTTGCTTGTAAACAACTTAGGAGAAAGTGGTGTGATGAAGAAAAGCAAGGGCTGTGGATATGAAGTGGAATTTAAATCCCTGCTTATCATGAACGTCACAGGGAAGTGTTCTCACTGTTCATTTCCAGGACCAGCAATCATGATCCATCATGCAGATAGGATATAAAATTGTGGAGTGCTAAACTTGAGACAGAATTAGCTGTTTCCTAATATATCTCTTGCTATGTTGGCACTTGGATCCTGTATTGTGCTGCAGAATAGATCAAAGTGCTTCAGCATGCAGCAAGGTAAAGCAGGTCAGGAACTGTGGCTGGAGCATACAGACATATCCAAGCTTCCACTTCTGAAAAGTTAAGATGTACAGTAACATCTGACTTAGTCACCAATTGAGGAAGCACTTTTTTTTTGCTTTTTTTTTTTTTTTTTTTGCTTTTTTTAAATTTATTTTGTGGATTTTTTTAAGTCTATGGAATAAATTTTGAGTTCATGTTTTGAGCTCTGGAAAACTATACTTAATCTATATGGTTCTGAACATACATCGTTTAAATTTACAAACTTTTTCTTCATGTGAGCTAATGTCACTCCAGACAATAGCATTTTTCTCCTCTGCTGCTTTCTATTATTGATGTCTTTAGACTAGCTTAACCTAGCTGTGGATAAATAATAGTTAATGACAGCAGATTAATTATTATGACCTACATGTAGATGCAATAGAAGCGTGCAATAACCAGAAGAAAAATATCCTTTCTCTGTGACTCCCACCTGAAATCCTGTTTCTTCTACTGCCAACAGTACCCTCTCCTTGAAGCTCCTGAACTGCTGCTGCTCAGAGTGAGATATTCCAACAAATCAGTTCCATTACTCATTTCTCCAAAGTAATCACCATGTTGTCAGAAACTGAAGCAGTCTAATTATTTATTGTGATAAATCAACAGAATTGCACAATGTAAGAAAGGCAGGAGAAAGGGCCAGCATTAGCTCACCCCTTCCTGTGCAGGTGAGGTTCCTATTTCTGTAGCTTGTCTGTTGGAGAATCTCAGAGCAGAAATATCACGCAACCTGCTTCTGCCTTTCAGTAGAAAAACCATTCAGCATGAATTTGTGTCTGTGGGTCATGTATAAATTATTTCATATTTATTGTGTATTAGAGATCCTGCCCCAAGCAAATGAATGATGCAGCAAGAAGGGAATAATTATTTTAATTCCCATCTATTCTTCTAGAAAGTGTGAGGCCAGAAGTGTTCTTGCCCTCATAATGTTTCTTCTAAGTCAACTCTTCCCATGAGTGACAGCTCTGCAGTTCAGTTTCTGCTGCTGTGAATGCACTTTATTTTGTCTGTGGGAAGCTCTAGGCATTTACATGAGGAGGTACCTGACCTGACTTTCAATCCCCTGCAAGTAACTATTGAACATTAAATCAAGAGGCTGAGACCCCCAGAATTCTCAGACCTGGTGAGCTTTAACAGCATTTCTGTTCACCATCACAGTATGGCCATGCCATCTAAATATAAAGAATGAAAAGCAAAATTCTGTAAGAGGAACAGCCTCAGGAGCCTCACTTACCTGATGTTGTCATATTGTGACTGCATAAAGCAGTGAGAAGATTAAAAGATCAGGAACCAAGGCAAGACACTTTGACCAGGCTTGTAAAAAGCTCCTGCTCCAAACTTCTTTCTTCTGAAAGCAAGCTCCTAGACCACAGTGTTTCTTCCCCTCTCTGCAGCTGCCTTCAGCATGATGTGCCCTGTCACACTGTGGCTCTTCCCTGCCAGCAGGATTTCAAGGGCGGTCACAGCCCAGAGGCCTTGATGTGCAGGTGGATGGTGAGTCACATTTTTACAGCAACTGGAGATATTTGGGCTCAACCACCACCTCTGCTTTTAATGCCAGGGCTGCTTCACAAAATTTCCAGCAGACAAAGTTCTCAGCAGAGAGCAACCAGCCAGCACTGACAGCTGACCACAGCACTGTGGCTGCCCAGGGCTGCCATCCTGGGACAGCCCTGCAGACTGTGCTGGACAGAGCTGGCCTGCCCCACTCCACACAGAGCAGCCCACACCATTTCTTCTAAGAGCAGGTGTTTGTGTATGCTATAGAAAAACATTGCAAGAGAACACCTGAAAAGCTGCTTTTCTGTGCAGTGCTGCTGTCTTTCAGCAGGACATTTTAGTCTTTCAAAACCTTTCCCCTTGGAGTGCAGGGGGGGGAGTTCAAATACTGTTGTTTGGGGAGAAGGGCATGGGGGAGTGCAGAGCCCCAGTAAGACACTCTCACTCCTGCTCACAGTGGGCACTGTTTCCCTTTCTACATCAGGACTATCAAGTGAAAAGAAAGATGTTCCTCTGGCACAAGACAGAAGGGCAGCACCCCATTTCTGTCCATCTGCAACCCTCCTCCAGATTTCCCAACAGCAGAGGACAAGACTAGGCTGAAAAGTCCTCCAGATCTATCTAGTATAGAAATTAGATTGATTTTCCTTTGAGGGCAGGAACTCAGACTGCATTTGCATACATCCTCCAGTGAATTATTCTTTATTAATTCTGTCTTGAAAAGTTTGAAGTTCTGTGTAATGGTGTCACTGAAAACTGACCTCTCCCATTTAGCCAATTTCTCTGACAAGCTCATTAAACTGATGCCAAAGCAGTAAAGCCTAACATATGATCTTCATGCAACACTCAAGAAGGGCACAGCCTTATTGGACAGTGTGACTACTAGAGAAATTCAAGTAATGAAGGCTATTAAATTAAATGTACTTCTGGCTTGGAAGGAAAAGATTTAGGAGTGAGGGAAAGTCAGGAGAGGGGTGGAGAAATGGCTGCATGACAGAGGTCATGTAGACATTCACTTGTTAGCCGACCAGGGGCTGGGAAAGTACCGAACCCAGCTAGTTTGAGCTTTTGCACCTGCAAGATATCGTGTCCTTGGGCCTAGCTGGTTATGATAACAAGTAGACAGAGAGATGTGGGAAAAGGGAATGTAGGCCTGAAAGAATGAGGAAGAGTTGGTGGTATAGCTTAACCAATGGATTGCTTGGCTTGCAGAATATTCATGAGCTTATTATTTGTGTGTATAAAAGTTTGATGCTCTTGCTAAATAAACGGAGCTTGCTGATCTCATTTTGAGTGTCCAAGTCTTCCCTCACCCAACAGAGAGGGAAATATTATTAAATATGATTAAGCAGAAAAATAAAATACTGATGGCTGTACCTATGTTGTTTATTTACCTTACTGACCAAAAACCAAAGGATGCTAACAATGGAAGTAAATATAATGACTATATGGAGAACTGTCTCAGCTTCAAATATAAGGAGGAAAAAAAAAATAGCAATTTCAAACTGCTTAAGGGATATAAGCACAACTCCAATGTCTTTTAAAATATATTACTGATGATGATAACAAGAGAGAAACCTAAATGAGTCCATTCACAGATCAATGCACGGAGCTGCAGGAATTAATGTTTATGGAGAGCAGCAAGGGTTGTTTCTTATTTACTGATGCTTATTCTCAGATTTCCTAGCAGTATTGCCTTCCTACAGCTAACAGAATCGTTGGGGACTGGTGTCAGTGTGATGGTGATGCCCTGAATTCTGGGGTGAGCTGAGCAGTGGACCCCTCTGGCTGCCTTCCTAGCTGCAATGGCTGCACCAAAAGCATGGTCTGACATGGGATGGTGGGATGGGGTGGTGGTTATCCCTCAGATGATTCAGGTAGCTGTGTGCAGACTGCCATGGAAAGTGACATTAAAGTCTTCTTGTGAGTTGGCAGGGAGATTGGGATAGCTATTTGCTACGGGTCTTAGTGATACCGGTAGGTGCCCCAGAAAACACAGCATAATTTCAGAACCACATTGGTAGCTGGTGAATGAAAATTAGCTGGCAAAACCAAAGCTGCCTCACAGGTGACAAACAAAAGTGTGTAAGGATCCTATGCAAGATGGTGTCCCACAACCAGAAATGAATGGGATCACAACATCAGAAGTGTTCTGTCATTGGCAAAAGCTAGTGCCTGCAAATAAAAATTCTACCCCTTCTATGCCATGTGCCACCCCACAGTGAGGGTCTACCTGGCAAATGCCAAGATGGGAGAAATGGACCATCAAGAATTTTGTTTGGCAATGGATCAAAAAATAAAAGAAAGCCTCTGACATCTGCAAAAATGCTTTAATTGACGGCGTCTAATTATACACTCCTAGACAGGGAAATAATTTTGAATTAGAAGTAACTATTCTAGATGATGTAGTCTTGTGGGGATCATGACAAACAACTGAAAAGGTTTAAAAAAATCTGCAGGATCTTGGTCCAAGGCATTACAATGCCTCATTATACATTATATTCTGATGGATAAACAAATTAAAAGCTTGGGCACTGCAAGAAACTGAAAGAACCAGAGGCCAAAATAATGTGACTGTACATCTCCAGTACAAAATACAGTGAGGACTGAAATTCTTCCATATGGTGCTTCTTCCAAAATATTAGCCCCAGGGAAAATAGAATGGTTTGCACTGATGGATTTTGTGGTGGGACTGCAACTGCTGTGTGCCAAGGAAAGCTACAACATTGATTACTGAGGAAATACCTCTGTCTTCAGCATCATAAACCCTTTCCTGAGTTGGAAGGCATGCAGAGCTTCAGCCTGACTCCTTCAACCTGACTGCTGGATCAGCTGGCATGGAGGGTAACCAACATCCCCAGGGCTGAACACATGGAATAGCAACCTAACAGAAGTGCATAGCTAATTCAAAAGTTTAGTTCACTGACGAGAAGGCTGGGACACAACTGAGAACATTGTTTGGATGTTTATTCTTTTTTCTACATGCTTCATTAAATGGTCACTTGAGCGAGGCATGGAATGTTGGGAGAAATGGGTTAACTATAGAAGACAGAAAAGAAAGATTATAAGTCACTCAGTGGCCTTGAAACTGGGAATAACTCTTGATAAGCCTGTGTGAACAGCAGGCCAGTGATTCTCCAGAATGGACCAAGTTTAACAGTGCCCGTGTCTCTGCTTTTGTACTTCTGCCCAGGTGCTGCATCAGGGATTCCCTGGTTAGCAAGGTAATTGAAATACATTTAGTCTTTGTGTTTTATCCATGAGTTTGTGCTTGTCCCAGATGCCTGCCTGTGTCAATGCACACAACCCTTATCTTTTATGTTTTCAAGATGGCATGAAATTGTTTGCTGCAATTTTTCTGTGTCTATTCTCTGTCATCTCTCAGTGCAATCAAACCTACCCAATAACCAAGTTCCATCATTCTAAGGTGGAGTAGAAAGCAAGTAATTAATGTTAAACCACTGTCTACAACATGAGATCTTCCACATCTTTAATTTAAGTGGATTTATTTTTTGTTTAAAACATGCACTCTGACAAGTAAAACAATTTGATCAATATCCTTTATAATGCATAAGATTTCACAGCAATTTCTTTCCTGTCACATTCCAACCCCTTGTAATATGAGAAAGTAAAAATATATTTGCAGATGCATCCTCAAAGCGAGCAGTGTACAGTTCAGACAAGGGGTTCAGAAGAGGCACTGAAATATATGTGAAAACAGAACAGGTGCTTCACTATAAGTTCAACTCAGCATATGCCAACCATCCCCATTGCTGTTCTGCCAGTTGTGCTTTGCCAGAGCAATCACTGAAGTCGTTTGCTGTTTGGACCCCCCTGAAGTCAACCTGAATTCCTCCCCTGACTTCGTGAGACTCAGGTTTTCACCTCCTATACATGATGAAGTCGCAGGATCATACAGCATGGTAGGGATTTCACCTGCCATGATTTCACCTACAATTCTACAGATTTATCCTACAATTAAAAAAAAAAAGGCCTTCTGATAGTAAATTATGATATGGCATGAGGAAGAGTGACAGAGCACTCAGTATATTGATATGGAAAGAACACTAATGGCTCAGAAAAATGAAAGGTCAAAAATCTTTATTCAAATAAAAACTGTCATTCCATTAGTTACTCTTGAAATTTTATATTTGTTTAGCACATGCTTTTTATCTCATAGCTTTAATAAAGCATAATGTTGTATTAGTGTTCCTGCAGTGGCATATGCATGTGCCACTGTTGAAGTAATCTCAGCAAATAAATGCTCAAAGCAGCTTTCCAATACAGCTTCATGACTTATTCATGAGTCATGCTGTTTGCAAATGAGACCACAAATACACACCAAAGGAACTTTCTCCTGAATCACTACCAGTGGTGCCTAATAACTTAGACACAGAGCTGCCTATAAACATATGTTTTACATCATAATTGCTTTTGTACCAAACTATTTCTAGGTGAGTCAGATAATGAGCAATAGCAAAATACTTGCCCCAAGCTTTAAATTTTGCTACTGTGTTTACATTGCTTTACATTTTTGCTCCTGGAGATATATTGGCCGTGGTTTTGGTCTAAGGATCTGTTTCTTTCTTCAGAGTCAGACTGTAACTGTGATGTTTTTATGGGAAAGATATTCTTCAAGTTTACATCCTTCCTCCAAATTTCCATCCAAATTATTTACAGAATAAAGTTTGACCATGCTTAGGCTTATTTAATGTATAAAACATTTTTTTAACATTTATCTGTCAAATACAGAACTATAAATGTAGTGGAAAGCAATGCTAAAGATTTGATGTCAACTGCCTCTGTGTAAACCGAGGCATTTTTATTATGATGACAACTGAGAATTTCTTCTTACAGCAACTTTTTAGAAAGTCCTCTTTCTTCATCCATATGTCCATAACTGCAGTCTTTCAGGCAGCATCGGTGTTTCAACTGCATTAAAAGATAAGCTTCATAAAGAAAGCAAAGACTAGATAAGGATTATTCTTTAAAAAAGCTAGTAATTTCTTACACATTAAATGGTAAAACTTCTCCTTTGTATAACTCACTTCTTAGCTTCCAGTTCTAGGTTGTAAATAACAGTGTTGATGTTCCAAACCGCCCCAGAAGGCAAGAGGAATGCAAGTTCTTGTTAATAGATCCCTTGGGGTGGATTAAAGTGACACTGAATGATCAGTGTTTATAAATACATATGTGTGTGTATCTCTATATCTTTATATCTATATCTATATATCTATATATATATATGGACTTTCTTTAGAACAGTTTGGTTGCAATGGAAAGCAGGTATGTAGCCACTTTGATTATTATTACCTGTAGTAATACAGCAAAATAAAAGCATAAAAATAACACTTGAGAAAATGTATAAGGAACAGAAAGAAAGAGAAAGAAAGGATAAGAGTAGAAAGTTCATAACTTGAACTCCTTGGGCTCATTAGACCTGGAGACATGGAAGCCATGGAAGTTCAGTTGGGCCTCAGCAACATAAGGAGAGATAAGCATCTTGCGAGGATTCTTGGCCACCTGGTCATAGAGGCATGAAAAGACATGATTAAGAAAATTTGAGACACTATTTAATACATTTTTCAGAGATGGAAGGCCAAATTTTGCTTAAATTCACCTCAGGACTAGCCATTGGCCCCCCCAAGTGCCAAGAGAACATCTTCACACCTTATGCTTTTGGGGCAGTTAGAGTAAATGCTTTTCCTGTTATTTTTGTTGTGCTTGTTTACTTTGAGCAAATAATTGGAGATTCATTCACTCAGATGCTTGAACATAACTCTCTAACATTTTCCTTGCACATTTCAAATCTGACTCAATGCATATCCAGTCACTAGTAGAAAGTTAACCATCTCCAGCAGAAAATATTGTAATTATCTCCTCTTAGTACAACAGTTCCTGGTAGTTACAGAATTTTGCTCATTTCTGAGAAAACTGCATCCAGCTCCTTATTTTATATAAAACAAAATGAAGCTATAAACCAAGATTTTTCACCTCCTGAGTCATATAACCGCTGAGTCATAGTAAAAAGCACAGTACCTGCATGAAGGTCTGGCCTCTGATACCTTTTGTGTGAATCTCAGCATAGCCTGAGAACATCTGTCTAACCTGACCACTAGAAGTGAGATAGATCTAAGGTGCTTGACCTAAGTAACTCAAATATACAGTTTTGATCTGTCTGCTTTTCAAAGCATACATCCAGTAACTGCTGCCAAAGGGAAACTGTCTGTTCATGAAGAAAGTTAGTATGGAATGATATCCCCAGCCCTCATCACCCAATAAATGTCATGATCAGGGACAAGCTGGAATAAAGGATAATGATGAAAATGTTGGTTTAAAGTCTATGGGAAAGGAATTTAGTATTTGTGGATAATACAGCAGAAACAGATGTGAACCATCATAAACTTGATTTTTTTACATCTCATGCTTGTTATTAAATGAAAACTAATCTTTTAGGCCAAGGCATGGAAAAAATCTCAGTTTGAATGATTTTAGCATAATTGGGTTATTGTTTTTCAACATTCTCAAGCATTTTCAGTGTTTACTTTCTGCTGTTCCTATTTTACTTGGCTCTGTGTATTCTTGTTCCCTCTTTAGTTGAGAGGTCAGTGCAATTTATTGTGATGACTATTTATCCTTCCAACAAACCAAATCCATGCCTTATGTAAAACCTGCCCCTCTAGGCTTATATACTGAGTGACTAGGGGTACAAAAGTAATTAATTTTGAAGTACTAGCTTCTGATAAAGTCATCCCAAAAAGGAATATTTATTCATGTTTAGGAGCAGGAAAGGGAGGACATCTTCCCAGCATCACAAGAATTTACTTAGATTGAAGGAACTCACTTCACCTCTGCCTCTGTGAAATATAATTTCCTCTGTCAACACTGTGACTGCTTTGGTGCTACAGATCAACACTGGATAAGCTTTATCTTCCACAAGAGCCTCCAACAGTAACAACTCAGCAGCATGAATCCAGTTTTACACAGAAATGTAGTGCAGTTGTAATAGAACATAAAAAGAACAGTTTCTTGACTGGGATTTCAGTATATGCCATGTTAGAGATCAAATATACACATTTCTTTTGGTAAAGTCTGAGTTTCGCTGTCAGAAAATGTAACTCTGCTGAGTTGCTTGTTACAGTTTATGGGCTGATTTTCTGCACAAATCCAGATGCATCTTTTAACAGAAATTTAATAAATTCAGCATGACAGACACAAAGGGCAATTTTTTTTTTTTTTGCAATTAAATCAACAGGAGAAAATATTCAGAATATAAATATTAATAATATAGATATTTTAAATGACATTTTAAATAACAGGCTTTTGGATTTTGATATCATTACAGGGCTATCTTTAGAAATAGAGAGCAAGGTGGTGCTGCACAGAGCTGCCCTGGCAACACAGCACATGGCTGATTCCTGTCAGCAGCTGAACACCTTTCAGTGCATAAAGTGGGATTGCTAGTCAGGGAAATGGAGACTAAACAGGAATGTAATTGAAAGAGACACAAAATATGAGATTTTTTTTTTCTCATTCTACTCTTTCTAAATGAGTAATAAAAAGTGTATATAGCAAAAATTAGTAACCTAAAGGAGGAAAATGAGAGAGAACCTATTTTGTTTCTAAGCTTTTTCTTCCTTGGTAAAGCATTTGCTGCACAATCCCTGCAACACGACCTTCTGGGGTATCAGTTCAATATACTCAAGGAAGAATTATATTATATCTGATGGTATAAAACACTTCTGAAAGGAAATGCATGCATTCCAAATAAACAGCTGGTCCTGTGCAGTGGAGAGGCTCATGTTTTCGTGGGTTTGCATAAAATCTGTTTTTCTCCTTATTATTGTGCAAATATCTGTGGTTTTGTCAATCTGTGACTGGTTCAAATATCAAATAGGAACTACAGTGGCTCTGAAAGGCAAGTCTTGTCTTTCACACCCAAATTAGACTGATGGAACTGCAGTCATAACTTGCAAGATGAATTGTTTTTCTATGAATCAGGAACATCTCTTAGGTTCATTTGAATAGAAAATTCAATTAAAATAGTTCCATGAAAATAAGACATTTAAAAACAATTTACAGTCATGGGTGAAAAATAATCAGAATACTGAAACTCATGACAGAAGTTATCTATTGAAGGCTATGCAAGAGAAGTCACACAAATTGGCATCAATCAGCCCATTTTCCCTTCTCCTCCACAATCAAATTAAATTCAGTTTAAACTTTTCCCTCTTTCAGAGCGTATGATGTAAGATGACATAAAGATCAATATCCCAAAAGTCTCAATGGTGAAAAAGTGTTTTTGTAACTCTGGGATTTACATCACCAAAGAAGGAATACAGGTGTGTCTGCTAATGTGGTATGAAGCTAACCATGATAATGGCCTCCAGCAACTTACAGAGCAAGAGGAAAGACACAAAACTCTAGCCCTAATGCCAGATTTTGACTGCATGGTGACTGAAAGGGGCAAGAATCTTGTTCGTGCACTCATAAGTAGCTGGTGGTGAGGGGCAGGCTTGGCTCAATACATGGGCTATATTTAAATTTATTCTGATGTACCTGTGTTAGCTTTAGGAGGTAAATGTAATTTTAATTTGAAAGATGCCTCACATAACTTGTAACTTGGCTCTTTCCTGGGTACTAAGTCAAAGAAGATCTTTTTAGAAACAGGAAATACATAGTAGATGGTGGCCCCATGAGCAGTTACATTATTATTGAATAATTTTATTAAGGGTCAGGAACATTAGCCCTTGCAAAAAGTAAGGATTGGTCACATCTAATTTATCACCTCAAAAACAATCAAGGAAATTATGTTAGCAACTAAAAATTAAAGCTGTCTACAGATAAAATTAAAAGGTAAAATTAATGAGTGGGGACTGGACCCTCGGGTGATTTTTTTCAATATTCTCTCCCTGCAGTAAGTAAGACTTCACTAATGATCCTCACCTGAGAATGAAGGCTTTGAAACACACTGCTTTCCAGGTCTATTATGTAGATAAGCTATCATTTGCTTTTGTTACCCACATCTAATTTTAATAACCCCAGCTAGGTTGAAAGGCATCACAGCCACTGACAGAGGATAATGCATGTGAATAAGCACACACATTTACTATCTCTGGCATGGCCATTGATTTGCTAGCTGATCATGGGGCAGAGTGATCTTATCTTCCTCTATGGATTTTTTCAGCTGTCTTGTGAATAATAAAATAGTTGGGAGCTGTGAATGAAATATTACTCTCTGCATTTTATTACCTACTATAGGCAGCAGGTCTGTCAAATACTATAGGACATTTAAATGCAAGAGAAGTTCTGTTGTTTTGCTGGCTCCTCTCAATGAAGAAGGCATCAGAAGCTTCATATGGGCTTGGGATTTTCTCCCAAGCCTGCTCCAACAGATGTCCAGAACCACTTCTTCAGCTCCCTTGGGTAGCCCTGTGTTCTGGATGCAGGATATTACATCCTCAGCTGTCTGCCAAGCATGGAGTGTTTCCTCTCATAGCTGATTCTTCAGGGGTTTCACAAGACTACTGGGTATCGGGTTAGTAGCACAATAAAATTGTTTCCCATCACACACAGCTCAGAGTAAAAGAGTACAACTTTCTTCACAGTGAAATTCAGTGAAACATCTGAGTCAGAGTCACCTCAAACCTCAAGCCAGCATGATTCATTTCAGTGCTTGTGTTTATCTGCTGAAATCCAAGAGTAGTTTAATATTAGGTCCAAAGTTCTGTAGCTGCAACCCCACTGTCTCTGCCCTCAAGCTGAGTTTTAAGTTTAGTTAACAGATAGCCAGTTTTGGGGACACATGAGTCAAGTATACTCACAGCTTGAGACCTCCAGAAATTCAGACACCTTCTTCTATGCAAACAACATCACACAACAACTGAACAAGGGGTATCTGTAGTATGAGGCAGAGAGAACATTGCCAGTCTCAGAGGGAGAGGATGTCAGCTGGAGATGTGGATGTGATGAAGGGAAATATGCAAATGTACTAGAGTCTTTAGGTCCATGGGGAAGAAGACTCTCGTGGCTAGCTGTATCTCCAGGGCTGCAGTGTCACTTGCAGCTGCTCTGGAAAGCATCAGTTCAGCAACCTAATTAGTTTTTCCCTGATGTATGATAACGGAACAGCAGATAAATTTTGCCTTGTGTTTTTTTTTGTGTGTTTGTTTTTTGGGGTTTTTTGTTGTTGTTGTTGGTTTTGTTTTGTTTTTGTTGTTTTTTTTTTTTTTTTTTTTCCAGGGCAGAAAGCTGTGCATCCTTCTGCCCCTTGCTTTTGAAAAGCAAAAAAAGGCAAAAAAACGCAAACAACTGGAGGATGAGGCTGATTTAATGCACTGACCTGACTGGGGCAGCTTTCAGAAAGCAGTAGGTACACGTGGCAACTGTGTTGGACTGGTGTGCAGGCAAGGAGCCACAGCTGTGTTAATCACTGCAAGTGTTTATGGGGGCTGGAGGGAGGGCTCCTGCTTTAACCATAACTCCTATTCTCAAGGAATCTCCAATCCTGTGTGAGGCTGGACCAGTTACTTCATTGACTTTGATCAAGAGATTATTTAAAAAAACTATAAGACAGACCAAGCAACAATGCTGGACCTAATGCTGGCCTTCTGATGTTGTGAGGGGAGCCCCTGCTGCCTCTTCTCGTTTTTGAGGAGGACAGAACATCCTGTCTTGGTGGATGATGTCCAAGTCCTCTTGGCTTGCCAAGACACCCACAGCAGACAATTCCCAGCAGACTGGGCTGCCAGGGTGCTGGGGCACAGAGGTTGAACAGAGCCTGCTGGGATGCAGATGGAGAAGACATATGCAGTAGGTCTGGATGTCATTTTAGTTGTAGGAGATATATGGAACACAGATATCTGGGAGTGGGGTGCTCCTGAATCCTCTGTGAATAGCTCATGATTAAACTTTCTCAGCAATCTTGCAGCATCGTGGTTTTTCCTGTAATTTATTCAGAGCCTGTAAAGAACTCAAGGCTTAATCAGAGCTTTGCAGTGCCCCTTCTCTCTTGATTGACACTGGAGTCAAAGCAACAACTCTTCGGTATCCAGCAAAAATGAGCTTTCATTTTTGAGGGAAGAAAAGAGAGAACTCTCATTCTCCTCTCTGAAGTCCATTCCAGGAGTATAAAAAGAACAATATATTCTGTTCATGATTCTGTTAGCTTTCTTTTAGGGCAGACTAAATGTCACCTCACAGGTGGTTGGGGGCAGTCAGTAGCACCCAGAGCACACAGGGAACAGAGCCTTGTTCTGGATTTTTGGTTCATCTTCCTAGAAACCAGCTTTGCATCCTTAAAATCCTTTTTCCTTTTATTTTCCAATCTTTGCTTTGCCAAAAAAATGGCAGCTAAACTATAAACATGTTCAGGTTTTGGAGTTATTGTACAGTGAAATGTCAATCTGTATAGTTTCAAAACACTATGTGTAGGATTAAAAACAATTACACGAACTCAGATTTCAAAACTAACACAGTATTAGGAAAATTAGTAAGAAATTCTGAGGAGTTCAGCATCAAAATCTAGTTGATGGCCAGAAAGTGTAATGCTTGTAAATATTAAATTAAAAAAGGTACTTTTTCCAATTCTGTGGGATTTTTCTGATATCAAAGTTAAATGAGTGGCTAAGCTGAAGTACCCAGAGATATTTGAGATTCCCTTGAGTTCCTAAGACATCTGCTAGGAGCTGGCAGGTATGACACAAACATATGGGAGACCTATGCCCTTCTGCAGTGGCAGCTGTACACCAGGTAGGATACCCCAGGAATTTAAAGTGGCATTGGATGCCTACTTGGGTTGCTATGTCCTTTTCTTTAAATCCTGCATTTTTCCATCAATTCATTTCCCATTAGTTGTGAGTCAGAGGTGTTAGAAGGGAGAGTAATTAGCTGAGAGTTATTGTTTGTCCTTCAGAAGTAGGAGATAGCTCAAGCTCAGGTTCATTGTCTGTGGAAGTCTGACAGACACCTAATTTAATTCAGCCTTTGAAAAGTGACACCACATGTTATCAACAAAGATGAAATGTTACATAGTTGGCAATGCTAAAGCCGGGAAACCTTATTAGTTGGGTGTATGCACTGGGTGTGCGTATTACACATAGGATGACCAAGGTAAACTACAGCTTTTTGAGGAGAGAGGGCAAATAAATTCAATTTCTCACTGGACTGGACTGTTTGTGGGCTAGATCTCAAGGCTTATTTGCCACAGGGGATATTGACAAGAAGACTGAGAGGTTAGGCTGTACCGACATAACTGCTGAAATGAACTTGATGTAAAATTTATATAAATGGTTATTTAGCCAAGTAAAATGTAGTTGGGGTAACTCACAGTTAATAGTGTTTGCAAAGTAAACAAAGGGGGAGTATAGAACAACATGCTTGAGGGGTTGATTCTTTGGTTTTACTTTCCTTGGACTTCTGTTCTTTAGCAGCTATCCATTAGAAAATAATAGCCATCTGTTTAATATTTTTTGCTTGTTAGTGTTCCTTTGACTGTATGGATATTAATTTTATGCTTCATTTTTTGTGGGGTTTCTCTGTCCCAGTTGTACAAAGTCACAGTAATAGTTTTCAGGTAGGTGTCCAGATATGCAAAATTAATAGCTCCAATTTCCCCTGGTTCAATACCCTTATTATATTTCCTATTTAAAAGGAACTTCAATTTGGTAGAACTGAACACTAATTTAAAAACTGGTTAATGTTCAAATATAGGAGAGGTCTCTTCTAACTAATTTAAGCTTGCAATCTATTTAGTTCACTGATATTTTCTAGTTATGATACAAGGACAGAATCAGAACTGTTTGAGTTGGAAGGAACCTTAGAGGTCATATGGTTGTGATTTGTCTTTTCCTGACATGGGAAGGGATGCCACTCACTACCTCAGGTTGCTCAAAGCCCTGTCTAACCAGGCCTGGAACACTTCCAGGGATGGAGTATCCACAACTTCTCTGGACAACCTGTTCCAGTTCTCAGCACTCTGACAGTAAGAAATTTCTTCCCATTTCCTAACCTAAACCTGCCCTCTTTCAGTAAAAAGCCATTCCCCCTTGTCCTGTCACTACGTGCCCTTGTAAAATGCCCCTCCTACCACTCTCTTATAGGTCCTCTTTAGGTTTTGGAAGGCTTCTATAATGTCTGTGGGCTGCCTTCTCTTCTGCAGGCTGAACAACCCCAGCTTTCTGAGTCTCTCTGCATAGAAGAGAGCTCCAGCTCTCTGGCCATCTTTGTGGCCCTCCTCTGGACTTAATCCAACAGGTCCAAGTTCTTCTTATGCTGGGGGCCCCAGAGCTGGATGCAGTATTTCAGGTGGGATGTCCTGAGAGAAGAGGGGAAGAATCACCTTTCTTGACTGCCTGGTCACACTTTTGATACAACTCAGGACATGATTGGCTTTCTGGTCTGCAAGAGCCCATTGCCAGGTCATGTCAAGCTTCTCCTCCACCAACACCCCAATTCTTACTCCTTAGGGCTATTTTCACTCTCTGACCAGCTTGGAATCTCCCTGAACCATGTACAGGACTTTATACCTGGCCTTGTTGAACTTCACAGGGCTCACATGTGGCCACCTCTCAAGCCTCTCCAGGTCCCTCTGGGTGGCATGCCTTTCATCCAGTGTGCCAGCTGTGCCACACAGCTGGGTGCTGTCAGCAGGCTTGCTGAGGCTGCTCTTGATCCTTCTGTCCATGTCACCAACAAGGATGCTGAGCTGACCTGGCGCCAAGCTCTGAGAAATGCCACCCCTCACCCATCTCCACTTGGACATTGAGCTGTTGACCACAACTCTCTGAGTGTGACCATTCAGCCAATTCCTTATCCACCCATGGGGTCCAACCATCAAATCCAATAATATGTCTCATATTATTTATATAACTATTAGATTGTTGAATAAGATTCTGACCTAAAGGCTGTGAAAGACAGTGAAGTGGCTCACATTGCTTCAGAAGGCAGTAAAATATATTGTGATTTACTCAGCACTTAGCAGGGCTAACACATGTTACCTGATCTATTGGCTATGACAGAATTTTGGCAGTGATGATGTAGGAATGTATCTGTTTTCCTTTCACTTATGAGCTGACTCCATCATGTATCAGAGTTTAAAGCTGACCACATAAAATGAGCTTCAGCAACTGTTTTTAAATGGTATAAAGACATTCCATAATAACCTTAAAGACCACTTGAATTAAGAAGATTTAAAGATAAATTTCAAGGTATTATCAGTTTGCTTGGGACAGACCTGCAATAATGGATCATAATGACTCTAAGAAAAACTTCTCTAGGACTCTTCTTCCAGGTTTCTCAATCTTTTTTCAAACAGTGCTACAACAATCGCCCAAATTCTGAATCTGTAGATTTACTAAGTGTTTTATTTTGAGAGAGAACCAGCTTAATTGCATTACTCTTCTGAGCTGTTTATCAAAATCCAAGCCAGAGCAAACCTTCCACTATAACAATTTCACTTATTCTTGCAAACTCATACTCTCCTGCTACAATTTTAAATGAAGCGTGAGGGATGCTGGGGTTATCATGTCACTTTCACTGAAACAGCTGCTAGCAGAACAGGTTGTAGCTCTTTGAATCATTTTATCTGCAGCACTAATAGCATTAGCTACAGCCAAACAGGTCACAAGTCATCACCTTCTGTGATTTCTCTAGAGCCACTAGATGGTAATGATAGTCACGACAAGTGAGTTACCAAAGTCAGCTAGTATCTTCAAAGCCATCTGAATTTTATCAGGGATAAGGACAATTTTTTTTAAGCTTCATAAGTTACAATTCAATTTTTCCAAGTACAAAATGGACTAAGTCTTCCATTACTGAGAATAGAACCTGGCAGTGTGTTCTACAAAACAACTGATGACTTCCAGCCTAAGCAATAGAAGAATTAAGTTTTAGGGATATTCAGATCTTATATAAAAAGTCTGAGACTCTCCTGGAGTTATAGATAATAAAATTGCTACTACAGACAATTTTGAACATAGCTTCATTTAAAGCACTAACTGCATTCTCCATGACAGTCAAATGGAACACAGACTAGGCACAATAAGAAAAATTAATGGCATAGGTCATGAGTAATATTGGTCACCACATACATAACTCAAACATTTTCAAAATAGTTCCTTCTTTCATATAATTGATTTTAGAGATATGTTAAATAGCCATCAGTTTCCAATACATGCCAGTATTTAACATTTTTATTTCCCAAGGATTTAAAGTATCTATGCTGGTATGGTGCCTCAGAGAACATTTTATGAACAAATGGCGTAAAAATAATGCTAAAGAATGCTGACAAACTGCCTGCTGTCTCTGAAGACTAGCTCCTCTGAGTTCATTGTGCATGTTTTCCACAGTGCTCCTCTGGGCCCTGACTTTTCATGTAATATTAAGCGAGTTGCCACTTCTTTTATGGGCAGAAATTCAAGCAAGGATACAAGAGAGGTTACAATGGGGGGGGGGGGGGGGTTGTGGATGTTTGAACTAATACCAGCTAGCCAGTAATTTGTTTCCATATCTTTCATCAGCCTTCTTTTGAGGGACCTTCAGTGACTATGCTAAGGCTCAGGTCTCTTTCTACTAAGACATTTACCTGTAGCATGGATTAAGCTCAGGTTGCTTTTGTTTCATTTAACTCCAAACATGAGTGAGCAAGGCCAGCTTTTCTATAAACCAGTTAGGACCTAAACTTTAAAACTTTAAGTTTTTAATGTTCTTTTTAACTGTTATTTTGTCTCATTGCTATTTGAAGGGGAGGCAACGAATCCTATCTTTTAAATAGTTAATGTGCAGTAATGGAACAAAGTTTCCAGAGTTCATTCACAGCTAACGCCAGAGAAAGCACAAGGAGAGAGAAATTCGTCTATTAAGATGTAATACTGAGAGAATAAATTATCATTATAGATTATAATATTAAAATATAATATATTGTTATCAAACATGCTATCCAAGTTAAGTATCTCATAACTTTACTCCTGCTGAAACTGTATCCATTCTAATCACAGCAGAAGAGCAGTTATCTGCAATTTGTCAGAGTGAAACAGTTTCACCAGGAAGCAAGTGTAGGAGGAATTTCAGGATGAAGAAACTGCTGATGTATGTCACTGCTATATTTTGCCACAGGCTATGTCTTACATAAAGGATTGGGAATACCATTTCTGGGTTCAGGTGCTTGCTTTCAACTCTGCATTGACCCAAAGACCACCATACCTACCTGTCTGATTTTTAGACTAAGCAAGTCAGCCAGGGAGACAGATATAGTGAATGCTGAGAGTTTTCCTGTTGTAGAATCCTGGAATGGTTTGAGTTGTGAGGGACCTTAAAGATCATCTGGTTTCAAGCCCCCTGCCATGGGCAGGAATACCTTCCATGAGATCAGAATACCTTCCAGGTTGCTCAGAGCCCCATCCCGCCCAGCCTCAAACACTCCTAGGGATGGGGCATTCACAACTTCTCTAAACAGCCTGTTCCAGAGTCTCACCACTCTGAAAGTAAAAAATCTCTTCCTAATATCTAATCTTGACCTACCTTCTTTCAGTTTAAAGCCATCCCCCCTTGTCCTATTCCTACTTGGCCTTGTAGAAACTCCCTCTCCAGCTTTCTTGTAGGGGCCCTTCAGACGCCTCCTTCCTTGAATCACTTTATTCAAACACCTTCAGCTGAAATAGAAAGATTCTGCAAGGACTATGCATACAGCTTAAATGCGTATGATAATTATTACTTACCAAACATGAACAAAAGACAGCTGAGATCTCATGAGCTACTATGCTAAGCATTAGTATGTTCACCACCTCCAAGTGGAGTTCCAGGGGTTTTCTGCTGCTCAGGCAGGTGTCAGTCAGGAGAATGGCCAGGTTCCGCTTCTTCTGGAATCAAATCCTTGTCATTGCTGAGCTGCCATCTTCAACCACCTCTCTTTTGTCTCCTTCAGCATTTCATACCTCTCCAACCTACTGTTTTTCTTTCTTGAAATCTTGAGCCGCTTAATATAGCGTCCATACCAAGCTTACCTGCTTGAAATGTAACCTTTCTTATGGCTCTGCAGAGAGCTTCCTTCTGTCTTAAGAATATCCTTAGATGTCCAAGCTGAGGGTACACAACTGGGCTCCATTGGAGTGAGGGCCATAAATCCTTAGATCATTAGGGTGAGTATTGTGAAGGATCTTGCTCAGAGTAGGTTACACCTACAGCACAGATAAAATCACACCTTTACCTTAATTTTTAGAAGGGTCAGAATTTCACCTGTGGAACAGAGAATTGCACCACCAGATCTTTGTTCTCACTCCTGACCAAGGGATCTTAACAGCAATAATAAGTATTGACAATGAAAGACAAAACACTTAAATATGTTTGCCTCTGAAAGAACAGAGTGTATATTTCTAATCTTGAATGCTGATACATTCTGAGAAATTTTGACTGCAAGTAATTTTTTTTAATATCCAAATTCAATTTTAATATCCAGTATCTTCAGGATGCTTTGTTCAGTTGCACATTTAAATAACCTCTGTTTCTTTTATATATTCATAAATTCTGCTGTAGCTAGTGAAAACTGTTTTTCTGAAAAGATTAGAAAAACAATTATTGTAGTCTTTATGCCTCAGTTCATGGAACAAAAGAAATAACATGCAAATTTGGGATGAGGGATGGACCTAAAAGAAATTATGACATTAGACTCTTCTGTGGTATTTAGCAGTAATGCACTATTCATCAGTTCTCAGGCTAGATCTGTTCCTGCGCTTTTAAAATATGGAGTAATTTACTGAATAGATTATGTATGAAGACATCTGGAAAACTGAGATCTTTCTGATGGTTTAGGAAAAATGCAGCCTCCTTCTCCATAGGTTCTTCTCCAGAAAATTTAATCAGAAATGCAAGTCACTGCATTTCCTGGAAAAATACATGGCATGTTTCTATACATCTAAACACAGAGTGAAAGCAACATGCTGGTTATCTAGCATAGGTTAGGTCTACTGTGCAGGCAGAGCTAATACAAGCAGAAATTCATTTATGCGCAAGATTCTTCTCCTTGATACCTCATAGTCTGTTCCTCTGTGTTCCCTTCCCTGCCCACCTACAGCTCTGAATTTGTGAGAGTTATCCAAGCACACAAGCCAAGCCACTACAAGATTTATAATTTTTATTATTATCTTTCAATTCTTGTGTTTATATGCAAGTACATACTGTCAACATTTTGTGACAGAATGTGAACCTGCAATATACTTGGCTGTAGAAGGGAGGAATAGGGGCTCTCATCATTTTTGTTAACCTTTTAAAAAATTAAAATATCAGAACTTTTCTTATAACATAAAGTATGAGAGAGGAACAGCTTATGCTGTACAGCATGCAGTTCAAACATTTCATCAGTAATGTCCTTTTCTTTCAGTGTTAGGTCATATTTCAACATGAATTTCTTATTTGCAAGCTTTTGTTGATCTACTTACTGCAAATCATGTAACAAGGGCCAAGGTAGGGGGAAAGTTTTTTCCTCTTTCTTTTCTAAACTGCAGAGAATGTTACTGGTTCTGTAAAAATCTGTTGGAGACACTACATTGTTCTGTGCTCCCTAAACTAGATTACTTTTATTCACAAACCCATTCTCAAGGAAACACTCCCTTCCAGTGTTCAATAAAAACATGAAATTATTATTTTCTTCTTTCCTTGTGAATTTTTTTACCTAACCTACTTTCTGCCTAGAATCCTGCCTATCCTACTCTATTATCCTGAAAACACAACACAATGACACACATAACCCCTCAAACAAAGATCTGAGGATGAACCTTGCCATGTGTATTTGTCAGGAATATAAAAGCTCACAGAAATTTCTCTCTAATTCTGTGTAACAGCAACAAAGCTATTTTCATTAGCCTCATCAAGAACTGGGTTATTGTCTTTTCCAAAACTAAAAAAGGAAACACTTCCTAAGTGTTTTATCACAAATGATGCCTCTCAACATCCCAAACAGACAAATAGCTGAGGTAAGAGGAAGTAAAGCCTTGAGAAGAAATGCAGGTAACTACCCCAGAAACTCCTTCACACATTTGAGAATATCATGTTTCTGTCTCCTGTCAAGTGCTTAAATCTTTTTACTCTAAGGGAAAAAAAGAAGCATTTTACTTGATGGCTGTGACATGGTACTGAGCATCACTGAGCTAAGTAATCTAAGATGCATGAGTTAATAAGGATATGTCATTATTAGGTGTTTCTGTACCTTCTGGGGAGTCTTCACAATTATTTTCAATAGAAAACAGGTATGCCCATGCCAGAAACAACTGTCTTTCCATCCCGAAAAAAGGACTGAACTGTACAGGGAAGGGAACTACAGAGCCCTCAATTTCTAAGGAGATCACCTGAAGTTTGTATATAGTGGTGGATCCAAGAAGGTTGTTCAGAAATTAGAGAGTGTCCAGCAGAGTGACCAGAGAGTCAGCCTTGAGGGTCTTTTCATTTGGAAACAATGGAGAAAGTGGAGCAGTGTCCCTAGTTTCTTGGGGCAGCATAACAAAGAAAAATGATGTAAACTCTCCTGAAAATGGATTCTAACATGAGCACATGCCAGAACGACTTATAGTGCCCATAAGCTGCAATTTGAGAGAAGGAGATTGGATGTTAGGAGCACTTTCATTGCAGGACTGGAACAGGTTGTCAATGTGGTTTTAAAAATCTGTTCCTAGAAATCATCAGACAAGTCTAGGAGAAACCACACCTGACCTTACCTAGGTTGGGACTAGTCCTGATTGACACTGGAGGCTGGACTCAATGACTTGATGCCAGAAGTCCCTTTCAACAACATTTCTATGAAAACAAATATATATAAGAAATGGCATATGCGCCTGGTATGCTCCCAAGTTTTGTAAATAGCATTTGGTATAATTCATGATGTCTTTCACAAGCCTTTGTAGAAATTCTGCTTTAGGCACGGGATGGTGTCCACTCCGGTCAAGGTGAGGAAGCACACCAAGATCAGAAGACTGGAATACTTTCAGTGTTTTCTCTAGGGACCCTGCTTTAAAAGACCATTCCATTTAAACAGATATCCATCACAGATGGTATTATATATTATAACTAAACTGCTTGGCTTTTTAGTGGAGAAAAGAAGGGAGCTTTGAAAGGTTTCTGCTCTGTGAGTGTGAGGAGTGACCTCTAAGGAGCGGATCTCAGTATAACCAGGTCTTTCCCTTTCTGGTTGATGGCTTTTCTACAGTAAGAGAAATCTACAGTCGTTAGCAAGACTGTCATCACTGCTTGCAATGATCATTGCTCTGTTCGCTGAACTCTGCTTGTTTAATTCACCAAGGTTATTTTCATTATAAGGAAGAAATTGGCAACTAATGAGTTATTTGTAACATTACTCTTTCCAAGTGGTAAGAGGTTGTGATATGTGTTTTAAATCAGGTTCCCTGAGCTGTAAATTATTTTCTGTCTCACTTAAAGCCCCACCTTCAACACAGTCAAAACCTAAGCAGAAAGCGTCAAAGAACATGATTATGATTTATTTCCAGCATATCAAGACTTGACAAGTACTAAAAACTTACTAAAATAAGATGACTGTGGTAAGAATCACCTAACAATACCACATGATCCATTTACAAGTAGAATCTTAAGCACAGAGGAAAAATGAAATGAAAATATTGGACAGATGGATGTATATGAAAATCTCATTTCAGACATTCTTAGTCATAACAAAACCATGAAATGCAGTGCTTGAGTAGAAAAGGGTTGTCAGAGCAAGTATTTTCCCATTTAGAGCAAAATTATTTTTGAGGAGAGAAGCAATTTATTCATAGCACTGACAGTACTATAAAATAAAATAAGACTCTAAAATATATTTTCATAGTGATGTAGATAATTTCAGAAGTATACCCAAAAAGTAGAAGACCATGACTATTTATGACAAATGAATTTTCCTCCTCTGCCCAGCTAGTAATGACATCTGCTTTTTTCATCTTTAGTTCACTCTTCCAGCTTGGTCACAGATTAAAAAACATGCTTTCTCACACTTCCTATCCCTAGTGACACACTCTACCTCCTGACTGATTTTGTTGTTTTTGGCAGCCATCCACTTTCTTTTATTTAGCAATTATCACTCTATATGTAGCATACCAGAGCTTCTCCTCTTAAAAACACCTGGACCATCTCTTCTTTTCAAGTACCCTTGCTACCTTTTTCTACTTGCTGCCTCACTAGCTGTGGTGTTTTCTCACTCCAGGGCTCATGACCTTTCCGGCTGCCTTCCCCTCTGCTGAATCTGATCTGGCACTCACTTTGGCACCTCCTACAGCTCCTGGCCAAACTTCAGAGCCGATTATCTTCCCCTACTCTCTTTCTGACTCCCAGTGCCTCTGACATCTCAGCTGCTCTGTCCATTCCTAATTGCTCCTTGCTGCTCTTTTAGTGCATATGGTTCTTTTCTACCAACCAACAGGAATTTCTGTTACAAGCAGCCACTGGGCTTTGCATCTTCTTTGAAACAATGACTTTTATTAAATTCCTACTTTTCCTTTTTTTTTGTCATAATTTTTATTTGTTTTTAATTGGTTAATCTAGATTGGAAAAGCTAGTCATGGTAATAACAGGGGTGATTTTTGCAATAAAAGACACATTTTGCCTCAGCCACCAAGTTTATCTCTTGTAATTTACCTTCTGCCTCAGAAAAATGCTCAGCCAGTAGCTTTCATCCCACTTTCATTGTTTGCTCTTTAATATTCTCTGCATCATGAGTAGCATCTCTCAGGTTATTCATTTCTCTAGCTGCATCCTGGCCATAATCAGAAGCTATGCTCTTATCTGAACTTGATGCAGATAAGGACAAAAAGTCATTCCTCTTCTTAGGAACTCCTTTGTTTTCTGTTCTCCAGGGTATAGATGGGTGCAGCAGCATGTGCAGAAATCCCCACCCATACAGTGGGAGACTAGTGACAAGGAAATCCTGCTGCAGATGTAATTTGCAGAGTCACATATCCTTCTGTCAATAAGCTGATGTTTCTTGGAATGTACAGTTGCTGTAAATCAGGTATCGGTCTAGTGTCCCTCAGTAAGTGATTCAGGACTGTAGGGTCCAGCTGGCAGACACCAGGCTGAATCCTGGATGCAGGCTACTTCTGGCTGCAGCAACTATATAGAAGGGATGGCAGGTGTGCTGCACCAGGGATACCCTTGATGGCAGTAGCAAAGAGTCATTTTTTTGGTCTGCAGCCATATGGACAGTTCTTTGTGAAAACCTTGTTGCTCCAGCTGAAGCAGAATGTTAAAGGAATAGCCTTTTGCAGCTGTGAATCAGGATATAGAAAAACTTTATGTGGTTTCTTGAAGCCAGGATCAGATTTAAACTGGCCCAGATCCTGATAAGAATTAAAGTAGTCTCCAGGATGGTCCAGGTAATTCAGCACTTGTTTTTCATCCTGCCACTTCCATGGAGAATGAGATAGGGAGAGAATTTTTTTTTGTTGTTGTTGTTGTTTTTTTTTTTTTTGCCCTAGAGACAGAAGGGATTCTCTTTCCTGCAACATGGAATTTGCAGGTTCAGTTCAAGACATGTGGTTCACTTTGTACCACATCCACTTATTGTCCCAGCTGGTGTCTTCAGGAATTGATACAAAGCCCTTGCCATGGGAGACAGGAGGAGGCTCCCCAGGTTGCCATTGAAATAATAGTTCAATGAAGAGTAATGAAGACAAATATTATTCCATTTTGTTCTGAATTTTTTGTGGGTTTTTTATGGTGTGCTTGCTGTTTAGTGGTTTTTATGAGCAGTCCTCAAAGATTTGTAATACTCTTTTTTTTCCAGTGTGGGTGGATCTATTTCCACATTGTTTTGAATGTTGCTTTTTAGTCACATGCTGTTCAGCTGTGCATGGAGTTTAAGCTCTGTGCAAATCCTTCAGATATACCAGAACAACTTGTTTGTTTAAAGTGAAATCCCTGAGAATGCTGCAAGGCAGAAATCTCTCTGGAATGAGGTATTTGTTTTGGAGTTTTTGTAGTGCTGGGGAAAACACCCCCAGCTCTTGTTAACAAACAGAAAATATGGAATGAACAGCCTGGGACTTTTATCTTTCAAATCCTAACATCTCACGCTGATTGTAAAGACACCTTGGGCAAAGGGTAGAGTTGAGAAACAAAGGTGAGTGGGAGACAGAAGAGGAAAATCAACACTACAAACTCCTTGCCATTCAATGTCAACTTTGTATTTTACCAAGCAGATTGTATCCTAGGGATACACAGAAGCTGTTTCCAGTATCTTGCACCTGGGCTGGTTCCAAACTAGCCTTGGTCTTGTGGGCCAGTTTGAGAGCAGATTCAGGTAATGTGACTGGGAAATTGCAGTTTCAGAAGCCAGGAGATGCTAGGCACAGAGACCTATATGTGAATAACACATATAACATATGTGTGGGATAACATATATGAAATCTTCAGTCATTGGTACTGGGCTTCTTGAAATAAAAAAGAGAAGATGCTGAGATAAAATTTAATGCAGAAAAAACTTTTTTTTTTTTGTCCTTTAGTACAGTTAGTCATCTGAAATAGTCATTTGTGCATTAGAGGAATAGTACTAAAAAAATTTGCACACAGAAACTGAGCTTGCTGCTTGTTGTTAGGATGCTGGTATAAACCTTAAAGAATAGAAGGGATACAAATCCATCCACTACAAAAATAGCCCCTGTAGTTGCTCTTTTCCATCAACTTATCTCTTGTCATGTAACACTCATTTACATGCATATGATGGAAGTCCTCCACAGAGATAGAGCAGGCTGGAACAGGAGAGGGAGGAGTGATGCAAGGTACATCATAAGAGCAACACTGATGATGATTGCCAGGTTGTCTGTCAATAACCAGCTGCACCTCTCTCTTGGTGGGCATCCTGAAATATCCTGGACCCTCCTCCCTGGCTCACATCTCCCAAGTTTCTCATGGTGAGCCTTATTCAGCCTTTCCTTTCCAGTACTTCCAAAGGTAAGAATGCGTGTAAAAAAAAAAAATCGGCTTTATGACACTTTCTATAAGAATATTCCCAAGGACTTTATCTTCCCTCACAATTTCTTGTCTGTCAAGCTGCTTTTAACTCTTTTAAGGCCAGAGATTAAAAAGTCTGTATAGTATGTTTAATCAATATAATATCCTTGAACCTTGCTGGGTTTTTTCTGTGTGAACATCCACGTGTCTTTCATGTGTTTTTTGAAGAATTCATTATTTTATTTTCCAAGTAGTCAAAAGTATTGTAGCCTTAAGTATTCTCATTCCAAAGTCACAGAAGTAGAGCAACTGATCTATAAAGCAATGCCTGCCTTTTTCCCTCTTGGCTCTTGCTATTTGCTGTTACTGGCAGGTTTTCCAAATCAATTTTGAAAAGATAAGACAGGACCTATTAAAAGATAATATTAAATATCCCTCACTTTAGTTTCCATAGTCTTTCAGGGAGAAGAAAAAAGGATAGCTAGAGTCCCTTGAAGCCAGACATGTTTTCCTTTTCCTGGGATTTCTGAAGAGACAATAAAGCCTTAATTTTGCACCTCTCTTAATAGACCTGAAATTTTACAGTGGCATTGACTGCAAAGAGAGAAAGTGAGACAGCAAATTTTTATACTTCAGCAGCTGTCTCATTTCTGGATTTTCTCCTTAAGGAACTCAGACTGTGTTGGTAAGAGGTTATGAGATCTTAATATTGGTACCTCAAAGATAACACGAGCTATAAAAGGTTAAATTACACAGGATCAAATTATCTAGGATAATATCAATAGACCAATCGATCCATAGAGTAGATTAAATTTTGTAAACAAGGAGACATTACTTTGGTAGTACTGGAATGGGCTAGATACCTCTGAGAGCTACTTCTGAGTAATTTGAGGGATATTCAAGAGTCCTTAAAAAGTTAACCTAAAGGAATACTTGCCTCTGAGTTGCTAAGGTGATTCGGCCACAAAAAGACAAATGAAATTCTGGAATATGCAAGAGAATATGTTTTCAGTAAGGAGAGGCTATTAATGAAATTGTAGAAAGCTCCAATTAAACCTCATTGAAAATACAGGTACAAGTAATTTAAAAACATAATTTGTTCTGGAAAAACTGCAGAGAAAAATAAGTATGGAGAGGTGGGAAATTCTAAGTCTTGTTTATTAGAAGATAAACAAGACTGGTCACCTCAGTAGGGGAAATAAACATAAAACTCCAGAATAATGCATCAGGATCTTTTAAGAAAAAAAAAAATCTCTATGACAGCAATATAGAGATTGTCTTGGGAGACACTTGGAGCCTAGAATTCTCAATATACTTGATTAAACAAAAAAAACCAAAGAAACAAAAAAATCAAACAAAACAAAACAAAAAAGGACTCATTGTTCCATAATCTCATAGTTTTAAATCACCATATGCTGAAATACAGTGAAAAGCTGCTGGAGGAGGGAATCAGTATTCAACCCAGGTTAAACAGAACTTAATCAATGCCTTGCATAATTAGATCATTATCATGATCTAGCATGGGTCATAGCTAGGTTATTTTCTTACATTTAGTCTGAATTTCATAGGTTTATCTGGCAGACATTTTCATCAATCATACTCTTAAACAAAATAATGTCATTTTTTTAATCAATGTACTATATCTGAACTTTTCCCTGCACTTAGTTTCCTTGGTTCAGTGATTTTAATGAATTTTTCTAATGAAGAAAAATTACAGAACAAAGCTGGCAGAAATAAGGTCAATAAATACATTACACCAGCCAGGAGTGCCTGCATTTTTGTACCAACCTTGTTATGAATAAGGGTTAACACACTAAGCTCAGTACAACATGAGCTCACTGAAATCTAAAGGAATCCTTGGAAGCTGACACTTTCATGGCTGCTAGTGTTGGCAATAATGTACTTTACATTAGTTTGCTACTGCTAGAGATCTTCATTCACAGATATAAAGAGAAACAAATCTTCCTTCCTTCCTTCCTTCCTTCCTTCCTTCCTTCCTTCCTTCCTTCCTTCCTTCCTTCCTTCCTTCCTTCCTTCCTTCCTTCCTTCCTTCCTTCCTTCCTTCCTTCCTTCCTTCCTTCCTTCCTTCCTTCCTTCCTTCCTTCCTTCCTTCCTTCCTTCCTTCCTTCCTTCCTTCCTTCCTTCCTTCCTTCCTTCCTTCCTTCCTTCCTTCCTTCCTTCCTTCCTTCCTTCCTTCCTTCCTTCCTTCCTTCCTTCCTTCCTTCCTTCCTTCCTTCCTTCCTTCCTTCCTTCCTTCCTTCCCTCCCTCCCTCTCTCCCTCCCTCTTTTCCCATAAGCCCACTTACCTCACAGTGTAAAACTGTGGACCAGTGGAAAATTGTGGAGCATTGCACAGAAAATTGGACGATCAGTTTTTAATCCACTCTTAATACAGAAGCCAGAATGAACTGTATATATACACAGAGGACTGGGAGACCATGCAGCCCATATTTAGAGTCTCTGGGGTGATACGGAAATGCCTGAATTCTCAGCGTCTGTATACTGAATCTCAACAAAGCACTTAAGCTTTAATCCTTTTCTTAAAATAATTTAGGCATCTAAATAAAAGCTAGGAGCACAGTTAGGATATTGTATTGAATCTGGGACATGGTGTACTTCTTTCCTTTATCCTCAGTATTGCTGAGGGTGACAAGGTACAAAGCTCTCACTGAGATCTTTTCCAGTTCCATCAAATGCTGGAAGAAACATTGGAAGCTACTGTAGAAACATTTCCCATTAGTCTCTGTTTGAGGATAAAACTGGGGAAGGACAGACAGGGAAGGATGAAAGACAAAAATAACAATCACAGGGCTGGTGCCTTTGCAAGCTGAATGTGAGGGATGTATGAAAGGATGCTTGCAATGCCTGTAATCAGACTAAATACAAAATGTCAGAGAAAAACCATCTGCTATTCTACAGATAAAAAGAGTTTCTTCTTTTATTCAGGTGTGTGTAACGGCAGTAATAATAATAATAATAATAATAATAATAATAATAGTAATAATTTGACACACATTATGGCAAGGACCGCTTCCATACTGTGTCCCCATTATTTTCACACCATTATCTGCTGCCAAAGAAAGAATTTAGAATCCTTATCCTATAGTTCCAGCTCCTGCTGACACCGCACAGAAGACAGGAAATCTGTGCTTCCCTTGCTTCCCCTTTCCTGCCTGGAGTTCCTTCACCTTGCTGTAAGCACCCCTTTGACCACCCTTCTGACGGAGAGAGAGGGGAACTGCACTTCTGGGATCCAGCGTCTAGATTCTTTTCTTGTCTCTTTGGCAGGCCCTGGGTAATCACAACTCCACCATGAAACCTCCAATTTTTAATTTTTTTTTAATTTTAAAATTGCAGAGACCTAGCCCCACGTTTGTAACTTTTTCTTTAAGGATCTCACAGTTTGCAGAGATTATAACTTCTGTTCTGGTAATCATATGGATATTTGTCATACTGATGTGGCAGACAAGCGTGTGTTCTTTATGCCCCAATCAGGTAAAGTCTTATCTTAGATTTATGAGAAAGCCATGGAGTAAAAATACATCCTAAATCTATTCCTTGGCTTTATCTTGGCCCTCCATATGGCAGCATAGTTTTAGATTGGTTAATCAGAATTCCTCAGGCATTCTAACCTGTCTAATACCAAAATCATTAATCTTGTGTCTGTAAGATACTCTGCAGATCTGTTATCACCAGGCACACATTAGCTATATGACTGCCTGAACTTAGTAAGCAACACCAGTGCATGAGTTTTGTTTGCAAGATTTTTTCCAGACATATATTCATCTCATCTGATCTATGCTTCTTGCTGAGGTTTCCCAATGCTAGTTATTTTGGTGAAAATAACTGTGATATATCTACTTTTTCAGTAGGAAAATTCTAAGTGTTAATATTAAAATGTTAAACTATACTAAAGACTGGGATTAACTACACACCTTGAAAAGCCAAATGAAGTTTTATCATTCTGTCAAGAAAACACATGTTTCTATAGCCTACTTAATTAGAAATAAGTTACTAGACTCTTAAATTATGGATTAATTTGCATTTATCTTCCCTGTGACAAATGGGTATGTGCATAGCTACATACATTTTCATATTTCTATACAAAGCATGCATGCACATGAGGGTGCTGGTGTGTAAGGGTGGTAGACTCTGCACACATTATCTAGCATTTTAAGCTGAACAGAAGCAACCCTTCTACCTTAAAAAAGTCTTAAAATTTGCATTCTCTTAGCATTGCATCCATCTATCAAATACTTCACTTTCCCACAGAGCCTTGAAGAGCCTGCAAGTGTCAGGTTTGGAAGAGGCATTTGTGTCTCGCTGCTGAGCTGTGAAGGGTTCACTTCTCCTGACACAGGGCATCCTGAGCACAGAGAGCTGCTCCTGCGAAAGGAGGGGGTAGCAGCTCACACATGCTCACTTTTGTTCATATTAAGAGGCTCTTCCCCTCTATTGATTTCAGGCTAACTCCTGAGCCAAGGAGCTGAAAGAAGTAATTTTGTAACACTGCCTTAGCTAAAATCCAGCCAGACACAGGATAAAAATCAAAAGTTTCTGAGATCAGCCTAATAAGCTGTGTCATTTATCTTCCTGTTGCACAAACCCTATTACAATGCTGACGGGCAGGCCCAGGTCATCAGTGTCATCATCCCTCACACACCAGGCAGAGGTGAGGCTGAGGAATTGTGTTTCCTGTACAGAGGGCTGTACAGGACATTTGATTGAATACCACTCCCAAGTAAAAGAGTAAGGTGGCCTTTACACCTCCCCTGACCCAAGACACGCTGTAAGTGCACATCTCCAGACACTTTATAAAATATTTTGCCCCTTTATCACAAATAGCTTATAAATACACTTCTAGGGAATTTCAGTCATCATGAATTCTCTAGAAGTCAGTAGAGTCAGTTCCTCTGGCAGTATTCAGTTTTCAATGGTATTATGTAAAAAGGAAAGGTTGGAAAACAAATATAATTTTGTATAATTGAGCACACAAAACCACATTTACACATTCAAGTATATTCCTTTATATATTCAAACATTCTCAATGCATTTTTTTTAGGACTGTCATTTGTTCTGCAGCCAGCTTGCTAAATTAAACCCAGGTTACAAAGAGAAAGGCAATTATCTCTATCAAAGAGAATTAAATTTAAAAAAGACTGAATCAGACGCTTGGATAAATGTGGAAATGCAAAAAGAGTTTATAATCTTTGCTCAAAAAAGGACAAAATAAAAAGAGCAGTGTTGCTATCAATCCTTCAAAATATATCTGTAAAAATTGAAAAGTGAAGCTTTTGGATTGATGTGCTCTAAAACAGTTTGTATCCCATAGTTGCCATCTGCCAGTTCCCAAGCAGTTTTGCAATTTAACCATCATATATTGATCCTGGTGAAATAGTTACCTGGAAAAAGGATGTCCTTTCAAAAAAATACTGCAATAAACTTCAGTGAAATGATTGTATAGTGCTTTGCTGACATGAATATTGCAGAAACCAATTCAAGCATACATTTTTTTAAATGCCAAGTAATTACAACAGTTCCATTTCAAAAAGAACTATAGAAAAGTTTTGCTACATGCAATTTCTTGCATTTTACATTACATTAAAAAATCAGGAGGCAAATCATCATGGTAAATCAACCATGCATATAAAATGCAATGCATATGTCAGTGTATGATTAATTAGATGCCAATATAATATAACAAAAGTATGGTTAATTGCATTGCTTACTGCAATCCTTACATTCCTACAATAAATTTAAGATTCTAATTATTTTAATAATTAAATCATTTTCAGAAACCCTGACACAAGAGACAAATTTTTATTTTGATTATATTGCAATCAACCTAATGGTACTTCCTTTACACATCATTAAGCAATAATTTATGGTACAGTGCAAACTAACCAGATTAATCCTAAGAATATCAAAACTGTTTACCTATTTTGAACATATTGCATATTCCTTTGGCCTGAAGGCAGTGAAGTGAATTTCTAGCTGATGTCTTAAACATAATTTTTTAATCTGATTTTGGTTTTAACCTCCCTATCTATTCCCCATACACATCCTGTTCAATGCAGAAGGGCAGAATGCTTGGAATTGGAAGGGACCTCCAGAGATCATCCCATTCCACTTCCATTTTTTTCTGAGCCCTTTTAACAGCCAGCATACAGTTTTAATCATATCTGTAGCACACTTCTAGCACCTATCAATAATTTAGCTATCCCTTATAAACTATTTAGAGGTCAAGTTCTAGTATAAAGTGCAGCCAAAAGTCCAGCCTTTTCCTGCCTGAAAATACAAAACATGGGCCCAGAGGTAGGTACAAGGCAGCTGGGTCTTGGGCTCATGCCAAGGACAGGTGAAAGACCTTTCAAATATCCCAACATGCAGAAATGCTCAACATCTGAATTTTAGAAGGATGAGAGCCTGGCAATGGAGCACAATCCCTGTATGATCTAACCAGCCTGCAGTGCAACATTAATATTTTACTGGGGAATTTAACTGAATATTATGCTTAATTGACTTTATGGAAACACAGTAGTGTGGTGCTTCATGTGCACAGCTAAAATAAAGGTACTTCCTAGATTCCTACACTGCCTGATTTGTGCATCTGATACATTTGTTTGGCTAAAATGTTGGCTGATTTTTCCAGAATGAGCTGTAGAAATACCAGAAATGTATTATCTCATTTAATTTCATTTTTCATCACTAAAGAGTCCATCTGTTATACAGGCTAATTTTAAATCTCCTGCACCTGGTAAGGGAGCAAAGCTATTTGATTGTGGATGTCTCTGGGTTACACATTTCGTGCTTTCTGTGTCCCAGGCATCCCCCAGGGACAGTGCAATGGAACACTGCTTCCCTAAAGGAAGCTCTGCAGCTGGATATTAAAACCTTATTCTGATGGAATAATAGTTCCTATTTGTTCAAAATATAATTTTTTGTTTGTTATGATTATTATGGAAGTGTACTTCAGTGGTTTACTCACCATTTTAATAGGCAAGAATTTAATTTTTTAGCAAGAAAGGAAGTCTGGAATTTGTTCAAAATTGAGCATACTTTGGTACATACAATAAAATAAAGCTCCACCATCCTCCACTCCTATTCCTGTTTAATCATTCTTTCACAGAGGGAATGCTGGAGTAGGATTAACTTCCAATAATTATCAGCCAGTGAGAAAATTCACAGACAGGCTGTGGCTCAGAGCACAAACTAAGCATGTTTACTGGGTGAAGTGGTGGAGAAAGCTAAGGTTGGAACAAACCTAATACGTTTCTTCAATATACCAAAAAATGTAAAACCTCCCTTCCTTTCAAAAACATAACTGCTTTTAGCACAGGAACTCTTCAGAAAGAGCTGAAGGATTTGAGAAACATGGAATAACTGTCATTTTTTCTTAACTGCATGTCAGTGTTGAGGTTGTGATTTTTTTATATTTAGTTGAGCAAGAGTCTTGCATGAAACACAGTAACAGAAGAGGCAATTTTAGTCGTAGTGTTGAAAGAAACAGCTGCTATTTGAAATTATGCCTTTTTGCTTTTTGTCATGTTTTAAATGTTAAGTAAAATAATCTGTCCATTGCAGCCACAGCAAAAGGATTATTTAGACTAATGTCAGCAATCAGTTGTTAATTCCCATTGCACCTTCAGTTCCTCTTGCTTTAATTTCACTCACCACTGCTTGGGGGAAGAACTGGTTTCTTAATAAACTACCTGTGAATCTTTTCTACATCTACTAAGAAAATACTACTGAAGCTACTCTGCTTTGCAGAAAATATTTAAATAGTCTCAAAATAAGAATTTAGACTCAAGCCTTAATATGTTAACCATTGGACCAAAGTGCTCTCCTGACAAACAAAGATTCATAAACTTAAAAGAATTGGCACATCTTTGGCAAAAGAAAGTGAAGCCCACCTTTGAGCACCCAAAGTTCAATGGTTAGGCACTGACCTGAGAGGCAAGAAACTGCACCAGATGCAGTCCTTGCTCCAGATGCAGACAGTTCTGGGCCCCAGTAATCAGGCACATAATTGGCTCAGCACTACAAGCCTATGGCACAAGCTCTCCAAGGTCAAAATGTTAGATGCCACTGATTTAACAAACAGGATGTTTAATTTTTTACTTAAAACCATAACATTAGTGCCATCTCCTAGAAAAGTGAGCCCTTTTGTGTCCCTTTATGCATGACATATTTTACAATGTATTTTCGGTTTAAAACAGAGGTCACTTGCCATTTGATTTCTGGGTATGTTACTGGTCTCCTTTCTGAGCTTGATTTAGTACATCACTTTTCCCAGCCAGCAGAAGATATATGATGCTATTTTTCACATTCATCCGTTTCTGAAAGCAAAGGTACACCTGGACCCTAAAGATGTTGTTCATAAATTTACAAACCCTTAGGGTTTTCACGAACACTGTAGTTTCTGAAAGACATTTTGCATAAGTGAAGTACAACATCAGCTTCAATAAACACAGAATTTCTACCAAAAAAAATCTTCAGAGAGCAAATTTTATAGATCCATTCTCTAATCGGCATGATTTTAATCACAAAAAAATAGAATAGACCAAGTACCATGCCATGCAAATTTGTCTTGAACAAAATAGAAAAAAAAAGCTTTGGGGGAAATGTTCATTTAAATTGTTTCCATTGTACCTGCTTCCTCAGGTGCCTCCTACATAATCCAACTTGGTATTTTTGCAATTAAGTCAAGTTCTTTAACACAGTAGCTTTCTTTCTTCTCTCCTCCTGTCAGTCAAACCCTATTAAAAAATCTTCCACCCTAAACCAGGTAGCTTGGTGTAAAGTGCTCACTTTTCTCTTGAAAAATAGATGTGATGTGAAACCCACTGCTTGGTACACTCTGTCATCAAGTCACCTGTGTGGCATAATCCCCACCCTGCTATGCGAGAAAGGCATCGTGTATTCAGCTGTCTGTCACTTCTTTATGGTCGTTAAACCTTTGATGGAGTCACTGAGCCAAAATAGAATGTGAAAAATAGATGATCCTTTCAAAGCTTTATGGAAGGGTACCAATACATGCATTTAAAGAAAAGTATAGTGTTTAAGTATGAAAGAAAGAACAGGTATCACAGAAGGGGCATGCTGGTTTTGCTTTCCATAAGAATAACAGCCTGCTTTTTTGTTTATATGTTAATGAAGATAAGTTCTCTGCATCTTAATGGCAAATTTCTTGTAAACTTTATGTGAATAAGTGAACTTGAAAAAACTAAACCTTTTCATTCTACTAATTAATTTAAGCATTATAGTGTAAGACAGACAACTTTGCCCTTCTTAAAAGGAGGAGGAAGAGAGCAAAATTCCATCTTGGCATTCTTCATTAAACTATGCACATTGTCTATTGATGCTATAGACACTATTGAGACATGTTCCACTACTGTCTATTGATTACGTACATCACTTTATACATCTGTATAATTGAGGCCCTTAGATCTATGTCTACAGTTATTGCATACATTAAAAAATAGAAAAATACAAACCCAGTGTCATAACAAAGAATGTCTTTCACTATATAAAAAGCACAGCATGATCTTTTCATGAAAGCTGTTATTAATGGGACTTAGAGAACTTTGATTCCCCAAGTGCTGAAGAAAAACTCCCAGAACATGTAATTTCTTAAACATTGAGTTAACTTTTGCCTTAATTAAGAAAACAGATATTGTGTGCTCTTGAATTTGAGTTTCCAGATGCGTGTTTTACATGGCTTCAGCCATCTTTCCCTGCAGCTTCAAGGACTAGAACATTTTTTTTCCGTATAATGAAATTTGAGACTCATTAATTCCATGCCTGCAGAGTTTGTCACAAATGTAGATGGATTGTGAGTTTGCCAACAAAATCTTGAGAACTGGCCATAGTGGCACAGCCCAGTGTACTCAGAGCAGACTAATGGGCTAGCTCTGGGCCTCCTACATCTCCACAGGCAGACCCAGCAAAATCTTCCCTCCAGCTGATTATCTCACTTGGGTTTTATTTTGGTATCACCCCTCCAGTCAACTCATTAATTGATGCTTGCTAACTAGAGAGTGAGTTTGCAGTAGGAAGTGGGACATTGACACATGCAGCAGCAAGAACTGTAAAAATGCTTGGAATGGATGTGTCAATCTATGGATTCTTGAAATAAGAAGTGAGTAGGTCATGTTCTCCTGATACCCACCAAAGGTCAGTATTTTCAGAAGCTGTATCTGTAAGACACTAGAAAATGGAGACATTGCACTTCAACTATCTGTAATTATCTTTGGGATTCAGAGAAGATGATATAATGAAAAAAAGCATCCTTTATCCTTCCTCCATAAAGAGCTATCCTAAGGAGATATCCTATCCATGTTTTTGACCTAAATATCCTTTTACCATAAAAAAGATTACACATGAATAAGTGTCCACCAAAATACAAATACCACTTGTGAGACAAGTATAATATACAGATTTTAAAGATAACAGCTACTTTCATCTTGATAGCAGAGTTGAAGCTGATATGGAGAACCCACGATCATGAGCATGGTTAAATCTAGGAATGACCTTTGACTAAGTGTCTTGAAAATTGAGACAAAATTTCTGCAGTTTAAAGCAATAGACAGGGATGATTGGAGATCTGCTTCAAAAACACACTTCTGATATAACCCTAAAGTGCTGAAGAAACTCTTTCTCTCCTTTGCATAAGGTGCTCAGCAGTTTTTATCCATAATGATTAGAGGAGATGTGCACAGTATTAGAGAATGAAATCAAGAGGATGCATTTTTTGCTTGCCCTACTGTCTACATTCAAGCAAGTAATAAGCAACAAGAGAAAAACAGTTTTGAAGGTGGATGACAGATTCTCTAATACATATTTTCGTGCAGTCTGCATCATTACAGCATATGTTTCATTTCCTCATTTTTTGGCATACAGGTTTTATTAGGAGATGTGAGAATTTTTCTTCCAAAAAGGTATGAAGACAGGAATGGGCAAATTCATAATACCACTGGAGTCTCCTTTCACACCACTATATTATGTTTGTTTGGTCACGCGTGTAATGACTTCACTGGAAACTGTGGACGATTTGGTGGTTAGGCAAACACATCTAAAGCAGGAAGAAAAAAAGGAAATAAAGGTATTGAGCTAGAAGATAAAGGCTCCAGTGTTATATTTTGGAGATGAGAGGAAGCAGACCATGTAACATGGGAAAATGAGAATGTGGAGGGTGTGGCTGTTTGGTGATTGCATTCATGACATCTACACTTGGTAGACAGCAGTCCCTGCTCAACAAGTAGATTTGCTTGCCATTAGAAGTATAAACAATGCTGAATAGAGTAGGATTCTTCTACATGCTCTATAGATTGCACCCTCAGCTACCCATTACCTTGTGGTGCTTGCCTTGCTCACTGCAACACATTGGTAACCCATAGTTGGTGTGAGAGTCAAAGTTTCAGATCTTTTCTCTAGAAAAAAGCCATTTCATTAAAGCAGTGGATGGAACTGCCTTTTCACAGCAAAATCTAAAGTAATGATAAACTTAAAATTACCTCCTGTTAGACCTACAGTTTTGCACATGGAATTTTGCATGCAAAACCAGAAGAGTAGAAACCCCTGAATGTTTTTATTGATGTTTGAATGGGAGTGTTTCTGAAAAGCACTTGTGCTTGAAGTTTTGCTTTTACAGGACTAGAATCTATGTTAAGGCAAAAAGCCTTAACATTTGAAACTCAAATTTCAACTCTGAAACTCTTGCCTAGCAAGTACCAAGTCACAAATTTTGGCATCTCAAAACTGATCCACAAGGAATGAAGCTGACACATTAGGGATGTATGAAGGCAGGGAGAAAAAGACAGGGAGTTAGAAATTATTAAATGGGTTTCAGTTTAAGTGAAGTTCTTACTAAAAGGAAACAAAAAATAAATACGCTGAAGGCTCAGAAAAGGATCGTGTGCAACTCTTCAGCTCATCTCTCTTGTGTCAGCACTTTTCTCTTTTGGAGAGGTCTGCTCATCCTGCTGCCAGAAGGTGCCTTGTAGATACTGCCAAGATGTGCAAATCACATCAAGCCACTTGAGTCAAAGCATTCTGACAGCCCCATGCTTCAGCAAGGGAGCTGAGCAGGGTGAAGAATGAGGGGCTCTGCTCTCAATTGCAAACACACTTTGCTTACAAGCTATGTGTTGTTTACTGATCTGGGTCCAAATAAATTCCCCACTGGCTCTCTGATGGAAAATTTAACCAACTTGCAAAATTTTATGCTGATTTTCACTTGTCTTTATTACTTTAGTAATAAAGTAATAAACACAGGGGGTTTATTACTAGGGTCATCTCGGCAAAAAGTGTGTATGTCTGTTCCTAGAATCTACACCTAGATTTTCATTCACTTCAGGTACCTCAAGGAATAAAAAGCTGAAAACAGACTTCAAAAAAATTAAATAAGAAACTTGGTAGTAGTTTCTGGAAAAATTTCAGTGGCTGATAGAAACAATTCCCGAGCAATCAATTAATTAATCATATTTCAGAAAGGGAGTATGATTTTCTTTTTGATGCTTGCAGAAATGATAAATAAATAATCCAAGGACTAAAGTCAAAAGATGAAGAGTTGTTTATCTGAGCAGTGACAGCAGCAGTGGGAATACAGGAAATAATTTTAATAAGACCCCTGACTGCAAAACTGCTGTCATAGTGTTCCATAAATATACCATAACTGTAAAAATTCTGAATTTTTACTCTGTAAAAATTCCTTATGAATAGTCTCTTCTACTAAAACTTTTCCCCAGCATTAGAATCACACTTTCTTGTGGACCTTACCAAGAGGCATAAAGCCCTCTAATTCAGTTCTAGCATTACCAAAAATCTGGCACACGAAAGTTTGAAAAATGTGCTCGATTGTCACATTTTCAGGGCTGTGCTGTGCGGAGTCTGAAACAGTGAAAATCCCTGATAGCTTTAGGAAATACAGGAGAATGGAATTTGAATTTCCAGAAGAGATCCAGCTCAGGACAGACTTTCTGAACTCATTGGGGCAGTCAGATTGCAGGAGCAAGCTGGCAGTCTGTCTTCTGTAAGCCTTGGCTGCCAGGCATCCATCTGCCCCAGCTCTGCTCTGTGCCGGCTCTGCTCCCTCTGTCTGCTTGTGCCAGTGGGTGGGTGTTGCAGACTACAGCCCACAGACAGGCCCAGACACCCAAAGGCACATGGCCATGTGTGCAAAAACACGTAGCTTGTGATTAAATCTGTCTGTAGTTAAAATAAAGGCAGTGGCCAGACCCCCAAGGATAAGTGAGTTTCTGTGGATCTCACCAAATTCAGTGCAACAGGCCACAGTGTGAAGCTGTAAGGTCACAATTGCTGAGACTTGGTGGTAAGGAGGAGATAAATTAGCAGATTAATGGGTCTGTCTTCTTCCCAGTTACATCAGTAAGTGTCTTTAATGCTCTTTAATAACCAAGGCTTCCCCTCTAGGAAATCACTGAGGGTGCATTTGAAGAATGATTTCCATCTAGAACTGCTCTGAAAATTGACGACAGATTCTAAAGCTTTAAGGTGTCTTCTTAATCCACTAAAGAAAGAAGAAAAATTCCTAAGTGCTTTCTAGACAAGGAAGAAATATTAAATTACTCAAGGTCTGTGTTGCAAGGTTTTACATATAATTATGTTGTAGCAGCTCTGGGCTTATGAGACCATATCATGGACAGTACTGGCATTAAAAGATACATTTTCTTGCTTGTGTCCATCTGATTCTTCTTCTAGATCCATAATAATAGTAGTAGCTATGGTAATAATAATAGTAAAAATAATTCTTACATCATTATTAGAAAGAGGATGAGCAGCCTATCCATTTGGGATCAGAACATGAATAGTGATGGGGGAGTTTATAAAACATTTCCTGGTGTTCTTACACCCACTCAAGCTCCAAGGAAAATTATCTCCAATATTTTCTACTGAACAATTATCAGTTGCTTTGAGGACATTGCTGTTTAAATTTTTTAACTACGAAATTGCAAATAATTGAAGATCAAAAGAATTGTATTAGCATGTAAATTTTTCCTTACTGATAAAATTAATAATAGCAAATAAAATTGACCTGCTTATGAAAGATAGTTGCCTCTAAAGAAGAACAGCTAATGCTATATTTATTAAATAGGGAGACTAAGCACACACACGGATTTGTAGTGTAATAAGCCATATATGAACTGGTATTGTGAGAAAGTCACATAAACATGCTGTGCTCATTTGTAAGATTTCATTTTTAAGATTTCCAGATTTCTGTAATTGAAAAAATTTAAATACATATTTGTATAATAGTGTGAGCATATTTTATTGGATCTTTCATATTTTACAATATTTTTATTTATTAATAATAATCTTAAATAATTTGTTTTAAAATTGGAGTTGTATCTTCATCAAGTTAGTTCAATTATCTTCCACTTGATCTTGCTGAAAGGAAGGAAAACTGATTCTTTTGAAAAAAAGGAAAAGAACTTAGTAGGTCAGGAAATCCATCCCATAGCCTAAAAACACAGTAAGAAGAAAAAACAATCTCTAGTGTGCACCTTGAAAAGAAAGCCTGTTATTGTAATGAAAAGGAAGAAAAAATTAGCAAGTGTCTGCTCTTCCAAAGCTCATTTCCAGCCTTGCCAAGCTCGCCATCCCTCTGTAACCCTGTGACCGCACGCAGCAGGCAGAGCTGCTAGGGAGAGCGGCAGTGTAAAATGAGGATAAATGGCTTACATGCAGCCATTTGTGCAATACTGGAAAGCATTTCCTGCCAGCAACCATTAACAAAGGACAGGGCTGGAAATGGGCAGAAGGCATGTGCTTTTGGGAGGAGTTCTGTAAAGCGCTGCCACGCAGCTAAGGGCAGGGAGAGCACCTGGTGCTAGGCCTAACGGAGTTCATAGGACAGCCACCATCTTGCTCACAGCATGACATGACTGTGCAGCTAAGACCCACGTGTTTCCAGGGCTTAAGATGGAGCTGTGTCTGTGGGGACCTTGGCACCGTGCCTGGCTGTAAGTCCCAGAGAAGGGAAGCTGTGTCTCAGCCCTTCGCTCCAGCACTTGGGCCTCCTCCCACAGCACAGCCCTCAGCTGGCTTCTGTCAGCCTTTCCACACAGACAAAAGCACCAGCCTTCCTTCCGAGAGCAGCGAGCACAGCTCCTGGCGTGCAGCTGTCTGTCTGTCCAGGTGTATACAGCTCTGCACAGTCAGGGGCTCTAAGAGCAGGGAGCACAGGCCCTGTTAGAGAAGCCAAAGCAGCTCCGGAAGGAGAACTCTGTCTCTAGGGAAGCTCATGCATGGCTCCTTGCACCTGAAGCTGGAGGGGTCTTGCCTCACCAGTTTGTTTAGAGGTCTTCTAAAATGAGTTCTCCAGATGTGGTAAGGTGCAGCAAACAGAAAAGAACTGCTAAGCACATTGCTTTTCCTGGTTTCCAAAGTCTTGTGACTGTCACCCTCTCAGTCCAATACAGCACAGCTCACCAGGAGAGGAAAGGACAAGACCTTATGTGCAGTTTCCTGGTGTCTCATTCCAGCCCTTTAACCCTGAGTCCAAGTATCTCCCTGTATTACTTCAAATATAATCTCTTTTACCCTCACAAACCTTTCTGATCTTCTTCCCATCCAACCTCACACTCCTCATTTGGTGCTGTGCTGCTGCTGCCACCTCTGAGCAGAGCCTGGCACGATCCCATCTCCAACATCTCCTGTTACACTTCTGTAAAAGCATTTTCACGCTTTTCCCCATGCTGCTTCTCACTTCAGGTAGGCCACAGACACAGCTATGCGATTCTTCCCCTTTAACTCCCTACTTAAATTTTTCCTTTGTCTAGAAGCTAACGAAGCAATTAGCCACAGTTATGGTACAAGGATGCTGTTGGCTGTCAGGATGGCTGATCTGATAACATTTCTACTTATATAATTTCCCTCTTTTTTCTATTCTCTATCTCCCTCAAGCACATCATGCATTGTCAGCTGTTGTAGATTTCAAGCATTAGTCACTTTTTAAAGTCCTGATTTCTTTAGGTTTTGTTCTGTGCCTACCACAGCCAGACCTCTAGTGGCAGCCGTCTCTCCTTTACTACTAAAATACAAATTATTCTGTTTGGAGAAATGTTAAAATATACCTAATATTGAAATAATTCAATAATACAATAGCAACATAATTAGCAGATCTCCTTCTCCTTTCAGATTAGTTATATTATTTATCAGGAGCCTGTTAAGAGATGTTGATGAGGTACAAGAGAAGGTAAACCCATCAATACTTAACCTACGAAACAACACTGTAAGGGAGATTTGACTGAGTACCAAATATTTCTGTGCTGTGGGAATTTAATTATGTCTTGCCTGCTTCATGGGAACAGTAACCTAGATACAGAGCACAACTGATCAACACAACTCAATATTTGGCATGTTCTGAACAACTGTATTTCAGAGGAAATTATTTGAATTCATTTTTATAGATCATAAGCTTGAAACTAAATTACAGCCACAGATTTTGGCTCAGCAGAGTTCTCTGAACTGTTACAGCAAAGTCTGAGATAGGGTCTGGGGTTTTTAGCCTTCCAGAAAGTAGAATGAAATTTCCTTTTCTTCATATAACATCAACCCAACCACTGTATGTTTCACCCGATAGCAACATTTTCAATGATAAATGTTATTTTTCCATAAATTTGGACTAGGTGAAAAAGTGCTCCAGGTTTAAAGGAATTGCTACAGGTTGGGAACAAATGATAAACAGCTTTATTCAGTTATTTTATTTGTCTACAGGAAAAAGATGAGATTCAGACTGATTTAATGGGAATATGTCCACTGCATAAAGATTAAATGTGACTGCTTCACACTTTTTTCCAACCACTCAAGATTTTCTGATGAACATTAAACTCCAATTTTCATGAGCAAATACAACTGGTAACTCTAATTGTAAAAGCATACCTTTTTTTTTCATCATCCTTGCAAGGAAAGTATCTTCAAGCCTCTATGATTGATAAATGAGTAATGAATTTAGCTCACTGTGACTCAGCAAAGGAAAATACACAACGTGAAAATCTCAAAAGTAGTACTAAATTGTCAAATCAAATATAACCAAGACAGTTTCCCACCCACAGATGCTGTAGATTAGCACTTGGGCCACATACTTATTTTGTGTATTTACAACTTCACAAGCAAAATAGTAAAAAACAATCTAGATTTGAAACTGGTTTTATCAATCATTTCTTATGCAGTATTACAGCACCACAGGAAAAAGGGACTATACCACAGAGACACAAACTAGTGCAGAAAATCTGTGCTGCATTGCTTAAAGTTTTGATAGTTTTACGCAAATTTATTTTTATTTCTAAAGGCTTGTGGACTTCTGTGTACCACTGTACAAATAAAACCCACTTTATTCTTAAATGAAACTTAAATTATTGTGAAATTTAACACACTTCATCTATCAAATTCCTAAATTCAGCTAAGTTGCACTCAGCATTGGGCTTACAAGGAATCGGCAGAGAAAAATTATTTTTGTTGTTTTCACCTTTGCTGTGTCTCTGGCAGTTGCAACAGTGTCTTTCAGAGCCCACTCATTTCAAGGTGCTCCAGATTTCAGCTGTAACATATTTGTTTATCCCCAGTAATTATACACTTATCAGCCTGACTGAAAAAATTCAAAGAAAAACTTTGTTCCACTCTATTAATGAGTTTTCAGCATATCTGATACAAGTTATGTAGTGATAAAAGCCATATAATCATGCAATTAATTTTCTTTTTTTCCATAAATGATGCATAAAGTTTTATTACCAACAGAAAGCAATAGTACTCTAGTCACTGAGAAATTAAAACTATTAGGCATTTAGGTGAGAAAATGTGTACTTAATTAGGACTACCACTTGAACTTAGAAAATACAAGATATTAAAATTGTTAGTATCCACTATAACGCACCTGCAATTTTTTTCTTGTCTGATCAAGCCCTAAATAATGCAATTATTAACTTTTCATTTCTGGCCTTTATTGCTTTTTATATGCAAAGGTAGTATGCCTTGTTTAGTTTTAGAATGAAACTTTACATAGTCACTTGTCATCTTTCTCCACATTTTTGGTTTTTTTTTCAAATGACAGGTCTTAAGACTCCAGGCTTATACTTGGGAGAGGGTGGTGAGTGAAAGCTGAAATTTCTTAGGGGTGGTTACCCCATGCCACCCAGCCTGGAAAGGTGCAGTGGTGCTAGTTGCAAGGTAGAAAGCTGTGCATGCCTGCGAGACTGCAAAGTTGTAGTGTAGGCTAGAAATCAATTCTTGGGCTGATATCTACTCGCAAAAATTCACCCTCTCTTAAAGAATCCTCCATTTTAATGTTTTACTACTTTGATGCCACGCTTGATAAATTTTTATGTATCCTTGTCCCAATGTCTTTCCTAAGGAGCCTAAAACAAAACATCTGGAAAGAAAAGTAACTGCCCAGAGTTCTTCAACGAGCACAGAAGTAGACTTCGCTTTCTACTTCACAAGACACTGCATTGCTTTTGCTGCAGCAGAATCTAATTTTGTACCTCATTATTTATATATTGGGTAAGCCACACAAAAGCCGTGAGAAAGTTAAGTTCTTCCCATATCCAGTAAAACAGCTCAAAAGCAGAGGCTGAAGGGGTGCTTTAATTGTTGGTTTTGCAGAAAGTAAATAATTACTTTTGCTGAAAGAAAAGTCAAGGCTTTCACTTGTCTGCTAATAATTAAAATTAAAACTGAATTGCCACCATTAATTAAAGCTAAGTCACAGATTACACTTTATTTCAAGATAACTGTACGGTTACATTCCTCAAGACTGCACTTTCTTTTCAGAGAAGTGAGAGTTAGAATGCTGCCAAATAAATTTCTTCACCTTCCATGGAGAAGTATGTAAACAGTGAAATGGAAAATGTTATATAAAAAGAAATGAATCAGCGGGAAAAATTTTTTTTTAATTCATCAGCATGAAATTATACTAATTTGGAATCTAATCAAGTCTCTGCTACGAGCAGAATTAAGGGTCAACACAGTATCTCCTTCAAGTTGGATACATTTTGAGTGTTTTCTGCTTAAATAATTCATTCCATTCATAGAGTCCAAGGTCGGCATAAAACAACTTTTCTGAGTAATAACTAAGCAGAAACAAATCATATACTGCAGAAACAACCTTTAATCAAAGATACAAATATTTATCCAGATATGTAACTCAGGTTCTGAAGAACTGTTTTGTGTTGGCTTTTGTTAATTCATTTGAAATTCAGAGCAGCCTTAGCCTAGACTAAAAATGCCAATTTGAAAATTAAACTAATGTTATAGAAAGTAACAGATGGGAAAAGGAGAGGTTTAAACACAAAGCTAAATGCCACTGCTGGAAATCAAGCTGCACCAGAAAGAACAAAAAGCAATTTATTCAAAGGATAAAGTCCAGTAACTGAATGGCAAGAAACTCATAAATCCTTCAGTACAACATTAAAAATTAAAACATCTGCTTTACTATAATTATTACAAAATCCAGGTTTAGTGCCAGTCATTCTCTTTATGTATAAGGCCATCTCTCTAATCAACACAGAACAAGCTCTGTAGATGTGGTATCCACTCCAAAGGTTTTGTGCAGTTTGAAATCTTGCAGAATTTTCACATACTTGAGTTTAGTTGTTAATGAATATTTGGGCTGTTGCCTTTCATCCAACTTCTCTCTGTGGCCATGCTTTCATATAGGAGGTTTAGTGTCAAATTAAGGTCAAATTTTTAGTCTTGCAACAAAGCCAAAGACAGAGGCATGAAGAAGATACTGTATTTAGGAAATATTTTTGTTATGGCTTGTTTTGGTTTTTTTAAGTGAATGGCTGAGCTGTCATCATTCAGGACTAAAACAGGTCTTCCTGGAAGAGAAACTCCCTGCTGCATGGTGTGCACCATCCCACCTACCCTGGGAAAGGGAACATGCTTCGGCTCAGTGATGTGTTCCAGTGGCCCTTGCCTGTCCTAGCAAACAGCAGAAACAAACAGCACAGCTGGTAACTCCAAGCACTGTTCTCTGCCCCAGGGTAGAGCAGACCCTCCCTCACTGCAAGAATCAAGCTTTGGAAAGTGTAGCAGTATTAAAGAGGATTCACACGAAAGCCATCAGTCCTGTGTCACTTCCGTGTGCTTTACACTTTTCTGTCCTTATTTTGATATATATCAGATGGGCATTACACTAATCGATTACGACATCATAAATTAAAATTAAAAATGAAGTGCAAAACATAAATAATAATCTTGCCTACAACTGGCTAAATAGGGGAACGTGATCTGGAAAAGCTGCATGGAGAAAATAAAAGGAAAACTGGTGATTCAGAGTGAATCTAATTTATCAGAGGCATGTGTGCAATTGTCTACAGTCCTAGCATTTAATTAGGACTCTTGTCCTCAGGAAAATAAATTGAAAAATATTCTTAAGCTTTTCCTTTAGTAGACAGGAAAATAAATGTAAAAATATCTTTGAATTTTTTAACATTCAACTTTAATGTATAATTTAGTAGGGCAAATAAGGCAATTTACATTGAAATTTTCTTATACATCATAATTTAGGAAAAAATAATTATGATATTAACATTGTTGCTATTTAACATTGTCCAATAAATTTATTATGTAGTTAGCTACCACCAGCCAGTTTTCTATCTGATTGGGATTTCTTTGAACATATCAAAATGAAAATATATAACACAACTGGGATGATAAACTTTCAAAGGCTTTCCTTACTCTGGAATATATCAGGAAAAGTACCAGGAGAGTTTCTCATCACTGAAAGTCATTCAATACCTTTTAATCCAACCAAAGGACAATGAGACTATTCTGAAAAAAAATAGCTTTTTTGAGTGTTTTGTTTCAAATAGCTTTTTTGAGTGTTTTTTGAGTGTTTTGTTTCAAAGAAGGATTGTTTAAACCTATTTGCCTAAACCAAACTAAATACCTCTTCAGCTATCTTAAAAATCTCAAGCCCCTCTTCAAACCTTTTCACTGTCTTTCTTTCATCCACTGCGTTAGATTTTATCTCTGTGGATGCAATGCTGTTCCATACACACACACATGCAAGTGTTCTCTTCAGTGTCAAGAATCCAGCTTTAACTCAGTCTGGGTGGTTTAATCCTCTCCACAGAACATTTACTACCAACATATAAGTCCTGCTTTTGTTCTCTCAGCTTGCATCTGCTGACCATACTCATCCCTCTCTTTCCAGTTTATTATTCCTGTAAAAAATGCTTTCCTTATCTCCGAAGAAATAAAACAATAAGGTCTATAACAAAACAATGAAGGTCTATAATAATCACTTTTATTAGAACCACCATTGTTTATATGGTTACACCTACTCTTTACAGCTCTTTAGTCCACAAAACCCCAAAGAGCCACAGCTCAGACAGGAGCCATTGGTTGCATTTCTCATGCTATGAGATAGCCTTGGGTACTGCTGATCCAGTCATTCACCAAAGGTCCCAATTCCTGTTGGCATCAGCCACAACTTCTTGACTTTGCACAGTGGATTAACATCAAAGCATCATCTCTAAATCAATGCTTCATACCTTCTATGGCAGAAACTTGAACATTTTGACATGGAAAACAGATGCAGGACCTCACTGAAAACAGTAATTGCATTTAGGAACAGTGCATTCATACATTCCCACACTCCAGTTAATTGGTAGGTCTGTCAGAAGTCTTCAGACTCAGTGTGACAGGCACATGCTACTCTGTCAATGTACATGAATTCCCCTTACTGCTATGCTCCAATTTACTCGTGTGGTATGCAAGGTGCATGAACACTGGCTGCCCTGTACTTATCACAGCATTAATAAGGCTCTTTCCAGACTTGGATCCAAAAATTGGAGGCTGAGCAGCAGCTTCATTGCAATGAACCAATTTCTGTCCTTGGGTCTGCCGCCACTGTTCCAGGTACAGACAGTTGCATGAGGGCAAATGTGCTCATGTCTTGCCTGATGACAAAACTGGTTCCTGGAGGCAAAGGACTGTGTCAATTATCTATTTATTTTAGCAGATGGGTAGTGTTCTAGTCTATCTTAGTATTAAAAGCAGTTTTACTTTGCCTGCTTCACAGTTAATTCAGAAAATGTGTGCTGGTGGGTGATTTATTCTTGCATGCGACTGAATAACCTAATCCTTCATTTGAAAGAGGTTTTAGGCTGTTAATAGGGAATATATTTTCTATATAGTCAGAAATAACACCTTTTTTCTCTGTCATATTTAGGCTTCAGCTTACAGTGTATTGTGTTTCTTGATTGCATCTTTTGTGTGTTGGTCTTTGTGAGACTTCACAAATGAAACCTCTTGCTGTGAGGTGAGTCGCTGTTCAATTACCAAAGAACAGTTTTGCTAAATAATATAAGCCTTTCCTATTGTTTAGCTTTTTTAATTCAATAGTTAAATTCTACATCGAAACAACACAATCCTCTGTCGTGTGTTATATTTGTTCTTCTCAAATTCAGTGCACATTATTAACCCTTTCACTGATAAATATTTTCCACAGCCACAGACTCCTTGCTCACACTGGCCGAGATTCTGCTGACTTTCCTTGTGAGAGCACTGTTGGCAGAGTAGCAGCAGGCAGTGTGTAGCACCTGCTCAGCTTTCTAGAGGACCTTTTTTCTTTCAAGAGTCTGCAGGTTTTTTTCCAATGCTACATCTCATACCCAATATCCCTTGGGGAGCTGCTGCAGGGACTCCTAGAAATTTTCCCCTGGGTGGAGTTCTTGCTGTCCACTTCGTTTCATGGTGTGATTTCTAAAAGGTACCCATTGCACTATCCATGACAGTGAATGTGGGTCAGTTTAAAACAAATTTTTGTAACAACCAAATTGGAATATAGTCGGCATTTAAAGGAAGGGGGGGAAACCCCAAACTCATTTCCCTTCATTACTTCACATCCCTGCGCCCCCCCAAAAACAAAACCAAAAACCCCAAATAACCAAACCCAAAAAACAACAACAACAACAACAAACAAACATGTAACAATATGTGGAGATAACGTGGCTCATCTATGCCAGGGGTGGTGGCAGGTGAAGATGGTGGGGAAATGAAAAGTGGTAGATGGCTTGGATGAGAGAGTCCATTTTCATTTATTGAATTAAAGTCCCTGAAGCTGAACAAGGTCTGTCCTTGAAAGTATTTCTGTGTCCAGTAAAATATGAGAAAATTGTATCTGTCTGTGCTATTCCGGTTCCCACACTGACCCTCTAAAATGAGATTTTCAAAATATCACACTTCTAAATGAGAATAAGACGTAGCAGCATAAAAAGGCTTTCTCTGAGACAGAGGGAGAAATGTATGCATGAGAATTTATGAGTGTAAATTGGCAGTTTAAAATAAAATATAGCACAGATATTTGAGTTTCTAGCACAGGAAAGATTAAAACCCAAAATGCCACCAACTTTTTCTAATAAATAGTTTTTATTTGCTACTCAAAGTGCCTTTTAGGAATCTTCAGAACTGTCAGAGATAAGCAGTTATTTCCACTGGCAAGTACCTTGCAAACATATATTCACTACAAACTGTGAAAATAACTAATCCAAGTGACATCTACTTCCCATTTTTGTCAAGTACCCACATTGGCAATTTTCATAAAGATCAAGGAGCCAGACAATGTTTAAGATTGTTGTTTCTGTGTGTGCACATATTTTCCTCTTTGGTCCAACAGATTTCCTACAAATCTCAACCTTAAATCACTTCTGTCAATGAACCATAGGGTGAAACTCCCCTACCAATACTACAGCTATGAAGCAACAAACCCAGTCTGGCACAGTGAATCATAATACTTAGGATAACTAAAAAGAGAGATGTAAAAATCAGAATCACATTTATAGACATTTCCTTCTCCTGCTTCTCCAACTGCACCAAGTGTGAAAGGATTTCAGGTCAAATCCTCACCAGGCAAAGCAGTGTATGCTAGTGCAGCATGAAACCACCATCCTTATTATCACAGAATCCACTTACAATGAAAAAATGAAAAATTTCAGTAAGCACAGCTTTATCAGAAAAAGAACTAATTCTAAGAACATTCATGGCTGAGTGGTGCTGCCCTAAAGATGATAACAATGCCTCCACAGAAGCAATGACTCCTTGGATGAGTTCATTGTCTCCCTTATCTGTTACTTCGAATATCTTGTTATTTACTGTCAAATATTACCATTTCTTTTTAGCCAACCAAAAATTAACTGAAGAGTAGTTCTTGTAACCAGTAAGTAATGAAATGAAAAGTTTAGCAATAAAACTCTCAAAAATGTGGAAGTCATCATTCTTCTGAGGGTATACAAAGGAAACTTTTTTTACTGTACTCTTAGCCATAATGGATTTACTAGCTTTTTTTTTTTTTTTCCTTCTGTGAACTCTTTGCTCTCAGTTCTTCTGTGCTTTGTGGGATCTGTGTGGATGTGAAGAGCATGCACAGCCCTGGCTGAGTGCTTACCTACACTAGTAGAACACATGAAGGAAGCAATGAGCTATGCCCACCAGCTTCTCCAGACTCTGTTGCAGAAGTCACAATTCTTTTTTTATGTCAGTAGAAAATGGTGTTTTGGGCAGAATAATAAATTCTTCAACTTTGTGACTTAGGAGTGAAACATCCTTTATGAAGAGCTTGGTCTATGTTTGAGATTTATACTCTTTTTCTTTCCCCCTCCAATTTTCTGAAAATTTGGTGTTTGAGAACAAAATTCAAGTCCCCTCCAGATCTGATACTAATTATTCATAACGGGTTGGAGTGCTCTAGAAGGAGCCTGGGCACTGTTGCACCTCTGTCTATGCCAAGAGCTGAGGAGAGGGGGTCTGGCTCTGACATTTCCTGGCAAAAGATGACAAACATCTGCCAGCTCCACCACCAGTTTGAAATGTGCTGGAACATCGTGTCTGTAACCTTCCCCAAGCTGTTGTCTTGCCACCTCACACACATCAGCATTGGCATACCTAGCTGCTGTGTCAGCTGGGGCACCCAAGAGGGCTGACACACACCCCCAAGCTTAGGACCTTCACTTCCACTCTCCAAGAACCATGCACTGTTTCCAGACCTGTGGATTAGCGTCTCTGACTTGTACAAGGAAATAAAGGAAGGCTGAAGCTCAGACACTGCAAACTCAAGATAGACAGTGGAGGTTCCAGGATGTTTCAAAGGATCTGCTGCTTCAAATCCTCTCCTATCTTGCTATGATCCACACCTTACAATAGGAATGAGCAGCAGTAACATCCTCAGTTCAATCACTGCTCATTCAGAGGAATGGCCTTGTTAAAAATTCATTTTTGCAACAATATATAAAATTATTGTAAATTATATTCAAGAAAGAAGCAGTGTAATTGAAACAAAAAGAGTGATGTGATGCTTCCATGATTAAATAAGGATGCATCATTTGGAGTTAATCCATTTGCCCTAGAACACCTTTTCAAAACTAATAGCTGAATTTCCACATTCAGAAGTTTATTATTCTTTATATGATCAGTGGATTCTGGTGGTTTTATTTGATTGTTAGCTTTATAAGTGAGAATTCAGGGTATTTAAATAAAGCATGACATTTTATCTATGGGAAGAATGATGTTACTTTAAGGATTAACCTGAAATGCTTTCCTACTCTTTCATTTTTGTGGAGGGGTCAGAGAGTCAGGCTTATTTGAAAAATAATCCTGGACAAAAGAGGAATCCTAGAGGTTTAATTCAGTCTTTCCTTAACTTCACTGGTACCTAGCCCTGTCCTAGATGAGCCATGGAAGCAGATCCTCCTTCCGTTCTTGTGCCTTCAACAAAAGCCTTAATACAAGAGATCAGCATCAGAATGTCACAGCACTGGCTTGAGCACAGAGAAATCCTGGATGCAGCTGGAGATATGTATAGGCACAAAAGATGATATAAGTTAGGGGCTGTTGTGCAAAGCACCTACAGGGACTTTTCTTTCTGTGAATGCTGTTTATGTGGTTCATGCAGTGATATTCATTAAATGTTTTGAAGGCTATGAAAGGGTCAAAATTTTTCCTGTTGTTTTATCTTGCTTTCACACGAATAATTACTGCCTACCTGTTAGACTTTTGGAGTGGCAGCAGCTCCCGAGGGAAGCCAGCCTTGACTGGTTGAATAAGCACTTTCCCAGACTCTAGCAAAGTGGAAGCAAATTGCCTCTACAGCAAAAGTGCCTTCTGACATTCCAGCCAACTTCAGACTGAAGAATTTTGCCTTCTTCCTCCTCCTGTGAAGTGTCAGGCTGCCCCTTCAGAAAATGTAGGTAATAATTATGGCAAAACCTCAGCAGAAATGGTCCTGTTCTGAGTCAATACCACTCCACTCTGAAATCCTTGTAGACATCCCTGTACCTCACCTCAAAGGCTTCTCACGAGGCTGGCACAAGAGGCTGCCCAGATTTCTCCTTATGGGCTCAGCTCCTTGATCTAACATGGGAGAGGAATGCAGCAAGGGCAGTAAAATGACTTATGCTGACATGGTAGCATTGCTAATAATATCTGAACATGTGTGTATGGTTTTCAAGAGAAAAGAGAGTCTTTGGAGGTTAGAAACACTTCACAGGTACTGCTAATTTCCTTTAGAATTACACAGTAATCACAGCACCTTTTTTATTGCTTTGAAGATATTTATCTTAATACTACTAATTCTTACATAATGATTTTTTTATTGAAAAAGTGTTTGTCTAAGTTAGAATCAACACCATGTATTAGTAAACACTAATGCTACTCAACTTTTAATTACAATACTGCGTTGAATAAATTAACTCATTGATTTTTTTCTCTGTGTTTGTATCTAGGATCTCGGCCCTCTTTGCTGTTACATTTTTAAACAGCTACTAAACCACACATGTGTATATGCGCGCATGTATTTTTACATGTAACAATTAATTGATTAGAATTGCTGCAATTAACAGCCTACAGTGATGGCCCACACAGAGGAGACAAACATCACTTCCACATCATAAAAGTAGTCACTTAAAATAACATTAAACGAAGGACAGGTCAACTTCTGACCAAATTAAACACCTCAGAATGATCAATGCAGACAAATCAGCAACATAAGCTATCCCTAATGCAGTCTTGGAAGAAGTCAGAAAAGCCAGAGCAAAAACCATTCCTTCAAAACATTTCATAAATATCAACACTCCCCCAAGAAAAAGAAACAAACAAGAAGACAGCAACAACTGGCTGAACACTGTGTTTTCTAGAGGCAACTTAATTATATCAGCTTTGGATTAATGTCAGGAATAACAACACTGACAGTATCAATCATTGCTAGAGCTTCTTTTGTGCATTTTACATCAAGAATAGGCTTTCTAACATTAACTTCACTGAGAGCTTGCTGCTGAAATCCATGTTCCCAGTTAGAAAAAATGTCAGGTGCGAGGAGAATAAAATGCTTACAATACCCTCGTGTCTCTCCTGGTGAAGAAACACATTACAGACCCCAGTGGCAGATGATTTCTGCCTGAGGATTTTTGCTGACAGCCGCTGCATTTATTGATTACCACCACATGAAGCTCAACAACAGATCTCATAACAGACTACTCAATACATAGCCTGGGGATCTATCTGGATGCTTAAAAATCTAGTACAGGCATTTGGAAAGGATTTGTCAGGGCTCTTGGCTGCTTCTGGTGCTGTGGGACCAAGTTCTGCCATGGTGGCAATGCCTGGCCCTGTCTGCCCTGGCTTGACCTCGTTGCTGCCCTCACCTCCCAGCTTGCCTTCCCCTGGGGAGGAGCCCAGATTTTGCTGCATCCCTACAGAGTTGTGTAGGAGATGATTTTAGAACATATCTTTTAAATGTCAAACCACTTTCCCCAGCTGAACATGTTACATGGTAATGGGTTATTTCTTGGCCCTTGGTTCAAGGCCAGACAGTACATTTTATGCTGTGTGGGAAAAGGAGTGAAAATTTTTTTCCTGCCTTTTTTCTGTTCTGTTTTTATCTATAAGCAGAGCAATTATGGTCATACACTAAAAAAGGCTTTCCAGCTGTGGAAAATCCCACAGGAGAAATTTTGAGGAAAAAATTGCCTCTAGAGTATTTTGCTAGAGGGTTGATCTTTGCTTAGTGCACTGCCAATGGAGATAACTGATCCTCTGTGGAAAGCACTACAGCACAGAACTCCAGATGTGACATCTGGAAGGATATAACAACATTGGCGACATTCACATGCCATCAAACACCTGACCCTCAGGAATGTCACGTGTCCCTGTATCTCCAGTGGGAACATGATACCAGGCCTGGCCACTCCCCAAGGTAGATCGCAAGGAGGTCCAAACATAAGAAAAAATACATGGTGCTAAAATGGAAAAAATGTCCTAAAGATATTTCCAAGAAATCCATTAAATGCCCAAGATGTGTTAAGCTTCTGACAGCAGCTAGCCACATCCAGAAGAAATAGAACTGCAGTTGCTAGAATACAAGGACTGTGTGATTTACAAAATTATTTCTGGGATATCCTAGCCTTGGGCTCAATATTGATTCACTTTCTATGTCCTGGACAAAGAGCAGTGCTCAGAGCAACATGTGATGCACTGTTCTGAAGGCTTCTTATCATGGGACCAGGCCAACTCTTATTTAGGATGTTTGCAGTAGGATTTGTCCAAAGCCCCTGTCAAAATATCTCAGCACTGCTCTCAATAATGATTAGAGATATTGAGAGGTCTTTCATGCATATATAGATACATGAACAAATAAAGATGCATCATCCAAATTTCTGGTCCTTTTATCTTTGTATGGATTACAAGACCCTGTGAGAGTATTAGATAGGAGTAATTTGATACTCAACATTTCACCTTATATCTGCACTCATGTCCTTAATCCATGGGACCAGCCATGGACAGCACTACGATTCTCAAACCACTGAAAAAATTCTAGCAGCTCCCATCCCCTCCAAAACCACAATTTAGCAGAATTACATTTTCTTCTTCCTCTCCAGATGTTCAATTCACACCCTCCCTTCCCTCAAAACCTCCTGATGTGAAGGCTGGATTCAGTCCAGAAGCAACAGGACCAAGAAGAGTTACTGACCGAAGTGCAATTTTACTCCGAGTTTTCTACATCCCTTAAGTCCACACTGAAACTCTCTGTCCTCTTATTCAGTAAAGGACAGTGCTGGAGGCAGTAGGATACCAGCAAGAGGAGAGGAAAGGCAGGGGTGGGCAATGGTGCAATCAGGACTGATGCAAAGAAATGTCCTAGCTCCCACTTTTCCTTTCTGGCTCCAGACACAGCTTCAAAACATCTGAGACAGCAGGAAAAATTCAATCCAGCAGTAATTTGCAAGGGAAATACAATTAGCACATTAAGAGTATTTCACTAAATGATTTCTTTTGCTCCATCACAATACTGCCTTCCCTGACTGCTGCTAAAAAGGTCTGTAAACTCCACAGGGGACAGGCTGAAAAACACCACCAAGAGTTACTTGATGGCTGGCTTTTTGCACAGAAGCTCTGCTGGAGTCCTGTGTCTTTGAGTAAAGTGTGTGCACCGTTGCCACATGCTAAACCTTTCAGAAAGGCTGTGGAGAAAGAAGGGCTGCCACTAAGAAGTTGGATATGAAAGCACTTTTCTGCATCCCAGGGGTATGGAGGACATTTTTCATTGATTTTTTCTCCTTTTTTTTTTTTTTCCAAATAAAATTGCATATTATTTTAAAATCTTTTATTTTGAACTAGCAGCATGAGCACTTTTTAATTTATCTAACTCTGACATCTAGTGCCTAAGTCCACATCATTATTAACAGTAACAAAAGCCTAAAGCAGCCCTAGAGACAAGGACACTTAACAAAGAGAATATTACATCAAATCTGTGTTGTCTTGCACAACAATCTTGTACATTAAATCTGTGTTATCATATGGTAAGTTTGTTCCTGAGTTCACATCACAGTTACACCAGTGGCTTTCTAAAAGCAGTATCAATTTCAGTGAATTAAAAGATGTTTAATGGAAACAAAGTTTCAAACTTTGTTTGGGAGTTCTAAACCTTTTAAGGGAATGTCGCTTTTCAAGAAATGACTGTGTTCTTACATAACTCCTCCCTGGTGGGATCCCATCTGCAGTGCTGCATCCAGCTCTAAGGGTGCCCAGCACAGGAAGGACAGGGACCTGTTGGAGCAAGTCCACAGGAGGTCACCAAGTTGATTAGAGGTATGGAGCACCTCTCCTACCGTGAAAGGCTGAGAGAATTGGGACTGTTCAGCCTGAAGAAGAGGAAGCTTGGGATGATTGCAGCCTTCCAACACCTGAAGGGAGCTTAGAAGAAAGATTAAGAGAAACTATTTACAAGAGCCTGTAGGGATAGGACAAGGGGGAATGGCTTTAAACTGAAACAAGGTAGGTTTGGATTAGCTATTGGGAAGAAAATCTTTACTGTTATGTTGTTAAGACATTGGAACAGATTCCCCAGAGAGAGAAATTGTGGATGCCTCATTCCTGGCAGTTCAAGGCCAGGTTGGACTGGGCTCTGAGCAACCTGGCCTAGTGAAAGGTGTCCTTGCCTATGGCCAGGGGGCTGGAACTAGAAGATCTTTGAGGTCTCTTCTAACCCAAAGCATTCCATGAGTCCATGACAATGGCTTTCTTTGCACTACAGCTACCAAAACCATGATTTTTTTGTGTTGCTAATTCTTTTTCACAGAAATGTTGGAAGAATCATGGAAGAAACTGTTTGAAGAAGTTCATTTGCCGTTACTGTCATTATAAATACCATTTCAGCTGTCCTTTATAGGATGCTACATACCAGCATTTCCTGGGACTGGCATCTGAATCTGAGTTTTCTTCAGCAGCACTCCAAGTTTTTGACATGGCTTTTTGTGTGATCAGTTTATCTTAACTTTCAAAGTAACATATATTAACTCAGCTACTCAGACTTATTACAGCTACCTATCACCTCTTCTTCTGATGAAACATAGAAACGAATGCACTTTAGAGGAGAAAGAAATTCCAGCAGAAAGAATATGAAAGCAGAAGACAAGCTGGCCCCAGATAGAGCCATCTGTGATAGGCACAAAACCTTAGAATTTAGTATAGTTAGTACAGTTGCATTTTTACTTAGAGCATAGTTATAGTTATATTTTTATTATTTAAATTTTTATTTATGGTTATTTTTTTGTTATATTTACTTAAACACTAGTGATTTTAAACTATATCGTTATTTAATGGTTATTTAGTCTAAGACACAAAACCTTAGTATTTCTGAGCTGCAATGAAAACTATGCCCCTTTGTTGCATATTTCCCATTACAACTAGAGTAAAACATGAGTTATCCTGCAGTCCTTTCCTGTAATCCAGTGCCAAAGAATCTGTCCATCCATCCATAGGTCACTGCAAGAGTAAGTTAGCCTTTTCACTGATCTCATGTCACAAATCCACTGATGGGAAGGGCTCAGATAAACTTAATTACAGGGAGTGATATAACCTGGAGGGCAAAGAACGTGAGCTCCCCACACAACTCTTTCTGACCAGCAACAGTGACTGTAGGAATTCAGCCATTCTTACCCTACGGAATTCTGAAATTCAGAAGAGGGAGAGGAAAAGAGTGAGGAGCAGGTTGCACACCTTGCACACACCATTGGGTCAAAAACATACTCAAGCAGTTACCAGGGAACCACTAGAGCTCTGCAGCCCAATGTTTTAGTTTGGATTATGATTAGTGCTCACATAAGACCTGTTGCTAAAACAAAGAAATTTATTTGCAGTTGTGGGAGGCAAACAAAAGGGCTTGGGCTGGGCCTATATCTTGGACTAAGATGCTAAAGCCCTTTGCTTACTTACAGGACATCATATCAAAAGGTCTGACAAGACAAGTCAAGAAATTCGTAAGAGTTAACTTCTGTGGAATTAAAAAATGCTAGAAATAAAATCCTTTTACCAAAGATGGAGACCACTTTTCAATGCAACTCCTGATTAATGACCTGTTTTGATCAAATATTTAAGCCATTCTTGTCTAAACTGCATAAAGATAGAAAAAGACTTATTTAAAGAGCTCTCTGTGTTTCTTGGCAACAGATTGTTTAGTTTGTCACAGTGAAATGCATTTTCATAGGATGTCTGATAGAGCTTAGTAGGAAGGTAACATACAAAAGTAATTTGACTTGGCAGTCTGAACTAAATGGTTGCAGAGTGATGAATGATAACACTACATTTTCATATTTATATAGTATTTATATTATTTGTATAGTACCTTTTAAAAATAGTAGCACTTCTAGATTTTCTGTAACAGAACCCAAAGAACTTACAGTACCGCTGGAAAGGCAATTCTGTGTTCTGCCAAAATGGTCAACAGGGACTTAGATCTGAAAGGAGTCAAACTTCCCACAGGCTGCAAGATATTCTTGGCCTTTCAACTATATGAAAATCTAGAAGACTACAGGAAACAGATGTGTGCTTCCTCTGTATTTCCTCCACCCAGTTCTTGAATGAATAAATTGGGACCAGTCTTCCAAATGCTACAAACAGAGGAGTTCACTACCCTTCCCATGCTAATGATACTGTGTGTGCATGGCGCAGTATGGCAAAAAACACAGCATGTGATCATGGCTATAAACACAGTGTGAGCACAGACACAACTCTACAGCAGCACATCCTCGAAAATTAATCATTCCTTATATAATATATACTCCCAATAAGTCACTTCCAGATATTTGAATATGAATTTTTGTGGCATTACAAGGCTTTGTGTTCTGCCACATTTATCAGTAGCTCATGCCAAGAGCACAGGACTTTTTGAAAGAAATCAAACCTTTCGTTACAGAGAGGAACTCAGCCTTAGATGCTCCTTGGGTCTTCCCCAACAATGGACCTTAATAAACAGACATCACGCCTTAAGCAAACAGACAACAGACAAAACTATGAGTAGCATCAATCTTTCAGATTTTCTAAGTTGTGGCTGAAGGTGTTCACCAAATACAATCTCTGTTGAAGGCTTCATCTCCTCTGACTTTAGGACCTTGCTTTTCAGCTCAGCCAAGCAGTTCTAGCAATAAAAAGCCACAATCTACAAGCAACTTCTCTTACTTTCAGGCAAACTGAAAGCAGACAAAAATGCATTTGGGGTCAATCCCAATGTTTCCCTCATCAATATTTTGATGTATTTTTTCCCCTTCTTTCAGAGGTGCTACCACCACCACTGATGAGCTTGGCCTTGGCCAGCAGTGGGTCTGTTTTGGAATTGGCTGCTCCACTGGACATAGGGGAGCAGAAAGCTTTTCAGAAAGCTTTTCATGCACCTTCTCACAGAAGTCACTTCTTTTGCCCCACCTCCACTCCCCCAGCTATCAAAACCCAGTCAAACACAACATAGATAAAGAAACTTTACATCTGAAAACTTTTTACCAAACTTTAAAAACTAGTCCAACTAGTATATTGATGCTGATTTTCTATAAACACATTTAAAATTTAAATTTTTGAAGTTTAGGGTTTTTCCACTATGTTAAAGAAGATGGCGATGCTTTCTCCCCCAGAGAACCCAAAATACAGTTTGTATATTATTTCAATTAATAACAAATTACATAACTAGTAGAAGTAATTTTATGTTACAGTTTGGGAAGGAAGCGGGAAACACTGATACCTCAGGGGAAATGCAATAGCAAAATGTAATTAGTCATATTAATTTCTGGCCAAAGTAATAAATTTTGTATCTACACACTTATTAAAAGTTTTACTAAGTGACAACAACTGGCAAAGACTTTCTAATTGTAACAAAGACACAGCAATAACGGTGCTTGGTTGTTGCACATCTTATCAGGCAGTGCGTTTTCTGAAATGTTGAGGAGGATTTGTGATGGGTCTCAAGTCAGGTCTCAGGAGACAAAACATCTTTGGAAAATCCAGGATTCATTCTTGAACCCCTTGAACCACCAGCATTAGTTTGATTGATTTGTGATATTTAATTTGAATGTGTGATCAACTCGCAGCAAGGGAACAGAAGCTCTGTCATAAATGAAAGGGAATATTGGACAAAACCGGCTTTTTTTCCACGAAGATTCACAGCACTCTACCACTGACTTCTGTTTATACTCAGTGCCACTCATGGCTTCTCAAAAAAATTGATTTAATTTGAATGTAAGAAGCTACTGCAGAGGTAAACTTTGCTGGCCACTCACAGATAGTTTCAGATATCTCCTGCTAGTGATGGTACCAAATCACAGCTTGGCTCTGTCTCGGAGCTGATCTGCTGAAGCAGAGGTTTCACCCCTCCTGCACACCGTTTGGTACCTCTGCAGACTGCAGAAACCAACACATGCCCATGGTCTGGCTGCATGGGGCACCTGGGGCTTTCTTCTCGTGCTGGAAGATCTTTCAGACACAGTCTAGAGCTACTGAAACCTCTGCAGCCACCAGCAGAGGTGTGACGGTCCTGGACATATCTTAGAGCTGTTTCTCAGTCTGGGGGAAGAGCTGAGAGTGTTTGTGGCAGAGCTGGCAAACAGCTTAGACTAACAGAACACTTTCAGAGTTAATTTCTTTCTGAATTTGGCACATTTCTCAATTTTCATGCATTTTCATGTAGATTAAGACATGGTCTTCAGCAACTGTTTTCCTCTGTAACAGATGCTGTGGAGATAAACTCCCTGTATCACCACTGGTAGGCATCAAGATAACAGCAAAAGATCTTAAGTTTTTCCTTATTCAAAGGCTATAGGTCCACTTACCTGCTGAGTCTTCATCAGACCTCAATGGTGCCATGTTGATACATCTTACCAGCTTCATTTTTCTTCCTATACTTCTTCCACACTTTTTTTCAAACTGAAGCAATAGCACTGAATGCAAAGGCAACCTGTGTAATTGTAAATACTATTTTTAGTTGTAATATGTAGAAATATACACTTTTAGTGTTGCCATCAATATTAAAAGCATTCATATGAATTTCTTTTGGAAAAAATCAGATATGAATATATTGATGGTGTACTTCAGGGTTAAACATCAAAATGTGTAAGACTAATTCAGGCATTCAGAAACTGCTGCATTGTTTCATCTTTATTTTTCAGAAATACAACTCAAAATCCAGCCTTAATAAATGCAAAATAATGAGTGTCCCTCCAGAATTTCTTGAAAAGTTCTCATCCAGAATAATCAGACTGAATCTACCTCTTTACTAAGAAAGTAAAATTCCCATGTGAGCAGAAGCTTTAGTCAGTATTACAGAAGTTTTAGTATTCAGTATTAGAAGTTTTTAGTCAGTATTACAGAATTTCCAAACAAACTACCAAGAACAGTTATCCTTACTAAGTAACTCTCCATCTTTTCCATGAACATAGACCAAAATCCACAGTTAATAGTCACTCTTTCCCCAGCCCATAACTCTGGGCAGCAGTACTACAATATACTAATTTGAGCTAACTCTGGTACAGGATTTCAAGAAGAAAGGTTATTTTTTCCCCTTCCTTTGGCAGGTTATTTTAAGGTGTCAATTTGAATTTTTGGCACTGCATCAAATCTTTCTGCAGAAAAGCTGTTTCTATTCTCCACAGGGCTCTTAAATGTAGAAGGAATACACTTCATTCTCCACAAATTGTAATTTTTTCCATTATCCTATTACTATAATTTTCCACTATGATCTTGACAGTCTTCTTGGCTCTGCCTTACCAGAAGAAAGGGGTTTATTAATTTGTTTTGTCTTGATAACTTTTTTACCATGAAGAAGATGCCAGCCTTTGGTACACACAGCTTGCTCTGCAGCAGAAAAGAGAAGAGCAGTAGTTGTGGCTGCACTGTGAGAACATATCTATTTCACAGCTGTGTATTTCATGGGAAAAATAAATCTAATAACTGCAACAATTATAATAATGGCAATGATGTGTGCAGTGATATTTTACAACACAGGAAAATTTTCAAATCAACCTTGACTGCAAGCATTCCTGTGTGACAAAAAATGCCCCTGATTGGTCCCTGTCTGAAATGTCCTGTGTAGATGAATAAGGGCCCATTTTTTTTCTCACAAAGGCTGCCATCTTACTGCAATAAATCCCCTTACCAGCATGTCTCTCCGGACTACAATGTGCTGCTAAATGGCAGTCACACTTCATAAGCTCAGAAAACTGAGAGTATTAAGTAATGTAGCAATATAAAGCAATTCACTAGGAAAATGCACAATTCAACAAATCTGTTCTCCCAATTTTAGATGCTTCATTGCTCCATAGTGCCTTATCCCAAGGTCTGAACTGCAGTGGTACTTCAGGTAATCCCAGTTGGAGCAAGGCACTCAGGGAAAGCGAAGATTTCTGACCTGAGCTGCACAGGATTCAGGCTGCGTCCAGCAGTATTTCCTCTGCAGTGTAAATTATTCTTATTGTGTCAGCTCAGGACATTGGGAAAGAAAAGCATTTGGAAATGGGGATATCACATCCAACTTACCATCATAATTGTTTGGGAGGACAGAGACAACTGCTCTGCTTTTTCTGCTTAGCCAGGAATGAACATGCCATTTTGGATTTTAAAACCAATTAATCATGGCTCCAATCAGTTTTGATCAGTAAGCAAATGTTTTATTCCTTTCCTTGTATAACTTTACTGAAAGCAGGAGTCAGATTTTTAAGATTTTTTTGGTTGTATGTTTGGTTTTGAGAGTTATTGCATTCTAGAAACAGTTTAAGAGGTCAACCTGTGCTGGCAAAGGTGAGCACAGCAAAACTCCCAGGCAGTAAACTGTAGCATCTGCCCTGGGGAGATGGCAGCTCTCCTCATGGAGCACAGAATCATCCTGCCATGGTTTCCTTCAGCTTTCCAGTCTCAGAGAAAGCTTCAAACAGCTGTCTTAAAAGAGGGCGTCCCTTGCCAGAAGGCATTGAAAGAGATTACAGGAGAGACTGGACTCTCAGCTTGAAAGACATTTGCTGAACTTCCTGCAATCAGGAGCTCACAGCTAGTGTTGTGCAAGGAGAAAGTTTCAGAGTATTTTCTTGCCCCTGCACAAGATTCAGAGCAGCTGGTAGGATTAAACACTTACCATTCCTTTTCTGCTGCACCAACAGTTTTTGCCATCTGTATGTTAACAGCCTTAGCTTTATAACATTCAGTGATATAATTGTCTGAGCTGAAAGATGACTGAAATATAAGCTTTTATAAAATGAGCATTTTCCAAATCACTGTGCCATGAAACAGTCACTAAAGCTAACTGGAGAAAAAAGATACCAGTTCAGAAGTTCAGGTGAACTTGAAAACAAAAGAGAAAAGATCATATATCATGAGATCAAACATCTCATTCTGTTCTGTTGAATCAGTACTCCAGTGGGACAAATGGCTCAAAACTGTCCTAGAATACCCCAGGAAAACAAACAAACAAACAAACAAACAAACAAACAAACAAAAAAGAAAAAGAAAAAAAAACACAAAAACAAATCTATTCCAGACTCATTTTCTATCCATACTAAGCCTGACAAGAGCTTGCCTGATCAATTAGTGCAGGTTCTTACCAAGCAGGCAGCTGCCTTGCAGGTCCTGCAAGAGTGAAAGCCTGTTAGCCCACCTTGAACATCAGGTGTCAGCAGAAATAGCTGCATGGAGAGGCCAACAGCTCCACACAGACTTCCAGGGTGAATGGAAATACTCAGTTTCACTTGCATTTGCAGCACAGCACTGCTGAATTTAAGTCAGTCCCCAGTTCTTAAGGCCTTGAAATAACTGTGCAAAATTGTAGGGTAGTTGTTAATGCTGCCGGGGAAAGTAATGCTGTCGGAATCTCTCAACAGGTTCATCTGTTCTTTTCTTCATCTTCTTCCTGCTTTAAAAAGGCTGATGACAAACAGAGGATGATACTCTTTTGCCTACTGAGAGATCCTGTGTATTGAAGTTTCAACTCAATCATCTGTGAAGCTTTTCAGAAATCTTCAGCACTGCAGCAATATTTAGCACAGATTAGCTTCCAGCTGGGAAAATAATAGGTAGAAGTTTTGTGTCTTTATTCATGGGAGAACAAACACATGGATATCTCTACATGATTTCTTTTCTGTGTATAAATAATTGACAATAAGTTGATGGTGGGGAAGGTGGTAATGATTTTGAAATTCAGCCCTGTACCTGCAACATAGTATGCTTAAATCTTTTGGCCTCATACCTACATATAGCCTTACTCTTTCAACCCAGAAGTGCAAAGAAATTACTATAGTGAGCTTTTTTAATCTGAAAATTTATTTCTAGTTTGCTTCAGCATTTGCAGCACCTGAAGTTAGATAGAAAGAGAAACAAAAGCTTGGGATTTAAATTCCATGGCTTGTTACAGTCTGTTTAAATTACTGTAGATTAAAACCCTATGTTCCCACTGTGAATTACATTGGAAATAAACAAAACCTGTAATTGCCTTGTCCAAAAATTTAAGCTGATGCCTGTAACAGTTTCACAGAGTTTTTGCTCAGGCTAAGCATTCTTAAAGTAAAATTATGCACCTGGTGCTCCTACAGCCCAGGCCCAGCAGCCCCCTTGCACAGAGCCCTTTTGGAAACTGTGATAATCTCAGAAGTGTGCTGCTTCTTTTTCCAGAGAAAAAGAGCACTATGCCAGGTCCTCAGCACCGGAGGAAAAAAAAAAAAATTAGGTTCCCTAAGGGACCTACAGGACAAGCTGCCCATTGCTGTCAGCTGGGGCTTGGGCAGGTCAGGATCCAGACAGGATCTGACAGGACCAACAGCTTACAGCTGAGAGAGGGGGTAAGCAGGACCCTGCATTATTGTGTTCCTCAAGGAAAAGAAGCCACAGCAGCTCATTTTCTTATTGCTCCTGGGGAGTTGTGATGGATGTGCACTTTTGAAAGCTCTGTCAGGTAAGGGAATGCCATTTTTATGTGGTTTTTTTTTTTTTTTTTTCTGAGGTAGCTTTGACATTCCTTGTAGAATGCTAGTACGCTTTAAGCATCCTTGCTTCTTGTGATGACTGGGTTTTACTGGTGCTCTAGTTCCTACCTATATTGTGTCTCAACAAGTCAGTTCTCAAAGCCATTGCCAGGGAAGAACATTTTAACCAATACTCTGGTCCATGATGTAGTTAAACTGGGGGTTAAATTCTGGCTGCAGAAATCCAGTTGGAGAAGGTGAAAAAAACAACTTATTTGTAGCTGAATGGTTTGAGCACAAAGTACTGGTTGTTTACTTGCTATGTAAACTGAGAAATATGAATGCCTGAGCTCTGCTTTTTTTCTTCCATGGTTGTACTTTTTTAGCTGTTTTGCCAAGCTCTTTTGCCTGCACCTAACAGGTTGTAGTCTAGTGTGGGAGGAATAAGTCGGAAATGTCGTCCCAGAATATCCCTCTCTGTCAGCATCTAGGGTTTTTTCAGTAGGTGCAGAAAACTTCCCTGTTGGGAAGAAGAGCAAATGGTTCATCCTAGTTTTATTTCTAACAGAGGGAAACATTGAGGGAAAAAAATGTGCCTGTGCAAAGGGTGTGGGGGAAAAGTGGGGAGTGAAACAATTCATATATTTACATTCTGGGATGAGGAAATGAGTGATATTCCCCAACACTCCAGTTGATAGTACCACAGTGGTAGCTGATTAGAAGAGGAAGCATTTATGTTAATGATCTTATTTTGTGATTCAATTTCTTTCAAATTCTACCATCTGTTTTAAAATTCATGTTTCTCTTAGGACGCTAATAAGTACACGTGGTTTAATGCTAGTCACCAGTAGCTCTTGCTGATTTAAATGAAAATTGTATTTTGCCTGAATCTGGTCTGCTAGATTTGGTCCCTGTTTGAATTACAGTTTCTGGAAACTGCTGGAGAGAGAAAGATTTATAGCAAGATATGTTTGCATGTCTCTTCTGCTTTATTTGGAAATGGTCTGTCAAAAATGAGACTGAACTTGGTAATGTTTGGAATTGTGTTTTGGGCCAGGGGACTCACTTATGGTAGGCCAGTGTCTGGTTTTCTTCATTAGCTGCTGCATGGCAGTTTTCACGATTAAAAGTGGCACTGTTTGGGTATTTGTTTTATAACTGAAAATTTATCTGGCTATTACTAAACACAAGTCACCCAAAATGGGAAGACTTTTCTTTAGTAATAGCCAGATAATTAATTTGTTGGCGAATTGTGAAGTTTTTTGCAAGCAAGGAAGGAAGTCAGTGGTTTTGAACAGTTTTGTGAAACTCTTATTAAAAGAGGTGATGGTGAATGCTTTGCATTCAGGTTTTATACAAAACTTTTAATACCTAAGATTTTCGATGGTTGTGATAAAAAACTAGTCTGATGGTGGAAGTTTTCAGCAACATCACACACAACATCTCTCTTGAACCTAAGAGTTTAAGTTTTTATTTAAGACTTTTATGCAATACAAGAGCTTGTGTGAATTTGTGTGTGAAGCATTTATTTAGGCAGCTGTTCAAACTGATGGCACAGAATAGGCAGGGAACAGGGGCAAATATGGGGTCCTCAGCTCAGCCCCATGACAGAAACAGAAACTTTTTTTTTATAGCCATATGAATGGCCATCACTTTACTCTAGAGCCTGCAATAAGCAAAGAATACAGTCAAGTGCTGAATTTGGCTGGTTCCTGCAGATCTCTATGACTCATTTCTGCTAAAATTAGCTAATCTTCATTTGTAACTTCTTGTGGTAAACACAGTTAAAAAACCCTAGAAGACCAATCAACATTGAAGGAAGGTGACAATTTTTTTTTTCTTGAAAGCAAACTTGAAAATTATTGCCATTTACTGCAACAAGAAAGAAACCCCAAACAGGAAATTTTGCTGCAGGTTTAAATCCCAGCAGACAGTACCATTGTTCTATAGCAGATGGTGGCCAGAGTAAAAATGTAAAAGTTAACATTAACCTTGCCATTTGAACTCATGGTGACAGACATAATCATTATTCATTTAACCAAACTAAACAAACTTCAACAAATATATATTTTTAAAGTTTAGGCCATTCTTTTAGTTGTTTTCCTGTGAAACCTTTCTCTCTTTGAAGATGATGGTTGAGATAATACTTTTTGCATCTGAAATAAACACTGCACTAGCCAAGAAAGTTATAACAGGTTTTGTGCTACAGAAAAACAGACACGACTTCCCAAAACTGTGGATTCTTTTTCCTAAAAGAATGACCTTTAACTCAATTTTAGCTCAGTTCAATTCATAGTCGGACATTAATATTAAGCAGCTGAAGAAGATCCCTGGATTTGCATTTTTGTCTTTTTTTAGTACCAAAAAAACCATCATGAGTAATTTCAGTTTGAATGTATTAATAAAACTTAATCAGAAATAACTGTCCTTAATTCTGAATGCTAGAAATCGTATACAAGCCTTACATCTTAAAAAACCTCATTTGCAAAGAGGATTAGATGGGATCTTCTAATTCTCATTCCATTTAATCTGCTTTACTAATAAAGTATAAATACTCATTTGAATTATGTCAGGCTCACTGTGCACCTGATCTCAAGAGATGCTGAGTGTCTGGGCCCATGTGGACCACCACTGATGTCCCGCTCCAGCATCGCTCCTGCTTTCTGAGCTGCCTGCTTTAGCCAGAGCTCTTCTGCTCTCTCTTGTCCTGGCTTTGGTTATATGCAGTCAGTGTTTTTTCCAAGCTGGCCTCTAGCACACTGCGGCACTTTGATGTTTGTGCTGGAAAAGGATGCTGTAGCTGCAGCAGATTTCACAGGGCATCAAGGCTGTGGGGTCTGTACTTGGGTTCCTACTTTGTGTATTCACTTGGGCCTTACATGTGTGCAACTAATTCTGTGCTTTAGGAAGCATTGTATAACGTGAAGTGAGATAAAGTGAGATAAAAATTGCAGGTGTTTGTGTCCTGCTGGCAGTCATGGGTGGGGAGAACAATCACATGCACAGAAAAATCTGGGATTTCAACACCAGTACTGAGTGAGTCATGCAATGTAAATACAGCAAAAATTTGGCCACTCAAGGTGTCACCAGCCCCCACCATTTGATAATATAGAATGCTGGTAGAAATGGTGAGAACTGTTTTGGCATGTGTCATAGTCAGGGGTTTGCAAATTATGACTAAAAATGCCCCTATGAGGTGAGACTTGAAATGGGCGTGGGTGGGCAAACAGAGGAAGAGGACAATGTATTGGGGCACCCAGTGCAAATGGGACAGTGATGGCATGAAATTGCTGCTGCTGCCTCTGCAGTGAATTCAGGGAACTGCACTTTCATAGAGTGGTCAGGAGTATAGAAACAAGCTGAAAAGCATATTTCAGGTAGCTCCATCCAAGCAGTTTTCCTTTTAGTGTTTTTTACATCACTCCAGTGCAGCACTGTGCCAATAAATGAGACTGATAGCCTGTCTCCTGGAACAAAGTGCCTCAGCAATTATCCAGGATAGCTTGCCAGTTTTCCTGGGCCTGCCAGAAATAGGCTCTGAGCCATATGTGGCACTTTTGGAGAAGCAGGACACCCTGGAGGAATCTGACTGTACAAACACAGGGGCACATCCAGTCATGGAGTGGGGAAACTGAGGATGTCATGAAGGAAGAAAACAGCTGGAAGTTCTTTGCACTGAAGAACTCACCTGATATACCATTACCACCAGTCTCCCCTCGAGATTTTCCTTAAGAAAGTGTGAACCATTGCTTGAGATGAGATGGGCAGCATTGCTGGAGAAAGTCTGGTGTGTCACATTGACATTTTCTGAAAAAGCCCTTCACCCAGGATTTTTCTCCTGAGAAGCTGAGAAGCCTCAGGGAAAAAAGAAAACAATATCATCTCATTTGCTTCTCCTGTGTTTTGCTGCTTTGGGATGTGTTTGGAGATTGTTTACCCACAGGAGATTGTTTCATTGGATTCTGTTGTTTTCACTCATTTGCCAATCAGTGCCAAGCTGTATTGGGACTCTGGAAAGAGTTATGAGTTTTCATTATTGTCCTCTTAGCATTCTGTAAGTATTCTTTCTGTATTCTTTAGTATAGTTTAGTATAGTATTCTTTAATATAGTATCATAAAATAATAAATTAGCCTTCTGGGAACATGGAGTCAGATCCATCATTCCTTCCTTTGTCGGGGGGCAATGCGAGTACAATACTGGTGGTGTGGCCAGCTGCTCTTTCTTGGGACAGGCTGAAAGAGTCATAGGTTTGGTAAGTCAGAAGCAGTGCCCTTGCTGGCTGGGACAGGTTGAGCCTGGGAACTTCCCTCTGTGTTTTGTGTCTCTACTGCTACGTTTGACAGATGGCTCTGCTCAGACAACTTGTAAAGACAAATAGAAACAGCCTTGGAAAGGTGGGAGGAAATTAAATGGATGAAAAATACCTGTGAAAGTCCTGTGCTCATCAAACCATGCGCCTACTGCAATATTACAAATCTCTGAGACACCTCAAATTGCATTAAGATAATACAGCTTGCTTGATAAAATTTTGTTTCTCTTCTGGTTTTTGAGATGCCAGAGTTCCCCTGAGGCATATTTACAAGTTTTCTTTGTAACTAGTACAGTAGGAAAACATTCCTTAATTGGTTAGAGAGGGGTTTTTTTTTAGCTTCAGTTGCAAAAGCTCAAAGCAAACCCCATGACAAAAAGTTTCAACATATTGATAAAAGCTAGTGGTGTTGGGGTTTGAATCAATTATGTATGTATTAGGGGAAAAAAGTTAGCCCTTTTTTTTAGTAAAGGGGGATGGGGGCAAAATTTCTGCCTGTGAACTTCAGTGAATAGACAGCTATGTAAACTGTTTCAGGAAGAGCACAGAGTAAAACTAGCCGTAATTAAACCTTGGTTGGAAAATGTGAGAAAGTCCTAACTCAGAAGTGCTTAGCTCTGGGGCAAACCCTTGTCATGGTAACCGAGCAATGGTGTAAGAGGAAGGGAACTTGGCTTATGGAGGGAACAGATTTGGGTTCACTCCCTTCACCAGCATCCTTAGAGGTTTGTGGTCTTCCTAAAAAGAGAAACCTCTACTGTGGCAGCTCCCTGGTGCCACTTGTTTGAAAAAAGCAAGGAGCTGCTAAATCAAGTCAAAAATATTTTAACTGTCTCATTTTATCTCCATAGTAAAAGATTGAAAGTTTCCTTGAGGTACTAACCATTCATGATCTATACAGTACTTAAGTAGGTATCTAATAAAAGACATAATTATGTTTGTTAGATTGAGTCTTTTGTTAGCATGTCCCAGATCACGCTGGGATGTGATCAGGCATGATATCAGGAGATGTGAAAAAGACAGAATAAAAATATTTTTAACCTGTTTAATTCTAGCTTGTACCTCTGCTACTGTTCTGTGTTTAAAGTATTAAATACTTCAAAGATTTCTTTTTTTCTGGTCTCCTCAAACAAATATTCTTTGGTATAGCCTGCGAAATAAGAAAGTGGATTTCAGCTATGCTCTCTAAATGAAGACTTGTACAATCACTTGCTACAAATTTGAGCGTAGTAAATGCAATTAATATTGTGATGCGACTCAGAAGTGACCTTTCCCAGCCTCCAGCACACAGGCTTGTTCTCACAAATGTACTGCTCTGAAAAGTTAATGTGTGTGCTGGACACACTAAAATGAAAAATATAAGCTGCTTTCTCCTCACCCCAAGCTGTCACCAAGCTATAACAAGTTATTACAAAAAGTGGTGCAGGTCTTTGAGCCTTCAGGGTTGAGGTGTGCTGCCTGCTGGCATGCCAGCCTACTGCAGGGACACTTTTGCAGCTCTTTAGATTATGTCCTCCACTGGAAAGTTCCACAGAAATGGCAGTACGTCCATATTGCCAACTCTGCAGCCCTGGAGCACTTAGTCAGGAATGCAATTTATACCTTTTTGGATACATTAAGAGGAGTACACAAATGCAATTTTACATGGTGTCTTGATTTTAAACACTGTGAGACTTGTTTTCATTCAAGCCAGATTAAGGTTAAAGCAAATAAATATTTTACTTATGAAGCTCATACAGTTTATAGAGGTTTTTGAAGATGCAGGACAGAAAGGAAACTGTATGCAGTCAAGATGTCACATGAGAAAAACTTTAAAGGTTTCTCTTCCCACAGCCCAGTGAAAAGCAGACTCACTCCACATGCATTGCCAGGACTCCTGCCGTACTGAACATCCTTTGTCCTTGAGAAGCAACCTTGGGAGGTATCTCAGGTGGGGGGCAAAGGGGTGCCTGATGGTTTCCCCTCCCTGTAATTTGTGGCTTGAACTGAAGGGCAGGATGCAAGGATATCCTTCAATCTCACACCTTTCACAAATGTTTTATTTCCAGACTTTGTTACCTTCTGGAAATGCTGGTGGTGCTGGTCATGGCCAGCCATTGCTGTCTTCCATCTGGATAACCAGTGGGTTTTATTTGGCTTTTCTTCTGTGTTTGGTTTTTCTTCTGTGTCCTCATTCAAGTTAAGTGGGAGCTCTGGAGATCTGTAATTCAACCATTGCTCCAACATGACCAACATTTAAGTCAAATCAGGCACTCAGGATCTTGTCCAGGGGAGTTCTGACTGCCTGCAAGGATAGATTTGACATGTTACCCAGGCGTCCTTTTCCATCCTTAACTGGCTTCCCTGGAGGGGAGGGGAAAGAAAGGTTAGTTGGAATTTCCCTTGTGCCTACACATTACCATTGCTTCTTGTGTTTTTCCTGTGCACTTTTGAGAAGGACCTGCCTGTTTCCTGTCCAGCCCTCCCCATCCTAGTGCTCAGGTCCTGCCTGGCTGAGCATTCCCAGCTCCCTCTGTGGCTCCTCGTGCCTGGAGTGCTCCAGCACTCAGCCATCACAGGAGCTCCCCTCTGAGCTCCCTCTCTCCTCTGCACACGCAGACAGCATGCTGCAGCTACCCAGCAGGGCAGCTGGTCTCCAGGTTTATGAGGAATCCTTTCCCCCACGTGCTGAATCCCTTTTTGCATGACCCACATTTTCCTCAGTCATGCCCTGCACTGCTGGGTAGGCAAGATCTGTGCCTGCATCTTGCTGAGGGTGACACTTGACAGAAGAGAAGTACTTCAGAGTAACACTGGGGTAATTTGGGATGAATGAGCTCCTCCATCTTCTTGTTGGCATTCTATGTGTAAGTATTACACATGCATTTGACCTACCATTCTTGTAAACACTGGCTTGATGATGTTCCCTCAGCAGATCCAAAGGCTGTGATTTAATGTCTTTCCTAATGGAGCCAACATTTGACAAGTTATTGCTGAAGATACATACTCTTTATAGTTTTACTTGTTGTTTTACTATTTAGTTCTGAACTCAGGGTGGCTACTGACAAAAATAGCACTACTTTTAAAAACTCTCCAGTAGGCTTCTCCTATTTTTTTTTCATGGGAAGTTTAAAACTGTTGCTTGTTTCCTTTTCGGTCAGGGGCAAAAAAAAAACACCAAAGAGCATATTTCTAAACCAATACCTCTTCAAAAATATTAATAATAAAATTTCAACATTGAAATATCAACTCACTGAAGTCAATGGCAGCAATTTTCTTGCTGAACTTTTTTACACTCCTTTTCCACTAAAGGAAGAGGGCTGAATAGGACAGAAATGTGAGTATGTGTCCTGTGGGGAATTTAGTTTAATTCAGTGAAATCCTTTCCTGTGACAGAATAATGTCTTCCCTCCTCTTTTGAACCCACTTTTTAGCCTATTTCAGTTGCATACATGATCTGAGATTATGCGAGTGTCATATCAAAGGAACACCTCCACAGCAGCAATATTACTCAGATTACAGGGTGCTTCCATTAATAAACTTGGCTGTCACCACTGGGGTGGTTCCATCAGGATGGAAGGATCTTTTCCAATTCCTTTAACGAGTTATAGTGGATTGTCTGGAGGTAGAGAAATAGTGCAGGATGGATCCTGCCACAGGAAGCAATCTTACTCCTCTTTCCTTGTTGCTTGCATGCCATGAGTAAACTCCTCCATGCTGTAGCAGTGGCTGTCTTCCGCAGCTGGATGGACTTCAAACCTGAGGAGAGCAGGCTGTGGACTGGGGAAAGGAAAAGAGGCAGGGGTAGGCTTTGCCCCTCAGAGTACAACAGCCTGGATAAGTCTGTGGTAACCTATTTACAGCAGACTATACTTGTAGAAGGGGAGGTAAATTATTAAGGGCACAGAGCTACAACTCACCAAGACTACCTACATCTAAAGGCTGAAATTGCAGCATCTGTGCTAAAACTTATCAATCAAACCCTTTTGGCTTGGGTAAATATTCCTGATGAAATCTGAGGGGCAAGAGGCACAGGAGATGGTGTTGAAGCTGTAGAGCTATCCCTTGGGAGTTGCTTCCTGCCCCTGACCAGAATAAGCTGGCGCTTTGAGCACAATGGTGTCCTGCCCAGCACCCAGGCTGGGCTTCATTTTTCATATCCCAGCCTACTGCAAAATTACAGTTCATCTGTCTGGGCCAATTAAGCCTGATATTTAGAAGGTTGATTTATTTTTTTTGTTTTCTTGGTCAGATGAATCTCTTAGCCAAAGAGCTAGAATTACCACTTTTCACATTAATCTTTTAAAAGTTCATTTTCTGTGCCTGTGTGTTGAGACTTCAGTTCAAAGCAACAGCAGTGCAATAACTTCCTGCTGGAGAGAAGCCAGGGGAGTTATTCAAAATGTAGTGAGAACTGATAGAATCTGGCTGCCTTAGTGCCTTGAAAGGCAGTCTTAATTTCTTTTAAAATTGGAATCTAACCAAATCCCTACCTTTTGAGCATTCATTTTGCAATTGTGAGGTTTTGCATATTTATTGTCCCTGCGGCTCCCACTGAGGCAGGTATTTCCATGGAGCTGCCTTTGGCTGCCTTGGAGACCTGGCAATGTCAGCATCCCCAGACCCTGCTCAGGAGGGCAGCACCCTTCTCTGTGCCCTGGGTTTCACCTGTGTAAGGATATTGCTGGCATTGTTCTTTCCCTTGGCCTTCTCTAGTAAACTCATCTTCAACAGAAAAAAAATTAAAATTATAAAAAATCTTCAAGCCAAGCCTTGTTTCTTTGCCCTTTGCCTGGATATTTCAGGGTATGGAAATGTAAGCATATGTCTGAGGTTTATTAGGTGTGCATGCTTTTCAAAACCAGATGTTATTTTAAACATTTGACATTGAGTTTTGGCTCTGGAGGTGTTCTACTGTATGCAGGCTCTGGTCCATCACAGACGAACAAAGCCATGGCAGACTTGAGACTGTATTTGTCATCCTTTAGGGTTAGTAAATGATAGGCCTTCAAAACTGATTCAAAACTGGCTAAAACTGATGAATTAGTTGTAGAACAGAGTCTTTGTCAGGTGAAAACCTATTCTGAAATGTTATCACAGTGAGTATCTTTGATTATGATAAGTACTTTGTCAAAAAAAAAACCAAAAAAACATAAACTCCTATTCACATGAGAATCTGTTTCTTGAAAGCCTCTAAAATTCTTCATTTAGTATCAGGTATTGCAAAGTTGGAGATAAAAGTACAACAATTAACAAAAATAGACATCTTTCATTTCATAAAGCTGTATGTTAATTGAATAATCAGAGCTTTCATCATTTCCCTAATTTAAATTACCACTTGTCATCCTGTCACCATTGGCTGATATGAGTAATGGCTGCTACATATTGCTCTATCTGGTACCTTGCAGGTGCAAGGATTCATTATGGTTCCATGCTTCACCTCTCACATAACTGCTGCTTTTACTCCTGCCACTGAGCTCGTCTACCTTCAAAGCCTAGCTTGAGCTACTGACTTTTCCCATTATTTCCATCAGGATTTTTTTAATAGGAATAGCGTGGTCATATCAGAAATTCAGTTTAATGATAACAAGATTTTGAAAGCTATGCTGATTGGAAAACCTAGAAGATGGGCTTTTCTTCTCTCAGGCTTGCACACACATTCTTCCCAGCTGAGGTCTGAGGTGCTTTATCAGCACAAATCAGCACGTGGTGTGAAACTTCTTGTTCCAAAAAAAAAAACCAACCCAGTAGAAATTTCTGGAAGAATCTAACACAGAAGTCACAAGCAAGCCTGTTTTCTAGAGTTTTTTTCCCCCATGTTATAGGATAATTTCTCAAGACGTTAGGATCTGATTCAGATGAGACTTAAGAACTGGCTTGCATGTTTTAATGGGATATGTAAAATCTTTGTTTTGCTCTCCAAAATTTTGATGTGTATCTCCTGGAAAAATAGTTGTAGAATTATCACATTATCTCTTACTAAACTAGTGCTTAGGCAACTATTCATGCTTAGCTTTCATAATATTTTCTCTAGTCCCTCTAGAACTACCACCCCTTTGACACTTTTCTCCAAGCTATTTATGAATGTCTTTGTTTTGGATTATTTTTCCTCAGAGGTAATATTTTCATATTTTCAGGCCAAGGCATCATGTTACTGTCTGTCCTGCAACCTTAAATTTTTCTCATTGATGACTGGAACATTTCCAGGTTGAGGACATTTTGTAGCCCTAATAATGCCTTTATTTTCTCACTTAAGACAGGATTTTAGATGTGTGTTAGAAATAAATAAATGTACCAAATATTTACTTCTGCTTTGGGTTGGTGCTTGCTTTAAATCTTGCTTGTTTGCAAGCCTTTTGGTTCTCCACTACCTAGCAGAGCAATTACAGAGGCTGATCTACCTTGAGGGCTGGCAAGGGTTTTGCTGGCCTTCTGTTATCTCTTTCAGCAGGGCATCTGGAATTATCCCAACTCCTTGACACCCTATCTTTCCTGCAGTCAGATACTTGAAATCTCTCTCTCCCTCTCTCTGAACTCCGTGGTGCATCACAGACTGTGCTTAACCAGATCTGGGTAGTCCAATGCCTCTGGGCATCAGGAAGCACCAGGCATGTCCAAGAAGACTGGAAGCTAAAAAAGAATGAAAATGCAGAGGCAAAACCAAGCATGTTTTCATGTGTATTGAATTCTCAAATTGTACATTAGAAATAAAATCCAGCTCTGACTGACTGGACATAATGCAGGAATGGATGCGAAATAGCTCTGAGATGAGAGTGTTGCTGCTCTCACCCAGGCCAAGCAAGAGACCAGCAGAGGCATTTACACTGTGCTGGGGACAGCTCAGGCAGGTGAAGCTCTGCAGGGTGGAAGTCAAGTCTGCAATGAAGGAAAGGCAATAACCACTAAGCTTTCCCTCTTCCATAATCAGGAAAGATCTTGCCCAACTTTCCTAACCCTGCATCTGCTTTTGAAAAACTTCAACTGACTATCACTTAGAGGCTGATTTTACAGGAGTAAAGTTCAGAATATAGAACTAAATGGCAATTTCTTTCTGTTACAAATTATTTAAAGCCTGACAATCCTTCATCAAGTTGGTTCTCTGGAGAAGGGATTTCTGTTGTGCAGCAAGAGCTTTTTAGTGAGAGCGGCTAACCTGAGCATTGTGGAAAACTGGGTGTGTCCTAAGTTAGGGAATGCAGCCTGGGACTGTTAGCAGTGAACTGGACTTGCATGGTCTGTGTCTTTCTGCTTGAAATCTCATTTCAGAAAGCTGTTCTTCACTTTGGGGATTTTTATCCAATACACCTCTGCCACTGGGAGACCAGTTTAATGCTGAACTTTCATATACTTCCTCTATACCTTGATTCTAACTTCTTGCAATTCCCTACCTCATTTTCAGTAGAGACTTTGGCTGCCTTTGACCTGAATTTGTGTTATACATTCCTCCATCCACTCCTTGTATCTTCCAGAACTAGCCAGATAATGAACACTGAAAGTTCATCAGGTGATTAATTAATTTTTTTGCACACTTAAAATAATTCTACAGACACTGTACTACCACAGTACCTGTTTATAACATACACTAATACAAAATATATGCAAAGATCACGTGGGACCACTTTTCCACTTGCCAAAGACTTACAGAAGTGATAGATGCATTAAGCTCTCCATTTGTAAAACAACATCTGTAAAAGATTATTCACCATGAGAGGAACTAGATTACATCCGATATTTTGCAGAAATTTGTAATGTAAGCTTCCAACAGCACTCTCTTGCAGGCTCTCAAAGATATGACAAAACATAACAAGCAGCAGGCACAGCAGAACTGGCAGGAGCCCATGTGCTGTGATGCAGAATTCATATTCAAAGATATTCTGGCACCTTATCTCAAAGCACTCTTAAAGATGGACATAGTCTGTTTGAATTAGTCTGAGAGAATATTTTGAAAAGAAACAGTGTAACTAAGGGACGTTGGCACCGATTTGAGTAAAAGAATCAGAATAAATATGCTTGAGGACTGTGCTGGGGTTTGCTTTTCTTTTTAAAGAAAAAAACAATGTCAGTTGACAAGGGAAAACTATCAAATAGTTTTCACTTAAATGCAGTAGTAGACTGAAGCCTACTGTGAAAGAGTAATTAAGGATCAAGGTCAGGCTGGATGGGGTGCTGAGCAACCTGATCTAATTGAAGATGTTCCTGCTCATTGCAGAGCAGGGTGGACTAGATGACCTTTGAAGGTCCCTTCTGACCCAAAGTATTCAGTGAATCTATGACACAGAAAAATATCTGAGGGGGGGAAGAAATGCCAAGAAAGGCCCACAGAATTATGAATAGCAATGAGGAGAGAATTTAGAGAAAGCTGATCAGAAAGGCAGCTTGGGATTCAACCTGCTGAACTGTCTTGGTAATCAGGCCAAAAAGAGAAAATGTGCAACATAGTGAAAAAGCTGATCATAGTTCAATTTCAGAAGCTGTAATATATCCAAGTCTTATCTACACTGACTTAGATTGTTTGGATAGGATATTCTCATTTATAGTCAAACATCTGCTTTATCCTAGCATTATGAATCCTAATAATCCAACAGGTTTTCAAATGTTATGAAATAGTTATCCATGTAATGCAATTAAAAATGCCTAATGGTACTCTAGATTTTTATCCCTACTCTTCTCATATCCTCTGCAATTCCCTCTCATGCAACAGTAATTATTTTTTTTTCTGTTAAACTACCCAAGAATATGAGTAAACTTTAATTAAAGTGAAATTTTAAAAATGTTTCCCAAAAATCCTTCATAACATTTTTAATACCATACTGACATGAAGTTTCCTTGAGATACATTGGCTGTCCTCCTCATGCTGCTAGTACGTGTATTTTTCCTTGACTAGATGCCTCCCCTATCTCTTCTGATTCCTGTTTGACAAACAGTACACTAGGATGTGAACACATACAAAAAAAAATCTTTTCACTCTATCTAGCAAAAAAAAAAAAAAAAGTTTTTAAATTATTGATGGTTAGCTTGTAATATTGAAATAATGAGGCTGTTAAAACCTTGTGGGGTGTCTGATTAGGTTGTCCTCTGTACTGAAGGGTTTACTATCCAGAATTGTCTGACATCTCCCTATCTCAGTGGGTTTCTGGAAACTTAAAGAATAGCTTAGAAAAAACGAAATCATACCTCATACAGGAGAGTGACTTCTTTTCATTAAAAAAATGGTGGTATCTCAAGCAGTTGAAATGGATTTAACAAGCTCAAATTCAGCATGAAATGGAACAACATACTTTTCTGTCAAAAAATTCTAGGGTAGGACAGCAAAATTCAGCAGACTCTCTATTGCAGCAAAAATCTTCTGCTAGCCCTACACCAGCCCTAAAAACAGCCATGCCTGCTTGATTTTATCAGGGTTTGTAATATGGGTGAAGAAAACTGGAAGCTGAGCTTCCAGAAGACTGCAGCACTAGCCCATCAGCCAGCTGTGTACAGAGGCGTTTGAGGGTTCACTAAATGCCTGTCCTAACTGGCACAGCAGGCACTATACCTCCCTCACCCCCTCGCCTTAGAAGAGCCTAAATAAGAATTATTTACACAAATAACAATATCTGAGCTCTTAAAGAATTCCTCTTCTGCATCAGGATTAAAATATTTAATATTCTTAGATTTTTTTAATACACGTATTTGTCCGGATGACTTTCCCAGGCAGCCAGACATAGTCCTGTGTACGCCTGTATCCACATTTATCCTGAACTCGCCAGTGAGAGCACCTGGCTTTGCTCCTCTCAGAAACCTGAGACCAGTGTTTCCACTGGCAGCTCAGCCCCTGAGGCCCTGTAAATTGGAGGCCACATCCCTCCTTCAGGTGAGAGAAATCAAAACCAGGGGAGTAAGCTCTGCTAACACCCAGCTCTCACAAGGACCAGCTTATGAACTCTGCTGCATAGGTTCACCAGGGCTCGAGTTGAACTCCATCTGCTCCATGGCTTGCTGGAGTCCCCTTACAGTGCTATTAAGTTATTCACTAGTTACTTATCTAATATTTAAGAGCTACATGTAGTGGTGAAAAGAAAAGCAGGAAAATACAGCTGATAGTTAATACCAGTATGATGTAGTATATATATATATATATATATATATATATATATATATATATATATATATACACATATATATACACATATATATACTGGTGTATATATATATATACCCCAAATACTGGTACTAAGAGGTGGTTGAGAAAATTTCTTAAGCTCAAAGCCAGAGTCTGTATCAAGTGCTTAGGAAATACCCTCTGAATGCTAGAGAAATCAAGTATTTTTGTAGTAAAGTACTGTGCCTGTTTAAGTTAGGACACCCTGATCCAACTTATATTGCAAGATTCAACTCCTTGTGGACTTGGATGCCTTTCTGGAAGCTGTGCTTTCATCAGCTGTTACTGAGCTTGCTCCTGGGCTGGATGTGAAATGGCATGGTGTGTTTGGAGTGCTGGACAAACTGGGTGATGTGACTGTTTCCTCTGGCCTTACTCTACTGCTTCCATAGCTTAAATTCTTGACTACAATGAATGGATAAAATAAATATGATTTCATGGTAGCTGAAAAATATATGGATTTTTTAAGGAAATACATGAAGTGAAAGTTTCATCAAAATACATGCCTTAAAGAATGTTCAGGTAGTTTTCTCTCATGAATGTTGCTTTAGATAGCCGAGGTGAGCTTTGTTAGGATGTGGGGATTGCCTTTTTTACATTTTTGTCTACTTTAAAGAAAAAAACAAGCCTTTTCATCAGTGCTCCTATGATCATTGTTTTCACTCTAAGACTTTGAAAGCTGCTAACCACCCCTCCTTACAATGCTAGTGCTACAAACCAGCTGTTAAACATTTTCTGACCTACCTCTCTGGCATAAAAACAGCACATTAAAAACCAAATATTTTGGATTTCGTGAAGAATATGACCTTCTATTTTATTCAAGAGTTACCTGGAATTTGGACCTTTTTGTATGGTCCTCCAAATCTGCTGTCATCCTGTAGAGATCCTGAGATGGTTTGCTGTGTTTTGCTTGCACCCAAGGTCTTCTTTGCTATTGAAGTTTCTGAAGCATCTCCTCCTCAGTCAGAACTATTTAATTTCTGGAAGATTGTGATAGCTTCCTGCCCTCAGCCCAGATACACTTTCCCAAGAGATGCTATTCTTCATTAATTATGCTGAAGTTGCCAATGTTAAATTAGGTACCTACAAACAGAATGTCTGAATCCACCCTCCTACTCTTGTCTTTCCTGGGAATGTGCTGCAAATAATATAATACCCGCGAAAAGGTATTGGGAAATGGGAAGAATTGTTCTTCTCCTCCCTTGCCGTCAAATCCTCTCGAGCAGAGACAAAAAGGCCTGGCCACTGCAGGGACCAGTATTTGCATGAGTTTTGTTTTCATATATTAGTGAATACTTCCCTCTGCAGGAAGCTTTAAGGTGATAGCAGCCACAGCCTCTGGCAGTGTAGAAAAAAATGCTCAAAGCCTGAAGCAGGATCTTAGAGAAGATATTTGTGTTCTTATAATTCTTGAAATTTCACCCACCTTCAAGTAGTACCTAAGATTTTCTTTCCATTCCCATGAGCAGCTATTTGTATTCTAGAATGCTAAAAATTCGACCTTGTTTGACAGTTGTTGCACTGTTAAATGCTTCTCCATGGCAGTTTGCAGCATCTGTATTTTTGGAAAAGGCTGTCCCATCTGGGTCATTCCTGATAGAAGGTGCCATCCCAGGGGCTTGAGCACGGCTTTCATGGCAGCATGGGCCTGGCTCCTGAGGAGGTTAAGGGTTACTGATGCAGTCTTTGATTAAGCCATTTCACTCTTTCTGTCTCTTAAAGCTGCCACAGACAGCCTGGAAATGATTTCTAGCCCTGGGGGCTCCTTGTTAGTATGATGAACAAGTGGCTGGTAGAGAAAGGAGCTCTCAATGACTGCTTTAAGCCTTCCCTTTGCCTGGCTGTTTGGGGCCTGTCCAGGCTCTAAATGCAGGAAAGCTCTATTTAAGACTGCTGGATCACTACCTGTTTTCTTTCTTCTGGTCCAAGTTGGACACTAAACAGTGTGGAGAGATGATAAACTTGATCATTCTTTGTTATACATGGAAACTGCTGTCAAGAAAGTGCATTAACCCAGTATCTTCCAGGTGAGTTGCTCTTTAATGCTGTTTCATATTTAATGTTTTTAAATTTCCATTAATTTACTAACTCTTGTTGGTATACAGATGCTAACTTTGGTAGTAATAATACTAGAGGGAGGAGGGAAAAAAGGCAAATAGATGAAAATGGTAACTGTAAGAATAATGACCTCCTTTTCTTATTTAGGGCAAGTTTTTGGTGCAGTGGGTGTAGCTCAAAGTAACAGAAATTTGCTTCACCAAAGTCAGTGACCTCTACTCTCAGAGGGGCTTTTAGTTTCTACACCAGTTACAGAACAGGGTCATACACCAATTTACTTTTTACACTATACAAAAGTATGTTAAAAAAAAAGGCAACACTGTATTCTGTCACAACCTTTTTAGAATACATGGTGGTTTATTTTCCAAAGGTTAATAAGCTCCAGTGAGATTTTTATAAGCATGAAAAATATGTGTGCAATTTTGCACACTGATTAGAGATTTCTAATGATGTGTTCTATATAAACTTCAAAAAGCCTGAATTACAGCAACTGTGTGCTACTGCTGCTTCAGCTGCTCATTCCTTTCACCACTGTTCTTAGTTGTAGAACAAAGACAAATTCGGCCTGAGGGTTGTATTTGGCTGGCATCAACCTAGCACTCATTACGCTCAAAAGCTTGATAATGGTTTAGTACTGTCACACATGTTGGCAATATTGAAATAGTTGCCACAATAAATGCTCATGTTAACTAGCATAAGGATTTGCTAGTTTGTAGCAAAACTGGGGGGTTTTTTTTGCCTCAGTTGGAAATCTGATCAAGAAGGATGTTACACACCTGAAAAAAGCAATCCCCTGGATTTCTTCAGTACTGGACATTACCTCCTTTTGTTCACTGAAGAGGTACTTTTGTTTGCATCTCTTCTGGTATTCACTGGTATTATGCAATATTTGTGCACCTTGGTCCACAGCTCCCTTAATTAACTAACAATACCAATTTTACCTTGGTTTGCTGGGTCCAGATTTCCATCAGAAACGTAAAAACCTAAATCTTCATCAAGACACTTGAAAAATAAAATGAAGCTTATTTCAGCAGTCTGTAGACTAAAATTCTCAGGCTGCCAGGAAAATACTTTTAAATTACCAACCCTGTATCTTATCAGCCTTATACTGTATAATTCTATCTCAAACTGATTTTTCTCTTGGCCTTAGGAACCACTTGGTTTAAACATGGATTAAACAAGTTCCCTGTTGCCCTTCCTCATAAGTTTTTTAGGAAATCCTAACCTTTTAACAACGTTCACATGTGATAAAAGCTAATCAACTAACTTGCCTTCCAATAATTTCTTTTCTAAGTCTTCATGCAGCCCCTAAATCACCTTTCCTTTTGTTCAGCAAAGCACTGGAGCTCTGGCCAAAGGTTGTTATTACAGAAAGCAAAGTGAATCCTCCAAAGTAAGTTTGTGAAAGTACCATGTCTAAAATAATAATTTATTTTTCTTTTACACACATCAAGTATGAACAGCATAAATTTAATATAAATGTTAATTCGCATACAGAAGTCAAACACATTATTTCAACATTAGAAATTGCAACATGTAAAAGAATTATTATGTAGCTAATATCAAATGCAAATAAAATGAAACTGCTGTAACTGCATCTAAATTAACAGCAAAAAGGACAATTTAATATGGTGATGAAATACACTGAACCAAAATACCTAGTGGACCACAACAGTTGATTGCTTTTAAGAAAAATTATTCAACTTGAAATCTTTCCATTGCATTGTTTTCTGTCTACATAATATTCCTTTCTGGCAAACAATTTTCAGATACAACAGCTTACAAACAATACTTGCATAGGTGAGGCCCTTAGACATTTTAACCACCTGGTCCATTCCTTGTCAATGAACTGAAACTATGTATAAAATTCCAAAAATAAGAATGGTCTACAGTATTAGTTTCAGATTGTTAAGAAGGTTAAAAAAAGGTTATTTTGTCATTCAATAAATAAAGCACTTGACTGAGAAATGCCAAATAGTCACAATAAAAATAAAGATGGCTCACTCAAAATGAATTACATATATCTGATTTTAAAAATCAAAAACTATTTTCAGTTTAATGCTAAACAATGTTTTTTAAGAAGAACACGGCCTGATTAGAAAGTGAGCAAGCTGCTGTTCCACATGGCTACAACAGGCAAGCACAGGTGCTGGTTTCAAGGGACAGCCTGGATAAAAGTAAGGCCTTTATGAATATGAAAGCACACAGTTGTCCCAACAGGGAGGTGCTAACAACAGGAAACACAACCTAGTGAGCTGTACACAAAAGCACGTGTAATCTGTATCTGTCAAGATTATTTTTTTGCCTGTTTTTGTCTCCAAGAATTAACTAAGGTATTGAACCTCAGTGTTATGACTACAGCAATGTAGCCTGATGGTACATTCAATTAAAGTCCTTCAAAATACCATTTTTCCATTGATGTATTGCTGGATCAGAAGCAAAGATTTTATTGAACATGTTCTTCCTATAAAATTTTGCATCAAGTTAATGGAAGCAAACTTGCAGATGGTATTTAAGTCTCATATTATGCACGTTTATAATTGCTAGAATGGTGTTCATTGTTTTGTTGGTGGGATTTTTTAACAATTGTTTAATATTTATTACATACAATAGAAGCTGAAAAAATTCTGTGTGAAAATACAAGAATAGGAATTGTGGCAAATTGTTTCAACACTAAATATAAATTACTGCTGCATAGGCCATTACAGGTAATAAAAATCTTTTAAACAAATTATATTTCAAAACCCAAATTTAATCAAACTAATCAAAACAATTTAACATTCAATTTCACTAATCTTTAAATTGAAATGCTTAATACACATGCTTTGAAGAATTATTCATCAATAAACATGGAATGTGAATTTCCAGTAATTATGTATCAGTGGGGTGTTCTTTTTCTTTTCATTACAAGATCCAAAGCAATAAATTCCAAACTCCTCTTCTTCAGGGATATTCAAACCAAGTAGGGTGTACAGTTGGCTGTGGAGAGAGGGGGAGGAAAGAGACTTTGATTTTAGCAAACATACTGCATTATCAGTTTCAAGACGGACTTAATAGTTAAGATAATGGTGTAACGAAAACATTCAGTCTTATACCAATGCTGTGTTCTTCTCTTTCCTCTGCAGCACTAACAACTAACTCAAAATAATTAAGAAACTGTTTAGTCAGCTACTCAAAGGGCTTTTTTTCCTGAGAGCCTTCTTGTTTTAAGAGACCCCATTCTTCAGTACTGAATGTATTTTCTCATCAAATATATATAAACACACGCACACTTTTAACTGAACTTCAAAATAATAACCCTTTGTTTCACCTTCATTGAATGCAAAATATTAATGCACCTCAAGTGCATTAAAAACCCTCAAGTGCATATTAGGTCATTGTTCTGAGCTATATTAGCTACATACATTATACATACCATAGCAGCAGTCATTCATACTGCATATTTACCACTTTAGATCAGAGTCTACACTCAACTAAGAACCAAGTACACTGCATAGACAAAACCCAAATTCATTGTGATCATCAGTGGAGTAGAAGAAAACATGTTAATTATATCCTGTTTTGAAGTGACTGACTCTACAGAAGGCAGACAAGTTATTTCACAGATAAATAAAGTCCAACGTTGTATCTGTCTAACTTGCTCTTTTCCAAGTTCTCTTACACAGACCAAGATTTACAAAATCCGTGTTCCCTGTCCATTAGCAGCAGCCAAAAAATAACCGAACCTTTGGGAAATGTTCTGTGTGCCTGGATTAGAAACTTCCAGCAGTAAAGTTAACACAGAGCATGGATTTAATGCCATTTTCAAACTGCCTTGTAAGCTTTCAAAAACCATTCTCACGCCACTCCAAAATAAAAGAGGGAGGTCTCAGAAGTGACAGATATACACACTTAAATTCATCCACAATAGCATATTCAAAAAAAAAAAAGTCAGAGAAGACAATAGTCTCTTTTACATGAAACTGTGTACCACTTTTGTACATAAACTTATGTACCACTTTTTTACATAAATTTAAACCCAAGCTGGGAAGGCAAATAATTAAGAAATGACTGAAAAATAACTCAGTAATCATTTTAGGAATAAAACCCATAACCTTCTTTGAGCTGCTCAATGAACAAGAACATCAGACTGCGTGATCCAACAGCAGGTAGAGGGCAGTAGAGATATGGTCTCCTTTGGAAAAAGCAACCGAGAATCTCTACAAGCCACCTTAGAGCTGTGTCTGTGGGGAAAGTACAACTTCTCCAACAAACAGTGCAGCTAAGACAACGTCTCTCAGAGGGTAAAAAGCCACAATGAACAATCCTGAGAGGCTTACTCACCTTTACTATCCCACCATGCTGCATTCAGGGACAGCAATGTTATATATGCTTGCTCAGGGGCTGTAAGAAAAACCATTATGTGTAAGTCATTTCATAAATATTTCAGACTTCTAAATTCATACTGTTAAAAAACTTCTTATACTACATTCTGAGCCTTTCTAAAGATCGCTAAAAACCTCCAAACCATGAATTACCACTTATCATCTGTATTTGCTAAACGAAGCCAGCACCTTCTGTATTCTTTTCAAACATCCTACCATTTGTGGCTGTTGATTGTTCCAAGAGCAATATAATTAACTTTGACAGAGCAAACCGAGGCAATGTTTAAGTAAATTCCTACGACAAAACATGAAAACCATCTCACTTGACCTTTAGGTTTGATGTCCAGAATCTAGAAGAGCAATCTGGAGATACATTTGTCCTGAGACACAGATAATAAATACAGACTCTTGAACTAGCTTATTAAAGTTTTATCCATGACTTGTAAATTGCTACTGCATGCAGTACTTCACATGTTTTAACAAGTGAATTCATAGTAGTAAGATACAATGCCTGCTCCACCTATTTAAGTACCATTTACTATAAAACTTATATGAGGGGAACTGGAAGGAAACTATTATTTATGTGCTATAGTTAGTTATTAAAAGGCTTTTCCTTGAAGATTTATCAGTATATTTTTGTTATAAAGACTTTAAAAAATACTATCTAGAAAAATATTTTATAAATTGTGTCTCAGGGAGATGTAGCATGAAATAGAATGTGTGAAAGTGCAAAGAACACCCTATAGTGGAATACTCATTTAAATCTGGCTGAAACTTCTCCCATTTTTCCCTATCACCCTCAAGTCAAACTAGGTAGGGAATTTCCCAAGACTCAGCCTTTGATATAGAGTGTTATCTTAAGGACTAGAAATAGGTCATGGTAGAAGTATTAATTCTTCTACAGGACATTCAGGTGTCTCCCTATTTCTTTCCCTATCTCCCCACTCCTCCCCATGACAATATTCACTTTCTAAAATTTCAACATGTAGCTCGGCTCCCTTTCTCATAAATGGACACCCAGACATGTGATTTTCACACATTTAGCCAAGCCTGAGCATTTTCACTGCCTTGATCTGCTGGTGATTTATCTAGTAACATTAAAATATAGCTTATTAATCTTTCCCTGACAGCATAGTTTTCTGTGTTTTCTAAAAACCATCCTTTTCAAAATAGTCAGGTGACACCAAGTGGTTAGTTGTTGTACTGCTGTCTGCTCAGGACTGCTGTGTACCACTACTGTATAAACTACTGTAAAAACCAAATATTCTGTAATTGTGAAAGGAAATACAGAAATACATACCACAAAAAGAAAAGAAAAATTTTAAAAAGCCAGAATGCCTTGAGATTACTAATCAAAGCAGCCCTTTCTCATTTACTTACCTTAGAACACCTATATTCTTTAAAAAGAAAAGTAACAGCAAAACTCAACCTGTACACATCATCAAAAATTAAGTGGCCAAAAAATTAGGTTGCTGTAAGAGAAGTTACTTACCAGAAAGAATTAGTCCCTATGTCATCTTTGTACACTCACGTTACTTCCAAGAAACACACTGAGACTTTTCTCAAATCACTGCTAGTTATCAAAAAAACAAGCCCAGACAAAACCCCCAAACCCCAATCCATACATCCATCAGCAGCATCAGCATCATTCAACACTTCCATGAGAAGGAAGGACTCTGTCACACCTACCAAATCATCTTTACTTGAAGATATTTCTTTCAACACAGAATATACATTGAACTGGAACAGAAACAACTTCTTTAGATTAGATAGGGAAAAGAAACTGTACTTTTAGACTCCCTAAGGCTATGTTTCAGCATCACAACAATGCCAACATCAAAAAGGGGGTTTTTAATCAATATGGAAGATATGTATCTTTCAAAAGTCAGCCTTATACATGTTTCCTTCAATTCAGGGCATACTCTGTATGCTCTTTGCAGGCCCAAATCCTAACACACCAGAATGCACAGAGGCCATCAAAAGAAAAAAAAAGTGTCATTCAAAGACAACAGGACAGCATTACTAGCACTAGGCCATTAGGCAGACAGCTGTAAAAAGTAAAACCTGGTATTTGGGAACTCTGCTAAATACCTATTCACATTAACTGTGATTGTATGACACAATCAAGTGGAAAAAGCTTTAGAATTCTATTAATTTAAATCCACTTTAAAACATTCTCCCTACAGTTATAATTTGTAATTATAACTGAGGAGATAAAAATCTCAACACATACTTTCTTAATTTTTATTTAAAATAGTCTGCATTGGGATTTACCCACAGCTGTGAATAATTACTCTTAATCTACCTTTAATTGTTCCCTTGATTCTTTCCCAGAGAAGTACAGGAGAGAAAATAACTTTAGGTAATGAAAGAAGCAAACTGGGCAGGTACATATGGTCAAGCACAAAAACTGCAACTGTCCTTATTCTTCTTTTAAGGAGAGCCTCACAACACTATTTTGAGTTTAGTACCCTTTTTATCTTTGTGTTTAGGATTACATGGGTTATAAAGGTGTGGCCCTAATTTTCCTAGCTAGAAAAAGATGGAAACAGACACTCAACTAGTTAAATGCTGTGTGTACAAAACCAGACACAGATACTTAGCCATTCATTATTCAAAATCGCTTTGGCCATCTGAAAGCATCACCTTCTAGACGTGTCCCACTAATGTAAACCAAGCACACCACTGCTGAAGTGGACACAATGTATAAGGCTTTGTGCTTCAGAGGCTCTTCTTCCTCTCAGACCTTTGGCCCACGCCAATCCAAACCCAAGGAGAAGAAAGAATGTAAGCAAGAAGAAAAAGCTTGCTTACATTTTAGTCATGCATTGCAAAAAAAAAAAAAAGGCATCACAGTCAAGCCTAAAGTAAGTCTGCTATGAACTCATCCAAAGGAGAAACCTCACCACAGCCTACAGACATCTCAAGAGACTTGAAGAACAAGTTCTAAGTAGCAGTATTAGGAAGAGAAGAATGGTAACACTATTTTAACAGTGTACTGCAATCACTTTCCCAACTCACCGAAGTTAGAACAGGTCAGGGAAAAACCCCAGCCAAAGAAAAAAATACCCTTCCCCATTTTATAATAGCAAAACTTTCCTTTCTAGTAGTTGCATTCTGATTTTAAAAAAATGCAACATATATAAATGAAGATGCTAGAACACAGACTTTCAAATAAATTTTCAGCACTGTAATTATCTCACAGATGACCTTAAACCTAAGTTACTTACATGTCATCTAATTCTTTCTTATACATCATTCCAGTAGATGAATGTAAGCAAAAATTACCCTGGCATTGGACTGCTTAGATAATTAACAGTGTTTTCTCAGTGCTCTCATCTAATGGTCCAGACTCAACTGACACAAGAACCAAGCCTTCTGTAGACTACTTTATAAAAAACACACATGTGCACCAAGATATGTATACCAAGAACCATTTAAAAGTAACTTTTCTAGCTCCAGTTCTTCATACATAATCAAAAATGTTTATGCTTACCTAGATGTAAAAGTGTGAACTGTGCTGCCAATTCCTTTGCATCTTCTACTGTTGTACAGAGCTTTTCTGGCATGAAATAACTCTGGGAATCATCTGCAATACTAGAAATAAGCACCTTGTACACCAAGAGTATTTTCCCATCCTGACTCGTGGTTGAATACAAGCAGTATTCTGGTGGTGCCCAGCTATTTTTATGGCAAAAATAATCCAGATGCATTACTGCAGAACTGAAGTGACTCAGCTTTAAAGAATACATGCTAATTGGAGTAAGCTTTATTCCTGGAAAAATGGGATATGTACTTCTTTCAACTTCAGGAGGGCTTGGACTGTGCTGACCATTCAGACGAACTGAAAGACTTGCTGGTTTCCCCAAGGATTTTTGAGTACCATCTTCTTTGTTAGGAAACCCTAAGAGGTTGTCAGAACTGGGACTTATCTGACCATTAAAATGCTGCTTCCAAGAACTTTCTTTGTTAACTGGCTTTGCCAGTGTTACCTCAATGCTAGCTCCATCAATGCACTTTCCATTCATTACAGACATAGCAGCAACTGCATCTTCACGGTGGAAAAAATGAACAAAAGCATAGTCCCTCAACTTCTTTACACGTTCAACTACTCCTGGCTTGAACTTGTTGAATTCAGCTTTGATTTTGTCCTCTGTAGTAGATATCATAAGATTTCTCACATACAATACTTTGACTCTCTGCATAGTTTCTTCATCAACTACTTTCTCAGGATCTGCCCAGTCTACTTGAATAGTATGACCCCAGGGCTGGAACGTTCCTACAGCAAAGAAGTATTATATAAATAAGAAAAGTGCAAAGGAAAGCTGAATCATTCTTATCACCTATCTCTACAAAAAGAAAACATGATGCATACCACTAGAAACTGGGTTTTGATGCCTCTATCTACTAAATTTATCTGAAATTGTTAAAGTAAATGAGACTCTGCAAAAATAACAAGTGCTCTGTTACCTTCGGGTTCATTAAGCACCATAAGCTGTCAAAACAAAGACTTTGTGACATGCACATAGAGCAAAAGGAGACCAAAAGTAATGGATTTAAAAAGCTACTAAACACAGCCTCTTCAATAATACTATCACTTTAAAAAGCATAGGCAACACCTGGAAATAGTAATCTAAACATACAGCTTCAGCACAACCCTTACTCTATGTTGTAACAGATGCCAGAACCCAAACTAAAAGAAAAAAACTAAAACCAAATCTGCTTTGTTACTCATGTCAACCCATCATTTCGTGTCTCATAGTGGTTTATTTCTCCATTCAGTGATCTGGAGGTATTTCACCCACCACTTTGCAGATATATAGATATATTAAACATACCAATTACATGTTGAATATATTACATATTATTACAATTATTATATTGATACTTATTATATATTTCATATTTTGTATATTGTATATACTTTTGCATATTTATTTCCTTTTCTTTCAAAATTATTTTCTAGTAAAATATTAAAGACCTACCTTTTTTTAAAATATGAAATATTCATGGATTTCATAGTGATGAAAATAACATTACTCATGACAACCCACAGAAAATCCGAGGCACATTCAAGGCATTATCCTTTCTAAGCTCACTTTTAAGAGAATTTGAGTGCAGAGCCTTGTGCATGTAAATGAAAACTGAATGTGTGCCCATGCAAATACTGGCATAAACACCTAAATTACATAAAACTTATGTCTATTTTTTAATTGTCAGAACTACCTAAATTACAGCTTCTCAAAAAAAAAAGTTAAAAAAACCCCCAAACTACAAAACATAAAAAATAAAATTATCCTTAGCCAAAAGGCAATACTGCAGTTTTGTAACTCTCAAAAGACCTTAAAGAATGGTAAACAGATATGATCCACCATCTCATCCCCCACAACATGGAAATAGATACTCTCCATAAAAACTCAGTTTAATTATAAAAATATTTACCTGGGATTAGTCGTCTTCTAGCCATTGCAGCTGCTCTGTGAGATTCATATTCTACAAAGGCAAAGCCACGATTTTTAGTTTTGTCGGTGGCATTTGGATAAACAATGACATCCACCACTCCTTCCGTAACTTTTTTCATTTCATTCAGTATTTCTTCTTTCTTCTTATCTTTAGGAATTGCTCCAATAAACAGTCTGCAGTTGTCCAAGCTTACGCAGACACCAATAAACTTCCCTGGACGAATTTCATAATTATTAAGAATCTTGATGGCCAGCTGGGCTTCCTCTTTAGTGGTGTACATGACAAAAGCATAGCCTCGGTTCTCACCACTGAATTCCATCATCAGTCTGAGCTCATAGATCTTCCCGGCTCTCTCGAAAACAGGCACTAGCTCATCTTCATACATATCACGAGGAATCTTACCCACAAAAACTTCACAGCCACGCGGTGGTGGAGGACCTTCCCAACCTTAAAACAAATTGTCCGACAGCAATCTTAGTACAAAAGCACATTTCCCCCACACCCAGTTCAAATGTGGGAGTTATTTATTTTTGGTCTCAGCTGAAAACTAGCAGCAGACATGTCTTATTTCTTATATGTTTAAATTTTAAGAAATGCCAGAAACCCACAGTTTGCATTTCTTTCAATTCCATCTTCTGGGCTTTTTTCCAATGTAATCTGTATGACAACACACTGAACCTGTTTATCAAAAACACTGACAGGTTTACTAAGAGCTTCTATTTCAATAATTGTATGCCCCTTACAATTTTATGTCCATTATTAATAAAACTGATATACCTAAGAAAGTTACCTAGGTAAGAACTTCAGCTTTATTTTCTACTACAATGCTTTAAAGTTACAAAATGTTTCCCTGTGCTTAATGCCCCCATATTTTTATAAATTTCACTAAGGTCCCAATGCAGCACTTTTTTTTCTTCCTTGACATCATTCAAAAACTCCAAACATTTTGCTTCCACCTTCATTCATCCAATAAAATAGGACTCCCTAAGAAAAGCAGGATACAGAGCCAAACTTTCTGCAACAGCCAAAAAGATGGAACACTTTTACTCTAAAAACAGACCACAGTTTTCACAGGCAATAGTGGATGATAGGTAAAAAAGAAGCAAAAAAAAATTTCCACAGAACAAGGCACTCTTTGGTTGACACCCAAAAGCTGCATCTGTGCTTCTCTCCTTAAGCCAAGGTTATTTAAATATTCTTTCATATCTCTGCCATATATACTGAAAGATATGTTCAACAGATAATGTAAAGGTGTATTTATTAATTTAATATTATGGAGTTACGATCTTCAAATACAGCACTCCATTTTCCCAAAATAATAAAAATTAAGAAGTTTGTTTGGCTTTGTTTCTTTTTTTCAATTAGACAAACAACTCAGGTAGAAGGTTCAAAAGCAGACGCTGAAATCATGACTAAAAGCTTTTTCTAAAAGTTTGATGAGGAAGGTTTTCTACAGGAGAAAAAGCAAGGAGTACAAAGATAGTAGAAAAAACTATACTAGTATGAAATGACAAAGCATAATGAGGCAAGGTGAAAAATAATTACTCTTCACAAGTTAAGACAAGAAGATAATTAAATAATGTACTTTGATTTGAAAATCAGAATAAATTATATTTAGTTGATTTTGTAATTAACACTTTTTCCTTAATTGTCAGAGAGGCTGTAATTTACTTTTGAAAAAAATTAACAGAATTGAGAGATTTTTGCCTTCTCACAAAATCATTTTTCAACTATATACTGTACAGAAAGAACTATATGGCACACAGGAAAGCTACCAAGGCATCAGAATTGACATGCATTTTGGGAGTCACACTGCCAGGACTTATTTAGCAAAAAGCTTGGCTCTGTCCCGCACTGCATTCCACATTTTTATCATTTTCACCTTTATAAACATCTCTGACCACCTGAGCTGAGGTCTGACTGGACATGGCAGCTAACACCATTTGCAGGCTAGTACTGCCATCACTCACATCATGCCAGTCCCTTCCCACATAAAAACAAAAAACCTACTGTAGACCATTTAGGAGCTCCAAAGACAAGGCAAACTGCACACCTCAGTAGAGGAAAAAAACGTGCAGGAGTAATGAAATTAAATAACAATCTTTATTTATTTATTAACTAGATAAACTTTTACCATCCTTCTCAGCCCAGTAACTGATTGAACAGTGATTCTCAATAAGCAAAAGCCACTTACCACACAAAAATCCTCCTTTCTAATTTTAAAGCTGCATACTAACCCAGCAGTACAGCACAATACTGTCAAATGGAACTAGCCTCTGACTCCTGACTTAAAAAAACCCTGGTCTGTGCCACATTTGCCACGAGAGACGTACTTAGCAGAGCATGCACATGGAAAGTTAGTTAAAAGCATTCCACAACTACCTGACAGAGCTTCCTTGAGCAGGTACCTGATTCATTGCTGGACAATAGAAAGTGTCCTATTTTTGCAGCAGTTCCATCAACATTAGTCATAATCTAGACTATGTTAGTGTCCATGTCATCTTAGACTTCCATGTAATTCTAATGACTCTCATGCCTAGTGACATCACTGGTCCACTGCTTAGATGGCAGCAGACATAAAACTATGAAAATTCACTTTCAGCTTTTTTTTTAAACACTGTACAGATATATTTTTTCACAAGTGGCATACACTAAACAACAACTGTACCAGGTAAAAATCTGTAAATTTTTAGGGCAATTTTCAGCCATTTCTGCTGAGAACAGAGCTGACAGTGAGATTATCCTTTGACAGCAACACAAACTTACAGAAATCACATCTTAAGGAAAATTCATAGTGAAACCCTTCATTTATAAAGATACTGTCATTTCCTACAAGCCATCTCAAACATTTAAGCCTCACCTGGCCTACAGCCATTTATAGTAACTCAGAGTAATTTCCAACCTAAAAAACAATGCATTTTCAATGTCCTATGAAAATACATGAAGATTTGAAGAAAAGATATATACCTAACGTCAATGAACACATTGATGGAAGAGATACTTTGTCAAACCTGTCTAGTTTCAGAAACATTAATAAAATTAACTTTGCTAAACAAACACACTTCATACTGTCTAATGCTCTAATTAAAAGACGTAATTAAGTACAAGATGTATAATAATTTAAGAATAGGCTGAAGTTAGAACTGCAGTGCTTTTTCTAGTGCTGTTTTCAAGAGTTTCACAGAGCTTCCTTTTCCTATTTTATATAGGCTCAGTAAAAGTACAGACAAAATGTAAAACAGAAAAACTTCCAGAGAAATAGTTTTAATGCACCTCTAACTTAAAATCCATACAGCAATGAGTAAATAAAGTTCATGCTTATGAGCATAACTTATAAAGACATGGGATCACAGCCACAAATGAGAATGAACTGAAAGAGCAGCACAACAAATTTGCCTTCTTTCTGCTTGCCTACGTGCATAATCTGATTCAGAAAGAAGAGTTACTGTATTCCATGCAATACAACCAGGTTTAGTAGCAAAATTCTTGTACACTGCTGATGTCAGCAACACTGGAAAAATTATTCAAAATAAAAGAAATATTTTATCGTCAACTCTGAAACAAAATGAGTTAATCTTCACAAGTGCTCTCCCAGAGAATAAAAGCTAAAAAAAAAAATGCTTTGGCCAATGCAAGTGGTGAGGTGTAAGAGAAGACACTAAGTAAGTTAGGCCGCTGTCACCAACTTGTTTTTCCCTTCTGTTTTGAAGGGAAAAACTGTTTTTCCCTAAATGTTTTGAAGCACGTTCTCAGTCATATGGAACACACTTGGCATTGTGAACTCCTCACCTGCTGTTCCACCTGCCAATTTCAGGTAGTTTTAAAGGTGTGATTTTTAAGTCCACCAAAAGAAAATGCTCCACACAGTCTCGTTCAAGAGATCTTAAATTGCTGGAAACTGTAAAACACATCAGGACCCTCCCCATACGAGTTGTGTTTCTTAGACTGCTTACTTAAGCTTCTATTACTGGTCACTGTCAAGATACACAACATGAGGCTACACCAATTTTCAGTCTCAAAAGAAATGCTTACCTGGTGGAGGACCACCAAATTTTCTTTGCCCATTTTGCTGAACCATGCTGTATCCAGTCTTCTCCATCAGGGCAAGTAAAGCTGCCCCATTTTGAGCACCACTTCGGATCTTGCCGCATCCATTTGCTGCAGCTTTGTTCTCCTCATGCATATCTGCAACAGCTTCAACAGAATATCACAAATATTCCAATTCAGCAAATTCTACACTGATATGTGCATACAGAAGCTACCAAAATACAGAAAAATCACTCAGGCTATACTTGCCTATTTACTGCAACTTTGTTTAGCATGAAGCTTCAATCCCTACAACCAGCCACCATCACCTGTGTACTTGCTTTCAGACTATCCTTCTGTAGCTGGGATAACCTGGAACTTTACCCAGCTACAGAAATATGTAATGTAATGGATTATTACATGATCTATACTCAAACTCTCTTAAGGGCTGTCACAGCTAGTACAACATAAGTAGCACAACTATTTTTAAGAATGCTGCCCTTCAAGTAGAAGAATGAATTCTTTCATAAACCATGTCATCACAGTTGTGTAAGGGACCAAAAAGCTACTCGAGGTGACAAGTTCTGTTTTCTTATTACTTCATTTTATAAGAATGCCAACTATTTCAAAATTGTGTTTTAGTATTAAAACACCAGAGGAACACCTCAAGTCCATGCCCAGTCACTATAAAGAAGTCAAAGAACTCATGAACAAAAGTAATTTTGTTAATACCAATATAAAATAAAATTAGGCAGAACTGTCTGGCAAAACTAAAGGTTTGAAATAATCCCACCTCTGGGATCCCTGTTTTCATGGCTTTATCCATTTTCACAATTTCAAAAATCAAATCTCATTAATATAGTTGCTGCTGCCCTATCTCCTATTTCTCTAGCATGCCAAGATCTCACCCAACAGCTTTAGGTTTCTGTCACCCAGGTGATGAAAAACAATCATACCACTTGGCAATTACCAATTTTACTAGTCAAGCCAATAAAAAAATCTCAAGTCAGATGTTTCTTTCATTGCCTCTTTTAACTTCTGTAATTTATTTATTCTTTTCCCAAAATTATCCGCCCTAAGGTCTGCTTAACCAAGCAATCTTTTTAATCACTTCAATCCTTCGTCCAAATGCCATTTCCAAGTGCTATGCCACTTCTTGAGAAATGCTGCCCAAAAAATCATCACCAGAAAAATAAAGGTACCACTATTTGTTCTTCAGTGCCCCTTACACTTTCAGTTTCTTCATCTTCAGGTTCAGGCTCCAAAAGACAATGTCCTGAGACATCAGCAGTTTAGTTTTTATAAGAAAAATATTTAAAAACAGCTTAAAGCTCACACAAACATTTCTTAACAACCCATAACTATTTGCTAAACAAAACTGAAGTTTTTTAAATATATATTGGAGACCAATGATGAAGTGCCTGCTCCCCTACTACATTTATGGATGTTTTGCAATGATATTACTCTTGAGAGGTGGGGCTGCAGCTTATTCTCCCACTCATGCCCCAGCTCTATCATTTCAAGTGTACTTTAAATCAATGTCATTACTTTTTTTAAGTGCATTTTTTTCCACAACAGCCTTCACATGACAGACCCCACAAATCCTTCAATTAGAATAGTGTTAACAGGTGTTTTTCCCACCCTAGGAAAAAATTACTTTTGGTGGGGATGTATTTTTTTGTCTTTTCACCAAGCCCGTATTCACTTTGTGGCAGGAATCCATGCAAGCAACCACTCTCAAGAAGTTTAAATTGTATCTGTCACAGGGCACTAAAAAAGCCAAATTTTTAACAAAACTCCTCGCTCCATCAAAAGGAGATTCCAGAAAGCACCAGGGCAGAGCACAAAAAAAAAAAAAAAATCCCCCACAGGCAGAAGCAAAAACAGCATGGCTCCCACCTGCTAGAAATGGTGTCCCATCTCCTTTCAGCAAGTGAATTACACTTACTGTGTTTCACAGCCTACAAGCTGCACAGTGATTCCATAATTAGGATATCTTTCGGCAGCTTCGGGCCTAACGAGGTATGGAGATGACAACGAAGCTGGAGCGAGGGAGAGGCAAACTGATTTACTGATTTTCCCTTTGTCGTCGTTATCTGCAAGGGCAGCAGCGCGGGAGCTCAAAGGGGCCAAGCGGCCCTCCCTGAGGAGCTGCGAGAGGCCCATGCAGAAGCAAGCCAACCTCAGGCACAAAAGCCACGGACGCGAGGAGGCACGGCTGCATGTGGGACAGTAAGGGAAGACAATAAACTCAACACACAGACACAGACACACACACACAATCTCTCTGCGCTACTCCCGCCGACTCGCACTTTCTCCACACCGCTTCATCCCTCTCATCACGCTGCCTCCGCCTTTCCCCACGGCACGGCAAGGACCCGAACCCACCACTATCGCCAGGCAGACGAGGCCAGGGCATGACTCCCCGCTGTCCCGTCGGGAGCCGAACGCCAGAGAGCGCTGCCCGGCTGCCGGCGCTGTCAGCGCCTCATGCGCCCGGCCCCGCGGGCATGCATGGGGTTTCCCTCGCTCTCAACCTGCCCGGCCAATCAGCGGGCGCGGAGGGCGGGCACGGACACAATTGACAGGCAGCGCCAGCCAATAGCAGCGGGGCAAACGTGCCCGGCACGCGAGAGCTCTTTAAAGCGGGCGACGGTTGGGCGAGGGGGGGACGTGTTCGGCGCGCGCGCGCCGCAGCCGCCGCTGGAGCCGTTGGGACGGCGCGCGCCCCTCCCGCCCTCAGGGCGGGCACGCGGCACCGCCTCACGGTCTGGCGTTCCATTCCTGCTCCATGGCGAATAGGGGCCGGGTCGTGAGCGCGCCCTTAACGTTTTCAGAACCTGGCTGGTATATGTTTTTTTGCGACCTGAGGATTTTATATGCTCCGAAACGGCATATTTGGGCCGTTAGGATGTGATCTGGCATGCACTCGTTCTTTGGGAGTGTTTAGTCTTGTTCAGGTCCGTGTTGACAAGTAATACCGAAGTGAAGTATCACTGAATCAAAATGGCTGCTAATGGCCTCTGAAAAAGCCAAATCTAGCCTAAGAACCAGCGTCTTCATGTCCACTTCACCATGGCACTAAGTGCTGCATCCCGCCTTACACAGGGAAGGTGTTGATGACCTCCCTGGACGTTCTATTCCATTCCAGTATTTGATCACCCCTTCTGTGAAGAAAGCCTTCCTAATGTCCAACCTAAACCTCCCCTGGGTGCAGCTCAAAGCTACGTTCTCTCGTCCTTTCTCTGGTTGCCTGGGAGAAGACATGCCTGGGTTCAATCCCTGTTGGCTCAGTTAATGTTTCAGTCTCTTGGAAATGAGCCCCTTGAGCCTCACAACAACTGCAGCTACTCCAAGCCCGTTGCATTGGAGGCCCTGCAGTTCTGGCACTGCTCTTGAACTCCCATCACAACTCCTTAGGTCTCATTTAGCAAGGCACACATCAAATGTACCAGGGTTAATATGGTTTGTGGGATTAGCTTGCGAGTTCTTCAAGTTGTTTTCATAATTTTGTGGCCTGTTTCCCCCCTCTAGCAAATTAAAGTCTTTCAAAACCAATATGCTTTCACCAAAAACTTCTCCCCCTCCCTTTTCCTAAGGTTTACATGCTCAACTGCATTTAGTAATAAGGCAGAGAATCCCTGAAATTTTACCTTCAGGACATGCAAATTCATCTTTATTATGAATATGTTCCAGGGCTTTTAGCAATCTCACTTTAAATCTGTACTGCCACAGAATTGCCACATTGTCATATTTGACATTTAGTCATTTGAGTTTGCTTATTTTTCAAAGAGAATGCATGTTGTGCTTTTATTAATAATGGCATGTTACACTCATTGTGTAATTTACAGATGGTATGTCTCCATTTAAAAGTTCTGAATGGCCAACATACCAGAGCTATTGCCTTCAAGATTAAATTTCACCACCTTTTCATTTCAGGTGCCTGTTTGGTTATTTTTTCCCCCCTACATCTAAATCAGCCATGAAGCCTCTCTTAGGAATCAGTTTGGGGTATATTAAGTCAAATGTCAAATTTGTGACATTTTGACTGCAGCTGTGTGTCCCTGTTACCTTAGAGACTGCTCACTCTCTGGCCAAAAACTCCATGTGTCTTAGTTGTTATTAGTGGTGGGAAATACTGAAGGAATGCAGGCAATCTCTTTTAGATGAAAAAAAAAAAAAAAAAAAACAACCGAAAAAAAAAAAAAAAACCAAACCCACAATTCCTCCGCATTTTTTTTGTATTTCATGCAAGTGACACCTTACTGGATGGGTTGCCAGGTACAGCCATTTCTGGAGTACAGCAGAAGGTCTCAAGGAAAACACACAAATTTGTGTGAAAACACAGGTTTTTCACTTTATGGCCTGAACAAAAGAGAATGTCAAAATCACCAAAACGTATTCCATGTTTATGATCTCTTATTAAACATCAAAGGTAAAGATAGGAGGTAAAGACCCCTGCCTTTCTGAAAGAAATTAATGATCTTTTCTTCCTCTGTTCCCCATGTGCTAGTTGGGTATCAGAGTTCTCAGTGCACCCTTGCCCACAGGTGTGAGCTGCTTTTCTTTGATGATCTCACTGTTCACTGTAATTAGGTTTACTAAGAACAACTGTTTATAACCTGTACTTTTCTTGGATTTTGCTGTGATTCATAATAAAATCTGAGCTGAATATTTGAACTCTTTTTCCTAGTAAGACATAATTCACAGGGGAATGTAATATTTTTTATTAAATTAAGAACTATAGCAGATAACTTCAGGTCTTCAGAAGAGATTTTACACACCTGAAAGTTTTGTTCACTTGTTTTTCCTGGACTTTTATGAAAGGATGGGAAAAAAGAACTAGGCCCAAAACATGTTTTGGTATTTATCACAGCATTTATTTATTTTATTGCTCTATTGAATCAGTACCTTAGGACATAACTGTTTAATTTTCAAACCTGATAAACAAACTTACTGTAGGATTATTGTAAAAGAATTGCAGCATAATTTACCAAAAAGCATTTGGCACCAATTCTGGTTAGAAAATTACCTTAAATTGCAAATAATATACTGTTTGCCCCAAAGCCTTATACAGTTCCTTTTAACACTGAGTTCATTTCCTCACTAATGACTAGTTGAATCTGATGGGTGAGGAATAAGGGTAAAGTCTTGCCAAGATTATGACATAGATTCCTTTGGCTAGATTTGAAAATGTGAAAGTCTTTTTCTTACACATTTTATTTTATAGCACTGCACCAGACAGTGCTTTTCCTTCTAAGTTATTTTAGGTAGCTGTAACACAGAAGTCCTTGATATTTAACTTCTGTTTTATTGGAATGCTAGCAAGTCCCACTATATATATTCTTGGAGAGGGCTATTACTGCAGTTGTAATATACTTTAATAGAAGCATTAGATTTTTTTTGTCAGAGTAAATTTTACTATGGCCTGGAGCAGAAAAAGAGGGTATGTAGTATTTCTCTGCACTCTGACAGGTTTGATATGTAGGTAGGAGAAATACTTTAAAAGGAACCAGACATCCTTTGAAGTTTAGACAAAGGTCTCTGTAGAAAACCTAGACATAATATAATTGTAAATCTCATTATAGTAAGCTGTCTGGAAAGACTTCATTTCAGTCAATCAGTGCATTTTATTTTGGGTTTCACTTTATCAAGCACTGCAGTGCTTGTTTATTAGGATCCTCCTAACAAGGCATCCTAGTGCCTAAAGGGTCTTTTTTCTTGAAAAGCACGGTTTGTTCTCATTCAGCTTTCTGCCTTAAAAATTGGAACCTTTTTAATTATAAAATTACAAGATCTAATATTGCTGAAATGAGCATTTGGGGGGGGAACAGAATATCAATTGTAGAAAAAAAATATAATACAGAGTTCCCCTTTTGGGACACCACTTCAAGACACATGCCACTCGATTTTAACATGCAGTGTTAAAAGATATACAATGAAGATGAAAAAATGGATCCTGGAGCAAGTTCTGTCTTCACTTTGATGAGTACAAATGTCAACAATTGCACTGATGTAAATTGAATTAAATCAACTTCAACCAATATTGCTGAGTGTGGAGTGATGTAAAATGTGCATTAACTAAGTGTATAAAATCTCTTTTCTTGTTTTTCCCCTCATTACGTCCAGAACTATTGCTTTCTGTTCTCTCTAAAAACCTGGGTCCTTCACAACAAAAGCCATGCCTTTAGCACTAAGTAAAGTGGCAGTTTTCTGGCAATACAGCTAAGCCTGAGAGGGAAGGAGCAGAAGGGAACTGCTGAAAAAGTAACACCACAAAGGGTTGGTGGAAAAGGTGGTGAATGTCAGAAAAGTGAAGTGAGGAAAGGACAGGAAGAAAGGAAGGGCCGAGGGAGACACAGAAAATCCTGTCCTACAGCACTGTGGTCTTTTGATGTTCCACCATCACAAAATGCTTTCCAGTCTGCTTTTTAAGCAGATGTTTCAAAAGCATACTGAAACAGAGATATATAGGCATATGGTTCAAAAGCATTCTGAAACAGAGATATATCCTCTTCACCTCTGTGGAGGAGGAATTGAAGAGGATTAGCAAGGAAATGGCTACTGCCTCAACAAGCTTGAAAACAGAGTTTTCTTCACAGAAAGATGTGAAACACAAAGAACTACAAAGCAGACTTCCTTCCTCACACCACTGGTATCTCAGTCCTCACCAAAGGGATTGGAAAGTTCAGACACAGTCCCTGCTCAGTGTTTTATTTCTCTGCAAATATTGCCAAGGAATATTTGAATTTATGGCAGTTTCTGTGAAAATCTTAGACCATATCTCAGCACTGAAACTAAGTAGGTGTTAAACTGTAACGTCTTTGGTCATACTGGATCTGATCTAGACATTAGGTGGAAGTTCATCAGGGAGTCTGAAGACTTTTATATCACATTAGTTTTTGAATATTAAATAATTCTGGAAATAAATTACATTGAGTGCAACAGTGGACAACAAGATTTCATTCTAATTTTCCTAAACTTAAATATTTAAAGTACCTTTTGAGTAATTTGAAAAGTGGAAAGAGTTCAGTGTTTCTTTAGGTTGCTCATGCTTGACTTTGAATTCTTGCTTATACTGAGAATCCTAAAAGGCATTGATGTATCCAGTTCACATTCTCTAAATTTGCCGTGCAGCTGCTGTGAGCTGCGAGCTAGCTTTTAAATCAGAAAGCTCTGTACTGTCAATACCAATTGTAGTTGACCAACTTACAGTGCTTCTGTGTAATTTTCTTTATTAGGGATATAGTGGTCTGCTTGGAGACACAATTAAGAAAGTCTGAAGCAATGTTACCTGTCATTTTGGGTGTTTCTTTCATTTATATATATATATACACATTTTTATATATTTGTCTCTTACACACACACAGAATACCATAATTTCTCTTTAAGGTTTCTTATGGTATTAAGTACAGCTAACAGAATGATTTTTAAATGCTTTTCTCTATCTAGCTATTGTCTGTCCTACAAAACCTAGTGACACAATCAAAACTGTGGTGAAAAACCCTAAGAATCACTAACTACATTGTGGGCAACTGTATACTATAGTAATAACTATAGTACTAACTGTAAAATCAGTGTTATGCAGCTTAACTGTTCCTTCCCTATTTCTGGGTAGATGGTACAGCAGTAAAATAGGAATCCAAAACCAACGTTTCTAGACCTACTGAGAAGTTATATCGACTTAGTAAATATCTCACTTACTCGTTCTTTAAATGCGGGTTCCTCAGTTAACTCCTCAATTTGCTGGAGACGGTGCATTTTCCTGACTGTAAGAGAGCCACTAGGTGGGAGTATGTTCTCTTAAAAGGCGCTTGGTCAGCCACCAGGCACCTCTGGCACGGGAGGACGTGAGCTGGGGCAAGTAAACAAGGCAGAGACTTCATAGAATCATAGAGTATCCTGAGCGAGAAGGGACCCACAAGGATCATTGATTCCAACTCCTGACCCTGCACAGGAGACCCCAAGAATCACACCCTGTGCCTGAGAGCATTGTCCAACCACTTCTTGAACTCTGTCAGGTTTGGTGCTGTGACCCCTTCCCTGGGGAGCTGTTCCAGTGCCCAGCCACCCTCTGGGTGAAGAACCTTTCCCTAATACCCAACCTAAACCTCCCCGGACACAGCTTTATGCCATTCCCTCAGGTCCTGTCACTGGTCTCCCCAGAGAAGAGATCAGTGTCTGCCCCACCTTGACCACTCACAATGAAGCTGTAGATCACAATGAGGTCTCCCCTCTGGCTCTTCTCTAGGCCAACCCTTCGTGACCTCAGCTGCTCCTCATATGACTTCCCCTCCAGACTCTTCACCATCTTCCTGGCCCTTCTTTGGACACTGTCTAATCACACTTCAAAAAGTCTGTCTCATATCCATACAAAGAACACAAGCTAATTATGTAGAACGCCCTGAGGACCTAGGTGAAAATAGATTCAGAGGATCACCTCACTAACATAAAAGCTAATAATAACAATAATAACAAAATTTTTAAAAAGCCTTGTTAAAATATATTAAAAGCAGGCATTTGCCAGAGATAGAACTGAAAGGTGATAAAGAAAGGGTCTTTTGAGGAATAAGGCTATAGGAGAAAAAAAAAAAAGTTGTAGCAATATTCAACACAAAAGTGATAGAGCAGTTTTCAACATATGCTAGTTCTTTTTTTAAAGGAACAGAGCCTCACATTAGTTCTAAACTGAGAATACAATAAAAGGTATTTTAGCACAGATGAGTAAATTCCAAGTAATGACTGAAGGATGTGGGTGTTCAACTCTAAAAATCCAGGATGATACTGTTGGACTAAGAAGTGTAATGTGTAGTAAATTTTGGAGGGCAGCCATGGTACTAGAAATATGGTGCCAAATGAGCTGTTTCCCAAAGTACAACTTTGTGGAAACAGCAAAAACTCTGATTTTCACATCAGGAATATCTGAGCTGTTAAGACTTTAAGTGGAAGAAAAGTACTGCAAATGATTATTTATTGTTCTCTGTAGTACAAAAAGGAGAGGGACAACAAATTTTTTAAAAAGTGCTTTTTCATATATCATAATTTATCTTGCCATAGAGCCTTTCAAAGGTTAATAATAATAATCTGATAATCTAAAAATTAAGTAAAATAAGTTCACACTGCAAAGCTGCAAAGTTTTTTGCAAGCTGCAAAGTTTTTGATGTGTAGGATTCTTCGAATCATAATTCTGTGTAAAGTTCATTATTCCTGGGGGTTCATTTCTGACCATCAATATTAAATTTTCACAGATTTTGAAGAAGGGAGGGAATTGGTGGCAATATTTCATATTTAATTTTGCTCTCTATGAAGACAGTAACAAAGATTCTATTGGTTTTAGCTGGAAGAAACATAGCCCAGTGATGCTGTTGTAATAAGCCTGTGGTACTACTTAATTATAAGTGTAATGCTATAACTTTTAACTGTGTAGTCCTAATTATGCAACTTTTTTAAAGGAATTTCTCTTATGATTATTTTTAATTAGGGTAAAATGTTTTTTGTATAAATAGATATCTTGCTCACACCTCATGTTCCCTTCCTGCTCAGTTATATACTGAGCTCACAAATAATGTCACAAATCCACTGTCTTTCCCATAAGAACAGACTGTTGCAAGCACAGATTTGTATTTAATTGCTGCATTAAGTACTGTCTGTTAGAGAACTTTCAATGCAAACATTCCACAAAATGAAATATGCAAACTAGAAAATTACTGAGGGAAAGTAGCTTCTATAACTGGTTTGAGTGGATATTTTCAGCTTGCTAGTAAAAACCCCTTTGCAAGTCATAAAAACCTCATTATAATTTTGAAACACATTTAATGACTATGCATCAGCTCTACTGCCTGTGCAGTTCTCAATGCTTTAACAGTATTAGTTACTGGAATTGCTCAAAGACATCAGAAATACAAATGCTCTGTTCCTTGCTGGAATTTCAGTTTATCAGCCAAGCAGAATTACTGCTTTCTCCAGGCAAGTTTTTGAAAAGACATTATACCGTGTCTACACCCTGTCTGTCAATACATCATGAAATTGTCAGTCTAAAATAGTTGTACACTGGAATGGCTCTTTCTTGCATACAGTGCAACCAAACCTACTTGCTGCCAGAAACTGGGAGTAGTAACTAAAAGAATACAAATAGCTATCTTTACCAATCATCCCTGATAAATGACTCATGTACTGGATGAAGAAATGTTATTTTTACCTATTTGTCAAGGCTATGTCCTAGGTTATCACACATTTGGACTTCCAGAGGAGCTGAGGTTTGTCTTTCATCCCAAGGTTGATGAAAAGATGAGTAATGGGATGTAGTAACATGACTGTGGATATCACAGGCTACGTCTTCATCTATACTTCATGCCATTGCAACCTTAGACACTTGACAGTCTGAGATGATCTGCAGCCCTAAGTGAGACCTTCAGGCTCCTCTTCCAAAATTTGAAGTACTTTGAAAGGGACTCCTGAGATACCATCAGAGCTGCAACCTGTGTAACTAACTCACCCAGGAATAAAATGAGGCTTGGGATGGAATTGAAACAGTCTGAAGTGTATCTGCATGATTCAGATCTCTTGCTTCAGGTGAGCAGGTATGACTGCAATACAGGACAGGGTCATGAAACGTTATCTGCTCAGGCTCCAGAAGAGACAGAGCTGGGATAGATGGTGCTGTACTGAACAGCTGCCTCCCCCCAGGGCTAAATGCACTGCTCCTTTTTTCACAGCCATGCTGTTTCTGGTTCTGGAGGCAACCAAGTCATCCCTGGCTCCAGGCTACGTACACAGTGCATTATCATGTCATTTAGACACTAAATGAAGCGGTTGAAACCTGGTGCCTGCCTTCTCCTGAATATTCACTTGGAGCTACCTACAATCCAGTCTGCAAATATAAATGGCAAGTTTACTCTGTTTAATATGTAACCCTAATATTTCCAGCAGGAGGGTGGGAAATTCCTCATTATCTTCACATCCACATTTCTTCACTTTTGATAGAACTAATTACTAATTTTTTCCTTCCATGTAGGAGTAGCAGACCCACCCCTCCCTCTGTTTATATGCAATACTAAATGGCATCTTGCAGGTACTTTCTGCAAAACTACAAGGAGCATGGGTGCAAATCTCAGCCTATGCACAAACAGAACATAAGGTGGCTTGACAAGTTAAGCAGAGCATTACCTTTCATTTGAATGTATTCTTAATTCCATACTATAGTATGCCTTCTTAGCCTCACAGAATTCTGGTTTCACAAGCAGAGAAAATGCCTTCTGGGGAGGAACCATACATTTTATATATTAGGTATGTCCAATTCAAAAAAACCCTACAACCTTATGCAAATATCAACCAAGTTCTGGAAGCAGCCAGAAATCAGAGAGATTATTATTGTCATGGTTATAGAAATAGGAAGAGTTTAGAAAAAGACCCTGTAGCCAACAGTTTGGGAGGTACAGCAGGTTATCTGCTTTAATTAAGAGGATCTGTTACAATGAAAGCAACAGTGCAGTTCAAAGAAGCAGACCTCTGATCAAACATAATAGTCTCTCCCTTATTTTTACCAGGAAAATTTTAGGAAAATTTTATTAATGACTTCCAAAAATGTCCCAGTCTTAGCAGTTTCTGGCTGCATCTAGAGATCTGTTTCCCATTCTGAATGTCACGGGGGCCAATAGACCATGAGAAGTGGCACCCTCCTTTGGAGACCCGAAAGGAGCCTGTTCCAACACAGAGTGGACAGAGAACCATTTTGCCATTCTAACTCAAAGTCACAGGTGTTGCCTGAGTTAATTAAAAAAAGAAAAAAAATCAAAAATCACTGTTCCAACTATGAGACTAAAATTTAAAAAAAGTGAAGGGTAGCCACCCCATAGCCTTATCCAAAGTCTTATGAACTCCTGCAGGATGGACTGAGAAGATCCTAGGAGCAAGTCTCCCAAATTCCCAGAAATGCTGTAACCATCACATTTTTTTCCACTCTTTGTAAATTGGTAAATTTACTAAAGTGCTGCTCAGTCAGGAAGGGGCTCAAGGTTTTGGATAAAAAATGGGGATACCTACCTTAAAATTCTGGCCAGGGTTATCAGCTAAACAAGGTCGCAAAATAGGTTTGCACATTTGTACATGGTCATCCATGTTTGCATGATTCCAGTTGCAGCACTTGACAGCTGGTGCTCTCTTGGAGCATGCCTTAGGTCAAGGCAGGCCAGGGAGGGTGACTCACAGCCAGCCGAGGTGAAAAAGTAGAGTAGTTCAGCTACACACACGAGTCACAGTGTAGCACCACACAGTCAGAAGATGGACTAGCAGTCATTTTATTTACTAGGTTAGATTACAGCCTGTGGCATTGATGGCATACTTCAATTTAAAGGAAGGCAAGTTAATCCTTTTAATCTCTGTGCTACCATGCAACCTCACTGCAAGCCTCCTGAACTCCAGCTGGGCACAGGAAGGCAGACACAACACTGTGCCCTGCATCTGAGTCTTCAGGCACACCACACTTAATATGCCCTGCCCTTGCAAGTAAAATAAACCTGCATTATCTGCCTGTCACATTCCCACTGCTTTGATCAGACCAAGCACCAAGTTGTAGGTATTGTGATATAGTGTGCAGCTGATTTGCTCTGAATCACACTAGCACAGAGCAGCCACCAACAGTTTTGCAGTTTACAGACACACAGTACGGAAGAGGCAACTTCTGAAACAAAGCTACATGGCTAATCAGTTCTCTAATAAAAAAAGGGAAAACCCAAAAACGCTACAGAAAGCCTTACAGAAAGTTTTCTACCCTATGAGACATAGAAACAGTAACTCCAAATCCCCAGTTTTGTGACGGACAGAACTGTGGTACTGGAATCAATGTAATTCTGACTTAAGCCTCCTAAAGGTCTCCCAACTTGCCCCCCTTCTCCTACAGTCTCTGAGCACTCAGGACCATGTACTAAATGTTCTCTTTACTTCAGAAGTGAAGCTACATCACAGAACACACCAGAATAATTTTTTTTTAAAAGAAATTATGCCTTTAAAAGCTTTCAAATACTTTTAGTGTTCCATTCCTGCAGGAGAGGAGATTGTTTATTCTACCAACACAATGCTCTGAAAGATTTTTCTAAGGCTGACAAGAAACTGGAACGCACTACAGCAAAGAGCTTCAAAACTACTAAGCGTTTCTATCTTCACTTCTCATTGGAAAGCTCATTCATGACAGTTAAGTACTCAGGTGAATCAAGTCCAAAGCTATTACAAAGCATAATGAGGGAATGCTCTGAGTCACCCGAGAACTTTAATTTCAGTGGATAAAGGAGATGCAAACTAATGACTGTCTAACATAGTTCTGTATCATCCAGCGGTGTGTGATGCTTTATTTAATGTGAGAACATGCAACAAGCAATACAGCACCATATAATTTCTAGAGATCACAGTTCTAATGTTTCTTGTTGCTGCATTTTGCATTCTAAAACCTGTCTGGATGATGTCAAGTCACACACAAGTTTAATTCCCTCTTCCCTACCCCCTCAGCCTTTAACAAGTATTACTATGATTTTGTTTTCATTAAAAGCCTCAATGGTATTTATATGTAGCATTCTCCTCCAGCACAGAATGCAGAGTGAAATCAAGCAGCAGATGACTGTTCACCACAGAATGAGTAATCATTTATGTTCCAAACTAAAATAAATGAAACAGAAAACCAGAAAGCACAATGTTCTAATGTCTTCATTTAGTAACTTAACTTTTTCGTTCATTTCTTTTAAACAAGGGTTTTCTAAAAACATTTTGAACCTTACTCATTTTATTTTTGTTTTCCTTGGAAAGCCTGAAGTGAAACATCTATCCTTTAACCCTGATGTCTTCACTACTTGCCTTTTCCAGTGGCACAGAAGTACTCCTTCACTCCTTATACTCCTTCATTACATATTCTGGTTTAACCACACAGCTTTTCAAAACAGTCCCCACTATAATGAGCTGTGGCTCTGGATTTACACTCCCCATCACCATCGCTTACAGTTACCGATGAACAGTTTCACTTCTAAGCACACACATTTCCCCAACAGCTGAACTGCTCCACAGTTTTCTGTGTTTTTCTTATTATAACTATCTCCTTCATTTCAATGGCATCGCAGTTGAGCTCAAGTCTGAAATGCAATGCTCCAGCTAGTGCTTATTTTTACTCAAGTAATTACAGAAAAAAAAGTTGACACTGACATTTACCAAAATATTTCAGAGCACAAACACCACCCGCTGAGCTGAACACGAAAATTCATGCCTGCTAGTCTTGTTTTTCTCCTCAGAGTATGACTGATTTGACTCATGCCTGACTTTAACAAAATTTCCAGATCTTCGCTAGAACTACAGTTGGTAGGAAAAATGCCTAAACATGTAGCTGAATTTCTGCTCCTATGCCGTTATTACTTGTCTTTGATGAAAGGATGCAGCAAGACATTCTAGACCATTTCATAGCATTTCATAAGTTTAAAACTTTATATGCTGAAGGGAAATTCTCTACGAATACATCTGAAAGCCTGCAAAGAACTGCTTTCATTTCTTTCGTAGACATCTGGGAAAATTCCAATTTAGTCAATCTGGATGCTTTCTGCTCCACAGTGTTAGCAGTGCAGGAGCACAGATCCTTTGATACCAAAGCTAGAGCAGGAATATTTCTCTGCCTTCCAAGAGTCCCATGTGTGATTCAATTACTGGTCGTGACCCCGTTGTTTATTGTATATGTGGATTGTAAGAATTACTGGAATTCTTATAAATCCCAATTAAATAAAAGGTAAAAGAAAAGCCCACCTGTAATCAGACACCATGTAACTGCATGTTAGTGGCTTGTTCAGTGCCCTACTGGGATACCTTAGAGTAATGCTACAGCATTATACTCAATTTCAAGAGGTCAGTAGACATTTTTAAATTAATAAAATTTATATAATTACAGTTATGACTACAGCTCATGCCTTATTCACATCAAGTAAAAAAACCACATTGGAGTTTATGTAAATATTACTAACGCACATGCTATGAAAAAGTAACTCATGTTAATTAAAAAAACCTTAATTTCAAAAGTTTACCAGAAACAGTTACAGTGAGCATTGCAATCTTTCAAAGCAGAATAGAAGTTGTTTACAAGGATCCAGCAGTAATTGATATCCAGCTGCTCGGAGCTGGGCTGCTGACTGAACATGTGAAAGCTGGGCTGAAATCCCCTATTTGATAGCAGCAGGAGTCATGCTGCTCTTTCCTATGAGCTGGAATTCCACCCCAGTCTTTACATTCTTCATCAGGAATGCTGGTGGAGCAGCCAGAAGATGACGATTAGAAAGTAGCTAAGTACACTCTCAGTTCTAAAAATCCAACCTTCAAGCATCTGTAAGGTCTAGGGGGAGGAGGTTTATAGCACAGTTAAAAGGAGTCTCTCTAAAAATGGGCAAGTGGCCATTTAAGCAACAGAGCTGATGGCAGGACACTGCACACCATTAGTAGAAGTAAATCTGAGGTTGAAGACACCATCATATTGGCCTTTAACTAGGAAGGAAGGCAAGCACAGCATGTGAACGAGCACACATATGCACACAAGACATTCCAGGAGCTGAATAATTTCTCTGCATACATAAAAGACTTTACTAAGAAAAAAAATAGCAAAAGTTTTTAGCATTTAAATAATTGCCTACATGAACTTGATTTCAAATCCAACTTTACACATTCTTGATAAACTGAAAGGCCTCAGCATTGAAGATAAAACATTTCTAGCACCAGCTACTGGCTTAAAAGTGAATACTTGCAAGAGATGAGTATAGGAAGACATGTTGTCTTTCACTGAGAAAGTGTTTTAAAGGCAATATCCAAAATGACAGTATAGCCTCCACAGAAACTGCTCCAATGATCCCTGATACTTTACAGCACCTACACAGGTTCCCCTGCTGAGGAATGATAGGAATTAAATTGGTGTCTGTCCTACTCCCTGCCATGGGCCCTGGAATGCTGGAAATGTCCCGTCTGTACATCACTAGTTGACATAAAGCAAGTAAATTTCTTCCTATAGCTCCTAAATCCCTCTGTAGCCATTTATATTAGCCATATTAGCCACTATCACTGGCAAGGAAACTGGTGAGGAATTGCCATCTTTCCTTATCACTAACCCAATTAAAAAGTTGTTCAATAAGGTAGCAAATGTTTACACAATTAATGTAAATGACAGATTTCTGAACATTTCCCAAAAGGGAAATGACTTTAACTGGTTTGGCCAAATGTCCTCCCACGACACCCAGCTCAGGTTGGTTTTTCTTTTTTGCTCTCAGAAAAGAGTCAATTTACTTGCATTTCCACCAAGAAGCATATTAGGAATGGAGACAGTAATTTCTGAATATACACTATATCTATAACAGGAAGAGGTAAGCAGTTTGTTCTCCATTTCTATCACTTTGTGGAACTCCATCATCCATTTTTATTAATAGTTATGGCACCCAGGTATGCAGCTAAACAACTGAAGAACATGAAGGATGTTATTAGAATCATTTTTTGGCTAATGATAAGGAGCAGAACTGCATCGCAACCCTACTTTTTCCATGATTTAAAGGTGTGTTAAAATATACCAAGATTTTCAGGAAATCTGTTATTTGGCTTACACAGTAAGCTATGCAGTGTGCACTGTGTTCTAGACAAAGTTGCATTTTAAAATGGTGCACAAAGTTAAGAAACTTTACATTATGCCAGTGGGTAATGTGTGCTTTCATAAATACAGCAGTATACATCCTATATACAGACGCTGGATGGAAGACTCCAGGAAGGCTCTTAGCCAGCCATCCACAGAAAGAAGGGAATGAAGATGGTTGGGAGTGTGGTGGAGGGTGCCACACCTAGGCAGACTATTGACGCTAGTCCCACAAGCACCGATGCGAGGACGCTCCTCTGGTCCCGAATAATCATCTTCACAGTCTCACAGAACTGGAAAAAAAAAAAAAGGGCAAAAGATGAGATTTAAAGAGGAAAGCTTTGGGTGCAGAGCTAGCGATGCCCATTCTCTCAGGACAGAGCCGCTGCCTCAGCTCTCACACAGGCTCCCCGGAGGGAGGGGAAGAGAGCAGAGCTGGACTGGCACCGCATCACCCCCAGCATCAGCCTCGGTACTGCCTGTGGCTCTGGCTAGAACCCGTAGCTTCAGAGCATTTTAGAAGCGTATTAATTGTTCGACTAATTCAGCTTTGCTTTCCTCGCCGCTTGAAGCCAGCTGAGGCCAGGCTCGCCGCTGTCCCGAGCAGCTCCGCGCCGGCGGCACTGCCCGCTGCGGGAAGAGCGGCAGCAGCGGCGGCCGGGCCGGCGGGCGGTACCGGCACCCCCGCCCGGGGCCCGCGGCGGCGGCCGGCCCGGCTCCGTGGAGCGGGGCCGCCGGGGGAAGGGCAGCGCCGCCGCTGGCCGGGCCGTACCTTGTCGGTCTGGAAGCTGACGGGGGCTCCGTATCGGCAGTAGGTGACGAAGTGCTCGCAGTTGTTCCAGAGCAGGCTGTAGGCCGTGGCGCCCACCAGCTTCTCCGCCCGGCGGGCCGCCTCCTCGCTGCCCAGCACCTGGTCCTCGAACAGCCGGTCCATGTGGTTGACCAGGATGCTGCCGCCGTAGGCGAAGTCCTCCACCGTGTCCACCCGGACGCTAGCCGTCCTGGCGATGACGCCCAGGATAAGCCGCTTGTTGGTCACCACCTGCTGGATCTGCCGACGGTCGCCGGTGATGGACGGCAGGATGTCGGGCATCAAGTGGGCGACGCGGTTCTCGCCCAGGTAAATGCCGAAGTGGATGAAGAGGGTGCGGGGCACCTCCAGCAGGTCTCCTCGCTTGAAGCAGCTGGTGTCGTAGTAGCCGGGTGCAGGCGGTGGCGTTTCCCCGCCGGAGCCCGCGGGCAATGGCCGGATGTGGACGAGGAGCATCAGCTTCTCCAGCAGCAGCGAGGCCGCCTGTGGCACCGGGTTCTTCATGGTCAGCGGGGAAGCCTTCGGAGCCTCCGAGCAGCTCCTGGCCCCCGGCACCGCTTTTCTAGGCTACCGGCGGGGCGGGGCGGGCATCCGGGCCGGCCCACCGGGTGAGGGGCGTGCGGGGAGCGCCCGCTCCGAGGACCGGCCGGGCTTTACCGGGGGGCGCGGCGGGCACCCTCAGCCGGCCCGGCGTCCCTCGGTCCGGCCGCGGCGGCGGCTCGGCTCTGGGGATGGCGCGGTGCCCGCAGCCTGGAGCCACCCGCAGCTCCGCCCCGTCTACCGCCCGCGCTGCCCAGGTAGAAGTGCACGGAAAAGTGCGGGTAAAGCCCTTCAGCCGCCCCGGGGAGAGCAGCGAGGGGCTCCCGGGGCCACAGCCGCTCCGTGCGCCTTCCCCCGCCGGCGGGACCTGAGGGGCTCCGGGCGCTCGCCCCGGCCGTCGCGGGGGGCAAGCGGCGACCGGACCGGATCGGATCGGGGGGACCGGGCGGGCTACCACGGTTCTCGCACGGCGGCGGGACGGGGGAAGGAGCGTCTGTCTTCCCTGAAAGGAAACAGCTCTCCGAGGGATAGCGGCAAGTCACTTTTATAAATGAACTCGCCCCAAAGGTCCGCCAGCTAAGAAAGAGTGGGAAACGGCGGAGCGGCATTCCCGTGCGTTCAGTTTCATGCTAATCCATTATGCAAATGGCTAAATCCTGGCAACGGAGCGCACAAAAGAGCTGCCCTGTCAGGTCAACAATGCCGCCCGATCGGGGCTCGGAAGTTTCAGTAACCAAGCAGGTTCCCGCCCCCTCGGGGATGACGGGATGATGGATGGGACAGACATTCATTTTACCTGGAAGATGACAGGGCGCGGAGAGCGGCAGGGGAGGTGGCTGCAGCCTTTCACCGAGTCCCCGCCGCCGCGCCCCGGCCCGCTGCCATGGATCTTTGTTCGTGCCGCAGCCGCTCCGGCTGCAGGGGGGATCCTTCGCCTCTGAGAAACGCGGAACGGGAGGAGGGAGGGGGGAAAGAGGATATGTGTGTAAGAATGCTGGAGAAGTTTGGTGGAGCACCTTCCTTTAAACTCGGGCAACACTGCAACCTCAGGATGCCAAATACAAAATGGGGAAGCGGGAAGAGGAGCGATGGTGTGTAACAGCTTGGCAGCTCTCCACAGGCAAACCGCCTTGAAACAGTAGGTTATTTTTCTCTCCTCAGTCACTTCAAACTCTATGGAACACGAATAAGACCTCTAGACCACCCCAGAGCTGTAGAATCCCTTTGGTCACACCAGCAAAAAAGAGAAAATGTTCACCATCCCTTTTCTTTCCATTAGTAAACAACTCTGGTATGATTTGGGAGGCAAAGGGGATACAAAGGACCCAGCAGGTGAGAGCCTTCTACCCTCACAGATTCTGAACCCAGGTTCAGGATCTTGTAAACATAGAAGTTTATTGATGAACCAAAAGCAAGTTTTCCCACTTCTCAGTAAAGAAAATATTTCAGGGGAGGGGGTTACCACACTACTTGTCAACAAAAGACAATGGCTGGTACCCTTCTGTTTCCTCCTGCTTGGAGCAGAGAGCAGCTTCCTGGGAAGCTAAGACTATCCTCACCTTGCTTCATCTGCAAAGAAAGAGCCCCCCCATAAGCTCTTGTTCACTTGCTGATTACAGGCCAGAGCCCCAGCACTACTAACAGAGTGATCAGGCCTTTGGGATTTTCTCTGGAGTCTCAGCCAAATTTTTATGCAACAGAGGCTTACCTCTCTCAAGTCCCCTACTTCAAATCACATCACTTACAAAACAGAAAATACCTTTTAGATGTAGCTTGTGATGCTTGTACAGGAACCCTGTGGATTAGCCACCAGACACACGATTATATAATTAAACCAGTGTATTTTCAAATCCAGCTGTTAAAAAAACATTATTTTGAAGTTTGAGCCTTTTGCTACTAGTAAATAAAAGTGGGAGGAGGAGGAGGAACTTCCTTCTCATTTTTAACTAGTGCATTTTTTTAATGGATGAGGGGAAAAGAAATTTAAACACCTCATTCTCATAAAGGGTCTCACCGATTTGGTGATGGTCACGGCAGGTGGTCCAGAGCTGGAGGCACATAAGGTTGTCAGACTCCACAAAAAGTCCTGGCACAGAAATGTTCCTGTTTCCCTCCTGTGTGGATAAGCACCATTCCTGCCTGCACTGCTGTCTCAAGACTCCCCCTCTCCCCCTTCCCTAAAGCTGTCTAGGGAGTGTCTAAACGGTCTTTGCTGAAATAGGTGGTAGAGATGCTTCAGTCCTACAGCTCAGGTTTCTCTTCCCTGTCCAAAGGTAGGTAGAGGAATTCAATGAACTCCCTGGCAGATACAGACACTTCCCAATGGGATCTTTCACATGCAGGCAACCTTTGTTTTCTTCATGCCAGTTAGCTTTAATCCCAAAATCACCAGGGTCCATTTCAAGTAAATCCAGTAAGGAAACCAGGATGAAACTGAAGAAGAGGAATTGCCAGGAGGAGACTCAAAGCCTTCCTACTGCATGGGAGGGTTTCAAAGTAGTAAGGTGAAAGGTGTGACACTTCTGCTGTGTAATTTCCTCATACCTCAGGGACTGAAGAGCTTCCTCTCTCCCTCCCCCCCAGCCACTCACTCACTCACTCTGAAGCCCAGAAACCCCAGTGAACAAGCCCAAAAGGCATTACAGAACAGACAGGTCTGTGGAATCCACTCAGGTAATGAATGTTTCGCCACTACCTTGCAAACTGTTGTGAGCATTACTGTGTGCAAAGCACTTAGTAGAACACATCAAAGTAATTCCTGAATGAAACTGTTCAGATTCTTGAAAAGCAACCTGCAATCCAACATTTTCTGCTTTCAAACCCAAGGGGCTGCACTTCTATTACTGTTAAACTTCTACACTGCAATGTAAGGTATACTTACCATAATTTTGCATCTGAAGGGGGGAAGAAAACAAGAAAACATGTACTTTAATGGAGAAATATCTCTACTGGAGATGGCAAAACTAAAAATATACATTGTGCATCAAACACTGGCACATCTTCTTAGGTGACTTTTGTATAACAGATTTTGTACCTTTAGTACACAAACTTAAGTGGGAAAATCACTCTGGAATATTAAATATAAACCCAAAACATTAAGGAAGTATTTGTTTGGACTGTTAAGTGTCATGGAATAATTTAATGATAAAGCCCATGCTTTATTTTTGAGAGTTAGGCTGAGATGCAGTAAGGGAGCTGCAAGAGGTAAGAATGCAGCCTTTGTTTAGTAGTGCAGATGAGCCAAAGTACAAAAACTCAAGTAAGCGGTGCAAGCCAGTTTCCATTACACTGAAACTCCTGTATTAGAAGGAACCTTATTTTATGCACTAGACATTACTATTTCAATCCTGCTCTCACAGCTAACACAGTAGGGAAAAGGCAGGAAAGGCGGGGAGTTGGAAGGGTATGTTCTTGCCTATATGAGGAACAGACCTGGTTTAACGAGCAGGCAAAATGAATTTTTTAACTGACTGAAGTTAAACGAATGCTGACTGCATACATGCTCACCTTTGTGTATATTTTACCAAACCTCTCTCAATTAGGCATGCTTTACTTTCAGATCATCTGGGACTGCTGAAATAAGCAGTTTCATGAATTCAAAACACGTGAAGATATTACAGGACAGTAACATCTTCGGATAGGGGTTTTTGGAGGATATAATTTGCAAGAAAAGTATCTGAAAAGCAAAGCCATTTGGTTTAAGCTGGTGTGCTGAAAGAAATAATGGACAGAAAACATGTTTGTGAAGGATAGTTTAATAGCATCCAAAAGGGCTACTCCAGAGATAAACAAAATAACACCTTTGTATTCCCATATCCAATCAATCTGAACACTGTACATTCCTTTCAGCAAATTACAGCTTCCATTACAGAGCTGTAAGTGACCAGCTCTCCAGCAAACAGTATCATTTACTTTTTTGGTTTTTGTATTTAACAAAGACTAGGGACAGAACAGAAAAAATTTGAAGAAGGGAACCAGCAAGACAATGCATGAAATTGCAGGCAAGTGAAACAACCCCAAACAAAGAACCTCTGAACTAAGTATCACTCTCTTCCAGAAGAAGAAACCATATAAACAACTAAAACAAATTTATACTTTATAAATGTTGACTTTTATTCAAACTTATTGCATACACATTTCCAGAGTCACTTAAGCAGCATATTGAGTGAACTGCAAAAATTACTGTAGCCTTTTTGTCCTTGTAGATTTGCTACTGAGGTCTATCACTTTTTCTTTTTACTTCTCTCAGTACACTTCCAAATTATTAAGGAGAGTTTTCTAACAAACAATGACTGTAAACATCATAAAACCTGCACGCCATTTTCCCTTTGAAGTTATTAACTTGGCTATTTTTCTGCAATGAAGTAATGACTTATTTTTTACAACCTGACAATCATGTTGTTCACATGGACAGTACCTATGACTTGCTCAGGCAGTAATTGTTTAGATGGATAAACCATTCATTTATGATGCCTTCAATTCAAATGAACAAAACCACAGAAAATGTGGGAACAATTCACTGCATATTCCTCATTAGCAAGCAAGAGGCTAGGAAATTAATAACAGTGATAGCACTGGAAATTTAGGAACTAACAGATAGGTTTGGTGGCAATTAAAAAAGTACTTATTTCCATAGTTTTGTCTGCTATTAGTAATGCCTCATTTTTCCAGCACTAAACAATTAGTACAATCTCCCCAAAATAAACAAAAAGATTAATTTCTGAATATAAAATGCCTGAACACATGGAGTAATATTACAGCTTCTGCAGAGAAAATACAGTTATCAGAATTTCCACCTTGCTATTGTCCCAGGAAATTTGGTACAGATTTTTACGTCTTTTCTTAATGAGATGAAGAAGCTCAGAAGCATCCCAATTTGAACATGCTAATCATATTGTGCAGAAAGGGAGATGGAGAGGTGATAACTGGGAATCAGAAAAAAGAGTACACTGCATTTATCATGGTTTTTCTTCACAGCAGAAGACACCTTTTTGTGGGAAGGGCAATGCAAATGACAGTCAAATAAACTTAATCCAGGCATGACTGCTGCACAAATCAAGGATTTAACAGCCCTGGAACAAAACCACCCAGCCCTGCTTTACTCCTGCCAGGATTGCACCACCACAAGAAGGAGTGAGCAGGCAGACTCCCCTTTCCTCATCTTCAAATTTATTACCACACTAAGATCTGCAATTTACTGCTACTCAGTGCTTTCAACTTAAGGATTAATTAGTAAAAGATATTGGAAAATGCAAAAAAGTCTGTCATTAACCAGACAAAGTGCTGGAAGTTTGGTGGATCACCACCAAAGGTCAGCATTTATGACCAGTCACTGTATAACAGTACCAATTATTACTTTTTTTTATTGCCCAGCAGGGAGAACTGTTCCCCAGTACCAGACAGTGCTGCCTTCCCAGCAGTGCAGAGCAGGTTACCCAGCCTCACTCACTGCACAGGACACACACACAGCTGACAGGACAGCAGTCCCAGTGGTTTCCAAATAAAGGATGAGAGAAGGAAAAGAGAGATGGACGGAACAGGAGGTAATTTCCATCTTGAAATAAAGATTATCTTGTCTCATAATTGTTATGTTGCAATTTGATTAATTCTATTTTTCAGGAAATAAATTGATTCTTTATCCACTGTATTATCTAGACAGGAAATGTTACCAGGCACAGACAAAGGTATTAGTCTGGTATTACTCAAAACATTTGCCAATCTGTGCCATTCAGCTAAACCTGTGAGAAATAACTGTCAAATTTCTACTCTTTAACCTTAAAAAAAAATCTCATTCAAGAAGCCAGTTCTTGTTTATAAAAGGTTTTTATACCACTTAGTGTTAAAAGCATATATATTAAACACCTGTTATTCTATCAGTGATTTTAAATCAGGAACATTTTTAATCTGGAAATCCAACAGCATCTGTCCAAGTGCTTTACCCTGCAAGAAAAAGAACCAAACCAACATTTTATTTTACTACCTAAATATACAATCTTTTTAAAATAAGGTTTTTTTAAATGGCTTCATTTGAGTGTTTTTGCTATAATCAGGGTGAGAATTAATTCCAAGCTCCTTGAGTTTTCAAGCATCCAAATCTGAATAGATTGAACAGTTTCTTCCATTTATTTGGTACCTAGTGCTAAAATCAATTCATTTGGGGTTCAATTCTATCTATTCATACATAGCATCCCCTCACATTGTAAGCAGTCTTCTTGACTATGCTGAGATTATATACACATGAGCATTTCTGAGCCTATGAGCACAGCTGTGTAAGCCATAGCATTGCTCAGGATCTCATCTTCAGCTTTAAATATTTTAAGTATTTAATACTCAGATTGTACATTTGCAAAAAAAATTATTACTTTCAGATTCACATGAAATCATCAACACAAAAGATCTTATATCCGTCTGCTTTTCATGTTTGTATACATTATTTATCAGTATTTTAAGTATAGAAGGCATAGGCTAAATGAGGAGTTCTCCTACCGCATGGTTCCTGTATATACTTGGAAACAATAAGAACTGTCTAGTAAATCTGCATTTTTCAAAATGAGAAAAAAGTTTCTGATATTAATTCTGAAATTAGTTTCTGATAAATTAATTTTGCTGGTGCATCAAAAACCTGGTAGTCTTCAAATCAGTAATGCTCTTTATGATGTGCTATCTTATTAGTACACATCTTTTTCACCAAATATTCCAAATTCACTTTCTACTTTCCTATGTTGTTTTCAAACCTTACAAAATTAAATAGACAGTATCTATTAACAGGAAATTAAAATGAAGTGAAGTCATACCCCAAACCTCACAGTTCCAGCCCAAAAGCTGGTTATAAAGAGATCCATAAAAGATGACTACATTAAAATGATTGTTTTGATACATGCCTGAGGGTCACTTCTTAGGGATGCTATACCATCACCACCAAGGGAATTCTTCAGAACAAAATTTAATCCATGGATTCCTGGTAACTCGTATCTGTAAAATAAAAACTGCACATTATTGTCCAGCAGATTTTGGAAGAAACACATACAGAGAATATCAGACAAAAACTGGCATGCAAAATTTTCATGCTTCTGATCACATCCCACTGCTGAGTCAAGTCCAAAAGGTAACAAAATTAACACAAGGCCTTACTTTGCCTTCTTGTTCCTTCCTCTTACTCCAAATTACCAGCCCTTAACAGTTTTAAAGCGGGACATAAGGTAATCATTCTCTTCTATTCAAAAATCACCAATTTCTAATAGGGCTGTTTCTAGAGTTCTTTCTTTCTGCGAGTTAAAGTTGGTATCTGAAAGCCAGAGGTTGAAGATCCAATATGAACTTGGACAACACAAGGGGCAAAAGAAAATATTTGTATTAGCTCCTAGTTCTGATACTGAAAAGTACAATCACTTAATTCCTGGAACTCACTTTTGCTAACAAATGCTGCCAGCTAATTGGAAAGACAGCCTCTTCATTACTGAGAAACATCTGTGAGTCACTACATCAACTCTTACAACAAACAGATAACTTTATGGCATATTCAAATCTGAGCTTTCCTGGAGCCATGTACTTTGTTCAGATAAAACTTTATTTTAGTGTGACAGACCTACGTTTCTGTTCCATCGCCACTGTAAGCATTTTTCCATCCTTGCTTTTGACTGGTGCAGTTCCAATTTGGAAACTTCTGTAGCAGTTTGGCAAATGGCTCTGTGGTTTCCTATTGTTTCAAATTCCATAAATAGGTCTACAGTATATTTCCATTTGCCTCTCCTTGCAGTGTTTTGCCATCTTCTTTCTATTGTTGGTTTTCTTTGGTTTTCTCCAGTATTTTCTTCATCTAAGTACCTGATAACTTTGCTTTAATTCCATAGGAAAGAATTTAAATCAGAACATCATCAAGCCATAAGGAACTAACAAAGATGATATCCAACTTAAATCCTGCTTCCTCCAACGTCACTTATTTTGCTTTAGTCACCTACCTGATCTTTATTTGTTTGGGACAGATTCTTTATATCTTTCCCCTAATATAGGTGCAATTTCTTGCAGTGCTCTTACACTGCTGACTTTATCACTTTGAGGTTTATCTCTTTCAGCTCCTTTTGAGCACTGTGAAAACCATGGCTGTTGCTGGTGCTCACAGCCCTGTCTGTCCTTTTATCTTGGGCATATGACCTGAACCTCTTGTGGAAAGAGATTATTCTGCTGTGAGCAGTCTGGCAGTCACTTCAGTTCTTGTTCTAGAAAGCAAGAAGTCATTGGAGTGTCCATGTCTGTCTCCCAGGCAAAAAGTTTCAATGAGTTCCTTCAACTTTTTCATTACCACACTCTTCTTTAGTGTTAGTATTATTAGTTATTATGAAGAAAAAAAATTGGTGTTGGTGTTCTGTTACCCTTTCTCAAAAACTAGTCGACAGGCACCATTATCATACTTAAAGACAAATCCACTGGGAAGGCAGAAAAGTAGATTAATCCACCAGTGCTCTATTAGACAACAAGAATATGAAGAATAAAGCAATTCTACAATAAGTTACCTACCTAATTTACTATATTTAATACCATAATCAACTAGATAGCACAACCTCACCAAATTTTCTGAAAAACTAAATAAAAATTTCCAATCACCACATAACATGAAAGCCGGAGATCTACCAAAGCAAAGCACTACACTATGAATTTGACTCTGAAAAGCTGGCAAATTCCAGGCAACAAAGAATTTCACAATTGAAAGAGGTCTTCTCAAGAACTAGATTGATGGAATTTTGATTCCTAATATCCCTTCTCTCAAAAGAAGTGTCATGAAAATCAGTCAGGAACAACAAATCAGGAGAGAAACTGAAGAGCATATAAATGCAGAAACAAGTGGAAGAATTTCATTTCACTTTCTGCAGTAATTTTGGCAGAGGAAATATGTAATACAAGCAACAAATCTTAATTTGGAACACTATAACATGGCATATTCATTCTTTTTACTTTGAGAAAGTATTTACAGTCTAGCTAAAATGAGAATTACAAAATAATATGATAGCCAGAATCTTCACTATTTTAAGGCTTGTCTGTAGCATCTGAGCATCCAAAATATTTCCACAAAGAATATAAACTTGCTCAATAAAAGGAAGAAAAACCACTACAACAATTATAATAGTCTTAAGCAGCAACAATATATTGACCAAAATGCTGGCAGGCATTTACTCAACATAATTAAATAATTTAAGCTTAATTAACTGGGATCTAAAGGAAAAAAAAAATCTAATTGTACAACTTAATTAAATGTTTTAAGAGCTGCTTTTAAAAATATAGAAAACAAATAAACCTTTCAAAGAATACTGTATCTGTGACAAAAACCAGCAAGACAAGGAGTATTCACTGTTCTAGCTGAATTCCTATGCTTATGCACAATGGAGTGCCTGCTTAACTACTTTCTTTAAAGTGCTGTCCATAGTATTGAGAGAAGCAAGTAACGTCTTCTAGTGAATCTCCCATTAAAAAACATGGAAATAATAATGATATAAAATTATTTAATGCATTTAAATCAAGGAAAAGACATGATTCTTTTCATCACAGAAAAGCAGGAGCCAAGACCATAGGCTTAAAGAAGTGTTTGCATATGAAAGATACTGTAGAGAAATACTTATTTTTCCTAACAAATGTATGCAAAAAAAAGCCATCTAGAAGGATCAGCATCCACATTTCTTGTTCTTCAGCACTTGAAAACAAACACATAGGAAGAAATCAGCTGTCAATTTTTAGTATTTCTGAGCATTGAAATGTTCTCAAAACATTACATATACCACATTTCAGAAGATGAAAATAGCAAAATCTTATAGGATAGTTTTACTGTCCTTCTTAAATGGCTGACCTAGTACCACCACACAGAAAGTTTCTTCTTCTGCATCTTAAGATACTTGTTAAGAATGCACTCCAGCACTCTACTGTGGAAAGCAATCACCTGAGGATTGAAAGATCATCTTTTCCTATTATTTTACCTGCAGATCTGGATAATCCTGAGTTTTTGATGTCCTCTACCAAAATAATCCCATTTTTTCTGTTTAGTACACCTATTTAATGCCTCTAGTGAGAAAGCATGAAAGGCAGCTGGTTAACAGACTGTTCTGTAGTGAGTAAGAGCCATGGTTGGTATGTTTATAGTAGCAAAACTAATACGTAGTTTTTAACTACTCACTATTTAAATAAAGGAAATGAAGGAAAATCAGACAGTAAGACAACTTTTTTAATGACAGTTAAACATAAAAAATAAACAATTAAAAAAGAAACTACACAATCTGAAGCACATGAGCATAATCCTTATAATCCTAAATATTTCCACAAAAGGTTTTATTCTTTTTCCCCAGTAGCTTTCCAATTTACTCACAGAGCTCCATTATCACATCATTAAAGGAAGCCAAAACCACAAACAGATAATCTAATTAATGAAATTAATTTGCTACATCCAAAGAGAGCAAATTTCTACTTCTATTTATGAACATAAACAGCATTAAGGAATGACAATGAATCCACTTCTAGAACTATCATTAGGAGGAATGACATTGTTTATTTCTTCTCGTCTCTGCTCTGTTTCTGAGGAAATTCAATTACAATTCTTAGTATCACAATGTATTAGATACATAGATTTGTTAGCACTTATGAAACAGGGGTGAGATCTGCACTGAGCTGCTTATGAAGACAAAACCAGCACTTACAATTCAAAGATCAGGGGTTAAAATAACTCCAAGCTCTCTCTGAGCTTTGAGCTGTACCTTTCTGAACAAACAAAAAGCCAACAGTTTATCCACTACCCATGGAAATACAATAAAAGATTTTAGCAAAATCTCCTTATGTGCAGCATAACTGACTTTGTATCAAAACACGTTTTAGAAGACTGAATGTTTTGTGGCAGTATTCAGCTTTTACTTGTTTTCAAAGAGATAAAAAGGTTTAAAATCTGTTGACTGTTTTACTGGCCATCCTTAGGAGAGAGAGCTTCATTGCCTCATGCTACAGCAACAGCAGTGTATGTTTCATTCAGTCCCCAGAAAGGGCCCTGAGCATTAGCCACACCACAAAAATAAGAATGTTACATATGTTATCTGCTGGCAGAGAATATTCTTTAGTAGGTGAGTATCACATAAAAGTGTCTCGTTTAGGATGTATTCTCTTTCAGATTTTAAGAGAAATTGTCTATGTTTTTCTTTAAATTCTGGCTTGGTATATATGGCACAAAGGTGGGTGAGAGTGAAGTACTAGAAGGAATACTTTATATAAAGTGAGTGAACTTCATAAATATTAAAATGCTTTACAGAAACAGGGACAGTGTGAGACCAGTTTATGATGATCATCTGGTAAGTTTGGGCTTCAGACTACAGTGGCTGTGTGAATGTCTTTCAGGTAGTGTTTTACCGATTTCTGACTCTCGGTTCAGCACTGGCTCAGAGGCTTGGGAAGCTTCAGTTACTAAGGCTTCTGCAGTTCCCAAATGGTGCAAAACCAGTGGAAAGATAAATTTCTCAAAGGGCATTGGAAGCTATTTCTAGTTGGTAAAGACATTCTGTACTGGAACAAAATAAAGGAACAGCCCCAACACTACTATGCTAATTCTGAGAATTTAAATGCTTTCACTAAACAGATTCACGGCCTTTGTCCAGCTTCGAGAGAAGCCCAAGTTCATGTTCTTTCTCAGTGACTATGTTCAAATTGTTATTTAAAAAGGCAAAGGCAGACACATTAAAAAACCCAAAGAAAATACATATAGACTCACAGTATTTATATTAACATATTTTAAGATAATTTCTGATACCATCATGTGTCTACCATACAACTGTGGGCTGTGCAGCAACCTACTCACCTTGTTACTAGTTCTTCTTCTGGTTTCTCATGCTCTAAAAGGTGTTGAAAGTAATTCTCCAGGGCTTGAGCAGTTAAAGTTTTCTTTAGGTATGGATAGTAGAGGGGATGCCGTGCTATCACACCTGTTAGGCATTAACTGGCATTAGATGAAATAGGAACTGTTAAAACCAATTTTTATTTATCCTTTCAAAACCAATTTGAGGTCCTCCGCTTAACTGAAACTGTACATATGGATCCCCTTTAATGAGCTCCTGAATAAAAAACACAACAGTCTGACAGCTCTCCCTCTGTCAGTAGAGATGTAGGGTGGAGCATGACACCAAAGAATGCTAAGTTACCACTAAGTGATCACTGGATTTTTTTCTGCTGCAAACAGTCCCTGCCACTGAAAAGACACCTAAAGAACAACAACATCACAACAAACAACCCACAGGCAATTCTCTTCCCTTAAATGGTTTGCAAGACTTAGATATTTAAGTAATCACAATTAACCACAACAAGGAATGATCAGTGACCAAAGGTTTGGTCCTTGCCCCACCTCTTGCACGGGATTCTGATGTAAGTATGACCAATCGCAATTACATTTTTACTGCTGTAAACATGCTTTAGAAACTTCAGCTCATTTTATGCTGAAGCTGAGGTTCCAGAGCAGGATCAAGAAAACAGCTTTGTATCACTGGGACCCGTCCATCTGGACTTAAATTAGAGGTTAAGTTTGTTGTTGTTAGTGTTGTTCCTTAGAAAAGCTGCAGTGTCCTTGTATCTGAAGCAGTCTATTACAAATACACCATTCATGAGTTGGCAATGCTACACTGCAGCAGTGGTCAATCATGGAGAAAGAAAAAGAAAAAAATAGGAAAAAGAAAACAAAAATCAACATTGCTTCATTCTTCAACCCAAAAAACTAGTTTCACAAACAAGAGCAAGAAAACTATATTCCTGAATACAAATGAACACAATTCATCAGTTTTAGCATGACAGCTAATAGCAAATCAAATCCCAAACGCACCTTTAATTCATACTGAGCTTTGAACACCACACGCTCTCATCTTCCAACAAGTAAGAGAGCCAATTGTTGCATGCAGAAGTAAGGAATAGAAGGAATTATTAAACAATGCAAGAAGCAGCACAATCAATGCAAAGAGACTGCACACTGAAATATACCATTTGCATTAGCAATATAATAAAAACATTCTTGTACGTATGAGAACAACTTTAGTATTTCCTAATACTGCCAATGTTTTAGCCATAGACATGATACAAAATTAATGTATGAAAATATTATACATGATCAGACAACCAAGAAATTATATTATGTATGTATATAACATACATACATGAAGGACTACCAACTGATGTGTAAAAGAAACCTTAAGGCATTTCGTAAATTCTGGGAGCTCAACTTTCCAAGCCTAAACAAAAGCCTTTCTTTTTAGTATGACATGATAGTATTTTTTCTTAGTACCAGAGATTACAACAGCTGCTAATCAGAAGACTACAGATATTTCATTAGTAAATCCATATTCAGTACATATTCTCATTTGTTTCAGCACAATTATAAAAAAGGTCAGGTGATGTTTAAACAAATTAAGACTAGCACTTGATATGTAACTCTTATGTGAAAATGTTACATCACTGTAGAAAGCAAAAGAAAGAAAAATACCTATGTTTGCAGAATTGCCTTTGTCTCCACTTCTAGTATAGGCAAGATCTTCTAAGCGATAAGTGTGTGGACCACTTGGCAGATCTGTACAGCAAAAAAATGAATTCATTTTAAGGGTGCTACAAATAATTGCATATTTTGAAGGAATAACTCAGTTTAAGTGCATGTTTTTTGCATTGTCTGCAGTACTCTGGAAACATTTCCAGTCCCCCTTCTCACAGGAGCACCTAAAGAAAAAGAGGCAAGACTGGGGGGCCAACATTAGGAAGTTGATCCCTCCTGCTCCATCTCCCAAATCCCTTTTACTTTTTTACAGCCAAATGCTGTACCAGGCATCCCCTCTTGCATGACCCTTCAATATGACTTCCATCTTGGCCTTAGCAATGCAGGACCTCTGAGTAGCAGCTGCTTGTCTTTTCTTGACTAGCCAACTTTTGTCCCCTTAAGAAACGGATCCCTGCCTCCAGTGCAGGTGGAAAATACCTGCAGTTGCTCCTGCCCTGAGTGACCAGACATTACAGAATTATCTGCTAATACCTGTAGAAAAGAGTAACAAATTCCTTTTCAAGACAATGCATCTCTCACTTGCATTTGCACTATACAGCTTCTTATCCAGCTGTACAGAAGAAACCTAAGATTTCTTTTTCAAGTTACCACTTTTGTAAATATCTTAGTATTATATAAGAAAATGTATGCTTTCTAAGAAGCCAGTGTCGATTTTCTAACTTGTCAACGTCTGAGAATCTCACCATTGGATGTTCAAGGAACACGGAGGTTGTTGCACTTTACTGAATGAAGTTGATATGAAACATTTTTATCCATCTATGTATCAAAAAGCGAATCCAGTCCTGTCCAAATCCAGAATTTAGTATTGTGGGATTCACACAGTATATACCTGAGGTTTGTTGGTTAAGTTATACAGCACAGACCTCTTGCAATTGTTGATTATGAGTAGTAGGCTGTCACCATCTACCCGCTGTTCTCTAAAGCGAGAGATGAAGCACCCACTTTGCTAATGAGTTTGAGCTATTCATTGATCACAGCATAACACTGAAACTTGAAGCATGGCCTATATCCAAGGCTTTACGCAGCAAGAATCAAGTAATTTTCTGTCAGTTTTGCTTCTGATCCAACTTTCCGACGGCTGTATGAACTCTCCTGGACTCCTTGGCTTTTCAGTCTCACCATCAATAACAGACTGACCTCCACTCACGACTCAGAGTAAACTTCTCATCCCTCAGTCCTTCTCTCCTCTGTCCCCTTCCTGTCTTTTTTTCATCCTTCTGGACACAAGCGGCAGTTCTCCCCCCCTCTCTGCTCCTTGGACACCAGCAGGGGGAATATGCAGGGCAGGGAAGTGACAGCTGGAGCAACTGCTGCTGATGGCAGCCAGAAGCAGCAAGTCACAAACATCCCGAATTTAAAGGAATTGATACAAGGTCTTGTAAATCAATTATGCTGGACTAACTTCATGATGCAAGGCACCATGAAGTGGTGGATTTATTTATTGAAAATAAATCAGTCTGTTCTTTTTGTACTATATTGCTTCTGCTGAGAATACCAAACTATTCGGGTTGATTTTTTTTCTCCCCTTTTTAAATTTTGTTTTAAATTTAGGGAGTAGGAGACCCAGTATTAAAGATCTTATGCTCCAAATGCTGGCCTGAGGGATCACTTAGAGCATAGTGCACCTACTATGCAGGCACAAGTAGATATGTAGTCTGTGAACTGCATCAGGTGATCAGGTAAACCCAGCCCTAGCCTAATCATCCTTACCTTCAACTCCTTCCTGCCCACAGGAAATTGCTGAGAAAGACTGAGCCAGGTGAGCCAGGCTGACCGGGGTAAGAGAGAAACTATGTCCAAATCCTACTGGCTGCAGTTTTCACTGACCCTGTCTGTGGCAGTTGGACAGATCCCCCAAGTCCATTTGGGTATGGGGGGGAGATATATTGGGTAACAAAGATGCCTCAGTATGACATGACACATAATTTGTACAGTGTATCTGTGTTTAGTTGAAGGAGATCAGTCAACACTCACAGGAGGAGCTCTGCTGGCACATGTGAGTGGCAATAACAAGGAAAACATAATGAAGAACTAGGGGCTCTCCACAGCAACCTCTCCTGCTGGCACCAGAAAATCTGCAGCAGAAAATCTTCCCACAATCTGCCCAAACAACTTATCAGCACTGAACTGCTTTAATTAAGACCCAGAGTTTTATAATATATATTGGGTCACTGTGAAAGGTGAGCTGGAAGAGTGATTACAGTTCAGTCTGGCATATCAGCTTCTTAGTGGTAAAAACTCACAGTAACATGAAATTTGAAGAAGTTAAAGCGTACAGTGGAAAAAGAGGAATACAGCAGGTTGTTTTGAGCTTGAAGCTCACAGTCTTTTCCGCATTCACTTGCAAGCAGAAATGTACCATGAAATGTGGCAGAAAATATTTAAGGGTGTATTTATTTAATTGGGGAATATTATTTATGATTAAACATCTCCATTGAGAGTGGATCTGAAAGTCCACCTAAAGCTCATTGCTCATTTTGGACAAGACTACCACACCTCATACACTAGAGAAATCACATTATTTTAATAATTTCATTCAATATACAATTCAAGACAAAATGTGGTGCTTTATCAAAGGCTGAAATTTGACAATATCTAAATTGCATAAGCTACAGAAATCTTTTCTCTATCAGATGTTTTACACAGTCAGTCTCTGACAACCTCCCTTTAAATAAAACCAGTTCAAGTCAGTGTTTCTGGTATTCTCATTTATTATTACCCTAATGGATTTATCTTTCATGATCTGTTTATCAGGAAATTGTTTTCATTTAACAAACATCTTAAACAAATCTACAAAATAATTCCATTCAAAGCTAGGGAAAATGGTAAATACAAATTCCATCCTCCCAGAAGCACATCTAGTACATATTTTAAATCCATTTTCACATATTTCTCTTATCTATTCAACAACAACTAACAGTCCCTTACCCTTGAGATAACCACGAAACTAAGAAAAATACTTTCCTCTCTAAATGCTTACAGAAAATGCTTTAGCAGAGGCTATTCCTTTTACAGTCTAACCCATTTGTCTTTCTCATCCATGCTGTCCTACATTAAGCCACAGAAGTAGGTAAGTATTTAGTCACATGCAGAAAACGTTTGTATTTACAACCAAGGGCAAAAGTTTAGAGATGCTTCTCAGGGGAAACAACCAGAGAATTTCTGCTGTCTCTCAAAAGTGGGGTTTTGCCTTCCAAAAAAGGCCTGAAGAATTCAGTACGTAACTGCTGGTGTCAGGCACCTCTGAAAGTTTTCTCAAGTTATAAAAAAGCCGTAGAGAGTCCAACAGCTTTTTGCTTCTCCCATATTTAGCACTGTAGTCACCTTGAAAAAAAACCCAAACCCAAGACTTTTGCTAACCCTTTCATTAAGCAAAACAATGACTTCCTATTCCTTAACTTGCCCAGTCTGATGGTGTAAATACCACGCTGCCCTCCTGAGAACTCCCAGGGAGCTGAGACATGCTGGTAAGACATCAGATTTCCAACAGACCTAAGAGCCAAAACCTACTTAAGACTTTAAATTGTTTCCACACGGCACAAATCATTCTATTGAAGAGATGTTTGAATAGATGCAGAAAATAAACACATGCATGGCAATCAGGCATCCACTATCAGTGGCTTTCAAATGGCAATAAACACAAAGTCATGTATGTATTTCAAAATTTCTCTATGTGATACAAACATTCCCTACTAGCTCATATTAGTTGTTATACTGTTCTATTGCTAGATTTGAGAAAACACTGCTCACCTTTATCTGGAATCCAGAGTAAACCTTAACACATAAATGCCTTAAGAGCATTAATTTTTTAAGTATACACAGACTTTAATACCTGAATTACTCTTTCACCATCAGTATTATTTTCAGAAATTTTTCCAACTTGTAATTTTTAGGCAGAGTCATCTGATTGAGATTTTCAAATACCTAGCCCCAGCTTTAAATTAATTCTCTCAGTTCTCTGGTAAGCAGAAATAAGATAATGAAGACTGTTTGGACCAAAAGGGAATGACAGAGCATGCTATACTTTAAGAAATACTGTATTTAGTTCAGCCATTAGCAATAACAAAAATTTTCAGGTGTCCAGTACTTTCAATAATTGCTTGCATGAGCAACTCTGATTTAACATTTCTTTTTCATTGCAGACATCCTGACCTGCTCCATTCAGCTCACTGGTTAGCCCTTCTCAAGATTTTTTTCCTTCTCAGAGAATTTGGTTAGACAAGTCCAACAGCAGCACAGCAACTACACAATCACGCTGGATTATTATCCCAGTATAGTTTCTTTTAAAGTCACCAGTTCCAGGCTGATCCCATTCTTGTTGATTTTGTGAAGGCTGCCATATGGAACAGGACCGAATTTTAATTATCTAAGTGCTGTGAGTCCATAAGTCATTCTGTTCGTCTGTCCTCTATTCTGAATGCTATTTTGATGTAAAATAAACCCAACTATTCCCAGGATTCACAAAAACTAACATTACAGTATACTTTGAAATCACATTTCAATTTCAAGCCAGCTTTACATGATCTTCAGTTGTGTTTAAGGCTTAGAGGTTTTTAATAAAAATGTACCTCCATACTTCTTACAGTCTCAAATACTACACGACACTTCCAAGAAAACATTTTGTGTTTGCAACATCCATAAAAATGTATCACATAAGGAGGCAAAATGTATTTCACAGACAAAATCCAACACAATTTACCAGGATGAAGACAGCAAATGATAAATTCACAAGTACAAAGATGAACATACCTTTCAATTCACTGCTAATCTCGGGTAGATCAAATGAAACCACCTCATCTGATGTAAATGTGAGATCCTCCTCAAATATCTCAACATGCTGCCCATTTAAAAATAGGTTGATCTGTACAAAGAACATAGATTTTCAAACAGTCAAATCAGAAATCTATTACAATGTGAATAAATAAAGCACATTCCTAATTAAGTACTGATCTAGTAGACTTCCAGTAATAGCTTTACATATAAGGCTCTGTTGCTCCCTTTTAAAAAGTCACAATAAAATAATAATTCATTATAAACCTAAAAGAAATCTGTGTTTAGGAAAAAAAATGGTATAAAACCCCCAAAGGAATTCTTCGTCCAGTCTGATATTCTATAAAGGAAGACAAATCTCTTTCCATCTCACTCTATATACTGCAACACTGCATGTCACAACTCTTGACAGTTGAATCCCAAAACTTGAACATTTCCACCTTTTCCATGATACAACCCCCTTTTCTTCTTAATATTCCTGTCTGTATTATAGACACACTTCTCTCTGCATTCTGTGTTTATATTCAAATATATTTTGTGAGAGCTGCTAAAAAAATACATCAATACAGGAAGTTTGGGCTTGGTTGTTGCTCAGTAGCAATGCTTAGTAGACTCTAAGTCAGGGACTTTTCAGTTTCCCATGCTTTGCCAGCAAGCAGGTGCACAGAGAGCTGGGAGGGAGCAAGGCCAGGACAGCTGACCTGAACTGGCCAGAGGGATAGTCCACACCAAAGGGCATCATGCCCTTTACATAAATGGGGAGAGTGAGGAGTTGGCTGGGAGCTACTGATCACTGCCAAGGGACAGGCTGGGCATTGGTCAGTGGGTGGAGGGGCACTCTACAGGTGTGTCCCTTTCTTGGCTTTTATTCCCTTCTTACTTTTTTGTCACCTCCCTTTTTTAATAATACCAACAACTACTACTTTGTTTTAATTATTAAACTGTTCCTATCTCAACTTGTGTAGTTTAGTTTTTACCATTTTTTCCAATTCTTCTCCCTATTACACTGGGGAGGGGGGAGGTGAGAGAGTGGCTGAGTGGCACTTAAATGCCAGCTGGAAATGAACCCTGTCAGGCCTTTTTCACACCCAGCACAGGGGTTCATGGGTTGAGATAACAGATCTGACTAGAATATGTTAGAACAAACTTCTTACAAGCATTTGTTATATTAGTTTAATAGCCACAGGCCACAAGGACTTATTCGCTCGCCAAGTTGATGTGTTTGTTCCTTAAGTTCAATTATGTACTGCCTTACTTGCAGTATGTGTTCTCTGTTACAATGTTTATCACCCATGGAAACTGGGCTGAGGTTATCAAGCTGTACTTTGTAACACTGGCTAATAATATGATATAATTGCTGGTTGTGAAACTAATCTGGTATTTGCACTCAGCATTGCTGTCATCCCTGTACTTGGGAATCATCTATCAGCAACCACTGATAATTACACCTTTTACCTTTTCTCTTTGGAAACTCAGACCATGGAGGGGACACACTTCCCTTCCTCTTCCCCTTATCCTCCAGCTTAATTACAACAGATCTTGAGAATTTTAAATATCCTGGGATGTTCAAAGTAGCATGTTCCTATCATTATGTCTCCACAGAATCAATTCGATTGGGAAAGATCTCTGAGATCATCGAGTCCAACCTATGATCCAACACCACCAGGTCAACTCGACCTAAGTGCCACATCAAGTCTTTCCTAAACACCTCTAGGTATGGTGACTCCACCTCCTCCCAGGTAGTTGGAGTATGCGATAAGGTCTCCCCTGAACCTTCTTTTTCCCCAGGCAAAACAACCACAGCTACCTCAGCTGCTCCTCGTGAGACTTATCTTCTAGATCCTTCACTAGCTTTGCCAGCTTCTCTGGACGTGCTCCAGCACCTCAAAGTCCCTCCTAAACTGAGGGGCCCAGAACTGGACACATGACTTGAGATGTGGCCTCACCAGTGCTGAATACAGGGGATGACCACTGCCTTGGTCCTGCTGGCCACACTACTGCTGACACAGGCGACGTGCCACTGGCCCTCCTGGCCACACTGTTGGCTCATGTCTTGTGAATGTGTTCCAGGTCCTGTTTAAAGTTTAAACAGCTATTTAAGACTATTTCTCAGAGATCAGCCCTGCAGAGAAAGACTTGGGGGTGATGGCTGATGGAAAACTCAACCCATCAGTGTACATTCGCAGCCCAGAAAGTCAACCAAATACTGAGCTGCATCAAAAGGAGTGTGGCCAGTCAGCTGCAGGAGGTGATTCTCACCCTCTAATCTGCTCTTGTGACACCCCACCTGGAGCACTGTGTACAGTGCTGGTGTTCCCAAAATATGAAGGACACAGATCCGCTGGAGCAAGTCCAGAGGAGACCATGAAGTTCATAAAAGAACTGGAGCACCTTCCCTACAAAGACAGACTGAGGGAGCCTGGAGAAGAGAAGGTTGTGTGGAGACCTCACAGCAGCCTACCAGTACCCAAAGGGGCCTACAGAAAAGCCGGAGAGCTGCTCTTTGTCAAGAACAGCAGTGACAGGACAAAGGTAATGGGTACAAACTGAAAAAGGGGAAATTTATGTTAGATATTAGGAGGAAATTTTTCACTGTGAGGGTGGTAAAACACTGGAACAATCTGCCCAGGGAAGTCAGGGATGTTCCATCCCTGGAGGTGTTCAAAGCCAGGTTGGTTAAGGCCTTGAACAACCTGGTCTACTGGGAGGTATCCCTGCCCATGGCAGTGAAGGCTGGGACTAGATGATCTGAAGGAAAGGTATCCTTCAAAGAAAATGCTGTATGTCACCCAGATAAGAGCACCACAATGCAGGGAAGTATCCAGTTCTTAAAAGAATTAGCCACGCTAGAAATGATTTATTGTGACCTAACTAATGTGCAGATTAGTCGGGTCAGATCCAGATGAAGCCCAATTCCCGTGACCCACCAGATAATGTGGGTCTGCTGATGTGTGCAGCACATCATCACTGTATCACAAGTGATTGGCAGCAACGACCTGGAGAGACACGGAGGCACCAGCCATGGATCAAGTGGCTCAACACCTCCAACAACATGGGGGGAAAAAAAAGTACTCTTGCTCCCCGATATATATATGGACCAGTATCTCAGCTTTTAACAGTAACCATCCTTTTGATCAAGAGGAAGGATGTAGAAAGTACACACACAGCAGCCTACCCTTCAGTTTTACCTGTGGGACCACTCACAGGACATGAAGAAGTGGGATGGAAGTGAATAATGGCATTCATTTTCATCCTTTGTATTGGAGGACTCCCAGATTGAAAGATTCAGACACAATCAGGTTAAACTTCCAGAATAAAACAATATAAATGAACTTAGCTGCAGCAGTTATTAGTGCTTAGTTGATAGTAAATGCAAAATAACTCTACTCAGCACTCTTTCTTAAGATTGTCCTTAAAGAATAACTAATAATAACTTGCCTTCAGTAGGTTTGCTGCAATTTCTCCCTATGTAAAAGTTTTAGGTTACCTTCAAAGCACACATGGAAAACAACTACTATTTGAACTGGTGAACTGAAATCACTGGTGATCTATGATAAAATCAGTACAATTGCATAAAAGCAGTGGAAACAACAAACAAGACATTGAATCCAAACTGACACCCAGAAAACTGTTACCTAACACAAAAGAAAAGAACCCACTGTGGCAATGTTAACATAACTCATAATCTGCTTATGGAATTTTTTTTGGTTTTAGGTCAAATGCTGATCTAGACTAACTAGACTCTTTGTAACTGAACTGCTAATTTAGAAAATCAGTTAATTAATACCATACTCACTTCGTAATCTCTTACTAAACAATAGTTTTTAAAATACAGCTAGAATTTTGAATTAAGGACTTGAATCACACCCCATTTTTATCCTCCATATTACTGCAGGACAACAGTGATAGGACACACTGCATTTTGCTGACAGCATAGCAGTGCCTCTATCAGATTAGTTACACAGAGCAAGGACTTTGATTTTCTGTATTGAGAAGAATAAATGAGACACTTTTCTTATTGAATTAGGTTACTGTTTAATCTCCATAGCATTTTACCAAGTCTGGAACACAGTGCTAATTAAGTAAGTTAATACTGAATTTGAACAACACATTGGTAGACTAAACTTCCATAAAGATACTAATTTCACACTAAACTTGGCAAAGACAAGCCATTAGTATAAGGCAACATGTACTTACAAAGTAAGTAATGATGATCAAAAGAAGTAATTCAACTTTAGACAACAAGAAAGGTGGGGGTTTCTTTGATGTTACTCCACTATGAAGAGTTTGTTATTAACTCGGATTTAATAACTAAATGGCATCTTCGGTATAAAGTTGTGAAATTAAAATATTTTCCTTTAATGAAGAATACTAATTGAAGAATATGGCTTGGTTGCTAAGCACTGTATGAATGTTAAAGAACGAAAACAAAACAGTCCCTTTCTGATCATATTGTTTTGTTTGTTCCCCCTTGCCCACTTTTTCACTTGCTGCCAGGGCTCCCAAAGCTTCCCAGAGCCACCCCAAGCAGCAGCCTGCTGACCTGTGAGGTCACAATACCTGTGGCCTAACACAGACCAACATTCCAGCCTTTGGCCACTTTCTTGACAGTGGATGGGCGAGAAGGCTCTCACTGAGTATTAGGATGCCTTGGCATGAGAGGGATGCAGTAGGTACAAGCTACTTGAAATAGAAGGGCATATTTTCAGTTTTGTCTGCAGTTTTCAAAGGATAATACCTGACAGCAGTCAGAAGAACAGAGACAATGTTTATAAATCCAAGCACTTTATGGTTTCAGCAAAAGCAATTTCTTCAAGTTTATCTTGAAATCTTTGAACTAGACAGGGGTATCTGCATCATGGAAAAGAAGCAGGCTCTAGATGAACATGTCATCTTACACTGTAACGTCTCACCTAGGGCTGCCTAGACATCTGAACTGTAAATTCTTGGACTGAAAGAAACTATTGCTAAGAACTGAACAGGGCCACAGAGTCACAGGCTCCTCCATGACAGCACAATAGTAGCACAGGCTTTCATAATTTGACAGTTTTTGTAATACAGGCAAGAATAGAAATTACTATTTCTCTTTTTATAGACCTGTTATAAACCTGTTCAATCAGAGGAACTGCAACGATTTTAGTATTTATTTCCAGTAGTATACACAAAATACACCACACCCCAAAAACTCACAAGAAGTATCCAAGTTCACAGATTAATGTTCCATTCTCTGAACACCCAACTGCCTACTCTTTAAAGACACTCCATTAACCTCCAAAAAAGCCTACAATTTTCTTAAGCACTCTTTGCAAATGCAGTAAAAATAATTCAAACCTACAATTCCAGGAACCTGAAAAGAGAAGCTCAGTTTTGATGTAAGATATTTCAAAATTTGCAGTAATTAAAATGGAAGGTTCGCAAGTTCAACTGTTGCAAAACATTCTGTGTGAGTAACATTAGTCTCTCAGGAAATATTTTTTAATCAAAGTCACCAGACTACTTTGCAGTTTTATTACTGAAAGTCACCAAAAAATGCCAGAATCAGCAGGATTTTTCAAATTACTTCCAAGAAAACAGAACTCTGACTTTAAGCAGTAGGTCTTACCTGAACATTGCTTTTGGGATAATAGAAGAAAAATGGCTTCAAAACTGGAGACCTAGACATGCAAAACAAGCATAAATGCATTTACCTAGAAATTAATGAAACTTGCAGATCATACACCTCTGGACTATTCATATACCATACACCAAACACATCGGAAATTAAATCCATTCAACCAAGTCTAGTAATGGTTTTTCAACCAAGAAGTGTAAAAACTCCTTAAATTCCATTATTAAGAATGGAAGATTTTGTTTAAAAAACTGAAGAAAATTTTATTGAGGGGAAGTAGCCAAAACAGCAAAAATATTTTCTTGACAAAGGATGTACTTCTTGACATTGAAGTCTACTACACTGTCCGTAGCCCCACACTGATACCTAGGCCAGCTACACAGGGCCACAGGAATACAGCCACAGGTTCTTCTCCCACCTTCATATGCAGCATTTGCTAAATTACAGGAAAGTTTTAGATGAATAAGCATCAAAATGTGAGGATATAAATCACCACAAGATTTTAGCCATATCTAGAAAGAAAGTGAATCAAGCCAAGTTTTTTTTCTAAACATGCTCAATATTGCTATGTTCAGCTCAGTCATGAAATGGTTTCATGCCACAATTTTGTGGGATGTTCTGGCATTTGACCTTACATTTCTAGGTGAAGTGAACTCGTACAAATGTAAATTTGGTGGGCCCATATTCCAAACTAGCAGCTACAAGAGAAAACTGGTCCAGAAATTTGCATGTATTAATGTGGCTGAGCTACTGCCTTGCCACAAAGTACATTTCAAGTTTTCCCTACAGCTCAGTAAGCAAAGACATTGCTATGGGCTGATCAGAAACCCACATAACTCACATTTAATTCAATAAAGAATTTTACTATTTGCATGCATATCGTATAGCATATTATCCTGTTATCAGTTATTAAGCACAGAGTGACACAGGAAGATTTAGTTGCTTCTGTGGTTGCTGTCCCAAGCTGGGGAAGCTTGTGACAGTGATTGGTAGGAACATTACCATCACACATTACAACATATTAATGGTCAGGAGTTCACTTACACTCTGGGTCGCCCTCCAACAATTCCAGTGAGACCAGGGGCTGGAAAAGGAAATGAAATTCACAAAACAATGGTTAAAGCCCTCTTCAAAACATCAGAGTTTGCAGCTTACCATAGCTTGACTTGATCCATTTTTAATAAATGCAGAGAAATCTCTAGAAAATTACATACATTCTCATAAATTAACAAAACTGAAAATTCTATACAAGTTAAAAGGCAAAACACGTAACTGTGAATTTTAACAAAAAAATTAAATGTGCAAAGTGTGAACTGAATCTTTAGAATCTTCTTCCAAATACTTTGTATATGAATGCCAGCGATATAATACATTTGATAGAAAAAGAACTTGGCCTTAGTTTTTTTGTCCTTCTTGTTTTATTTACTTTCAAAAAGAACAGAGAAACAATTCTGATGGATCATGGTTTCTTTTAGTATTTAATATGACTTTACTTGTGTAGATTAACTTGAATTAGATTAAATTTGAATCACTCTCTAGCCTTTAAACTAACTTTGCTTTTTTAAGGTGTTGGGTACTGCAGATCCTATTCTCTCTCTGTGGTACAGAGGCAATTCAGGAGTTTAAGGCATGAGCCCAGATCTGTGCTAAGTCAGCACTGTATTATCAGGTTGCCAGGCTCTATCAGTAAATCCATCTGCCCAGCTCAGTATTTCTGAAAGAAACAGTTCTGCTCTCCTCATCCTGAGCATAGCTTCTCTCCCTTCTGTCTGGCACGGACAGCAGGAATACATGATGCATCAGAGCTCCAAAGAGTATTGCAGGGGAAAGAAACAGTAAAATGCATACATTACATCAGCCTAGGATTAATTAACAACTATGTTAAGCAGTCCCTTTAAAAGAAGTGCAGTGCAAAGCTGCCTACATAGTATATCTGGCCAAATTAATTCTGGCTAAAAAGGGCTTCACACTTTCTGCAGGTGTGAATTCCCTCAGTTAGTGCTCCAAGCAAGCTAAAAGCCAGGTAACTGTGCTGTTGTGATACTAAAGCTCTCCACATCAAGCTGCTCTAGCTTGGATTCAGTGCCTTGTCAATGTGGACACACACCAGTGGCAGCAGAGATTACACAGCCTTGCCATATTCATGCTCATCAGAAGCAACTTCCCCAAAAATGTCTATGATGTTTTATAGTACACAGAAAAAAAACCTTCAAAAGAAACAGCATCACAAGTAGCCACCTCCTGCTCACTGTGCGCTGCTAAAAAGAAATGTGGTGATGGATAGAAAACAAAATAATCCCTTACGTAAGTATTACACAATTTTAAATGATCCAGTGAGGTTTCAGCCCTATATATCTTACCTGTGCAATCATTCAAGCAGAACTGCCACTCAGCAACAAAACCAGCTGCAGAGATTTTATTGAATTATGTGCCTAGTTTGTTTATTTAGGTTGCTGGGAAAGGAGGGTGGATATGGTAAGGTCATATTGAAAATACAGGTCCATAAAGCTAGTTAAATTATCTGTGGATTGTCATATGGGTCACTTCCTGCTAGGCAGCTGAACTGCTCATTAAGGATACCAGGGTTTGCTCCAACATCAATTTCAGCTTCCTGAAAGCTTTTAAAGAAAGCTCTTCATTTGCTTGCTTTCACACAAGGGATCTTGACTCCTACAACAAAGTAGTTCTCAACATAGACAAGAAAACAATCCAAGTAAGAGCAACAACTGCTCACACCTCGAGGCTAGGATAACCTTCTTCTGTTAGTCTTTCTGAAGTTCAGGAGCACAAGCTACTGTAGCTGCATATGTGTCTTTGGAGCTACTACAGGTATCCCTACAACTGCAGAGCAAAGCTACACCAATATCCCAGGTGCAACCCTATTAAGTTCTATGCTATGATTATTGTTGATGTAAATATAAATATGATGGACACAATTTAAAGTCCAATTTAATTTTTATCTATATGAAATTCCTAGTTAGGTCTCAAGCAGAGAAGGCAAAGCAATTTGTCAAAGCAAATCAATTACTGATTGTAAGCCACAACCAGTTTGTTAATTCTGTAAACAGCACAAGAGCACTACACCTCACCTCAACCCGTCTCAGATTCCTATTACATTCCTCCAGTAAACCAAAGAAGGCAACGGAAGGCGTAGTACAACCAAGAAATAATGAACGTTGTCACTGTGTTTAGACCCACCTTTTGCTAATTAAATTATGATTTCCTTGGATGTCCCAAAAAACTTATAAAAATATCGCCTAATGCTGTAATTTATGCTTACGTTGCATTGCTTGCTAAAGTATTTGTACAGATGCTTTCCGTCCTTTCTGGAAGGCTTTTCTTTATCTACACTATCACAAACAATTTGTCATACTTGTAGAGACTATCAGTTTCAAATGCAGTCTCAAATCCAAAAGATTCTCAGCTAAATTGAAGCTCTTGATTTATTTTCCCAGAAACTTCCTATGGCCATTTTTTGTCATCAGAGCTCCATTCCTTAGTGCCTCAAGGAAGATGGAAGTATTGTCCCTCTGCTACCACTGAACCTCTTGAACAAGTTGATTCACTTCAAGCCAATGAACTCACCACCACTCTCTCTGCCAGCTTCTGTACCTCAGAATGGCATAAAACTGATGCACTGCAAAATGGAGTGGATTACCTCTAGATGGGCGACCTTCCTTTCAATACATCCATATCCTGTTCATCTGTAGGTACAGTGTTTGATGTCAAACTGAGTATCATGACACTTATTTTGACCCAAAAGCCTTCTATTTTCTCACAGTGGCTGGGGACCAAGCCTAAGAACTACAAATTCTCCAGGTGGCTGGGCATTTTAAACCAATGAGTACTGGGGATTACACCACTGGGATTCCACTGTTTTTATTAACTCACAAATATATTGCATGGTTGGAAAAACTTAAGACAGTAAGAATGGTAAATCTACTCCTGGTGACTAAGGTGACTAAGCTCTGGTATGGGACCCTTCCTTCAGATTCTGTGTTTAGAGGTTTAAATCTACACTGAATCTATTAAATAAATATATTATTAGTTAGAAAGTGCTTTTCTTTAATTAATCTGCACAATTCTTATTACAGTCTTATCCTGACTTTTCATTTTATGACTCCTTCCTGTAGTCTACTTTATGTCTTACTAATTTTCAGCCCAAGTATCTTACAAAAACCAAACCATCATCCTCTGTGTATACATGTCCGTATAATTAATTATTTTTCAGGTTTTCTTCCTTTGTCCATGACTCTTTCAGCACACCTGCAGACCCCCACATTTTTGGTCCAATGGCAAATCTGATCCAAATCTGAAGGATGGAGAGCAATCTCAAGAATATCAAAGCACACTAACACCCCATGACTGGCACTCCCCTGTGAGCAGAGACGTAGGAACAGATATCCATGTAAATAATACAATGTGAAGCCCAATCAGGATACACTCCTTGCTACAAAAGCTTGACTATTTCTGGTTTCCCATGTATGTTTTATCTCTCCAGCTGCCTCTCAATTTTTTTATTTTCTCACCCTGTAAAACCCTTCTGTGGATGGACCTGCAAATACAAATTCATCTAAAAATCCCATATGAAAAGAAAGCATGATAAATTTCATGAGCAGAGGTAGCAGGCAAACTAAAGAGTACTTGGGAAAACCAATGCTGCACTCAGTTGGGGAAATTCAGGGGAATGGATCCACTGATAACCAGCCCTGATAAAAGATGCATAAAATTAGCCCAAATAAGCACCTATTTCAATATCCAGAACCACCATCTTCTAATACATTATAATCTATATCATATATACCACACCCTGTAAAATGCCCTACAGCAGAAAACATCCTGGTTGGAACTTGTAATCAACCTATGAGATGCAAATTTCCAGCAAAACAAGCCTCATTCCTTCCAGCTCTCATTATTCACCACTAGATTTACAGATGGCAGAAAAGCCAGATGTTTTGCCTCCTTAGTATTCCCTCTATCCTATTCCAATCCTACTTGAATGGTCACACCTAATTTTGGATAATTACTTCTTATTCTTTAATCTACTTCTGTCAAAAAAAACCCTTCTGTAGAATTCCATATATTTTTCCACAGAATAAACCATTATGCAATATACAAAGGATGCTAGACTGCATGAAGCATTTTGTCAAAAGTTTTGGAGTAAAAAAGAATGAAAATGCTTCAACTACTTGAAATCTAAAAAGCTTTAAGTACTTTAAGTTTAATAAAACTTAAGGGCTTTTTTTTGAAGCTTCACAGAATTTCAAGATACATTAATGTCTCTTGCTGAACAGCTTTCAGCTTTTGACCCTTACTTCCAGTGACCAAATTAGCTCAACCAACAGGTTATTAATGTATTTACAGTATATTCTAAGGAATGAAATAGGTTTTTATATATAAAACCAGACAAAGTAGTCCACTCTCAAGCATTATTTTTTTAAGCGATCACACTGGAGAAATCCTGAGTCTCAGGCTTTATACTCAGCAGTTCTTACAATATGGTTGAGCACCAGTATAAAATGCATACAACCTTTTTTTACAGGGGTCAATTGTACATTCTTAATTATGCTATCTATGTCCTCTGAAAACAGCAGATAGTTTATCTTCTGCAATATTATTCTCAAAAAAACAGGGACTGCAGTAGTCCGCTACAACAAGAACATTTCTAAAAGTATCTTCCAACACACTCAGGACATCAGTCAAAATATTTACATATACTCAAGCACTTTAAAATCTCAAGTTGTATTAACCAGCTGTCATCTTAGTGTCAAACTCCGGTCATTTTAATGTGAAATAAGGGTCAGCACATGATTTCAGCTATTAGTAAAACATTTCTTAGCTACTGAACCCCGGTTAAACTACAAACGCCAGATTCCCACAGTAAGGCTCTTCCTGAGCCTCTTCTATACTGCATTTCACTCAGAATAAAGTATCTGAATTAAAGAAGACAAGAAAGACATTAAATCAACAGAAATTATTTAAATTCTAACCATTTGGCTGACTGGACTGCACATAATGAAGAGATTTTCACTGAGTAATACAAACCAGGTCTGTGTTTGCTAGCTTTCATGAAGTGATGGTGAACTTCTATGGACTGAATGTTGCAGAACTGCATTGAACTCCCACAGGTTACTACAGATTTAAAAATCTATGTGTCTAGGATTCTCCACTGCCAAGCATAGGAATCTCACTTTACAGAACACCTGTGAAGACCCGACTATTAGGAAGGAACCATACAGACAGATTGAAAGTTTTTATTTTTTTCAGGAGACCAACATGCATAAAGCCAACCAAACTTGTTGCTTGCTGATAAAAAAAATAAATCCTGGCCATTATCATCTTTCAGACTATCAAGGACTAAACAGAAAGAATAATTTTATCAATTAAAAAGTTAAAGTCAAGTATTAATTGCAAAAAAATATTAAAAGATGGGATAAGGTGTGTTTGGACATTTTTTTAATAGTATGTATCCCTTTAAATTCATCAGAGCAGTATAATCCAAATGAAAACTGATTAAGCATTTGAACTTGTGAACTAAATACCACACTCAACAGAAGTTTACAGTAAATGTCTTCCATTCCAAACAGAAAATAAACAACAAATCACTCTCCAACATGACATGCCTATATACAGTAACTTCAAATCCTTCTCTGGGCTTAAGTGTCTCATCTGCAGTTTTAAAAACACTTAAAAACAATTTCTGTGAAAGTGTGCTAATGTGTCCTGCTGGGCTTTACAACGGGAATTTTAAAAGAATTAGGAAAAAAAAGTCAGGGAATAACTATGAAAATCTCAGTCGTTCATTGCTGACTATAGAAGCTTCTTAAAAAATGCAACATCTCAAAATTCCCTCTTGCAGGTCTAACTCCTTGCATATATTGCAGAGCACAAACACACACAGGCTTCAGCCCATTTCAACATATAGACAGCATTCCTTCTTTTTATACAGAGGATGCAATTTCATAAGAAATTGGTAATTTCAGATTGGCACAATGCCTTTAGATGGTTCTACTAGTGTGGAGGTGTGGAGGGGAGAGGGTAGGAACCACAATTTAAGCACTATTAAATTGATCAGAAGCTATGCAATGCTCTCCTTTTATGAGGCCTGAGTTTTATTATCCTTGACATACACAAATTCCCCAAAATTTTATCATATCCAAAAGTTATATGCTGCAAAGTAAGTTAGAAGTTATTAAATACTGACATCAAGACTAAATTTGCTAAAAAGCACATCTGATACTCAAGACCTAACATCTACTTTTAAGTCTCTGAAGTGAAGCATTATGAAGATCACTCCTCAACAAAATTATCATGATGTGATTTTTAATTACAGGAAGGAAAATAAGTTGTTTTAATTTGACTGTTGTTCCCTGCAAAATCTGAAAAACCACAACTGAAAACACCCTCCCAAGTTTATCAGGTAAATAGGTAAAACATTTTGACTCAAGTGATTTAAATTCAGCCTAAGTGAAAAACACCAAAAATAGGATTTTCGTACTGATTATTAAAGAAATCAATACTTATTTTACATAAAATTTGTAATTTTCATATTACAATATTGCAAAAATAAAACTACCAACCAACTCCAGCTGACAGCTCCACAAGTAGTGACTAGCAGGCTAAAACCACCTGATGAAACACCAGAAGTGACAGTGCTTCTTGATTTCACTACAAAAGATGCAGTGGAGCTTTTGAGACTCTCCATATTTATTCTGAACCATCAAATCTCTCTTCTCCTCTACTCCCCATTCTTAAATTTTAGCCAACTTAAATTTTGGTCCCCTTAAATATTGGTGGAGCTGCTTTTCAGCATTTCTTACAGGGAAAGCAGAACCAAGGACTCTTGATTCACATTCTTTTGTGCTTATGCTTTCTTTCACTATCTCAGGAAACCATCTGTAAAGCAGAATACTTTCCAATGCTACTAGATGTTAGAAAGCTTAGCTGATCATCTTCACACAGCTTGCTAAAGGTTCTTGGATGAAAGGTGCTATATATGAAGATTATTTATTATCTGTACAACTGCCTACACAGCACTTCAGAGTAACAAGCACCAAACTGCTACTGATGGGAAAGAAGAATATAGTTAAAAAGAGTACTCCTCAACCTCTATATACACTCCAAGCAGAAGAGAATATTTTTCCTTTTTTCCCTTTTTCTTCCAGTACAGATCTAAAAGTGTACTTTGTTTTTTAAAGGTCACTCTTAAATGTCCAAAAATAACAGAACAAAGTGTTTCAGTTCAGGTGACATCACTCTACAAGTCATCAACTTCTTCCTCCCCGGTGTTCATTATAAAAGATTTGTAATTTGTTCCTGCTTTTCCTCTGTTCTTCATTAAAAGGATATGCAGAAAAAGAAAGAAGGGTTATTTGCAATGACTCTCCTGGAAGTGAACTAACATGGGAGAGTCGGGAGGGGTGTGACCAAGCTGGCCAGGTTTGAAACACAGGACTTCACTTTTTAAAGGATTTTCACATGGAACAGCCACTCATACTGAAAATCTCCCTCGGTGTGTATCCCCACAGCTGCCACCATTTTGGCAGAACAAAGCCACATGCAGTTACACCACACAGATCCACGTGCAAAGCACAAAGCCACATTTGATAGGCATGCTCTATCCATGTAATAGACAGCGGCCACAGCTATTTTTATTCAATGACCAGTGAGAAAAAGTGGTGCAGCACTGTACAGAATGGGATCTCAGGTGCTCACCGCCCAGAGCACTTGCACAGGGCATGCAAGGCTCAAGTTTTGGGCTCTCTGCCTGTGGACAATCTGACCCTCTCATGAGGGTGACCATACTGCCATGGGGCATGCTCTGCCCCTCACTGAAGCTGTGACACTCCAGAGAATTTTAATAATTTCCAAGAATGTCCCAGCAAAATAGAGGGGAGGGGAAAAGCTAAGGGAAAAGGGGGAGGGAAATGAACACCAGGTGCTGTTACTGGAGAATTCACCTAGGACAACAACAATCTCAACAGTCTTAGTTCTGGCTTCTGTTCCCAAGATCACTCACCCATCCCTACAAGTCTGGTCTGCGGACCTGCCCATTTAAAGACAATTAAGCATCAAGAATTCCTTGTTCTACTCTTCACAGCAAGGTCTGGAATTCCACACTTCTGTCAGAAATTAAGCATCGTTAAGCTGATGCAGTTATTAGTACACCACTAATTACTGTTTGGCAGTGTTGCAAAATTCTAAATCTCACTGAAGAAAGAAAATTAAAAACATTCTTCTTAATCCCTGCTTTAAACATATTCCACACCAACAAGTAGCTTACTAAGCATTCAGATCCCAAATCTGACCCTTCTCTACTTGCCTAAGAGTTTATGGGCACAGGTAATACAGAAATTTACCACACAACAGCAACTGAAACAAGTGACTGTATGAAGCAGTTCCAGTATATCTTCCACAATTAAAAAACTAGAATGACTGTGCACTTGGAAGCATGTCAGTAAACAGCCCTGATAGCCTTTGACAGTAGTCATTTATGTCACAGAGGCCAAAACCCTTTTTGCAGTCCTGTACCTGGCAAGGAAAAGTGCTATTTATCACCAGATGCCTCACATGATTCCAGAAATAGCCTCTTTCCCATTGCTGTTCATTAGCAGCAGCTCTAAGAATTGAAACAGATTTTTTTTTTCTGAGAAAAACTTCTACAGGATGTTCTAGAAAGCTTAAACTGTTCCTTTAGGAAACAAACTCGGCACCCCAACCATCATCCACACAGACTGCCTAACCCTATTCCACATAGGAATGCATTTGTTTCATCACTGAAAGCCCTGATAACAAGAACTGAAAGTCTGCCAGCCAACTCAACACACAGATGTTCACATGTTACAGTAACTCAATTTCAATTCTACATATTTCACCCAACCCACACAGGGCAGATTTTTCACTTTTTCATTCTAGAAAGATCAGTGGTAAAAGGAAAAAATTGAACCCTTAATAAAACCAACACTTTCAGACTTCAAACAAGATTTAAACACAGAACAATTGCTTTAGAATAGAAGCCCAGATTAAGAATGGAGAGACAAGTACAGGTCCATTCGTTTTTTGGACCTTACAAATAAGCAATGATTTTAAAATCCACACAGCTTTCTTTAATTCAAAAGGATGTTTTCTAGGGCACTGTCTATGCACACATAGAATAAATATTAAGAATAGATGTTTACTTTCTTAGTCTGCTATGGAGAAATCACTATGAAAAAGGAGAAACTACTTCAGTTATGATTCCCTAAGTAGTTACAGAAATGATAGTTTGGCCCAACTGAAAATACTATCCTTCATTCATAAGGAAAACTCCAAGTCTTTAGAAGCAACTTACATCTATGGTAAATGCTGACCTGCTGATCAGCCTTCAGAACTGCCACATTTTAAACTATTATCCCAATGAGTATTTACAGTTAGTTCTACATGATCACCTCTATATTGTAGACACAAAAAAAAGAAAAAAGGACCACCATGCGCTGACGTCTCTATAAATACAGCTTTAAAGAAAGCCCCAACCTGCATTAAACTGTTCCCTGCAAATATTGTAAAGACTATAAACACAGAACATGAGAATGTGCACACTTCTACACAATTTTTAACCAACTAGCAAAAAATTAGTTTCTTAATTGTAAGGCAACACCTAACTCTTCCTCCATTAATCAGTATTTTAGATTTGCTATGGATCTTCAGAGTTTCAGGTGAAGCGCATGGAATTTAATTTTGAAGATCTATGTAAATCCTAAATATAGTCTTCATTAAGATATGCAGAGGCCACTGCAAAATATCTAAGCTCTGGTCCTCAAATTAGGCTGTCAAAACTTAAATTCATTTAGAATGGTAATAGAAGTGGGATGAGTACTCATGATTTGTGCACAAAACACATGAAAGAGCTTAGAACTCAGTTATAGTGGTGACACCTAAGGGACTTGGGAGTAGAAGAGAAAAAATTTACTCAAAATACTCACACAGTAGGTCACCCCAAAAAATTTAGAGAAACCAATGACATTTACAAAAAACAAAATTTTTTTTGAACAAACATTTGGCAAGTGACAGAAGCACAGATCATTTCACATTACATGACCTTCAAGCAAATACTTAAAAATATATCCTCAAATCTAAGACTGACTTAATCAAATTCCAGTGGTTTGATCTTACCTCACACATCAATTCAAAAATAAATCTTGCAATACATCACAAAATCAAATTCTGAGGACAGAATAATTTGAGGTTAGACTTAATACTGCAGGATGAAAATTTAAGCTGGGTATTTAATATGCAATGGGAATTAAGACACAGATTGTCAGCACCATCACTGCAGTATTAAATTTTTTAAATTCTACCTGAACGTTGTTATTACTTACACAAGCAGCTATACATTAAACGGTTGAAAGTACAGTAGCATCAATAAAAATCCTTTGTAGCAAGCATGAAGAGAACCTTCAAAACTCTCAAACTGCACATCTCTTCCGAAACTGCAGTGTTATAGTTGGACACTGAGTATATTTTTGCCAGTTATGTAACACTCAGAAAAGTCAAACAGTATTACTATGTTTTAGGAACATGGTAAAAAAGTAAATCACTGTTGCACATCAGTGCAGTCCCAAGTAGGAAAACAGACGGATGAGGAAAAGGAAAAAAAACAGGATGGAACAGTAGCAGCAAGGGAAGAATAAAGAATCAAAAAGGAATACAAAGGTGAACTTCGAGGACTTTCATTTTATCATTCTGCTAATGTCTGTTGCATCTCTACACCAAGTTTATATACCTTTAAAAATTATTATTTCACTATGAGCAACATAAGGAAGCTTAACATGACTAAGTTTTTGGGGGCTAGTCATGCTCAGAGAAATAAAAAGTAACTTTAAAATTATTAGAAGATTATATGAATAATTACCCATGCCAGTTCCAGCTGGTGCAATCTCTTTGGAGAAGATTTCTAGAGCTTCTCTTTGTTTATGGTGTACAGCAAGCCAAATAACAGCTTCCCGAGGTCCCTGCTTCAAAAAGGTTGAAATTAGATGAGCTCAGATGCAGAACATTGGTTACATTTAGAAAATTGAAAAATAACTGTAGCTCAGTATTCAAGTTAAATCATTCATTAGTGACTTTATCCACCATCACTATCATTTGCTGTCAGCTTTTCATTATCTTTATTTTGAAATACCATGGAATCAACTATTGGGTATTTCAAGTCACTACGGGACTGGGCCTGTTCTCCAGCATTTTCTAACAATCAAGTACTGTAACTGACAAAACCAAATACTTGGCTTCACTGTCAGTGGAACTGGCAAACAAAGTTTGCTCTTATTCTAAGAGCACTGAGAGTACTCTGTGGCCAAGTTAGAGAGCCAGGTTCACTTCTCTTAGCATCAAGAAGGAAGCAGATCTGTCCACAGAAAAGAATTCAAACCTAATCCTTGGAGATAAATGTGAGAACAGAACTTGTAAAAACCACCATGTTTTCAGAGAGAAGAGCAGATGCTCCCTCCGAAGATAAACCAAATGTGCTTGCTCCCTACTCTAGTCAAAACACCTGTCCTTGCAGATAAGCACTGTCTCTCATTTCAAATCTTACTTCTCAAAGAAATTCTATTTTCAGCCACTGAAGGATCTACCATTGGAATCAATACACAAAAAACATACAACAAACCCAACAAATGCACAATTTTAACATTCAGTGTTCCTAAAGCTATCACAAGATTCATTAAATTACTACAAATAATAATCAACTGGAAACATTCTTGCAAAAAACCATACCCCATGCATTCACATCTGCTTTCTGGTTCAAAACTACCATATAATCAACATTCCATTTGAAGTTCCATGTTTACCTCCTTGCCTGCAAAGGCAAGATACAAAGGTCTATGAAAATCAGCTGGATCCTTTTAGAGTGGATGAACTCAGTATTAAAACTGGTGTATATATATAGGCTGAAGCAATTAATCTTACAGTATCAGAATTAAAACAAAAAACCAGCAAAACAAACGTCTCGGAAATCAATTAATAAAGGGTTAGCAGAAAACTAATGGAACACATACAGATTTTATGTAGCAAACTCTAATGCCTGATATACCATTAAAAATAGCTTGCATGAAACACATCTCGGATTCCCAAACCACAAACTCGCTGATGCTGTGTCACTGTCTCAAATCCTTCCCAAAAGAACAGAGGATACTAAAAATCAAACATCACTACAATTACTCAGTGCTGATTCAGGTCCCTTTCTAGCTCAGGCTGGGCTGGTGTTGACAAAGTGCTATCAAGAGTGACAGGCAGCAGCCACATCAACAGAAGTCTGAGAAAAAGAAGTGCCTGCCACCCTTTCCTATTTCTCAAGGCTATTTTGTGTTGTCAGGAAGAGTCAATACTGCACACAGCAGCTCAGACTACAGTCTTACCTAAGGCTGGGAGACACAGTGATTTCACAGCTGCAAAGGCTAACCACTGCACCAGTATGACAGATGTGCATGGAAAGTAGTGCAGCCACACCACACATCAACACTGAGCTCCAAATATTGTTCAACTTACCCTGGCTTGGTATTCACTTACCTATTTGCTTCTTTGCTTCAAATTTAGGTGGTAGAACTTTCAAAGCAGGAACTATTTTCCTTATGTGTGAATATACTGCCTAGCATAGTATGGCTCTGGTTTTGAGTACTGTGATTTGTAGCCCAAATAACCAGGTCTAATTTTGCATGGAAGGATGTGGTAGGAAAGAGTGTTTAAGTGAATACACTATCCCTACCTGAAGCCCCAATGAGTACATGTTTTCCTTGGGATTTTATGATTTTGTATTTTAAATGGAAAAGCAAACTCCACTCCCCAGTCCTTTTTCTCAAACTACCACGGCTGCTTTCCAGATGAAAGCTCCCCTGGCTAGTTTCTTCTAAAATGCTGGAGGAAGCATGACAGGCAAGAGTCTGATTTCCTGCATTTCAGTCTTAGCTCTCACATCCTGTTTCAGGCATGGATGAGAAGCACACACAATGGTGGTAACACTGTTTACTTTTAATATAAGATCTGGGAACTGAGGCTGAAAATACAGAAAGTACTACAAATAATCTCTTTCATTGAAAAAATTTCTTTAATGTACTATAAGCAAGGCAAACTGAACAATGAGGAGGGAGAAACTGCTCTACTTCAACTCATTACTCACTTTGTACAAAACTTCCTATACAACAATTCAATTAAAGAATATATTACAATGTGTAATGATCAGGAGTTGGTACAAACTGAACACAGACAAGTCAAACATCTGGAACATCTGTTCCTCTGTTTCAGAATTTTGATTCTGCACTCTTAGTAAGACACTTAAAATTGCAGGTTTTATAGTCCTAAAATGAAAGAGACCACATTATAAAGCTCAGTCTTCAGAAGGCAACTCTTGCTGTTTTGCTCAAGGAAACTGAAACTCAAGCACTGAAATTAATAGCTGCAGATATAACTTGACTAATTTCTAACAACACTCAATTTCACTAGTAAGAAGTCCACTGCCCTTCTCTACACCACATTCACATTTCCTTTAGATACAAACTGTTGGATTAAATGTCGGCACTCGTAAGAACAAACTCAGAGTTGAGTTTTGCCACGTGTACCTTAAGAGTTTTGCAAGACTGCCACTGACAAAGATGAATTAAATGCTACTGTTTTGGAACAAACCAAAACTGTCTAAATATTTAAACTGTGTCTAAGTGAGGACATGATTTACAGTCTTCTTCCTTTAAAAAGGACTTTCATTCTCTGGATTAGGAAAACAGACCGTGGATATCACAGCTGCAGTGGCTATGGCCATCATTCATATTCTTACATATGCACTCACAGTGCAGAATTATTTAGCTGAAGATTATTTCTGAAGTAGTACTCACAGACAATTTTGAACTTGTGCAGACAACATCAATGCTGAGATTTCCTGATTTCAGTATTTATAATGTGGTCTTTTTGCATTACATCTAATGCAATTTAAGTCTATGCCACAGAAGTTATTATAATATGGTATTTCGTTAGGAGACCATCAGAACAAAGTACAACATTTTTGTAAGATTTTGTATCAGTGCTTCTGGAAGACCCAATACTGCAAATACTTGTCACTGGTAATTTTCTACATTAAGTAGTGACAGTGAGTTCTTTGCAACATGAAGGGGTGAAATTCCCAAGATGGTAATGACTTCCTTTAAAGTTGTAGAAAAGATAACAATATGGAAAGATTAAAAGAGGTCAGTAAAAGTTTAAGAATGCTCCACTGCATACTTACACCATCTATACTCCTTCTAGCATGAGGTCCATATGTATCTTCAGACCCTAAAACCTGTATGTTAACTGCACTGTAATCTTCATACCCAAGCTGACTGAAAATAAGACGAGTCCTGCAACAAATGATTTTTTTATTAGTAAACGGTCTCAAAATGATTATCTGAAGTAGCCCTCTGTGGTCCACAGAAGTTAACTCTGCCAAACAGCTGTATAAAAGATTTTATCAGTTGAAATATTGGAATTTAAGGATATATATTTTGCTTGGTGCAGCAAGCAACATTTTTTGCTTTGGTGGAGCATTTGGAAGACTGCTAATGTATCACTGTTGTCATAAATATAACCACAGCACCTGAAACAGTGAAGCAATGTACAGGACATCAATACAAAATACCATTTTTTAATTGCTGTAAAGAGACGGAAAGGTGTTCACACGATACAAATGAGTCTACCTTTATTTTTGATGAGATAAAAATAAGCCAATCTCATTTAAGGTAACTAAATTTGCAAACTGTGTCTGTACTAAGTTATTTTAAATTATTTATCTACAAACATTACAGTTACAGATACTACAGCTGAAAATACATTCTGTGGGTCATTTTTAGCCCTTTCACGTGTTAGTAATGCAACAGAGAATCATAAAAATAGAAGGACACCAGAGATTATTTCAAAAAGTCTTCTTCACACACGTATTGCCAAATCCCTTCTGCTTTCAATAATGAATAAACAAGTAAAGGAGAAGTACACATGAAAGAAGCAAAATAAGTCATCTTACAAGCTGCCAAAGCTATTCAATGTCTTAGGCTGACAACTAATTTGACGTGTACAAATGAAGCACATTAAATTTGTGTGACTTTTCTGCACTTGACTACTGGACAGAACTTAACCTAGAACAAACTGGAAGCTGGGTAGTTGAAAGATCACATCCTTAGAACACTCTGTTGAAATGAGAGCTGGACAAGCTCCACCAATGGCCTAAAGACAACTGCATGAAGTTCATGGAGGCTAAGTGCTGGGTTCTGCACTTGGGTCACAGCAAGCACAGGCAGCACCACAGTCTGCACCAGGGTGCCCTGAGAGCGGTTTGGCAGAAAGACTTTCGGGTACTGGCTGACAGGCAGCTGAACGCGAGCCAGGCTGTGCCCAGGTGGCTAAGAAGGCCAATGGCATCCTGGCCTGGATCAGCAATAGTGGCCAGCAGGACCAGGGCAGGGACTGTCCCGCTGTACTCGGCACTGGTGGGGCTGCACCTCAAATCCTGCATCCGGTTTTGGGCCCCTCACTTTAGAAAGAACATTGAGGTGCTGGAGCATGGCCACAGAAGGGCAGTAAGGCTTGTGAGAAGTCTAGAAACATGTCTTGCAAGGAATGGCTGAGGGAGCTGGGGATGTTCAGCCTGGAAAAAGGCTACACATAAAAGGAGGGTGTACTGAGGACAAGGCCAGCTCCTTCTACTGTGCCTGCAGGGAGAGGAACAGAGGAAATGGCCTTAAGCTGAGATAGGGGAGATCCAGGTTAGAAATCAGAAAAAAAATTTCCACTGTCAGGCATTGGAGTTGGTCTCCCAAGGAGGTGGTGAAGTAACCACTCCTGGAGGTGTTTAAGAGACATCTGGATCTGGTGCTGGGTGATGGGATTTAGGGATTACAGTGATGGAGCTGAGTTGATGGTTGGACTTAGTGATCTTAAAGGTCTCTTCCAACCTTGACAATTCTATGATTTTATGAACAGAAACCAGTAAAAACCCCTGATGTCAACATTTCTGAAAGAGTTATAGTTGCTGACAGAGCATTCTTTAAGAGGGATCAGAACAGCTTAATTCTTATTCTCTATCTGGGCTGACGTATACCAATCTTTTGATGTGTAAAGAAACAATTCCACATATTAAACTGTTTAAGACTACATTTGAGATGCAGAATGTGTACACTGTAATTTTCAAAACAGAGAACTAGCCCACAAGTATGCCTAATGGGCTAGAGACCACTTCCCACACCACTTAATCAGCCCTCAAGTACCTCACATCAGCTCTCCTCTGATGATTACTCAAGAGAGCACAGTATACAGGCTGAATTAATCTTCTAGATGTCAGAGACAGCAGCAGCACTACAATCTGTTTCAATCAAAGATTCACATAGTCCAGTCTGAAATAATGTCCAAGAGAAAACATGAAATGGAAAACACACCATTCTATTTTTTTTTCCTAAAATAAACATCTAGGTTCCAGAGAGATGGCTTTCCAGAGGTTCTGAGTCTGAGTCTTTGTATTTACCACTTCCTGATCGGTTTTTTTTAAATTTGATTTTCTCAATAGCTATTGGACGTGAGCTTTTAGCATTTGCAATTACATGGCCCCTATCAGCCTGCTCTTATCTGCTATATCTCTTGAGGAAAGTCAGACAACTCCTCCTTCACCACAGTGTTGCACACAGGCACATGAATAATCACTTCAAGTTCAGAGTAAACTTTGGATTTCTGACTTTCCAAGTGTAGTTTCTGCATGGTTCTACAACAGGATGGGGAAGAAGCTTTATATAAAATATGGCACAAGGAAACAGATCTCTTAACTAGAAAGTCTGGAGCTACTGGAATAAGCACTGAGAGATTCCCAATATGGAATTATATTTAAGAGGAATTCTTCCATGCCCAAATATACTGGCATGACAATACAACTGTAAGTTTATCATTCTGTCTTTGGAATTGTAACTCTGCCCTAAGAAAAAAAACTAAAAACAATCACTGAGTCACATTTTAGAAAGCATGTTTTAAAACACAAACTCAGTAAACTTCCTATATTTCATATCAGTAAGGCTTTTCATAAAAAAGTTTGTGAAAGCTGCTGAAAACTAGTTTCACATGGGTTTCTCTCTGGTATCTAATAAAATTTAATCTCAATCACAGCTTGTTCCCCACTAAACTGGGTTTCTCTCCAGCCACCTATTTTTAAAGGTATTTGACGCTTTTCTCACTCTGTCCAACCAAACTGAAGTGCAGCTACATACTGAAAACAGGTTTCTTGAAAAGGCTACTTAAGTCTTGAAATGTCATCCCAATAGGAAAACTATCATCTTCTAGGATTCTTACAAGGTTAGTAATGTTGCCATCATGTGTCACTGTTCTATTTTCATCACATCTGGAAAAAAAAAGAGCAAACCAGATCCCCTTCCAAGACTCAAATACCAACCTTTGTAGAATAGCTTCTGCAGTGCGTTTTGCTTTTTGAACTGCCTTTGGGCCTCCCACTGGACAGACAGCAGTAGCTCTGAAGCCATCAAGATAAGTGGCATTTACCTAATGATAAAGGGATTATGAAGTTACATGGAATTCAGAACTGATAGGCTATAAATGCTCTCTGGCAGTCATTATCTATACAAATACACACTTTTTAAACAAAGTAACAGGTTTTTGCATATAAAATAGGTTTGCCTTTTCAGATTTTCCACCTCTTTCTTTTACTCTTGGGGCAGAGAAGATGAGGATAGTGCTAAGTTTTAGCAGCATCTCCAAAATTTAAGATTTTGTAAATCAAAATATACCTTTCACATCAAAAAATTGGGTAATACCTTATAAAATGTTGAAGGAGGCAATCCTTTTGCTCCACAAACTTTCACTGCTCCACCATCAAAACCTATAGTGGTTAAAAATCAGTATTTCAGCTTCTTCAATATAACTTCAAAGACATTCTTTTGTGATACATATTAATCAAATGCACTTAATTAAAAAGCAAATCACTGATAGCTGTACTGCCAGAGAAGAGAGAACCTTTCAGAAAACAGTCCTTCCTGCCTTAGAAAGCACAGCAGCAAATTGGTGACTGAATTTATGTCTGCCATGAGCCTTTTAAAAGGGCAATTGAAATGTTTATTCATGCACTTAAAAAATACTTAACAAAGAAAGCAGCCTCAGGACATTAGACTCAACAGTTACATTCCACTTAATATCCAGTTATTGCACACACACACACAGAGCATACAATTTACTGCAGCTGGCTGGAGTGGATTGCAGTCCCTCACTTGGGAAAGAATAAAAGCAAGATGAGAAACCAGCGAGAGCTATTGGCTGAGAGCTTAGTAAGGGAAGGGTAACTTAATGTTAGCTTTCTTATCAATAACAGAAACAGTCTGAATATATTTTTCCAGGGCAACAACCATGTTCAGTATTAGGAATATTAATGCAAAAAAGAAAAGCAGAAAATTGCTGGGATGCCATCAGGTTAAGCTTGAGCTGGAGAAAATCAGTAGGTGCTACTCTCTGAAAATCAGCAGTGCAGGATTGGCACCTCATGTTTTAGAAACAGAATTATAGTGTAGTTCACCTGTGACTAACCTGTGTTTGCAAATATTTAAGAAGCAGTTCAAAAGCCTTATACAAATACTCTGAAAAGATCAGATCAGAACATATCTAAAAAAGTAAATGTCACCAGTACAAATTTTACACACCACTCAAATAACATCATCACTGTCTCTCAAGACTGACATGAGGTTAATTCAACTCTCTAAATACAGAGCTATATCCCTCCATTCAGGGTGAAGATCTGGAAGAATTTTATGTTCCAGGTGAAAGTATAGTACAAAAAAAACCAAATACCACAAAACCAAATGCCTAGCATCCATTGACAAAAAGAAAACAAGCACCTCTCAGCTCAAACCCTGCAAGTAATCCAGCAGGACAATAAAACTAGCAATATAAACAGCAAAATTAGATAGTTTGCCTCTTTTTTACTGGTGTACGTGTCAAAGCACTTCAAACTAAAATATTTAAGCAATCTGCCCATTTTCCATCTGTTATATTTCTAAGAGGACTAACTGAAAGTTCATGTGAAAGTTCATTTTAAGTTCAAACATGTCATATCAGGTCATTTGCAAGCTAAAAGTTCATAGGAAGGTTAGGGATTCTTTTTTTAAAAAGAGAAAGACTAGGGGCTAAGAGCAGCAAGCTGGCCTTATCAGACTGCTGTTTCTTGCATGAGCAGAAGATTCACTGTACCATGTTATGTACTTTTTTTACTTAAGCGAAATATTTTTTATGTTACCACATTTTCAGTTTTATCCCAGTAAGTTTTTAATTTGAGATTTCAATTGTTCTAAGCTTTAGAAAGACACTTGGCATTCTGTCACAAGTAAGCTTCATGAGAAGGAAAAAAATATAATATAGATCCAGTAAAAGGCAAGCCTTAGATGACTGTAGATAAAACTTTTTTCAAGCTGTCTTACTCAAATTACAGCTCTTTGAATGTTAAGCCTGGGTTTTTTTGTTTTCCTTTTGAACCTAAATTCTGAACACACATTATCTCCATCTTTAGTCTGGCTGTTAAGTGTTTTGAGGATTGCAAATGGAGTTTTTTTTAAAAAGATTCTCTGGTGGAAATCCTGTACATAATCATTCTTCTGCCATGATCCACCTAAATGTCCAAGAAAAATGCCATTACCAAGTAGTGCTTTGAAAGACACAGCTTTTCATTGCTACCAACACTTCAAATGCCCGAAGTAAAACCATGTACAAAACGTTTTTTTGAGAAAACAAATTTAGCTGCAGTTTAAAAAAAATACTGAAATCATAATGAAGCTGTCTTGATGTTGTTCACACTGAATAAATAGTTTAAGGACTTGACAGGTGCAAGGCAGGCATTAAAAAGTAAAGCAAAAGGAGCAGTGATCAAAAATATAAAATAGCCAGCAAGATAAGTAAGATTATGTTTAAATTTCTAAAGGAATTTCTAGCAAAGTCCTTGAAAGTATCAGTTAAATACAGCATGACTCCAAGGAACTGATTTAACAAGAAATATGCAGAGACTAAAGTAGTTGCTTTTGTTTCATAACACACTTCATTGACACAGGTATCATTACATGGAAGAGGACTAACCTGGAATTTCAGTGATGGAAACCTGGGAAAAGTCACATGTAACATCTGGTAAAAGATAGCGCTGAGGATTGCCCAATTCATACACCAGCTGCTCAGCTACAGTGCCAAAAGAAATTAGTCCCCCTGTGTCTGGTGGTTTGGAAAGAATAAAGTCTCCTTCAGAGGAACATTCTACAATGGGAAAGCCTATGTTGTGCCTAGAATATGAAAAACATTAAGAAATAAGCCTTATAAATACGAAGGGAAAGTGAAAAGAAATATTAACATCACACCAGAATTTCATAGTAATGGCCAATCAAGTAAAACCTGTCAAGAGTTACGATTTATCTGGTTGTTTCTACAGAAACACAGACTAAAAAACAAGCCCTGAACAAACTGCCCAACTGAAATAATGAGGATGTAGTTTATTGTCTGGCAAAGAAACACAGATGTTACAGGAGATACCACATGAAAACATGGGTGTAGGGAAGGGAATGGAGAAGGACACCAACAGAAATAGGTCAAGCAAAAAGAAGCTGAAAGAATTAGAGGACTATGATTAAAGATGTAAATTTAGAGTAAAATAAACCACAGTTAATTCTAGCCCCATTTGGCTACAGCAGCACACACAGCATGACGAAGACATCTAAATACACCTTGCACTCTGGATTTGTAAAAAGGCAGTCAAAGCAGAAAGAACAAACTCTGCTGGGAACCTCAGAGAAGAAGGGAAACAGGAAACAGAAATAATCACACCTACAAAGGATAGCTTCACATGTCAATAATAAATTATACACAGGAAAGTCATAATCTAAAAACAGAAAGACAAATGAAAGCAAAGATCTTCAGCACACAGAAGACAGAACTAACAGAAAACTACAAGGCACAGCAAAAAGAAAAGCAGTGAGATTATGGACACGTTCATAAACTAAAATATTCTTTTTTCTCCTCACATTCTCACGAGCAAAATATACAAAAAGTGATCAAATAACTCATAATAAGAGGCACATACTGGTCATTACAGTAGCAGGGCAGAGTTTTCAGGATTGTATGGACAAGATCCAGACATCTGCTTTTCTAGCTAAAAGGCTTCCATTTTTTTAAAGAGAATTTGAGCAAAATCAAGAACTTCAAATTTTTCAGAAGTACGTGAGAATTAAAATTAAGAGTGCAAAGATTCTTCCGAAAAGTCTACCTGGCTCCCTTCCCTCTCACAGGAAGCCTGAAATTTGTACAAGTGTTCCACAACATAAAATGAACACATAAAAAGGACTTAAGGAGATACAGTCCTTTGCAAAAGCTAGACCATTCTAAAAAGGTCCTAACAATGAAAGGTGGTGAACTTTACCATGTTCATTAAAGCCAATGACCTTCAGGTCTTCCATACAAACTTAAAACCAGTTAATCCCTCAATTTAATTATTTTTGGGTGGTAGTGGTAACAATGTGCTGAACATACAACTGAATTGGTTATCAGCAAAGGTTACATGAACACAGTTTGTATAACATAAATCCACAAAGTCTGAAAGAAAGTAAGCAAAAATATCAGTGAACTCTTAAGGGACATTAGCAAAAGTTCATGGGAGTTTCAGCAGATTCCTTATCATCAAGAATATTCAAACATAACTCCATTATTTTAAAGAAAGGATTAAGACACAAGATCTGTTACCAGAGATCAGCAACTTTTAACACTTATAGCAGACAAATTTGAAAAGTATGGTAGCTAGTGGACACCACATCAAATCAGTTAAGGTAGTATTTCATTTGACTGGTCTTTGAAACTGTTTACACCACTATAAAGATATAGGAAACAAAAAAAGCCTACCCTGGTGAATGCAAAGAATTGAATGGGATCAACAATTTCATCTACAGGCTATTCTGGGGGGGGGCGGGTGCGTTGAGGGGAAAAGGAAAGAGAAAAGATGGTAGTAGAAGAATGTACTATTCAAAATTTTGAAGTGTGACGTAGAAAAAAACAAAAAAAGCCCTCAATTCTTGTTCTGGAACACAGAACAGACTAACATGTAATTATCCCCATTTTAGATGCAAGGAGACACACAGAGGAAGCATCATGATTTGACCAGGGTAACAAAGCAGGATCAGTGACTGAACAAGACTAGAATTAAGAAGCTTATACTCTCTCAGTTCCATGTTTGTGTGCCCGACCCTACCACCTATCTGTCCTGTCTCAAGCAACAGCACCCAGCGCCCTGCTAGCAGGCTCAATGCAGCTCAATCAGATCAGGTACCTTGAGGAGACCTCACTCACATGAAGACAGATCACCCAGAGCACTCCAGCTCCCTGCACTGACACACAGTGTGTCCCTGCTGCAGCCCACTGGGACCTCAGTCATCAGCACATGCAACTCTTACAGTACTCTCCAGTGATCTTTGTTTTGAAGGAAGAAGTGAACTGCAGATCCTCAACTTCCTACTCTGAACCACTGAGTCCACTAACATTGGTTCAACTTCATTTTGTCCAACTTGCACTCTCAACACCCCCAAACCATTAAAAAATCAAAACCCAAATGTAATAGTGAGACAAAGTGAGAAATTTCATCCCCTAATGTGACCAAAATACAGGAGATATTGTTTCCCCCCTGTGGTGTTCAGGGTACACCACCACCCAAGGAACTGCACTGTATGGCCAGTTAGCTGCAGAAGATGTGCCTTTTCACCCAGGTTATGCCAGCCCTGAAAGCTTCCCTCACTTTTTTAACAGTTCACAACATAGAGATGCAATGATCTGGGTAAGAAGCACCTGGATTCTACCTGTATTGAAACTGGATGACTGGGAAAATACAAATATCCAGTATTATCTTGTAGCAGACGGCACTAATAGTCCACATTAACATACGCATGCTTAAGACAAAAATGTATTTTGTAAATTGCTAGAAGACATTAATTAAAATTAATTTTCGCCTTGGAAACAAACTGGTCTGTCACTCCTAAGATACAAGTCAAGTGACAACTACTTAAATGAGGCATAAAAACTCTTTAGCAGCAGTAGCTGCCTGGCTCAGGTATACCACAGGCAGTACAGTCACACCATCACTCTGACCACCACTTTTAAAATAGTGATTCTTTGCCTGATTAACTTGTAGGTTTTGCTGAATAACTACACACCATATGGTATCTGCTCTGTGGGGAACATGCCACCTTTAAGCTGTCCATAACCCACAGCCAAGCTGTACTTTTGTATAGTGTAGCAGGGGAGTAAGCACAGAACTATGAACTTCAGCAGCAACTATGATCACAGCATCCGAAGGTACCTTGGCAAAGTGGCATCCTTTATCAATAAAAAAATTGCATCAGTTTAGTGACAAAATCCCTATGTAGGGAGTAGCAAGCAATGGAAACAATTCCAAAAGGGAACTAATACAATTCATTCTAATTAAATTATATAAATTAATAAAATACAGTACTAGAGATAAATATCAAGTACTATTTTTAAAATATTTAAGCAGTTCTTTTAGCACAGGGTCAATATACATAAGAAATACACATCAGTTTGTGAGGGGAGATGACAACTACCATTCTTTAATCCAAAAGGTCCATTTCAGGTTGCAAATTTGCCACTTAGCAAGTATATAAATTTATTATATATTAATGTATATATATAATATAGACATTAATAAACCAGAGCAGTGAATGAGACCAAGCTAAGATTACACCTCAGAAAACCCCTCCAAACTGGGCCTAGATAGGAGTTAACAGTTAAAGCAGGTCTTAGTGAAGACCTACTGCACAGGAATAACCAAGTTACAAAACTGATTTTGCTGCTGAAGCCTCCATCTCATCAACCTACTCTTACAGCAACCAAGAATCTGAGTTTTCTGTCAAGTTCTCTGCCTGCCAACAACTTACTCTTGGATTAATTTTTTCCATGTAAAATGTTATTTTTTCTTCAGCTTTGGCTCTCTGAAATGTTACAGCTTATGGGCACGTCATAGGTGATAAATTAAGCTGTCTAAGCAAGGATCTCCTCCCTGTCTACTCTGGAACACTACTCAGAAGCCTCTGAGGAGCCATCAAGACAAACTTCCTCCTTATTTTGCCATACTTCTTACACCATTTGCATTACAAGGAAAGTAAAATCCATGACCAGTACTTTGGCTCAGGGAGAGAGACATTTGAGACAGAACACATATTTCTCCCCTCAAAAGTGTCAAATGCCTCAAGCACCTCATTCTCACCACTACTGCTTAATGGAGATTACTGGCAACAGAAGCTGGGACAGGGAGTGGAGCACATTTACTTGCAGGAGGAAGCTGCTGCAAGAATGAAAACAAAACCCCACAGCAATGCATGGTGGAAGTGAACCAGGATCCAAGTAAGCTAGTAAGCTGTGAACTTTTAGCTCTACAGCTAATGCAGCTGCCTGGGACGTGACTCAGGGAATGTCACACCAAGGAGAGCTCTGAGCCAAGCTTCTCAACTCCTTAGCTATGCATTTTAACCAGAATGCTAGTAGGCAAAAAGCAGAAGCTCCTACCACTTCTAGCAGTGTTTTGACAACAGGTTCAAAACTAATAATATATCAGGCAAGATCAGCACAAGCTTACAAAGTAAAGGCATAAGCATCTCTTCACATGTAGGTACCAAAATGATTCCTAACATGCAATTCTGCTTGAGGCAAGAGTTACTGGTTATCACTTATGCATCTGACTAGGGCATTTCTGACTATGTCTTGTACCTCCACTTCCAATGGCCAGACAATTTCAGGCTAAACAAACCAGCTGCCTGGAATAGATGGTGCTACAGAGAAAAAAACATTCCACACTGCTGAATGGGACTTGCATGCTGGATTTTGTTCTAGTCCCAAAATAAGAAACCTGGATCCAGCCCTTCAGAGTCTACAGCTATTGACTTACCCTTTTGGTCATCCCAGGCCAGAGGATTATGCAGTCTCAACCAATGTACACTCTTGGCTTAGGGCAAAATGTCAGTGTTTATCATCTCCTCAAAATGATTATCTACTGATCAGCCTTAGTTTATTCTCTCCTGCATTTCAAAACAAAACAAAACAATGTACTAATCACCCACTGGCACTAAATAATAGCAAGAGACAGCAATGTCTGGGGACAAATGAAATTAAATAGAGGTCTGTGAATTATCAGTGTAGCTCTAGCAGTACAGTTCATTTTCACACACGACACGAATTCCCCACTGGAAGCTGTAGACAATGTAATGTCTGCTAACAGACATTAAATAGGGAGCAGTGATGTATTATAACTTATGCTGACCCTCTGCTGATGTGTATTACTATACAAATAACAGAAATGAAGTGCCTTTTTTGATAACACTAACTTAAAATAAGAATTTAAGAATGCACATTATTCTTTCTATAGATGATGAACTAATGGTTTCTTGCACTTTCTCTGTTAAACATCAGAGAATCCACACGAGAAGAGTCAAGCACCCACCCTCTCACTGGAAAAACAAACAGCACCTATCCCCTCTACCTGTCTATCTGTCTTCATGAAAACTGGACAAAACCTTACAGCTTCAAGATTCCCACTGGTAAGTCAAATGCACTAAGGAGATACACAAAGCACAAATCCCAGTGCCTCAGGTGAACACAAAGCAAGTAAGTTCAGCTTCTATCAACTAAAGTAACTTGGAGAGTCACAAGCTGGAACATGCACTTCACTTGTTTTACGTTAAAAACTTACTTTAAGGAGAAAACAAAGGAAATGAAAGAATAGCTTAGGTTTTAGTAATTAACCATTAAATGCCCACACAAATATTCCTGAGATTCAAAGCAGCCTTTTGCAGTGGAATTGAGTTCCCAGAAGTATCTGCATCAAACATTTCAAGAAAATTAAAAACAAACAACCTCCCACCCACATCAAAAATCCACCAACTAAACTATGTTGGATGAATGAAGTGGATTCAATCCAGTGCCTCAATACTAAGACATGATAGCAAATACACAGAATGTAAGCTCTAACTTGCCTGGCTTCATTTAGATTAACTAAAGCACTCTTGTTCACAGAGTTAATTATTTCTGCTTACGCATAAACAATAGACAGATAAGATTTATAAACCTGAAGTGCAGCAAATTCTTTGTGTTTTGTTTACGAGTTGGAAAAAACCATACCCATCAGTCCTTCTTAGACAGAAGAGCCCTGTGGATTACTGTTCTTGGAGAGAAAAAAACCCCAAAGACAGTCCAAAAACTGACCCGAGCTGGAGGCTAATGAAGCTCACCCTCTGCAGTGAGGTGTGAGGAGGAGAGAGGCTGCCCTCCAGTGTTCAGTTTCCACACACCAGTAAGTGCAAGGGATGGGTTTTCTGCTCCTGGGCTTCACAGATATACTCATGGAGTAGGAAACTCCTATGTGAAAGGCACATTAATGATAAAAGAGATTGAACTTAGCTTCTTCCCCCTCCTATTTATTGATTTAATTGGGCTGGTTTGGATTTAACATTAGGTACCACCCACACAATTCTACTGAGATCTAAATTTATGCATCTAAATAAATGAACTTATTTTCAGGAGACTGCTAAAAACATTGTTTTTTCTAAAGGAAGGGGAAATCATTAACAGACACAGTCAAGTAACTTCTGTAAACTCTGTCAGAGCTCTGTTGACCTATTTGCAATATAGCTAGTTAGTGGCTGCAGGTATGGCACATTTTGGTCACTACTGAGACCAAGGTACCATGTCATTTCTGTACATGATTATGAATGCATTATCTGCATGCACTGAGAACAGATTCAGACTGTCTAAACAACAAAAAAACCCTAGGCCACCAAATTTCTTTACACTCCGGAGAGAACAGGTTACTGCTAAACTATTAAATGGAAAACACATTTTTCTGCATCCCAAGAATTTTCATAATACTTGCCTTCTGTGCTTTTGGGCTGAAATACAGCAAACTACAATTTATCAGGAAACCAAAATTTACCCAAATAATGTTTTTCCTGCCTTCCTTCTCCCCATATTCTAAGTGGATGTGCTGGATCATAATTCCACTTCACGTAGCAAAGTGCATATCCACTCTACATTTTAAAACTTATAATCAAAGCTCATACATTATTCTGGTTTTGACTGGTGTTCACAGCTTATCATACAGGCTGATGTGTCACATTATTTTATTTCAAGTATTTCATGAATCACATGTCTAAGACACTAAAACTGCCAACAAACTGACTAGTTTTAAGGCACCATGATCAATTCTTTAGCAGACTTAAGCTGAAGGTAAAAAAATAAATATGTGCTATATTGGCACAAATACAGTTACGTATGGTTTAAGGGTATGTACATAAATCCAGGGGGACAAGGTAACAGAGCAGTATCAGGTGTTAAACCTCTATGTTCTTTAACAGAGATTCAATTCAGCACCAGTCAGCTCTAAGCCACAAGTTTACTATGATTTTAGACAAAGTTCTGTGATTTTACAGATACAGAACTATTAGCTATGCATATTCATGTACATAAACTCTTCTGTAAAATAAACTATTCCCACTCCAATAGCTCACAACTTAATATATTCAAACTGTCTTTCTTTTTTAAAGCCAGACTGACACGCCTCACAGAAAAATCCTTTAAAAATAAAGACCCATCAAACATTTTAATAAGAAAATTAGTATTCTGTTTTCTCACTTTGATCCTTTTATAAAACGTCTTCTGAAGCCACAGTTACAGAAGATTTTAAGAAGTTTCATGATGCAGCACAATGAAATGATTGGGAGAGACGTCAGAATAGGAATTTCCAAACCAAACTTGTTACTATAAACTCTGTCCTTTGATTTCCCATAGAATACAACAGTGAAGAGGGAGTGCAGTTTGTTCAGTAGCCTTCCAGTAGGTGAGAAGAAATATCCAATCCTGTTTTTTCAATGCCATACATGCATTCACTTTTAATCAGCAGTGCTCAGGAACTCAGAAAAGCAGCACACATCTTTTAGGATCACATTCTGAATCAGAAGCAGTCACTATAAGGAGAAGAAAAAAACCAGGCAGCCCTATGGCTCCTCAGACAGCAGGGCACAGTCCTGCTGGGTCACCCAGCTGCACCAGAGGCAGCCTGGGAGCAGGAATACACTGTATTAAAGCACTCTTCTTCTCTCCTGCACCTCCCTGCTGTTCTTCATCCTTTCCTCCATCATATAAAAGAAGAGCTGCCTTCCTCATGATACAGCACAGGACAAGATTCCTCCCTCTCATCCCAATACAGAAGAAACTGCAGCCAGAACTATGCAGAAAATGTGTTCCCCAACTACTGTTAAAAACAGGTTGGTAAAAAGCAGGCTCCCTCAGCAGGCAGAACAACACACCTATATGTAACTCTAATTCAACAGCTCTGAACAGAAGACACACAGAACTTTTCAGAAGGACTGACCATCCAACACATTTGTGTTCATCAGGTCATTCAGCAGGACAGAACTACAGCATATATTCATACCTACCAAAGCAAATTATGTGGAATTTTTGACTGATCAGCAGGCATCTCTGATCTAACTGAAAACTATTGTAACAGCATCCAAACATCAATACTGTCTTTTCCAATACAATCATACATGCAAGTCAATATTAAATCTTTTCAAAAAGCAGAGGATACTGAAAGAAACAGGAAAAAAGTTTTAAAGGGGGAAAAAATAATCAAAGGGCTAATTTGTTTTTCAAAATCTGCTGAAGTTAACAAAAGAAAAACCCTGTCTGACCAAAAAGGAAAACTTCAAAAGGGAAAACAGAAATTGTAGAAAAGTAACACCGAGGTGGCAAAGTATCAAGAGACCCATATTGTGCCCCCAAAAAGAGAAGGGTAGAAGCAATTTTCACAACACAGATACAAGCAGAAAACCTCATCTTTGGTCCACTACAAACATGCATGCTGATATCAAGTTTACCTACCAGTCTGGTACTGTGTGCCAATCAGTGAATATTCCACCTGTACACTGAGCACCACATTCAATGAGATGACCTGCAAGACTAGGAAAATGGCATTAAAGTAACTAAGTATAATGCAAAATCAATTTTTACAAATCCAGCTTTAAAATACAATGGAAATAGAGCTAGATTGAAAAAACATGCTATTTTCCTCCAGAAGTATCTAATACAATTATGAATTACACATTAAGCATAACAAGGGATCCTGAAAGATGAATACAGTGTTTAAAGGACAAATTCTTGCAAGAATTTTCCTACAAAAAAATGAATACCTCACACCTAAAACAAGTTTTCCTAGTCATTTCAAATCTTGATCTAAATTCAGTATCTTAGTAGTTTGCTCTGTAACTAAATAGACAAAGACCATTTTTAAATGAAGAGACAAAAAAAACCTCACCTCCACATATTACGTATTCACTACAATGTATTATAATTATGTATTACTATTTTCAAATTTTGATTGTGATAGTCCATAACTATTCAACAGAATTATGGGGAAAATGTTCATCTCTATCATCCCCAACTCAGTGGAGCCTGAATGAATTTCTCTCCACATTGTTCCTCAAGCAGAATTTCACAAACACTAACACTAGAGTTCGCTCAGGCTAAGTAAACACTCTTTAATGAGGACTTCAGATAAATTATGCACAACATTAAATTAGGTGACATAATTCTACTCCTTTCTGAATCACATTCCTAACCTTAGGACTACAACAAGGATTTGTAAATAGGAGCACTGACACTGAACTTCAACAAAATCATACCAGGATGCTGCCTTCTGACCAAACCTGCTTTTGTGCATCTTTCAGAGTAAGCCCTGCAACCACCCCAATTATCAACAGTGGCAGCCAAACAGGAAAACCCAACAGAAAAATCAGTGGCCTCTACTATAAGATTTCATCTCTCAACACAAAATAAACAGCAAGAGAAAGTTAAGCACTTAAATAAAATCATTCAACCCTTTCTATTTTCTTATTTTAAGCTGGTTCCAGAATGAAGTTTTCATAATTTCAATTCCAAGTGAGAGTAGTAAGTGAGCACTGAAAAAACACAAAACCTAACAAAAACATGCAAATAAATTAATACAATGATAATATGAAAAAATAGGATGTGCTGAAAAAATTGGTGTCCTGACATTATGAAATGAAATACAGATTTATTCAATTTCTTCTAATATCATTTACCTTCCTGCAGCTAGCAAGTCATAGTCATCCCTATTCCAGCCAAACTAGAAGAAAAAACAAATATTTTAAATGCACAGAAGTCTCATACAGTACAAAAAACTGCACACAGTATGTTCACTGCTTTGAATAACAATGGATTGGATATTTTAATTCTAAATAACAATAACTGGCAGGCACTGTACATGGATTTAAGTTCCTATACAGCAAATAAACTTCTGACACACTTCAGTTTTGCTCCTATTGATCCACCCCAACAAATTTAAACTCTGAAAGTCATATCCTCTTCAAAAAAACTGGAAGTGCAACATCCATATTACTTAAAAGTGCACAACCTAGAAGTTTAAAAGTATAGTACCTATCTTGTGTCATCTGAACAAACCACTACGTGTCTTCAACTTCTAAAAATTATCAGTTCCTTGGAGTTCAACCAGTCACCCTCAAAAACTGGAAGTATGCTTTCTGTTTAATTAGAAATTTTAGCTAGAATCTTTTCCCTGAGTTCTACCTGTAAGCAATACAGTAATTGTTTCTTACTTAGTACTTTGCAGAAATCTTCCTAAAACCTTTCCTAAATAAATTAGGTCTCTCTGAAGTAGGTAATACACACTGACAGTTTGAGAATGTAAACAACTAGGAATAAAATAAGTCATAAGGAAAATTATAAATGGAAAATTAATTAGGCAATGTTTGACATGCACAAAGTCAAAAGAGTATGATGTTTTAGAAAGTATGTTTTCAATTAGACACATACCCTCCTACTTTTTATTTACCCTCCTTCTATATTTCACCATGTGTGATCCTTCACACCAGTTCATGAAAACCTATTAAAAATACTTCAGCAAACTACATACCATGCTTGCATAATTTTTTGAATTTCAAAGAATTTCAGAAATGCTGCATTGAAACTTGACTACTTTAAACAAAACTGCTTACCCACTGCCCACAAAACACCAGTGTTTTAAACCACCTCACATGCTACCTCCCAACCAGAGTAAACTCTACTATTGACACTGCGTGGTAAAGAAAAATATACTTGCACACCAAACTTTGCAGAAAGGCAAGGGAAAAAAACCCAAAACAAATGGTAAGAGTGAAATACTGATGAAAGAGGCTAAGACTTCCTAAATTTCACCCATGCTTTCTAGCTCAATGGTATACAAGTTAACAAATATGCCTGCTATCAGTTTAGGAGAAGCAGAAGCTGACAACTTTTCATGCAAATAAGAAAAAAAATACAGATGCTCATTATTTTTAGTTTAGTAGTTTAGTATCTACATTTTCATAATGGACAAAAATTGTCTGATGACTGCTGAATATTCACTCACATATATTCATTAGCATTTGGAAATTAACTTGTACTTACAGAATGAATGAGTGGTCCCAATACAATCCCACTGTCGACACATCTGCCCGTCACAACAATATCAGCTCCAAGGTCTAGAGCTCTGCTTATTGGTCTTGCTCTAAAAATGACAAAACACAGCAGTAAGTACTTTCATCTTTTAAAGCATCATTTAAAAAACAGTTCCCTGACACACACAGGTTAAAAATCACTTAAAAATTGCATAGGTAATCAATAAAATCTACTTCAACAACCAACTTGTCGTTAGGTATGTACAGAAAGAGTATTTTAAAGAGCAGTCATCAGGGCACTATCAAATTCAGGTACCCAAATAACATAACTGGAACACTTCTGTCTATAGAAACTTTCTTGAATAAAATGCAGAGTGGAACATTTCTATCACCAATTACAGAAAAGAGTGTTTTTCAGAGATTCATTAACCATTTAATTTTTATATGAGTGTAAAAACATGAACATTCTTCAGAGACAAAGCCTGGTGACTTAGCCCTCCAATTTTAAACCTTTCAGGTCAATTACCTAAGTGATTTAAGAACTCACAATATTGTCCAACTTAACAGCACTGAGCAAGAACAGGATCACCAGGACCATCAACTGGAAGAGACATATGTGACCACTGTCTCATTTCTTGGTCCTTTCCCTTTACTAGACCTGATTCACATTGATTCTTCACATTGATTCTGAAGTGGATGGTGCCAATGAAAATGAAACATAACAAAGAGGTAGCCAGACCACCTGCATTCACAGACTTACGGAAACCCTAAGCATCATAAAGAAGGGAAGGGAGATCTTTCAAAACAAGTGACCATCCTGAAAAACTGGTTTCCAAAATTTCAAGAGTACAAAGCCAGACAGAGTTCAGCACAAAATAACAGAACCTCCTACAGCGCTGACAAATCCCAGTACTTGAATTCCTTCTTTGCACTTCTGTAGTGACAACACAGTAAACTACTCCATTCTGCAACAGAATACTCACAATATGAAAAAGCATTTTTGCAATTGTTGTAATTGAACTAACACTGTTTTGGCTTCAACAAAAACCTGATGATTCACGGATGGTGTAGTGTTAAGAAGTCATAACTTAAAAGGTTATAACTAAAACTTACTTACAAGTTACAAACAAATTTTTTTTCTGGTTGCCTGAATAATTCAAAGGTGAACCTCATCTACTAAGTGGTTCTAACTGCAAAGCAAAACAAATTTCTGTATTCAATGTGTTAAAATTAGTTGTTCATAATAATTACATCTTGCTAAAATAACTCACCCAAGATACACATTCATGCTGTGAATATTCTCTGGAAATTGTTTGCCAGTCTCTAAATCAGTGATACCAGCTCCTTTTAAGTTGTCTTTCTGTTAGAAAACAAGCAGAACACACAAGCTGTGAGTATTTTTAAGTTTCTACTGTAAGCCTCTCATTAGCACCAAACAACAGATCCACTTCACAGCAACTCTAAGCCAAGTATAATTATTAAAACTATTAACAATACCAATCAGTTCAATGGCTAAAAGCCTTAGATACACTTTTAACCACAACTTTTCCATCATGCAGAAAATTAAGGTAGTCTTTAAAGAATGTAATGTTCATTTATATATGACCAACAACAATGAACTGTGTATTTCCTAGATTTAAACAGTCTTTAATTTCTGTAGGACAAAATAAATCAAACCCTGCAAACAGAAATGTATGTGCCACATCTGCAATGGTGTCATGGCCAGAAAACATGATTAATCCTGCAGCTTCATAGGGTACTTAGAATAAGCTGTGTTTCCAGAAAAGTAGGGGCAAGGGGAGGGTGTGTTTTTGACCATGACTTAGGCATTAGCTTGGCAATGCAGTGGATTGAGGGGACAGTGAACGCATAGACACAACATCTATGTAAACTGTAAATACTAATTTACAGGTGGGATCTGTAGTGTGGGGGAAAAAACCAAACTTCCACTCTGAACTAATTTGGTACTCTAAATGATTGAAATCCTCCAAACCACAAGTAACATTTACCATGTTTCATGTATCAACAGTAGAAATTGTCTGTAGACCATAAAAGCTGCGTCTTTCTGTTCCTGTAGGTTATGTACTGGCAACAGCATAGAAAACAATGCATTTCAGATCAGACATGTCCATAACAAGCTCAAGTAACAACCACTGTTGTACCAGTAATGAAATTCTGGCCCACAGACAGTCATTTCAGCAGGGCAGAAGTTTCTTAAAAGGAAGTCCAAGCACCACACATAACTTGCAAATAAAGAATCTTACTTGACGATCTTCCACATTCAAGAGCATGCAAAGGGTAACAGATCCTATGCAGATAAATAATTTTCCAAGTTACAGGCAGAGATTTAACTAGAGTGAAAACCTCTCCTCTCTTAACTACTATTGTGTACATACTCTTTTCCCAGTAGCTTTTCAGGCTATGGCCAACATTTTTCTGCAGATTTTATAGATAAAGTGTAATTCTCTAAGTAAAAAAAAAACAAACATGTACTTAATCTTTCGATTTTTTTTTTTAATATTTAAACTTCAATCCTCTCACTTAACATTACCTTACTGGCTGTAAACTAATTACTTAAAACCAGAAAACCAACTACCTATAAACAAAGTACCATCAGGAAATGCCTGTAAACCACTAAAAAAGCTAGAAGGGATAAACATTTGAAGGTGTGGTAGCTACACTGTATTCAGAAGAATTAACAGGCATGATTAACTAGTTTAGACAGAAGCAGTAAATAACTGCATGTAACAGCTTCTCCTGAAGAGCAGGCAGACCTTATAGCAGATTCACATTTTGCTTCAAAAAGCTGAGCAGAAGATGCAGAACCTTATAAAATTCACCCCCAATATATACCAAACAGCAGATGTGCCAAGAATTATCTTTATGCACTAAAAAACACCCAAAAGATAATTAAGAACAATGCTTCTGATAATAGACTACAGCATGGAGACACACAAGCTTCCTATGGGACAGTAAATGCCACCTTTATGCTATACAGACATGAGCTACTAAGTCTTAAAACAAAGTGAAATACCTCACTCATCAGATCATCTCCAGCAACAACAGCTATTTTCAAATCAACATCTGCTTTCTTTGCCACCTCCTGAAGGGCAGCTGCACAAGCAAGTGGATTAATTCCACCTGCATTACTGATGACACGAACACCTAATAGAAAAAAAAAGGCAAGTAAAGTTCAGCAGCATCAATAATCAATCACCTGTACTTTAAAAAGCGTGCTGGAGCACAAGCAAGGTATCATCTTTGCAAGGTAACAGACATTCAATCAAGCAAAATACAAAAACCACATTAAAATAAGAACCACATTTAACCTGCAAAAGGATCAAAATAAGCCAGTGCAAAATTGTTTGGAGAAAAATAACTGCTATAGATACTTCTCATCTATCCTTTATGAATGGAAGGAGAAAGTGACCAGAAAGACACACATAATGAGGCAGACAGACACCATCAAACACCTCCAACAGAACAGCAACAGACACTCTGAAGCTTTACTAATGTAAACAAACCAAAAACAAAAACCACAGCGGAAAATCATATTGTAGAACTATGCAATCATATTGTAGAACTATGTGGGAATTTTGAAAAACTTATTTTACCTTGAAAACATCTAGCTCTCACGTTTTAAAAAAAGATCTGTAAAGCAATCTGCCATTCACAGATTGAAGCTAGAGAAAGAAATACATGGAAATATACATATGTATTTACAATTGTAACAAATACCTTAAATCAACCCAATTTCACCATCAGACCTGTACCCCACATCAATTACAATGTGATTTTTCATAGAATTCTAGAATATAATTAAATTTTAATTAGAAGGACCTTAGATATCACCTAGCTTCAAGTCCGCTGTTATGGGCAAGGTTATTCAGGGCTCCATCCATGTTGGCCTTGAACCCTTCCAGGGATGGGGCATTCACAACCCCTCCGAACAACCTGCTCCAGTGCCTCATCACGCTCACAGTAAAGTGAGGGTGATACAGTATCCAACGTAAATCTACCCCAGCTTATGGCCATTCCCCCTCCTTCTGTCACTACACAGCCTTGTCAAAAGTCCAACTCTCTTGCAAGCCCCCTTTAGGTACTGCAAGGTGCTGTAAGATCTTCCCAGAGCCTTCTCTTCTCGAGACTGAACAGCCCCGACTCTGTCAGCCTGCTTTCATGCTTTTTGAATTAACATACAAACTCGTACAAGGACTAACCTACCTTTCCTGTGAATATCATTTATATAGGGAGCCATGGCAGTGGAGACAAAATCCGGAGTGTAACCTAAAACCTGAAATAATAAAGAGCTGTAACAATTTATCACGGGTAGGTCAACCCAACCCCTCTCCTTGGTTAACACAGAAAACAGGGAGGAACCACTATCTCTCAATACCATCGTTTGGGTAATGCGATGGGAAACGACACGAACACTTTCACCAGATGAAACTGAACAGATGTAAATAAACACACGCGAATAGAAAGTATACTTAAGAAACCGTGTCCCCGTGACCAGGTATATCTTAAACAGCTTTCGGGCGTGATTTGCGCTGAAGGAGAGCTCGGGAGGTCGCAAAGTACCGGAGCGCCCCCGCCGAGCCCAGCACGCTGGGGCCGGACACCGGCTCTACTTACGGGAGAGCGGGCCTTGGCGGCCGTCAGCAGCGACATGGTGATCTCGGAGAGGTAATCGAAGACGAGGAAATCCAGCTTCCCTCCGTACAGCAGCTGCGGCACTGCCGGGGCAGGCAAGAAGGCACCATCAGCCCGGGGCACCCCGGTGCCCACCCCTACCCCCGGTGCCGGCCCCGCCCGGGCGTGCGGCGGCGGCCCCGGCCCGGCCGCTTGCGCAACTGGGCTCTCTATGGCGCCGGGGCCGCCGCCCGCCGGGCTCTCCCGGCCCCCGCCGCCCCGCCGGGTCTCCCGGCCGCCCCCCGAGCAGCCGCTGCCGCCCCACCGCCCACCTGCGACCGCCGTGTCCCCCCAGAAGCCCGAGGCGCAGCCGATGCGCACCGCGGCGCCCGCCGGGGGCTCGCAGCCCGCGCTGCGCCGGCGGCTCCAGCGGGACGGGCGGGCGGCGGCCCCCAGGAGCCGCGGGCCCCGCAGCGCCAGCAGCGCGGCGCAGCTCATCGCGGCGGCGGCGGCAGCGTGGGCACCGCCCCGGCTGAGGCTGCCTGACCCAGGCTGGGGAGGAGCTGGGGCCTGCGGAGGCGATTGGGAAAAGGGGCGGGAGAAAGTTTATAAACGCCGGGAGCGCCGGGGAAAGTATTGGGAGGCGTGCGGCCGCAGCGCTGTGTAGGTGGCTGGCAGCTGTAGGGCAGTGATGGGTCCGGCCCGAGTCGTGTCCGAACGGGGCCTCTCCGGCTGGGGCTGTGCCTGGCCCCATGCTGGACACGGGTCGGTGGCGGGGCTGTCGCATCCCCGAGGAGCTGCGGGCCTGGCGAGCGCAGCCGTGTCACTCGGAAGCTTCGTGGTGTCGGGGAGAGCCTCGGCAGTGGAAACCCCGTCATGAGGCTCGGCATAACTCCAGAAGTGTGTCAGATATCTGGTTATGGAGTCCTTATAAAACCTTTTCCTCCTCGCCTAGATACAAAATGCGTTTATTAAAGAATAAGGTTTTCTGTGTGGGAGTGCTCATCTCCGTTCTGACAATAAAGCGTTTTTCAGGTCCTGAACTGAATTTCTAGTCTGTGGACGTGAGGAAAGTGTCACCAAGCCCGGAAATTCCCTCGTATATAAGTAGGAACGATTTCCTGGTGTCTGAGCTGGAGGTCTGTCTCTGGATAGCTGCACAGAGGGCCAATCCTCCGTGTCTGGCATCAAACGAGGCTGTGTCAGAACCAGAGTCTTACCTGCTGCTCTGGCACAGCGGCAGCTTGGCCTTCCTTAACAAGTGCACTTCTATTCCAAGTGGGTTTGAATTATATCTTGCAAATGATACAGTAATAAAATTGGGAGACTTTGCAAGAGTGATGGAAAATAAAACGTTTGGTGTAACACTGACAATGCTACGTGGTACGTGGTGACGATGAGAGGGGGTTTTACTGATGTAAATAATAGCCATGTTGAAAATAAATAAGTACTTCTGGAAATTGTTGATAAGACTTCCAGTTAGACTGTTTTCAAATTGTGATTAGAAATAATGCAGTTGAGAGAAGATAGGAAATAATCATGCTGTGATCTCAGAATTTGGTTCCTTATTTAGCGAGGTACAATGTTTTCCAAAGAAGGGCTATAAAACACCATTTTATGTTCTCAATGCCTGAGTGATGAAGAATTCCTGTCCTAATCTATTAAAGAGGCAGAACCAAGGAGGTCATAAAGAAAGAAAATTTGGTTTCCTATACTGTTTTTTATTATTACACTATGAAAGTATTTCATTATTATGTTGAAAATTTGCAGGTTTTGAGTCCCTGAAAACTAGTAAACATGCAAATAATCACAGTAGGGGAGGAAATCCACCAGGTAATTCATGCATATTGGACTCCAGAGAGCTTTGTCCTAAATATATATTTACTGTAGCTCCTTGAAGTCAACTTTGGAGCAAGAATCAGAAAGAGCACTGTCTGGTACAAAATACATGGCTACCCATAGAAACATAAACACAGATGCTTTCTGTAAATAAACTTTAAAGTGTCTTCTACGTGTGTTTTGATACAGAATGCATTGCAGTCACATGCCAACATATTGCAGTGTGGCAGGAGACGTGGCTAATCTTCTGCTGTCAGAACCCAGGAAATTCTTCTGGCTTCCCTGCAGGACTCGAGACCCTGCCAAAGGGCTCAGAGACCTTGGCACAGAGCCCAAGACCCCTGTGCCTATCATCTTGACCCATGGCAAAAACAATTACCAACCTTTATATGAAGAATTACAAGTCAAGAGAGTTTAAGTAGAATGATAGTGAATTTATCACGGGGTGAAAATGTAGAATTTTGGGGTTTTTAGAATGGGGGTTCAGGAGACAAGATGGAGGAATCTGGGCGTGTCCAGCCTTTCTTCTTCTTGGCCTCCATCTTCTGCTGTGATGCTGGCACTTTTGGATTGGTTTAGAGTAGAGACAGCCTGTCTAACATAGGTGATAAGTATTGGGAAGTTATGGTAAATATTGCACACGTAGTTTTTAGTATAAAAAGATAACACTGCCCCAAGGGCGACGAGTGTGCCTGTCTGACCTGCTGAGTGGACCTCGGCAGCCAGAGAAAGAATTTTATAGATAAGAAACAATAAACAACCTTGAGAACAAAAACAGAAGAGTTCTGACTCCTTCTTCAACCACCGGGCTGGGAAAAGAGACTTTCTAATGCATCTCAGGGTCACTCTGACCCGCAGAAGTCCCAAGACTCAGCAAGTCATGCAACCCTCTCAAATCCTGGGGTGAAATTCAAGTATGGTTCGCCTTGGCTGGCACACTATTACCAATGTGCTGCAGTCCCGCCTTCTGTGCTTGACAAACACATCCAGAATAAATGCCAATCCCTGATGAAGAGAATCGCTGATAACCCATGGATGTAAGTCAAAGTTCCGCTGGAATGGGTTGGGGCACGTTTTCATGCTGCAAAGCTGAGCTCGTGGGTGTGAGCAGAGCTGGCTGCTGAGGCCAAGGGCCCGGAGGCCGGTAGGTGGCTGTGTCTCACTGCTGTCTGCACCCTCCTCGCCTAAAAAACAATCCCTGGCCCCAAAACAGCCACCTGCTCCCTGCAGCATCCTCTGTGCCTTTCTGTCTCTCCAGATGAACCGGGCATTTTATCTACGTTAAGAAATAAATATTCACACGCTCGCCTTGGAATCTATTATTTAGCTTTATTCTTTTATCTTCTCCCAGGTACTTTCCTAGCATGGGTTTTGACAGCCAGTGCTCATGGTTCGGGGGAAGGACTGGATCTTGCTTTGTCAGAAACCATTTCAAGGTCCTTAGGGAACCTGAAATACATATTTAGCAAATTTGTATATGGATGTTGACAGCTGTGTGAGATAATTAATATCCAACATAAATTTAATATCAAGACACACCCATTAGTTAATCTCCCAAAAATGCAAGGAAAGGATTTAGGATCGTTTCCATTATTTGCAATGGTGCAGTGAAGTGATAAAGAGATCAAAGCCTGTATTCTGTTGGTTCCCCCAGTATGGAGGGGTTTGACAGCTGGCTTGCAAGCAAAGCTGAGTTAATAGAAGAAATAACAATTGATGATTTTTGAATATATCTATAGTAAAGAAGAAGACAAGGCTGTTAGCATAGAAACAGATTAGAAAAAATACATGAAAATTTTTGTAAACTAAATTACAGGTATAAGTACACGTGTATATGTGCCTTATTAAATTTCTGTAAAACTTTTGCCAATTATATTAATGCTAATGGCTTTGCACCAGTAAATATAATAAGTTACTATAATATAATTAATGACTTAAAATCACACTTTGTTAAAAGTGTATAAGCTAGAAAACATGCAGAATAAAAACTTTTTTCTTCTTAAACCCTAATCACGTGTGTGTATGTCACATCCAACCTAACAATAACACCCCAGTGAATGTGTTTCTTACTCAATTTGTACTTGTCCATAAATAGGTAAACTGTTTAATAAGCTTACTGACATTCCAGTAAAGTCATCAATTTTTCTAAGAGAGTAATTTATTCACTACCTCTATCGCCTCCATTTCAGAAATTATTTTCTTAAAATATACTGAATTTTCATTATCGTCATCATGCCATCCTGAGCAGTAATGATTAGCTCAGAGCCCATTATTTTATACATGAGGTTAGGATTGTTTGAATGAAAACACAGGCAAATTATATAGTGATTCTTTTCCAGGTGGGCTTGGGAAGCAATGCTCTGTGATGGTCAAGTCTCAATTTTGAGATTTTTTTTGAGATGATTTGAGATTTTAGGGAGAGTTTATTCCTCTTTGAGGACACCAGATGGCACTGTGTGGTTGTTAGTGAAGCCCAAAAGAAACCACAATGAGTAACAAGCCTCCGTGGAACTCATAGGCAGGAGGTGCTAGTAAAGGCTTGACTGTATTTGTGACCTGTGTAGAGGATTTGGGTCAACAATAAAAGCTGTCACACCTCACTCACGTGATAGGAACCCATTGCTTAATGTAAAATTTTTAAGAATAAGTCAGAATTCATTCTCATACTTTGTGAGAAGAAAGCAAGAAAAAGAAAAATCTTCTGGCTTTATTTTTTATGCCAGAGAAAGCAAAAGACTTCAGACTAAAACAAGAATAGTAAAGAAGACTTTTTTTTTCTGCTCATGTTTAACATGTAGATAAATCTGACCTTCTCTTTCCTTCAGTGACCCTAAATACTTATATTTACATTTAATCAGCTAGTGCTATTAATGTTTCAAACATAAGCCTGTGCTTCTCTTCCTGTGAACAGATTCATGCTCCAGCATGGAGCACAGATAATGTGTAAGAGAACTGTGGAATTCATTCTTCTACTTCCATTATCCTGAATTAATGGCATTCAAGCCCAATCCTGGAAGACAGGGAGGACAACACAGAGTGTATTTTTCCAAAACAAATACATTTTCCATTATATTTCTAGGATTTCTCTGACAGTCAGGCTTTCTCTGATTGCTTAAAAAAGTACAAGCAAAATATTTCCCAGTCCAGAGGTTTATTGTGAAATACATTACATTTTTGCTGTATTTTCTTTAATGTTACTCTCAATAAATTCCTGTCCAAACTAATAATATCAGCCTATATGTTTGATTATTGAAGTAGACTCTGTTTAGTTTATTGAGGCTCTGTCCTCTCAACTAATTACAAAATACTCAGCAAATATTTGAATTTACTACTTATCTCATTCCCACAAATTAGTGCATCTCTCTGTTTAACAAATAAGTTCACTGTTCTTGCCCTCAAGGTAAAGTATACACTGCAATCTCTCTTCTGCAGACAGTCTGAATACCAAACTTTTCTAAGTGAATCAACAGCTGAAAATGGTTTCTGTAGATCAGTAAAGGCAGAGAATTTGCTATGTTGCATCAAATACCCCTAAATAAGCTCAAAAATGATGTTTCACTGAACATGGTTTAGGGTTTTGTAGGAGATTTTTAGAATTTCAAGGTATAACGTCATGTACTACAGGACTCAGAAAAACCTCAGTTATGACAAAACAACAGAATGAGTTATCTTCGAATCATCCTGGCTCCATTCCTTTGTATCACATTCATTTTTTCAGATATAAGATCACTCTTAATACCTTAAGATTTGAAAGAAGTTTAAATAAAATCTTTAATGCATCAAATTAGGCAAGCAGAACTAACTAAACACAATAGAATTTTTCAAAAATAAGATATTAGCTCATTCAAACCATAAAGTATCTGACTTATGCATATGAGGTGTCTTCAGAAGTATTATGATGATTAAGTGTCTTGATTTTTGGCACTTTAATTGTAACTTATTTATTTAAATTTGTTTGTAGTGATAGTTTAAGTGAAAATAAGAACTATGTATTAAAGCAATAACTAACCCTTGGTTATTCTTTGCAGAAAACAAAGCGCCTTCTATGTTATTAAAAGTGATGACATGAACAGTCATGAATCAATGTAATTTCTATGTTTTGATTTAAGAAAATACATCAGCCTGTAAATATTAAAGAATGCACTCTAAAGTGCATATTCCCAGTGTGGAGGCAGCAAAATATCCCATAATTTCTTTCCAAAATGAAAGGTTCTGCCTGACATGAAGTACATACATTTCTTACTGTTCTTCACTTCATTTTCAAAGAAACAACTATTTCCAGCCAGTATTTGAGCTGAGGCACAGCAAGTACCTGTACTGGTGTCAGAAGTGTAAAAAAATTGAAGGCTCTCCCTTGCACAGCAACTGATTTTTGTTGACCCATTTCACTTCAGGAAGGGTGAGGAAGAAATGTGCTGCACAGAGTGGACTATGCAATTGGAAAAAAATGTTATTTACCTTTCGCCCACATTTTGAAAATTGAAAGAGAAAGATAAGTTACAAAGCTTTTTTTTCATTTTCACTTTAGTGCACTTGGCTTTCTCACCCACCGTTGGTATAGCTTTGCTACTAGGCAGCTTTTTAGTTGTCTCTAGTTCTCATCCTAATTATCACACTTATTGATTGACCTAGAAAAGGGGATTTTGCCCACTAATCTGTTTAGTAATACAAGCAGGGTGATACATATTGCTGATAAACAGCAAAGTGTTGTAGGGATTTTTTTTTTCATAATTTACTCTTTGGTATTTTTCAATATTTATTTATTTTTAAATAGAAAAAATATCTTCTGGAGCATCTAAAAAAAATGCAAGTTCATGTCAAATCCACTGAACACTTTCAGTTAAACAGTAATAAAAGCCCATTGGAAATCTTAAAACTCATCACTAAACTTTTCTAAAATGTTGTAGACTGATTTTTCAGGTTAGATTCTTAAGGCAAGTAAGTATAAGCTTGAAAAACAGATGTTTTTCCAAGGCAGCCATAAGGATATTCTGATATTCAGGAACTAATTTACAGACACAAACGTGTTTCATCTGGTTTGTTTTTCTGAGGAAAGGTTCTTTATGAATGATGGGCAGGTGTTGGTTAGTGTCCCAGGGGCTGACAAAAAATACTAATCAATATTGAGTTGAAGAAAGCTCTTTCAAACAAATAATGATCTTTGCTCTCTCCGCAAAAATAAATTGCAGGAAAAGAGTACACTGAGTTTGAGACCTCTTCCTTCCACCTGTGCTACCAGGAATTGTTCCTCATCTGTTGCCAAACCAGCAAACAGACTTACTGGGAAGAAAACACTGGCCAGAAAATCAACATGGCTAAATTAGGCTGGACATCTGAGGGTACAGTTAGGTCTCTAGCACACTGGTTTGGTAAGTGGGTCAGCTGTTTTGCAACCAGGACCCACCAAGACAAAATGGTATGTAGGAGAGGAAAAATACCACATAGTCATTCCACTAAGAATATGTATTGCTTTCAACTTAATTAAAAGTGGGACTAAGATCATTCTAAGTAATGAAAGGTGTAATAACAGAAGAAAAGAAAAAAGAAGCAAATATATGAAATGATTAATTATTCATGACCATGTAATCAGTAAAGCAAACAAAAATTTCCTGAGGTTTAAATATTTACATCTTCTGCTGAGAAATACCACAGTTGTAACCACAAATACAGCTAAGCAACACTTACAATTGCAGTGTGCAAATATTTGGTAATCATTAAGGCGATGTTGAAAATTGACTCCTTCGTGACTGTCAATATATACAGTGATAATTTTGTGTAACATAAGCATCTGACTGAAAATTCAGGTTTCCTATTCCTGACCCATTTGTAGGGATAATGATCCTTTTGTTTTTCCCACCATTAGACATTTACCTTGAATATTGAAACTCTATTTATATAATGTTATTATGTCATTATAGCCATTCTCATGCTTTAATTATAAAATCTTGGGGTTTTTAACTCAAGATGAAGTAGGCTTTTACTGCCAGAGTTCACTGTTGTCATCTTCTCTGAAATTCTTGCCCAGGAGCACAAGACAATTTTTTTTTCATTTTCTGCTACCAAGTAGTCTTCTGATAGAGTTTCAAGCCTATATGTACTATTTCTAGTGACAAAAGGGAGAGATGTGTTCTTTATTCTGTCAGAGGATGAGGGATACCTGCTGAATTGTGCTACGTGGTTCACCTATTGCCTCACGAACAGTACGTGCCCATCAGTACTCTGCAGTGTACATCTGTGTTCAAGCTGTTACTTAACAAAGTTCATACCATCAACCTACTCATGCTCTCTTGTCATATCTAAGGGAATCCTGCTGGTGCACAGCCTCTGGAATGGTATCTCTATGACCCTGTGGACCCTTGTGTCATGAGCTGCAAAGATGAAGCAAAGCAAGCTCGGTGTATGAGCAGCAGTGACAAGGAGGTTCAGTGGTTGTTTCCTCAGTCCATGTTAGAGCACCAGTGAAGCAACAGTAAAAAACAAAACAGCAGATTGACTTCTACCCAGTCCTATTTACTTTATTTTCACACTTTAGGAAACAGACGTAACTCTGTAAACATGTCCTATTTGTATCAGTAAGGTCAACAAGAGCACATTCTGCACATAGCTCTTGAAGGTAATTAATACCAGATTTGGAAAGACAAAGTTTTAGCATTGGTCATCCTTTGGAAAAGACTTTTGGCAGCCTGGCAACTAACTCACTGGTCATCAGTACAGTTACTGGAAAGCTGACTCTACCAGACACAATGCTTCAGCCTCACTTAAGTGTCATATCAGATTGATTTTTAACATCCTAAATGCTCACATTTCCTTCTGGCAATATGTGAGTGGATCTCTGAACATGATAGGAGTCTTCTGTTTGATCTGATTTGACCAGATTAAAAGAGGATATACAGGTCAGGAACTCTCCATGTTTAGGGCATAGTCATATCTAATTTTCTAATAATCTGTTTCCTATAGAATACTTTTTTTCCATTTTTAAAATCCCTATTAAGCCAAGTTGAAACATGGATCCTGCTGTACAGAGACGAAGTCATTTGCCTGAAATCACAAAGGTGACCCCAGTAACAACAGATCTATGATCTGATCTATCAGTGAGCCCCATTCTCACCATTCTTCTCATCATTTGGTCAAACTTGTAACAGAGTCAAAAGCCTCATTCAACACTGCCATATCACACATTGTGCTGTACAGGCACAGAATCAGACTTTCTCTGCAGAAGCCATAGTTCAGATACCAGGTCTAGGTCATGAGTGGAAAGGTGTTAATGCTCCCAATACAGAGAGCATGCAAAACGACATACTGAAGTAATTTGCTGGAACAAAGCCCATGGCAGAAGACAGGGCTTGTCAGCATTCTTGCAGCAATATTGATTGAATAAGGCAGATTCCAACAACATTGGTTCCCCAGCAAGGAAGCTTTGACCAAAGTCTTTGGAATGGATGCACTGTGTTAAAGGACAGGGAACATTCATTGCCTGTGAGAAATACCACAGACTTCTTTTCCAGATATGCCACTGCCCAATGACTTTACACCTTTCTCTGCCTCAGTTTTGTTATTCACAGAATAGGGAAAATGGTGTTGTCTCTTTGTAAAACATGCAGAGATCTGTGGCAGGAAAGGCCTACATAATCCTAAAATATAATTTGTTGTTAGGCAATTAATAGTTGGTGCAGATAATTCAAATTGCTACTGTGGCTTTTCCCTGTGCTAATAGAGTGAAACTTCTGCCAGCCCCCGTTGCGAAGCGATGTGTGAGTTTGATGATGCTTGTGACGGGATGTAGAGTCTCCATGCCTTGTCTCACCTTCCTGCCTCCCCTGAGACCTGGCTGGAGCAGAGATCAGGCGACTAAGTGCAAAGCGGGTTCTGAAAATGGGAGGAGTGTCTGTGCAAATTCTGGGAATCCACCTCAGATCTCTACCCCACCTCTTCCACCACCTCCCAGTGCCCGCCCCCAGCTTCAGCCTGCTGCCTTAAACTGCTGCCACCCTGCGCTGGGTTGAACATTCTCGGCTGCTGACTGCACAAGTGCGCCTGGTGGGACAGACATGATGGGGCTGAGCTTGTGCAGCTGGGCTCCCCTGGGGTCTCTCCTCTCCCTGCTCGTTTCCACCAGCATGGCGGTAAGTGGAGAGACAGCCTTTAGGAAACTGCGTGCTAGCGCAGAAAGTGCTCTAGGAGAAAATCCACTAAAAACAGCCCTCTTTCTTCTCTTCAGTACATTGCTACCAGAGAAAACTGCTGCATATTGGATGACAGATTTGTAAGTACCTGAACAATTTTCTTTTATCTTAAGAATGTAGCTAAAGCTTTTCTATGCTGATTATTAACCAGCATTATTACTTGAACCTCATCATTGTTTTCAGTACTTATTAAGTGTGCTTTGCTTAAACCTGTCATTTACTGATAGCAGTATATGCTTGGTAAAAGTGTTTGGGAGGCTGCACTGTGGATGAAAGCACATATCCAGCAGATGCTACAATAATGACATGCACTTTTTTCTTGCTGAGTGCATGTAGTGTGAAGGTAAACTGCCTCTGAAAATTCAAATACAAAGTCTGCTGCGAATGCCTGCCCTTTTTTATCCTTTATCATTTGTGTCAGCAGTGACTGAAAATTCCTCTGCCCAAACATTTTCCTTTGCTTGCTTTGCCCCTGAAACATTGCCAACTGTGTCTCTTTACTCCTTAGGGTAGCTTCTGCCCAACAACTTGTGGCATTGCAGATTTCTTTGCTAAGTACCAGTCCACTGTGGATAATGACCTGCTGGAAATGGAGAGACTTTTGCAGCGGATTTCTAATGCCACAGGAACAGCAGACCGTCTGATCCAACACATCCAAGGCCTCTATCCTTCAGAAAAGCAGACATTACCAAGTGAGCATATAAAAATAAGTACACAACTGAAAAATATTATTTATATGGTTTTCTTTTTGTTTTAATTTGCCTAACTACAATCATTTTTTACCTTTTCTGTTTTACAGATTCAATTGATGATTTCACTCAAAAGTCCAGGAAAATAATGGAAGAAATTATCAGATATGAAAACACTATATTGTCTCATGAAACGACTATACAGTAGGTATCTTCCACTTCTTCTGTCAGTGACAATACAAATTGTTTTCTTTCCGTTCTTTTGTCAAGTGCTAAAAAGCCTCTCTCAGAAAGGTTTTTCGTGCTCTTGTGGACAGTTCTGCTCACACTGCCATTAGTAGCTGCCAAGCAAGACACAGAAGGATCATGAGGATCTGATACTGAATTCTCTGCTCACCTGGATAAACTGTTAATTGTGCAAGAAGTGCAAGATAAGAATGCCATGAAGCCTGGCAATATTTTTATTTATGTTTCTCCTGCTATGCCAGCTATCCCTAAATTTTTTTCGTGACCTTTGGAGGTCATGAGTTTTTGCTGTAAAGCAGAGCATGTGGAATTTTTGTGCAATCATTTACTCTGGCCAATTTTGCTGCATACATCCATGAAATTTAGCTCAATTACTTAGTTCTAAATCACAAGTAACTATAAACTTAGTGATAGTCTTTTATAAGTTGACATTGGAAATAGAATTGAAAACATCATTAATGTTACTGAATCTTAAGGATATGTTTTTGACAAATCTCCGCTTCTATGACATTATGTCAAAGATTTTTTAGGCATTCTGTCACTTACAGGAGTTTATTTAGAGCACTTATGTTTTACAGATACATCCATAATTGAAGAGGAGTTTATCCTTTACATTAAGAGGGCAAAGTAAAACTTTCCATAGAGTTATATTAATACATTCATTACTGGTTAGAGTTTTGATGGTTAGAGTCAAGTTTTGCATATGGTTAAGTTTTGCATGAGGTTAAACCTGTGCTTTCCCATTTTGCCAGTCCTTAACTCTGAATACCAGTGCTGAGAGAGGCACTGTTTAGAGGGGTGCATGTAGCAGCACGTTAGATCCACGAGGCTGTGTCCAGGGCAATGAATGAGTATTACACATTCCCAAACAGCAGATACAACAACCCATTTCTGTGTCTCTCTGTCCAGACAGTTGACAGACACCCATATAATGAATGGCAACAGGATCACAGAGCTGAAACAGAAGATTGCCCAGCTTGAGTCACTCTGTCAGGAGCCATGCAAGGACCGGGCTGAAATTCACGAAACAACTGGAAGAGGTGTGCAGAAAGTTTCCTGTATGGTGGAGGGTTAATTCAGCTACGAGTGCTGCAGCTTGGCATCGCAGCAATGATGTACTTGGAATCTTATGGGTCATAGATTTCTGCAAACATACATAAAATTGCAAATTGTAAAACCGATCAGTACAAGTTAGATGCTCTGCAGGCAAGGATTCAAATGGAACTTAGTTCTTGCTTGGCATTTTTGGCCAAAATACATTTTTGGCCAATATCCAAATTCAATCGTGTTTGGATATTTAGCACATATCCCAAAAGATGTGCTAAACTTGAGGGACATTACTAGAGTTTCCATGGACCTGGGACTAAGAGAAGATAACTCATCAGATTCCTGCTAAGCCATGTGGAAAAAGATTTAATTATTCCATTAAGTCCAGAAGTATCTTTCTTTGTTGCTGTAGAAATCAATGCAATGACTATGTTTTTCACTGCTTAAACTCTACATGAGGCTAAATTCATCTTCACCTTACACAAGTCCTGTGACCCTCTGTAGGGTTTTTGATGGCAATGACATTGAAGTATGTGGACTAAATAGCTAACTTTGCAACAATGATATCTAGGTAAATTGCATTTCTTGCACTAAGAAAGTTACAATATAAAATACATGTAAGGATAGAATTGTAGCTAGATTGAAAATGATCTTTGGAATATCTTTACTTCAGATTGTCAAGACATTGCAAATAAGGGTGCCAGGAAAAGTGGACTGTACTTTATCAAGCCTCAAAGAGCCAAGCAATCATTCCTAGTCTACTGTGAGATTGACTCATATGGCAATGGCTGGACAGTACTGCAAAGGGTATGTCACTTATATATTATTGCTATAAACAAACTTTTTGCATGAGCACCGTTTTTATTTACCTACATATGATAAATATCTTTTTTACTGGGGTTTTTATTTTTGGTTTTGGTGTTCATGGTTTTTCCCCCCAGAGACTGGATGGGAGCGAAGACTTCAGTAAAAATTGGGTTCAGTACAAGGAAGGATTTGGACATCTATCTCCAGATGACAGCACTGAGTTCTGGCTGGGCAATGAAAAAATGCATTTAATAACTACACAGTCCACTCTGCCATACACCTTACGAATAGAGCTGGAGGACTGGAGTGGCAAAAAAAGGTATTTGCTTATGATGCTTCTGAAAACAACAGCTTAAAACCTCCTGCTCCCACTGCTGCATCAGTTTGTACTGACAAAAGGTTGCTCCTAAAAAATTATGAACCCTTAGACCAGATAACGTGTGCATGGAACTGCTTTGGCTCCTGAACTTACAGCTGTGACAGCAGTCACTGGGTGTTGCTTTTTTACCAGGCACAGGTGCCTGTCAGAAGGCCACGTGCTGTCAGCACTCATTTATTAGGCGGAAGGAATCTGTTTCTTCTCTTCAAGTTTCTTTGTCTTATCTTATGGACTACATGATTATTACATTATTACAGGTCTGGTCTACACTGTTCTGTTCTGTTCTATTATTTTATTTTTTATTTCTATTTTTGTTATGAACCTGGGAGTTTATATATGTTTATATATATATATATATGTGTGTGTGTGTGTGTCTGTGTTTCTGTGTGTCTGTGTGTCTGTGTGTGTGTTGATAATGTAGGTATTTCATACATCACTCAAGACTGGTAGTCAGAAAATATCTCTGGTACTGGAGCACAGAAGTTTATTGGATGTGCGTCACTGAACTGAGGCCCACAGTCACATAAAAACAATTAGCTCTAAAACGCTAGGATGCAATAAATGCCTTTTCTGTAGTTTGAGTGCTGATGCATTTTTCACTTGTGTATGTGCTGGGAATGCAGCATGCCCATGTTCAGCCCTGCCCTCTGTTCCCAGCACTGCTGACTACGCTGTGTTCAGAGTGGGGAGTGAAGAGGACAAGTACCGACTGACTTACGCCTACTTCATCGGGGGTGACGCCGGGGATGCCTTCGATGGATTCAATTTTGGGGATGACCCAAGTGATAAATCCTACACCTACCACAATGGCATGCGGTTCAGTACCTACGACAATGACAACGATAACTATGAAGGCAACTGTGCTGAGCAGGACGGATCTGGGTGGTGGATGAACAGATGTCATGCTGGCCACCTCAATGGCAAATATTATGTAGGTAAGGTGTCTTCTGAGCGCTTATATCCAGGACATCACGTTTCAGTGACAAAGGAAAATGAGTCACGTTTGTGGAGTACACTTTGCCTTCTGGATTTTCCAAAGCTGGCATAGTCCATTCTTTACTATAATTGTTAACACCAGTAGTAGGACTTTATGACTGCTCTCCATTCCAAAGTGGGGGAATCAATCCTGAGAGAAACAAAATAGGGGGAGAAAGAGAGTGAACAGGGTCTCTTAGGACACCTAGGGATGCCATGGAGGTGTCAGGGCCAGAAAAATGTATGGGCACAGTAACCATTTTAGAAAACTACCAACTGTTTTGCTCCAACTGGTGTTTCCTAGGTGGTGTGTACACATCAGAAGATGCTGGTCCATCTGGATTTGACAATGGCATTATCTGGGCAACCTGGCGTGACCGGTGGTACTCCATGAAGAAATCCGCAATGAAAATCATCCCGTTCAACAGACTGTCAGTGGATGGACAGCAGCACAACTTAGGCAATGTCAAACAGGTTCGACCACAGGGCCAAGGGGATATTTAAAATGAACACAGAACATTTCAATAATAATTGAAACATTTCAGTAATAATTTCAAACAGTGAGCTGAAATTAAGCCCACTGCATCTTAGAGAAGTTGGCTTTGTTTATCATTTTGTCACAGTAGTAGTAGTCACATTAGTGCTTTAATTTTAGTGCACCTTCTACGTTACTGTTTCTTTTAATGGATAGATAAATGGATAGTCTCATGATCAAGAATAATCCCTTGCCTTTGTGTATTTTAAATGCTGCATGTTTAATTCCCAACTAATATAACTATGTATGGACACTATCAACATAACATCATAGCCTTAGGTACCTCTTTCATTAGAAGAACATTAAAATACTCTCTTTTTTTCTGTTTTAGGTTGGAGATGCATAAAGAACGATTTGAAAAAGACCAGTCTGAACAGGAAAAGAAAATCTTTTCTGTCTTAGACACTGAACTTAACAAACATTACACAGTTCAGTTTTGACTATAAAGCAACATTGACTGTAAGATACCCAAACCTCTTCCCTGAGCAGTGCTTACCTCTGTCGATGGTCGGGTTTTTTTCTGTACACATTCTCAATAAATTTTTGATTACTACAAAAAAGGCCCGAGTTTGTTATCTGTGGTCTACAGCTGGGCAAGCAAGGCAATGAAAACTTTTGATAGGTGGATCAAACCTACTTGATTCAGTCATTCCTGAATTTCACACCAGCAGTTCCTGCTCTTTGTTTAGAGACATGTGCTCAACCTATTTCTCCATGAATGTGACAAGTATCCATAAGTTTTCAAGTTTTCTAATAAAGTTGTTTGGTGACATAGATCAGAGCACATGGCAAGTTGAAAGTAGCCTATTTTCCTGCTGAAGACTATTTAGCTTAGCTTACCACAAAGTAATGAATAAATTTTCTGTTGGGACATGCTAGGTAGTATCAATGACCAAGAAAAGGTATTTTACTCCAGATCATACATATTAACAAGTTTGTCAAATTTTACTCGGAATAGGTTTTATTTGCTATATGACACATAGTAGTATGCAAATATTTAAAAATTACTTTCACATAAGCAAATCCACAGCACAGGTCACGACCAGCAAAGAGTTTGCAGTGCTGTCTGAATGTACCTCCTCAAAATCTGCTAAGTGCATTTAAGGGGCGTTTTAGCAAACCAAATTAGGTTTGTGGGTAAATTGCTCAACAAAAGGTACACCCAGAGCTAGAAACTATAGCTATCTAAAGCTGATGCATGAAGAAGTAAAATAGGAAGTGTATCCTGGTCCTTAGCTTTATTTTTATTTTTAGAAGTTTGCCTGGTATCTCTAAATAGCACATTCAAGTGCTTTATTTTAGAGACAGGAGGACATTGCAGTGATAAAAGAGACCTTACTGTCAGTTCATGCTGCCTCAGCAGTTTTCCAGTTCTGATGCCCAGATGCCTCATGAGGCTGAGCATCTTCCCTGGATCTGAGTCTCCACATCACAATAAACTGCCAACTCTCTCTCACTTTTATTAAGATTTTGACATAGTTGAATTTTTACTCTTGGGCCTAAGTGGAATCTAAGAGGAAGACAGGTTTCTCAGGAGAAAAGAAGGCATCATTAGCTAGGGTCAGATGAGGTTAACAATGGCTTGAGAGGAGGGATGACCCCTCCACACCATTGAACTGGTATATTTGCACAAATCTGTTGCATGCGTGCAACCAGCCATGATGCACAGCTCCCTGCCAGCCTTGACACTCAATTCCTCACCAAGCAAGGCAGTTTTCCTGAACATTTTGTGCTGTAAGGCCTCTCCTGTGGCTCCATGGAGCTGAAGCAGTATGTGTAGAGAGGCTGGAGAGAAGGATGAAAGGGAAGTGTTAGCAAGCCCAGTCTCCCCCTTGTTCTGCAAACAGCCACTTGAGTAGCATTGGTTGAGTCCCTTCCATTTTCTGTTTTCAATTTATCCCACCTGGAACATGACTTCAAGTTGATATTATTTATATATTTGCAACATGGATTTTAAAATATTCCTTTCACCTCTGTCGCTTTGATATCTGTATTTACACTCTGCTAGGTCACAATTGTTATTGTCTCTCCTGGTTTAGATTTTGGCTGCAATTTGATGGCCATCTGCTGTAATTACACACATTTCATAGATATGAGCTGGCATTTTATGGATTGCTCAGCATAACTAAGATCAGTTTATTCTTCCAGTTGGTTTGATGATGGGTGTCTTTAAGTTTCCACAAATCATTTTCATCTCTGGCGAGGAGCATTTGCTCCAGTGGCCAGAAGGGTCAGAATCAGCAAATCCAAGAAGCCTGGTCTTTCAATGAAGACCCATGCCAGAATTAATCACTGAGTCTTCAGGCTCCCAGCCCACTGTTGTGTTCTCTGGGCCCTGGAAGAAATCTGGCAACACTCGTGCCTCTGGAAGCTCCTTGCTAAGGAATCCAATACCATATTTATCAGAAAGAGACCGGAAAAGACCTTTTTATTCTAACTCTTAAAATAGAATAATGCTCTCAGTATTATTTTTTGCAAGCAAGTACATTGCAATTGAACTTACTGCCCCTATTTTGTATGCTGAGAGCTGAGCATATTTCTTTTTCTCTAAATGATTTCTTATTGTACATGACCCTCAGAATGTAGGCTATAGTAAAGTTACCTGTATTTAGAAAAGTCTGTACCTCTCACTTTATAAAAGTTTATTAAAGGATTTGGTGGCCTTTCTTTCATATCTTGAGCTTGCAGTGACTCTTCCAAAGACCACTGGAGCACAAAAAATAAAAATCTCACTCCAAAGGCAAGGGAAAAAAAACCCAAAACTGAATGAGGAAGATGTAGAGGAAGAAAGAATCAAATAAAGTGGATGGCCTGCAGGACTTCTGGGTTCCTCAGTTCTGGGATATTGCATTGGGAAAATGTGGGACAAAGTGCTGGGACCGACTAGTAATGACTTCAGAAAGGTTAGATAGTCTGAGGAGCATATGAAGAGAAAGTGAGATGAGAAAGATGAGAGCTGAGTCTGAAGGAGAATGAAGTCTAAGACAAAGCATCCATAGGCAGGTCATGAATGAGCAGGCAGGAGGAGCAGAAGGCACCGCTTGGAAGCTGGTGGTAGGGCAGGAGACACAGAGGGCGCTGGGCAAACAAGGTGAGGCTCACATCTAGGGCACACAAACCACCTCAGCATCCCACACTCCCCGACTGTTACTGTGGCATTCAGCCAAAAGCAGGGCAGATGAAGTAGTGAACTGCAGTTCTGTCCTTTGATCCTGAATTAAAGTTAAATCCAAAGTTTATTGAGCTCTTGGCCTCCAGCCTTTCAAACAAACACCAACAGAAGTGACTGAATGATTGCAACATGAAAGCAGAGGTACAGGCTGAAGGTCAGGCACACAGATTCAGCCCCTGACTGTAAAGCCTGAGAAGCTCCTCCTTCACCCCAGCTTCCCCCAGTAGTTGCCTTTGCAGCAAGCAGGGAACCCCTCTTAGCTTACCTAATGTTTATGATCAGATATCAACTTTTTTCCAGTCCCTCTAGGCTTGGTGGCTGAGTTTTACTTGGACCAGAGTTAAGTTTGCTGTGTTTGAGTGTTACGAGAGAGCTGTGCCATCCCTCAGGGTCAGAAGAGGTCTGGAACATGCTACTTGCCATGTCCCCTGTTACCCTGGTGACCCGTGCCTGGAACATCACCCAGCAAATTGTCACATCCTCTGTCAGCATGGTTGAAAAGGCAGAAATTCTTCTGCTTTATGTGCTCATACTACTATTGAATTTTAAGGTCCATTAAATCACAAATACAGTGTTAAGTTATTATTGATGATCACAAAATCAAGCATTGACAAACTGGGAAAAGTTAGAAACCAAGTGACATGTCACGTCTGCATTATGAAGGATGCTTTAGTTGTCGCACAGATTGTAACACATATAGTTAGCAGGACAGGGTGGGGCACAGTGGTGCATTACTTACAGCTGATACCCTGCAGAATTAGGGGCTATTCCTGCCCTGATCACGCAGTTCCTGGGGGACCAGAGGCCAGACATGCCTCAGAGCTGGCTGCCAGCTGTTCCCCCCTGAGCCCGTGGTGCTGGCACAGAGAGGCAGCTGCCAGCAATGGGATCTGCACATAGGGCGTGCTCTGAAGGCTTCAAGCTATCAAAATGGATCCCAAACATTAATAGCTACTTTTTGACATAACCTTCTCACCTGCTTTCTACAACTGTGAAAAGGGGAAGGTCATGGCCAGGGAATGAATGTAATGTACCACAGGAAAATCCTTGAAGCTTTAAGCAGTCTGCAGAGCATCACCCTACAATGAAAAGAGTGTACAGCTCTGGCCTGATGCTTGTCTGTGGAGCACCATTCCCATGCTCAGTGTGAGGCAGAAGGGGTTCCGTGGAAGAAATATCATATGTGATCCTGTAGAAAAGCACAGTCCGTGACTCTATGCCCAAGGAGAATCCACAGAGATTGCACCTGCAATTCTTGTGCTCCTGAGCATGAAGATCACAAGCTTGTGATTTTTCACTAGACTTTTGTCTCTATCATAGAGTTAAAAATTGAGCTTTTTTGATTTTAACTTGGAGATGGACCTCAGTATATTTTATTCTCCATGGACCTCAGTATATTTTGTTCAACACCAACATGCAGGCAAAGCAATGACTTCCTTTTTCAAATATCAGCTCTTTGTTTATGCAGCCAAATGCCCATCATACTGTGTGTGTGTTTTCCAGCAGGCAAGCACTGCTGGATCCCACTAGTTCTGACATACATCTTGGTTGACTGTCCAGTTACAAGAAACAGTTTTAGACAGAATTCTTTCCTGGAATTCTTGGTGTTGCCCGCATGTTGGTGTTGAACAAACTTATCTGGAGCAAATAACACCAGAAACTTGTGCAAGAGGCCTTAAGTAATCACTGAAGGGGGAGGGGGCATGTGGTGTGTTTTTTCTACAAACAGAAGGGAGCATAATGATTAATCTCAGCTTCGCATTCAGGTTTAAATTGCACCAAAAGACTGGCAGAAAGCATCCTTTCAGTCAGAGTTCTTGCTCTTCTCCTGAAGATGATACCCGTGAGGATCCTCTGTGTGCTCCTGTGCCTCAGCATAGCCTGGGTATGAATTTGCTTACTTGATTTTTTTTGTGTCTTTCTGCTTTGAATAGTAAGCATTTATTTAATGTTCATTCATGAGATAGATAAATTTTGTCTATCGCCTAGCTTGTAAAATTCAGTGCACACACATATGCAGCAGCTTAGTGTAACTACTTCAATGATGAAGTTTCCTCACTACTTTTGGAGTAAATAGCCCTCTATAGTTTTGCTTAACTCAGTTTTGATGAATCTGCCAGGCTTCAAGAGCAGCAAAGCAAGTCCATTTACATGAATTCAAACATTCATAGGTGATGCTCTAAGTCTTAAACATGACTGGCTGGATGCTAGTAGCTCCAGCAATTCAGGAATTTTCATGTTTATTGGGATGAACTGTGCTTTCCTTTGGACAGTATTTCAGTATAGGAATGTGCCCCTTTCATTTCAGCAGGATCTTCTACCTACAAGTGACACACAATACCTTTATTATGAAAGACACATTTAAAAACAAGGATTCTTGTAGCATCAACATCAGCTTAAACTACAGCTAAGTAAGAATCAAATTTTTGAAGGAAGGAGATTAACTTGATTTTCAACTGTGCTAATATAACCTATTTTTTTCCCCATTGAGGACTCAGTCCATAATCTTACATTATATTCTTTACATTTTTCTTTGCGACTGTTGGTTTTTTGTTTGTTTGTTGTTTTTTTTTGTTTGTTTGGGTTTTTTGTTTTGTTTGTTTGTTGTTTTTTGTTTTTGTTTTTGTTTTAATAAAGTGCCTGTTTTAACAAATGACAGAAATTATATGAAGCAGTTGGGACAAAACCGAAGCAGTCATATTGGAGTTGTCAATGCCTAAACGGCATTTTTGGATATATGTGCTACTTTTAGGAGGCACTTGGGCCAGATCAAATCATTAATTAGTCAAACTAATGCATTTTAATCTGCTGATTTTAATAAAAACATTCTAGTTCCTCAAAGTGGTTCTGACCCTGGAGATTAGAATTAGGATCACTTTCTCAGCTTCAGAATTAATCATCAATCATAATAAGTAGTCATTCATATTTTCAAGCATTAATTATAATGTTTGAGAAGCACAAAAGGTGCACAGAGGATTCCAGTCATACCTAATTACATCTTAAACAAGGTTTCTTTAATGAAAAAAAAAGGGAAAAAATGGTCTTTTACTAAGTGATAACACTGCAGGAATCTTTATTGTGTTTTGGCCTGGAATTAGCATGTATATCACTTTTTCTTCTCAGGTTTGAAGAAAACCTCAGCGTATTTATTTTTCTTCTTTCCATTAACACAGTAAAATCCATCCATCACTGAAATTGTTTTTTTAATTGTGTTAGTAGCTTTCTTGCCCTTTTTGTCAGGCAAAACCCTGTTACATGCTTCCAGTTAGCAAGTGTGATTAAAATCAGAAACCCTAGTGGAAAAATTCATATATCTGTAAGCTACTTTTGTGTAGACTGAAGGTGGTAAATGACAATAAGAATTTTAGAATATTGCAGCTAATGGGATTAGTATTTTTAAAGTATTTTACTTTTCCAGTTTCAGTCTAATTTCAAGTTAATTTTATGTTTACACACAGGACAAAATATTTCTTTGGAATGATATTATCATAATATATCCTGAGTATCCTGAGCATCACTAGCTCTCTACATGAAAGCATTAATTTCAAGAGATGTAAATCTTTATTCTGACTAAACAAACAATATAATATCTTACAAGAAACGTTGGAATAAGAATCCTTGCACTGTTGGGTGTGATGCTTACCAGATGGCTGCGACTGCCACCCACCAGCTGTGTGAGGACATCAGCTTTGTGGTTCTGCTTCCTTGACAGCTGTTCACTGAACCTTGGTTTTACTTTTCCCCTTTTTCCTCCTGGCAGGCACAAGATGGGAAGACTGCCTTTGAGCAGGGGGGTGCAGGAGTGCGTGGTCCCAGGATTGTGGAGCACAAGTCCCCGTCCAGCTGCCAGTCTGAGAAGAACTGGCCCATCTGTGCGGATGACGACTGGGTGAGCCATTGACACTGGGGGGAAAGGGGGGCCTCAGCTGGATCAGCAGCTGGATCAGCAGCTGGATCAGCAGCTGGATCCCTACATCAGGTGCCACAGGCCGGCACGGGGTTCAGTGTTAGCACAACTCTGTTGCACGCGTGCAACCAGCCATGATGCACAGCTCCCTGCCAGCCTTGACACTTCAGGTCGGGGCAGCCTGCACAGATCTCCTGTGGGAAACAAAGGAAAAAAGGGGAAAATTAAGACGAAATAAACAGGGAGAAGTTTGCAGTGGTGCAGAATGAGAAGAGAAAGTAAGTCTGGAAAAGACAGATTAAATAAACAGAGTTTCACTGTAGAAAAACACAAGAACTGTTTCTTTTCATAATTTTGGTACTGCCACTTTTGGAGTTCATAAAATAAAGGCACCAGAAAGAGAATTGTCAGAAAAAGAAAAGAAGTAGCTAGAAATCACATACTCACAATCACTGACTAGTTAATTTTTAGGAAGTCAGATTACAAGATGCTCGGTAAACATTTCATAATAATCGACCAGATGTTTTTGTATATAAACTATTAATTCCTCTCTTTCTTGCCTCTTGCATCTCAGTCCTTTTCTATTCTACATTTATTTGATGACTTCTTGGCAAAGAGCTTAAGTCTGTCAGAACATTAAGCTTTTCTGAGGAAAAATTTGCATAAAAATGCTAGTCTCTAACATCCTCCCTCAAACTGGATGACAGACTTCTTACAGCAGACCCTTAGGAAATATATATGTATCTACAAAAAAATCTCACCCATGAGGAACAGAGGAGAGGGGAAACTAATGGTTTACTTGTTCCACACCCCACAGTTACAGCGGGTTTCTGAGTATGTGCTTCACAGATTCCATTGTACAAGATGTTTACTCTTGAGGATTTTAGCACAGTTATTTCCTCTTTCAATTCTAGGGTGCCAAATGTCCATCAGGATGCAGAATGCAAGGACTGATTGAAGAAAAGGACCAGGAGTTCAGTCAAAGAATAGAAAAAATCAAGAAACTGCTCTCAGATAATCAAAACAACTATAAGAAGTCCAATCAGATAATTGTGGAAACCGTAAATGCACTAAAACCAAACCTGGACAGTGCTCAGGGTGAGTATCTCGTGCCCAGTTTTATTATCCATTACTGAATTACTGCTTTCTTGTGAATAAGCCATATGTAGTGAAAGTACAGGCTGCACTGGATATTATTATCAGGAAACAGAACAATCATATTAACAGACTCTTAACTAGTTAGCAAAAATTAATTTAATCTGCTCAGTACTATGAGAAATATGTTCTCAACTATGCGTGTAATTACATATTTTAAAATATGATGCATATTTAGGAAAGAAAAGCACACGGGCATAGCTGACTGTGAGGCATTTTTGTTTCAGAGCTTGACGAGACTTACGGTCGCCTGTCGGGAGAACTGAGACGGAGAATTGTGACATTAAAGCAGAGAGTTGTCACTCAAGTGAACAGAATTAAAGCTCTGCAGAGCAGCATCCAGGAACAAGTGGTGGAGATGAAGCGCTTAGAGGTAGGTGTCTGCCGTGCACTTCCCATTCTCTCCAGTGCTTAGCTACACAAAGGGGATCTGTCCCTTATGGTGAGCAGTGCTCCAGCTAGGAGAAAACATGGTACAACTCTCTCACAGGACCTGACTTGCTGAGACAAATCCCCAAATGAGTTGCTACCTATCCATCCTGATTTTCTACTTCTGCTCTGTAGGAACCAGCATGAGTTCCATGAGTTTCTAGTCCCATCTGCTGCTTCTCTCCCAGGCCACAAGGATGGTCCCTCTGCTGATAACTGCTCCTGTATGAGGCACTTCTCCTCCTGTAAGGAGCTGCTGAGCAGTTAGAAAGGGGACATGCTCTATCCATCCCAGGGCTGCCACTGCTGCCCACAGCTAGGGTTGGCGTGAGAACCTGTGTTCCCAGGTTGCAGCCAGTTCTTCTGATGGTAATGCAAGGAAAAGTCATGGCACAAACAGTGGTTTTGCTCAAAGGCTCATTTTGATTCCTAGAACAGAAATCCATCATTTGGATCATTTGAGAAAGCAATGGTAGCCCCATGACAGAATCTTCATCTCTCAGCCCTAGGTAGGAGGTACTAGGGGAGCTCTCATCTTTCCCCTGTTCGGTAGAAGATATCCTTGCTTGAAAAAGTTGGGAAAGCTCCCTAACCAAATTACTTCTCTCTGGTTATGTAGGTGGACATTGATATAAAGATACGAGCTTGCAAAGGAACCTGTGCTAAAAGTTTTGATTACAAGGTGGACAAAGAAAGCTACGACAACATCCAGAAGCAGCTTGTCCAAGCCAACTCCATCAATTTGCACCCAGAGCTTCAAACAACCACCTTGAGCACACTGAAAATGAGGCCACTTAAGGACTCTAATGTTCCTGATCATTTTAAGCATAAGCCTCTCCCAGAAATGCAAGCTCTGAACATAATTAATGACATCAAGCAGATGGAAGTGGTATTAGAAAGACCAGAAGCAGATGCGAAACCCTCCCGAGGCGACAGCTCGTATCACCCGGCAGAAGCAAGGGGGGATGAATCTTCATACCCCAGCAAATTAGTTATTCCTGCTCATGGAAGAGAAACCCTTAGTTTGGAAGACAAAACCTCCTCTGCCGTTCGTAGGTGCACCAAAACCACCACCAGAAAAGTCGTCTCTGGGCCTGATGGCCCTAGAGAAGAAGTATTTGAGAAAACAGTCTCTTCTGATGGCTCAGACTGTGCCTATTTACCTGGAAATGTTGGAGGGGAAGGGACCACCTACCATTTTAGTGGTGCAGATGGCTTGCACAAGCTAGAGACTGTATTCCCTGAGCTAGAGTCGTTTTTTACCCCTGACTCTTCATCCACTGCCACCAAGCACGTTAGCGGATCTAGCAGCTTCACAACCAGCAGACGCACAGGCAGTAGCCACATAGGTACAGGAGCTTATGGGGGAAAAGACAAATTTGGAGACTTAGGAGAGGAGGAGGAAGATGACTTTGGAAGACTTCGGCCATCTGGATTCCCATCTGGCAGTGCAAGTCACTCCAAGACTGTAGCAACCAGCTCTTCTAGTTTCAAGAAGGGAGGCTCTTCTTTTGAAACCAAATCAGTAAAGATCCGTGAAATAAATGAGGAGCTAGGTGGGTTGGAACATGATCAGAGTGCAGAGGATACCCCAGACTTTCAGGCACGCAGCTTCAGATCGTCAGGAGGGAAGCGAAGGACACCCAGCACTGGGAAAGGTAGTTATTGAGGTAATGGAGCCAAACTCCATCCGTAACCAAACTGACACATTGATTTTAGATACTGTAGTACCGTAGTGTGATGATTAAATGCAAGCACTGTTTCTGTTTGTTACCACCTCAGAAACAAAAGGGAAAACATTTCATTAATACTTGGGTATTACATAGACAATTCACAATTTAAGAAATATGTAGTTTTCTTTCCTGAATTCTTTCTAATGTTGCCTGTCACTACACCTAGCATAGTCCAAGACGTGTTTAACAATTTTCCTCTGAGCTATTGGTATTTGGATTCCTCTGAACCTTTTATTAAATTTTGCTGATAACTTCTGTCAAACCAGATCAACTTTTTTTTTTAGACTGTGATGATATCCGCCAGAAACACACTTCTGGTGCCAAAAGTGGCATTTTCAAAATCAAGCCAGCGGGATCCAATAAAGTTTTGTCAGTTTATTGCGACCAAGAGACCACTTTGGGAGGATGGCTATTGGTCCAACAAAGAATGGATGGATCAGTGAATTTTAACCGCACCTGGCAAGACTACAAGAAAGGTTTCGGCAGCGTGGATGGCAGGGGGCGAGGAGAGTTTTGGCTGGGCAATGAAAACCTGCACTTGCTGACTCAGAATGATACTGTGCTGCGGGTAGAGTTAGAGGACTGGGATGGGAATGCTGTGTTTGCAGAGTATCTCATGCAGGTAGGGTCTGAAGCTGAGGGGTACACCCTGGCCGTGTCCTCCTACGAGGGCACCGCCGGGGACGCCCTGGTGGCTGGCTGGCTGGAAGAGGGCACCGAGTACACCTCCCATGCCCAGATGAAGTTCAGCACCTTTGACCGGGACCAGGACCATTGGGAGGAGAACTGTGCCGAGATGTATGGGGGGGGCTGGTGGTACAACAGCTGCCAGGCTGCCAACCTCAATGGCATTTACTACCCGGGTGGCCACTATGACCCCAGGTACAATGTCCCCTACGAGATCGAAAATGGTGTAGTCTGGCTGCCATTTAAAGCCTCTGATTATTCCCTAAAAACTGTTAGAATGAAAATCAGGCCCATAGAAACCCTGTAAAAAGACAGGCCTTTAATGCGTGTTATGACTACAAGTTGAAAAGATTTTTTTATATATGTATGTATGATAAACCTTTACCCTGTGAATTTGAAGGCAACTAAACACATTTGGAGATTAAAAAATAAAAAATTATTAATTATCAAGACTTTTTTGATTTTATTTTTAACTGACAAAGAAATACTGATTTAAAAACCCTTTTGATATTAACTTTGTCCATGTCTTTGGCAGCTCACACATTGACTTGAGATAAAATTTTTTAATTTGAGTTATTTACTTTGTTTTAGGTGTGTTAAAGAAGTAAAAATATTTAGAAGTATGTTCACAACAAAATCCTGCCTCCACTGACATGGACTGTGAAAGTCTAACCAAGTTCAACATTCGCACTCTCATTTCCATTTCAAGGGGAACACAACAGCAGTGGGAGACAGCTCTCAGACCGAACCAAGGGTGGTGTGGGTTCTCACTTTTGTCATACACTCAACATGGAGTACACTTTGATAAAGAATGCACACATTTTATGACTGACTTGTAAGACTCTCCTAAGCTTTGATTTTATAAATATGGACATAGGCCTTCCATCCCATTGATGTAGCCTAGATAGCTTACCATACTAGTGGCATACTAGTAGCTTCAAAATAAGACAACTCCATGATAATTCATCAAAATGCAACTCCCAAAACAGTCTGTTATTTTCTAGCAACCACTAGAAGGTTATGACTAACCAGAACAAGCAAGATGAGGAACTACCTCAATATTTCTCAGCACATATGCCAAACAAGAATTCTTCTACGGTTAAGGAGTTTAAATCAGCTTGCTGACAGTGTGTGGTAAGGATCTTCTAGAAAAAAAGCTGGCTACATGGAGTATCAGTTATATTGTCACACAATTACAGAAATCCACATTGTATTTATCTTTATACTCTATGGCATAAAATTACACAAGTATTTACACTGAGTAATATTTCTGTGCTTCTAGAAAGAGGCATAAGCAAACTTCCTTACCTCTAATCTCACTGACGTGTTGCATACCATTTAACAAGATCATCAAATACTGGTAAAGCAGCTCCCTTTTATCCTTTTTTCAGTGCTTCTCAAATACAGCCACTGTCTACTCTTTTCAGAAAGATTGCTGAAGAGCAAAGACATCTTTACACTCATGTGTGAGGAGGGGGTCTGTGCTTTTGGAAAACAGGTTTCCACTTGCACATTAAGTTTTTGTTCCTTAGCCTCAGTGGAAGCCTGCCTGTGTGGATGCTGAACATCTATGTGCTCCTCTGGTGAGAAGCTGCCATTATGTCTCCTTGTCCTCCTGGGCTTCACAGATTAAATAAGCACTTAAGGTTCCAGGTGGGATCCATCCACCCTTAGTGATCTGGGTCCCTTCCTTTGTGGAGGAAGGCAGACCCCTTTGAGAGATGTTCATCCTGTCTACCAGGCTTGGGCAGTCTTGTCTTTGTCTGCTCAAGGGAGCATAGACTACTAGCTTTGATGAAATACTCAACCTCCACTACTCTGCGACTGGAGACATTAATTACTCCAGTCCTATGATAGGGAGTGTATGCAAGCACATATGTGTGAAAGCAAGTACCTGACCAGGTCCCAGAAAAGGACATATTTTATCCAGCAACGGGATTTGAGCCAAGGGACCAGTGACCTACTGGTTTGGTCAATACTCTTTCCACTTTTATTCCTTCTCAACTTGTTACCCAGGTAGCCACTGTTACTTTTATAATACAAAAGAAGATAACCGCCTCTTATTTAGTGGAATGCATTTCCTTCTCCTCAGATCATACATGAATACTTAAGAATAATATGAAGAATACTTTATTTTAAGATTTCATTAGTTTTTAGAAAACACCTAGAAATAATCCTCCTCCTCTTGAAAAAAGATACAAAAACCTTTGTAAAAGAGTGAAATAAATTGGTTTTATTTTATCAGTGTTATTCTATAATAGTTAATTCTGTCTTATGCACAAATGAAAAATGGGAAAAATACACTGGTGAGTTATTTTCATTGGACAGATTTAGATTTATATTTGACACAGCTTTTCACTTTAGGTCACAATATGGTTGTACATAGAGATTGCGTTCTCATATGTAAAGACTGAGTACCATGCTAAAAAGACAACCATGAACAAATACTAAAAGAAAACCCCTGATTCTGTACATTTTGATAATGATTAATGTGGAAAGTATGGCCGGATTTTCATGCTCATCTTCTTCATTGAATACCACGACCCTTTCCAGTTCATCCATACGACACCATCATCTGTCCCATGTTTTGCCATGTCCCAGCTGTAGGTCCCTCCCCAGTAGTATCTGCCATTGGGGTTGGCTGAGTGGCAGCGGTTGTACCACCATCCACCACCGTCTTGTTTGGAGCACTGTTTTCTTGGATCTGCAGTTAACCTGAGGAGGGGGGGGAAAAAAGGCATTGAGAGTGACATCTGTAATATAGGCTAGCAGATCAACAGAGTACATATACCTGCCTGTGTACTGAAATTTTCAAACAATAATAAGCAATTTAAGTCCTCTCGCAACTTTCTATAGAGGATTGACCATCACAAGTGTGTGCTACACAGTGCACTCAGAAGACGAAGCATCTAAGAAAAATAAAATTTTAATTGCACCTCTTGGGGAATATCATTTTAGTTTACTGATTGATAACTGTGGTTATTTGCAGTTCATAATGATAAGTACCATATCAATGAAATTAAAAGATAGAAAGCAATGAGAAATGCATGTCTTCCCCAACCTAAACAATTCCTTTATTCATGAATATGTAATCAGGTATTAAGCACAGGTTAGAGATACAGTGCTCTATTATATACTTTACAACTGAGCTCCTGTCTTCTGAATAGGCAGAACATTGCTTTTTAAATGGACATGCTACCTGCCTTTTCCTTCAGGATCCATTATATTTTAATGGAGTAAGTACCAATATTCCTGCTTAGTGCCCTCAGCACTGCTGCTGTCAGTCTCTGACTATGAATATATATTGCATCCAGATTTGCTACCTTTTTTTTTTTTTTTTTTTTTTTTTTTTTGCTGGTAAGTCATTCATTAAATCAATAAAACTCAGCATGTTTGCTTTTACTTGGTTGTGGACTGTCACTAACCTAATATATAGTTTTACCTGTCCTTGCCTATGCCAAGAGAACTCCATAGACATTTAGCTGGTAACTTGCAGGGACATGCTACAAAATGCTGTGAAAACTAATGGCAAATTACAGAAAATTCTATATTCAGCTCTATTTTTATTTTAAATGTCTAGTGCAAGTACATACCATCCATCATTGTCTCTGTCATAGGTACTGAAGTACATGCCATTGTGAATTGTCATTGTCCTGTTTTCTCCGTGCAGTTGGGAAGCTCCATCCATCAGTGCATTGCCGGCAGTGCCTTTGTAGTTACTAACTGAAAGCTGATACTTGTTTCCTTCATTCTGTATGGTGAAACCTCCATAATGAGCTGATACTTTATCACCATTCCAGTCCTCCATTTCAATTAGAACTTCAGTGGGCCCTATTTTGGTAAGCTGGCTGATCTTGTCATTTCCAAGCCAATATTCACCTGAGAACCAACAAGTGAGAGCTCTGTGAAACAGACTTTGCAATATACTTCAAGGCAACTTTATTTTTTGCCGACAGGTCTGCTGGAGTGGATTAGTTAATTTTAAAAATATCGAAGAGCTTCAAATATAGAAGAAAATGGTTTCAGTAAGAACGGCTCTTTGAATTTTGGGCTTGGTGTTTTACCTGGTGTATCACAGTAGTTCTTCCCTCCACTCTTTGCAACATTTCCAAATCCTTTTTTATATTGATCCCATACTCTTCCGAAATTAACGCTGCCATCCTGGCGGTTCTGAATCAAAGTCCAGCCTGCAGAAGCAAGAGTACTTAGTAAATTACCAGTACAAAAGGAGCATCTGACACTAAGATACAGCCCTTTTAACTTCATCTCCGGAGCAGAGAAGCATATGGCTTCCTTGCAGCAGGACCTTTCACTGTTTTTGAGCTCAGCTTTGCCCCTTTTGCTCACACTTAAGTAGAACCTTGCTTCATAAGGAAAGGTGGAAAAAGCAGAACTTGAAGGACAGCCCTGGTCTTTTGTCAAGTGACAGGGTAATAAATGAGCCAGGCTGTCCTTGTCTGCCCACCTATGCACCATCCATGATGGTCATGGTAAGATATATACACAATTTATTTCCAGTTTCACTATAGAAATACCCTATTCTGCATCAGCAGAAGACCTCAACAAGACTTCCTTGAACAATCAGATTTAATTATCAAGTAATTACAAAAGGTAAAATTTCATATTTCTTTGTATAACGTACAAATTACTAATTTGATTTTTTGGTAGCATTGGTAAGTAAATGAATATTATTAACAACATAGTTATTTCACACTAACCTCCATTGTCTGTGTCCATGTCACAGTATACTCTGTATGGCTTGACAAAAGGATCTGGCTGGATGAGGTACATTTCGGATGTCTCGCCTCCCTTTCTGATGATATCCTCACATTCTGCAAGAATAAAACAGAGACTAGTACTGAAAGATCTGTGAACTTAAACAGTTTTCTTATCTTTTGGTTTGCTGTTATATGGGAACATTTTAAAATATCTATAGATAATATTTTACTTTCATTTTGATTTCTGTAATACATCAAGTGAAAGAATCACAGAAGAAAGAATTCTGCACTGTGCAGCTTTTCCAAAGAGGAATTTCTGAAACTTCAAACTAAGTGATGCAACACTGTATACCTTACAATGACTTCTTGAACTAGACAAGCTTTTGAAAGAAGAACCTTTCGTGACCGAAAAAATCAAGAGTACAACTATGATAGTCACAAAAGTATGACTTCCACCTTACAAAGGCCCTGAAGCACATATTTCTTTAAAATCCAACTGGTCACTTACAAGGACTGATATTGGATAAGAGGATCTTTGGTCTGACCAGTATAGTGATCCAGAATTTTTTTTTTTTTCATTTAGGATTTCCATCTTTCCTAATACCCTAACCAATTGCACAGGCTTCAAATGCATCTATAAACTTGCACAGTGACATAAATTGCAGAAAAGATGCCATTAGAGTTGAATGAGTACCTTTGCCTGAAACCACAGGAATATTACAGGAAACAGTACATGGGGAACGGCAGTAGTCCACCTGGGTTGCAATGGCATTTTCCAGTTTCTGTATCTTTTTATGTAAAGAATCCACAACTGCACGAAGGACCCTGAGGCTAGATGGGATGTTATTGTCCAGATTATCCTTTATATAACTATACTGCAATTCCACTTCTGTGTTGTACTGAGAAAGTAAATCATCATTGTCTAGAAGAGCAAAGAGATTAAAAACAGATTAGTTTTCAACATATTTCCCAGTTAGGAAATGATGAAGAGCAGTTTATAAGTACAATTTGAGATGCCACTAGGAAGGAAGGCAGAAAGGGCATTTCTTTTGCTTACTTTTCCACAGTGTGTAAAAGCTATGCAGATACTCTCAGAGAAGTGGTCCATGTGTACTGTTGTTTCTTTGCTAGCTAATAGGTTTATCAGTGATGCTTTGCTCTGCCAAAGAGCAGTAATTCCCTTCTTTCTGGAGAGCCATGGTGCCAGTCCAGAGGCTGGTCATAAGTGGATTGGATGGACATAGGAAAACAGGTAAGGGGAACATGTGAATGATGTACATTTAGAAGCCTCACATGAATCTTGCCTTAGCATAAAATCCATTTCTTTGCCTCTCTCAAAGGATGTTTTTTAAGATTTAAAATGTCACGGTCACAGAATCCTGCTTTGCTAGATAGTCGATGGTATTTTTAATTTTTTTAAGAAGTCACACTAAAAAGTAACTGTAGGAATGCCAAAAAAACTTTGATACCATTTACACTAGTAGTTCATAGAAGTAGCATACCTTTTCTTTGTTTTTGCCTCTTTACCAATTTATCTTCTAGCACGGTCACATATTCGTAGAAAGTTGAGGAGCTCTCCGAAAGACCGTTCACTTTAACTTTTAGATCATTAATAACTGGTTTCACTGTTTTTTCCTGTTTTAGCAGTAGAGTTCGCAGCTCACATCCAGTCGGACACAGCACTCCCTTAAAAGAAGGAAAAATGGCTGTGAATAAAAGTAAAGAAGTTCTAGTCCCATCAGTAAACAGCCATACCTTTGAACACAGCAGAGTTTGTAATGGGAGAACAGGTTATTTAAAACATCTAGATAAGCTTTAACAAACTTCATTTTTTGTTGAGAACCTCCACACTCAAACTTGTGCTCAGTCCCTAAGATGCCTCTCAGCATTGCTACAGCTGGCATTTTCCAGCAGGGATCTTGGCAGAGACAGCATGATAGGCTGCTGCAAGGCAGCAAGGGGTGTGCTCGGTGTCAAGCATGCTCGTATTGCAGTAAGAGCTGCAGCAGTGACTGAGGGAAGAGCAGAACTACATTTTTAAACTAATTTTAAGAAAGACATGGGAGGATGGGGGTTTTTTGGTCCTAGGGGTCCTTAAGATTGTCTGAAACTGAATCCAGCACTTCTGCAGAGGTTTTCCTGTCCTGAATGCAAAACCAGGCGGAAGGCACAGGCTAACCAACAGATACTTCCTTTCCTGGTTTATAGTTCAACTCTCATCCCCCCATCTTTGCTGTAGCCTGACTCCGCCACTAATCCCATGAACTCTGACACATCACCCTTCCGAATGCAGTCCTAGCAAACCTAAGCAAAGGGTAGAAAAGCTGGACTGCTTTAAATGAATGACCGTCCTTTATTTGGCAAGGGAAACTCCCGTGTGGGGTGTACTAGAAGGAAAGGACACTATGTCACCAGCTGCCTCAGCAGCCAGACACCCACCAGCTCGTCCAGCGCACGCTGGCACCCTCCGGCATCAGGATAGACGGTCCGCTCCTTCTTCTCCTCCGTCTTCCCCCGCTTCGGGGGCCGGGGCCGGTACCCGGCGCCGCTGATGGGAGGTGCCACGGGGCGCAGCGCCGGCGCCATCTCAACCCTTTTGTCCAGGGGTCGGTGGCCCCGAACGTCAACCACGGGGGTCTCATCCTGCACAGCCAAGGAGAGACAAACTCTCTGAATCTGGGATTGCTACTGCAAAACGGGGTGCACAGCGTGGAAGCATCCGTTCAGCACTCTTTGGTATTTTTAAACAACAAGGAAAACCGGGGAATGGAATGAAAAAGCCATAATGGAAATGTTATACTGACATTATGTAAAAGTCATTGCCATCCCCTCCCTTGTAAGACTAGTCACACTCTCCATACTTAGACATAAATACACTAAAAAGTCTTCAAAGTAAAATAATATTTCAATAGCCAATTTTGACCAAGGAATAAATCTTGCATAGTTCAGAGCTACTAAGCGCCATGAAACTTGAAGCAGTAGGTGACAAAAAAAAGTCATTAGATATCCTTGGAGCTAAGAAGTGTATTCAGCAGTACATTTTCAGTGTCCCAGTTTTTTATTGGGCTGCAGGAATATTTGTAAGGTCTCAGAAAATCAGGCTACAGTCAAATACATCATCAGGTCTTAAGCCTGATGTTAACTGGTGAAGTTAGGAAAACCATTTAATAATAAGTCTCAGAGTAGGTTTGTAGAGCTCTCTCTTGCACACATTCCCCATATCTGCCAGAAACAGCAAAGCCTAAGAGGATGAGCAAGGAAAACAGGCCTGGTCCCTAAGCATTTTTCAAACAAAACCACTAGAATTTTAATAGTTCTTTGAGCTACTGAATCAAAACCTACAGCCGTTTCCAATCCCACTGAGACGTAGTTCCAAATAACAAACATTTGAAAGGTTCCAGCATCAGAGGCTTCAAGTAGTTTCAAAAATAAGCAGCACACAAAACACAGAATTGCTGAAAATTATTTAACACATTAGTGTTATCAGTAGTCAATGTGCAGACACAAGTGCTCAGATTGTCAGAAAGTCTGACCAATTCAATTTTTACAGGGATTTTCAAACAATAAAAAATGCACCAAAATTCTAAATTGTGTTTCCCACTGACATTTTACTTAAACAAAAATATATATTAAACTATTATTTTATATTGATTCTCATTGCTTTTCCTTCTGTTTCACAATTGTTACCTCTTAATTTCCAGTGTAAAGCTGTATGAACTGGTAGTTTGTTTAATTTCAGTTTTTTTTAATGTCTACTGACTCTGCAGAAAAGATTTTGCTGTCTTTGAGACAGGACATGATTTATTACACATGTAATAAATCATGTCCTTCTACTCCTTTATACCTAATACTAATTGTCTGTAACATCATATGTCAACATTGCTAAATTAGTATCCTTAAATAAATTCAGCTAAATAACTAATCTTACCATCAAACATTCTTCATTCCCTGAAGAAAAAGAAATAGGAAGAAAATATCTCCAGACTCAGAAAATAGCTATTGTGGAGTTACATGTAAAAAGTTAATTTTTTGAACAATTCAATCAGAATAAGAATATGCACTGGATTATCTTTTCCCACAACTTCTAATTTAGCTAACTTACATAAGCTGAGGAAGCCATGCATGCAATTAAATTAAATTAATTATTAGTAACTAATTTTTAATCAATATCAGTATTACAACCTCTTCGTCATAGTCAAGAGAGCCCTGGGACTGAACGGAGGACACACAGAGCAGGAACAGCAGGAGCAGTTTCATGGTGCTGGTTTGCTTGAGCAGCTCAGTGTTCTTCTCTTTTCATCAGCTCTGACAGGGAGAGGTCTCTTCTGTTATTTTATATATATGCAGCAGCTCCAATTTCCAGCTTCACAGTGATAGGGTCAATCCTTCTGAGCAATCAGAGTTTCTCTGTTAATATTCAACTCTTCACTCTGTGCCTGAATACATCAGTTATTGAGCAATTCCTCTGGAAAACTCTTATCTATATGTCCCAGAGACCTCTGTTGATGCTGGCATCAAATACATGTTCAGATCCCAAAAAGCACCTCCTGCTCAGATTACACAAGGTTATCATTTTCTCAAAAATCACAAGTGTTTTAAAGCAGCTGGGAAAGGGAATGGCCAAAGGAAAAAAAATTATTAGATGTCATGTTGTGATGGCTCCTTTTTCTTTCCCTGCTGAATTTTTCAGAAATATGGTATTAAATGTAAAGACAACTCACATCATACAGATTTTTGCATTTTTCTAAATAGTTTGATGGTACCTGATAGATATGCAAATCTTTGGGACTTTTAACATAAAAGTTAAAAAAAGAGGTATATTATATTCATTACATTAATAATTTTGAGTAAAAGCAATGTTTTGATTTATTAAAGATCAGATGAATACTGTAAGCATAAGCCAATATTATTCCATTAATATAGCTTTGTGATATTGTAAATGAACTAAAATAATTCAATTTTGCATATTAATTTGCTAGTTTCCTTTTTTAATACAAAAATTACATCTTTCAAAGATTATTTGAATGTTTTCAATAATCTTTTGAGAGAATACAGCATGAAGTTATTTGAAATCATAGCAAAATACTCAAACATACTTTCTAATGTTTTATACGAAGCTGCATATCACTGCTCTCATATTAGCAGAGTTTTAACATTTTATTTAGTTTATATCCTGTGATTTTCTTGGGCATTATAAATGACCATAATGTACTGAATTAGATTAAATTAAAGTGGGAGCCAGCACACTTTTCTGAAGTCATTCATATCAATGTCTGGACCAATGAAGGGATGCAAACTATGGTCTGAGCTTCCATTTCAAAGACTGACTTGATGGAGACAAGGATTTTACGGGAAGCAAAGTTAAGAACAGCTAAAATTTATTGGTTTAGGCTTTTTCCTGTATTCCTGCTGTTATCAGAATTCTAGTAAACTATGGAGATTCGCAAAATATGAAAACTGTTTAACCTGACTGGCTTAATTATTAAACAGTTTGGCCCCAAAATCAGCCATGGCTCAAGGAGCTGAAACACCACTGAACTGGATCTCCTGCATGAGGACATCACCAACACTATTAGATTTGGAAGAACACAAACTTCTCCCTACAGACATTAAGAAATCTCTCTAAGGCCAAAACTGACAACATCAATAAGTTATTTCCACTTATGGTTGCTAGCCAAGATGTTATCATTGATTTTGGGAATATCCTAACTTTAACTACAGTTTTCCCTCCATTTACCTCTGAGGGAAGTTCAGCCACCTTCATCTTACAGATAGAAGGGATCTAGTCCTTGAACCTTTGCCCAGGGCTTACAAGAACCCTGCAGAACTAAAACTAGGTCTCACTATTCCTGAGCTAGAAACCCAAATTATCCCAGCTCAGTTCACAAAAATCTTAATTAAATTTTAATAATATCAAGTGATATTTGTGCTAAATCTGTTTTGAAATGATCAGCATGTTCTGCAGTAATTTATGGTGTCCTCCTCCAGGCATTAAGCTCTCTTTAGCTCCTGATGGAGAGCCCTGGTTGTGTCTGTGCAGAGGCTGTCGGAGACTGGATGACGAGGGTTGGTGCAGGAGCTGCCAAGCCAACTGCAGAGCCCCACCATGGGAAACCCCCAGGCTTGTTCTGCCTTCAGATGGGATTTCCCCCTTTGAAACTCAGCCTTTGACCCTCCCAGCTCCAGCATCTTTCATTGGTTTCTCCTGGAGAGCTGGGTGGTGGTGTCTCCATGAGGATTCTCCATGAGCAACACGTGCATGTCACACCCCAGCAGGCTGGCGGCTTCGCGCCAAATGACCAGATGCCTCAGGGCAGGGATCATGGGACTGTCCATCTGGTGAGCAAGGGCCTTGTCTGCACTGCAGAGGCTGTGCCTGGGGACTTTTATCAACAAAAACAGTCCAAATTTGGACTGGCATACAGAGGAGGCTATCCTGGCAAAACATACACGCCTGCAGGAAAGCATTTTGGCAGCAGAAATTAATCTCCATTAGCATCTTGGTTATGAGATATGATTTTACTCTCATGCTTGGAACCATTACAGTCAGGCTGACACTTTATAATGATTGAATAAAGCCTTATGAAGAAGCAAAACTATAGCTTAAATTTCTTCTAAAATGGTATCAAAGAAGCTCTCTCTTCAAAAACAGAACAACCTCTCTTCCTTCATACTCCCTCCTCCAATTCACGTGGTTAATGAGAAGAGCTAATGTGTGGTGATACCACAGCATGTCTGCTGGAAACTGCAATAATACTCCATGGACCTGTTGGTGTTCCAGACACCCCCTGTGTACAGCATTTTTTACTAAAAAGGCACTTACTGGCAGAGGTGTGCGTGTGTTTTGAGGAACTGTTTGCTCGGTGCCCTGTGTTTGTAGTGCTGGCCAGTGATGCAACCCTCTTTACACAAACCCCCGACCCAGGAGAGAGCCACGATCAACAGATCATGGCTCTTCAGAGCTGGATGGATCCCCAGAAGAGGTCTTGGGGAACAGAACCTTCTTGGCTTACATTGAGCTATAGTGTTTCAATTTAAAAAATAGCTGTTGGTTTGGAAATGTCCTTTTAAGCCAGTAGTGTTGTAACAGTGTCCATCCCTATGAAAACAATATTGTGAACTTAAATGTTCACCTCTGCTGAGATGAACATCCTTTTTTCTTATTTGCTTTTACTGGTAGCAAATATTACTTCAAAGGTTCTTGTAAATGATAATGAATGCTATCTCCATGGGAGCAACATTAATGACTGGGCTATCCCTTTGGCTTTAATAGAACACTGAAAGTTCATCCAATTTGCTAGTCACCGTGTATGAAATAGTGCTTATAAAAAATACATCGCTAGCTATTTCCAGAATTCCAGCTGTAGCTGACACGCAAGAACACATCAAGAAGCCATATGTAGCATAGAAAATAATGAAGGGAATATTCTTATTAATATTACTGACATGATTTATTGATGCTCCCGACTAAATTTCACCCTAGACTAAACCTTCTAGGAAAAAAAAAAAAAAAATTGTCCTCTAACTGCATTCTGAAATCTCTGAAAAGATTAATTTGTCCTCTGAGTTTCTGAAGTATTACAAGGATAACAGGAAACAAGTTCAGATTATAAATTTCTGAGGGGAATGTTTGTGTGTAAAAAAAATTAGAAAACTACAGCAACTCCAGGGCCATGTGAATACTATTATTAACAGTAACAACAAGCACAGACAAGTTTTCTTGCTAAATATAATTTTTTGTTGTTGTTGTTACTAGAGTGCATATTCAAATTTGGTTTCCCTTAAAAGGCAGTGGAAATAAGTCTGATTTCTTTCAACAGAAAATAGGAAGGAAACAACTCTATAGACAGCCAGAGACTAGCCTTTAAACCATTTCCATACATCAAATCCACCAGTAAACTGAGTGATCAAGTAGGCACATGCTACTCTGTGTACAACCTTAAAAAAGAAAGATAAACCTGTTTGAAATTCCTAGCTCTCCCCAAGTTTCCTTCAAATGTTCTGTATCTTCAGTCTAACCTCATCAGCCCAAGAGGATGAGACTTGCCCCATTTTGACACAGACACACTGCCCTGTGGAGTTTGCACTCTAGGCAAGGACAGACAATGCTCCCCCTCCACGAGATGCTGTGCTGGTCTTTATGGGAAGCTCTGAAATCCAACAGGGATTGCCAGCCTCACCAGAGGGACTACCAAAATAGGCTGTCATGTTAAACATGAAACCTGCCTGCCTTGGCTTGAGGCTGAGCTGGCAATAGTTCTCCACTGCTACTGACACAATGTAATTGGCATATCATCCCCAGCTCTATCTAGAACAGGAGCTGGGGCTCAAAGCCACTTAATGCACGTTTCCATCACTGTATTCTAAATTACTAAACACAAACCACCAGTGCAGCCACCAGAAGTGAGCCACAAACTGCAGAAAAGATACCATATTTACGTCAAGCAGGCAAGCTGAGTGCCAGAAATAATCCCAGGCTAACGCTGTCCTGTAGCTAGTAAAGACAGCAGGTTTGAACCAACTATGTTGCACTGAATTACTTCTAGCTCAGATTGTTTTGTAAACTGTTCACAGCTCAGGCACGCAGGCAAGCAGACAGAGTGAGGGGTGAAGAAGAGCATCATGAAGGAGGGGCTGCAAAAGATGAGCTGGCCAAATCCCAGCTACTGCTCAGGAGGACAAGACTTCCTGGAATTAAGAGAAGATGAGTATATGTGGAGAAAGTAGGTGCCTATTTGAAATTTTCACAGAGGCATTTGGTTATTCTGCTCACGAATGGAAATGAAATGTGAGGTGGAGTACCAGGGTACATTTGGAAGAGATTTACAGCCTCTGCCCTTTCACAGCCAACACTCTGCCATGAAGTGCGGGGGTTGCCAGCTCGTTCACACGCTCCACTCTCCATGGAAATGAGGTCCCGTGGAGCCAAACTAAAGACACTCTTCCCAAAAGACCAGCTGCAATGGCTAACATCCAGTATCGCCGTGCTTCAACAGTGTATGGCTTTACCCTTGACAACTCACAAGGAAAGCAATACATGAAACCTGTAGCTCCACGGCCCCAAACATTTGCAAAGTCTGAGAGTTTCAGACCCAAGCGGGACTGCCCAGCCCAGCCCAGCCCCGGTCCCTCACGCTGAGGGGGCAGCGCTCGGGCCCCGCGGCAGGTCGGGAGCGGGGCAGCGCCGGCGCCTCTCCCGCAGCGCCACACCGCCCTCTGCCGGCCGCTGACCGCGCCGCACCGCGCCCGCCGCCGGGGACGCCGCGCCCGCGGGATGGCTCCGGCTGGAGGGAGCGCAGTGAGTGGAGTCACCCTGTCACACCTGCCGGATCAGGCAGGGCCATCCCAGAGCATGCGGCACAGGGCTGTGTCCACAGAGTTCTTGAGTATCTCCAGTGAGGGAGATTCCGCAACCTGTCTGTGCTGCTGCAGCATCATCTGCACAGTAAAGTTCTTCCTCATGTTCAGGTGGAACTTCCTGTGTATCAGGTTCTGCCCACTGCCTCTTGTCCTGTTGATTGGCAGCACCGAGCAGAGCCTGGCTCCATTCTTTTGACACCACTCCTTTATATATTTGTACATATTGATGAAGTGATTCGCACCGACTGCCCCGACAGCGCCAGCGGGGCTCGAACCCGCCATACCCCGTACGCCGAGCGGAGGCGTTGCCATAAGCCCCGCCCCTATGCTTCGGCACTCCGTCCATTTCCTTCTGTACGCGTCTCTTCCGGTCCGGTGCGGGAAGGCGCCGGAAGTGGCTCCTTAGCGGCCGCGGCGGGGGGGGAGTTCGGCGGCGCCATGGCGGAGGTGAGGGACGAGAAGGGCCCCGCGCCTTCACTCTGTCGCGCCCTTCAGGCGCCTTGGGCGACACCAGGGAGCGGGGAGCGGGGTCGAGGCCGGGCGGGAGAAGCGCCGCCCCGCACCCGCCACTCTCGCTGTCCCTTGGGTGGGAAAGGCCGCTGTGGGGATGGTCCGTGGCGGCCCCTCCATCTGCGGCCCCCGCCCGGTTCGGGCCGGGGACAGCGAGGTGTCCGCAAAACGCACCGGGTGCGGCCATCGGAGTGTGCGTGTCTGGGGCGGGAGTGAGCAGCGCGTTTGCTTTGCGGGACTTGTGCCGAATGCGAAATTGGTGCTGTGGGGCATCGGGCACAGCATCGCCACCCCGTCAGGAGAGGGGATTGTCCCGCTCCGATCTGCTCTGGGGCGGCCTTACCTCGAGGGCTGGGTATTGTTTTGGGTACCACAGCATCAGAAAAAGGTATAAAGGATACGGAGATGAATGGTCTAGAGGGAAGACCTTATGAGGAATGGATGAGGTCACTTGCCATACTCAAACTGGAGAAGAAGGTGAAGGGGAAACCTCATTTCAGTTTACAGCTTCCTCATGAGGGGGAAGCAGAGGAGCAGGCTCTGATCTGATCTCTGTGGTGACCAGTGACAGAATCCAAGAGAGTGGCCTGAAGTTGTGTCAGGAGTGGTTTAGGTTGGATATTAGGAAAAGGGGTTTCACCCACAGGGTGGTTGGGTGCTTGAACAGGCTCCCCAGGGAAGTGGTCACAGCAGCAAGGGTGATAGAGTTCAATGAACATTTGGACAATGTTCTTGGGCACACGGTGTGACTCTTGGGGTGTCCTGTGCAGGGCCAGGACTCAGTGATCCTTGTGGGCCACTTCCAGCTCAGCACATACTGTGATAGCGGGGAATTGATGCCAGGGTGTTTTACCACCAGAGAGTTACTGACTCTGTTAGCCCGTAAGGGAAACCTCAACTTTGATTTGTGTGGGCTTGGGAGCACAGCTGTGGAGAAGGCCACTGGTTTTATAAGTTGTAGAATCTTTACTGTGGGGTGAATTTCATGCACTTCTGAAGGCATGTGGGGCTACCAGGGTCATAGAAGAAGGTGCAATGACTGCTGCCAGATGCAACACTATGAGCTGGTGTTTTACAGAAAAGCATCCATCAAAAATTACTTGCAGAAGTTTCTTCCATGTTGAGGAGACATGGTGGTACCTAGTCCTCCATTTGTGGTGTCAGCAGCTGCTGTCGTTGAGTGGTAGTAAGCCATGTTAACATGAAGTGGTACTGTGCACAGAAATTAATGATTGCTCATGTTCTTTTTACAGTGGTAGTGAAGGAAAATTTACAGGGTTTTGGTTTTTCTTCTGAATTGGCTTCTCCTTTTTCTTTATTGCTTACATATGAAAACAATTGGGAAGGACATGAGATAAAAGCCCTAATACTCATGGATTTGTCATGTAGATAGCAGTCAGAAAGTTTGATAAAAGTTTTTGGCTTTCTTTTCAAAGTCTTGTAAGTTTTCAAGCAATAGAATATAGTTTTGAATAAACATTGAAGTAAAACAACTAACATAATAACTTAATTTTTTAATTTCCAAGAAGATTAGTGTCTTCTGCGATCTGAATGCTGCATGTCATAGATTTCTAATTGCCACTCAGTTCAATTTATGTTTTCAGTGTTCAGTTTTTTATTTAAATCTGTTTAAACTTATTTAAATGCTCTTTTCTTTATTTTAGGAAGTCCAAAAGCATTCTGTGCACACACTTGTGTTCAGGTCTTTGAAGAGAACCCATGACATGTTTGTCGCTGATAATGCCAAGCCTATCCCATTGGATGAAGAAAGGTAAGTGCTGCTGCGCTCAGTGAAGTTTTTAAACTTTGTCAAAATTGTCAATTTCTGACTCAGGTCAGGAATTCAGATGTTTCTGTACTGTCAACAGTGTAATCTTGAGGGGAGAGAAATGTTAGAGTTGTAGAGTAAGTTTTATGACATTCCTGTACAATATTTCAGAACTTGTTAGCAGTTCAGAGGCTGGGGTTCAGTGAGGGTTTTGCTTTCCTCTTGCACAGCCACAAGGTGAAGATGGCAGTCAAGCTGCGCACGGAGTACGGCTCAGTGCTGCACATGCCCACGCTCAAGGAGAACCTGAGGGAGAAGGGAGGCCCCAACACTGGGGATCCCTATGGACACAAACAGTACTCTGGAAATCAAGGTTAGTGCTGTGTTTGTCCTTCCTTTTGTCACAGTCTCACTGATGTAAAGTCTGCAGAATGCAGTCCAGTGTTAATCCCCTGGAGATAAATACAGATATCAAAAAACCTTTTTTGATTGCTATTGTTCTTGCTAGGGTCCGCAGGAGGTAAGTGATTCAGAAAAAGGGGGAAAGCTGCTTTTAACAAAGGAGTTATTCGGTGCTGTGGATTTTTTATTGTGATTAGGTGGTGAAAAGAGTAATTTTTTGGTAATATTAGTGTGTAATGTACTTAGGTGTTAGAGTTGAGTAATGTATTCCTTATGTTTGCAAGTTCATGATGATTATGGACATGCCCTTTTGTTGACTTTTGTTTGTTTTGGTATTTTTGTGTGGGTTTTTTTTTTGTTTGGGTTAGTTTTTTTTGTTATTTTAGTTTTGTTTCATAGTATATTTACAGTCTTTTAGCTGTGCAGTTTTTAAACCAGAAAACACTTCATTCTGTAGAGTTTTTTTTCAATATATGTTTTGTGACGTGTAAAACGTGTATGTATTAGTTAGGTCTCATATGAAAATTTCTTTTCTAAAAATGCCCTTCATTTTAGTTGAGGTAGTTGATACTCAGTTGATACTCAGAGTCTGCCCAAGGTGCTTTATTTGGAAGTATTGTGAAAGTGAAGCATGTTGAGAGAGAATGAAAAATATTTTAAGGAGAATCTGACAGCACAGACAACCAATTGACTAGCTTGCATTTCAGACACCCCTGCTCTTTGTAGACATATCTCCTTCAAAGGCAGTATGAAGATTTTTTTTTTCTACAGTCCTCTTGATAACAGATAGCTTCACCATTTATTTTTTACAATTGAGTTTTCTAAAATGGAGATAACCAGAAAAAATTAAATTAATGAGAATGAGAAATGTCTAAGTACATTGGAGATGATTACTGGTTTCTTCTGCTGTGTATGATCTACTCTGTTTTCCTCTGTTTGCTGTTTGAGTGCATTGTTTGCAGTGCAGTATAAAATGTAATTATTCATACAGCATTCTCTTGTTCTTTAGGGCAAGAAGTTGAGTATATGGTAACTGGTACTCACCCATACCCATCTGGGCCTGGTAAGTAAAATTTTGCAAGTGTTTGTATGGATTTTTGGGTTCTTGTATGAACAAGATATCCTTCATCCCAGCAGCAACAGGCTTCCTCTTGGTATGAATCCATACTTAACAGTAGTGGAATGTTGCCTGCTTTTCATCTCTAGAGCAGAAAGGTGCAGGTTTCACCACCTTGCTCTGGGGGAGAGACTTGAGGGTGTAATAGTTTTAGTGTCTTTTGCTCGTGCTTGTAAGGGTTATGTTTCTGTGTTGTTACGTTGGCCATTGCTCATTGCCACTGTTACTGATGGATCCTTCTGTGTTCTTGCAAGAGCTTAGTTTTAGCTGTTGGTCTTTTATTGTGCTTAAGTTTATGATGAGTATACTGGAAAATCTGTTGTCTTGATTTATAACTTAACAGATGTAAATGTTCATTGGACCTTCAGCCATTAAAAAACCAGGCATAGTTGTTCTAACTGTGGGGACAAGAACCGCTCACAGCGGCTTCCTTAAGTTTAGTGTTCTTTTAATAGAATAATTTATATCAGGGTTGAAAATCAGATTTTCTTTGCTATTTCTTGTTTTAACCAGAATATTTTGCCCAAATACTGAGTGTGTTGTCAACTGACAGAAGTTTGGTTAGGAGAAGAAATAAAGCGATGAGTTAAATTCACCAGTCTGCACCAAAACTGTACTTTACAAAGAGTTTTTAATTTTTTTTTTAGACAGTGTCTGCTGTTGTTGAGATAAGGTTAAAAATCTGCATATGTAGCCTGAAATTCTCACTTCAGTAGGACTAAACTTTTTGTAGTTCTGGCACCACTGTGTAATGCCAAACACTGCATAGGAATGGATTATAAATTGTACTAAAGGGCCTAAGTTAGGAAATGGTTCACAAGATCATGTTTATTTCTGTGGTGTTTGGATTTCCATAGCAGTTAAAGCTGAATATAGAGATGGATGCTGCTCCTAATTAGACTTTTTTTTTTGTTTCCACTGTCATACTGTTTTATACTCTAGAAATTTTGTACTCACATATGTAGTAGATCAAGATGGAAAGGATTTGTGCCAAAATAAAAGATTTCAGTAGATTTGAAGTGGATGTGAAAATGTTATTGAAGGATGAGAGTTTATATTACAGGTGTGTCAGGCCCTTGTTTGCAGGTACATGTGTTTATATATGTATGTATAATACACTTTGAGTTCCTGTTTAAAGGAGTTGTCTTTGTTTCTGATAATTTTTTTTTTCAAGGTGTGGCTTTGACAGCAGATACTAAAGTCCAGAGGATGCCAAGTGAATCTGCAGCACAGTCCTTAGCTGTAGCACTTCCTGCTTCCCAGTCCAGGTACTGCTGTGTTACCTCATTGACACTGTTATCTATGGGAATTGCAAGGCAAATCACAGAAGCTGGGATAAGAGCTCCTTGGAGTAATTAGAATATTCTTAAAGGAACTGCTTTTAGTGTGAACAGGCCATTGTTTTCCTGTATGCTTTTTATTTTGTATTGTCATGAGAGGCAGTGGGTGGAAGTTGGGACAAGGGAAACTTTGTTTAGTTACAAGAAAAGAATGTGAAGCTTTGTGGTATCTGTACCTTGGAGTGGTCAGGTCCTGGACAGGGTGCCAGGAGAGGTAGTGGACTCTCCATCCTGAGTGCACAACACTCAGCTGGGTGCAGCCCTGTGATGCCTTATCACTTGGCAGGAGAAAGTCAGTTGCAACTCATTAACCATTTTCACTCCCCCCAGGCTGGATGCAAACCGGACAGCTGCTGGTGTGGGTGACATTTACAGGCATGCTGGAATGTCTGAGCGTTCCCAGCCTCCTGGGATGGCTGTGGTGAGTCTGTTGCACATCTAACTTGAACAGTATGTGATGTTGACCAGATTGCTTCTGGATCTGTGTGTGTGTGTTGTCTGGAGATCTTCTGACTGACTAAATTTAATCAGTATTGAGAAGGCAGAATGAGAAAGTTTTAGGCTTTGGACAAAGAGATAAGCTACAAACCAGAAGAGTAACCCTTCTTTTAACTTACAGGCTATGGTGGAAGCTGGTGGAAACAAAAATTCTGCATTAATGCCAAAGAAGGCTCCAACCATGCCCAAACCTCAGTGGCATCCACCTTGGAAACTCTACAGAGTAAGTTAGAAATTATATGACACGAATGTGCATATAAAAGTAAACATACTCTATGTAAGACCTCAAATCATAATTTTTGTTCTCATTCGCAAAAATATAATCAAATATGATTTAAAAATGTGATCAGAAAGTGATCACAACTAAGTTATGTATCCACACAGTCTCTCTTTGAACCTCTCTTTTACTCTTATAGCTGTGTTATGATAAATTTGGTGGAAGGTTTGCTGTATTTCTGCCTAAGAAGCTTTGTTGTGTTTTAAATCTTTTGAAGTGAGCTGTATGACAGTACCTGAAACATGACATCCCGTGAAACTAGTTATGAGGTTTGATTTTAGCTGTCTGACTTTGGAAAAATTGGAGAAACGGGCTGCTGAAAGCAAAGCATGTGTTGACAGAGTATTTCTTGTGAGATCAGGCTCCATTATTTTACTATTGGAAAGTATCCAACTCTCATATTACCCCTGTTTTGGGGAAAAGAAGGTGATGGTGTCCTTTAAGAGGTTATTATATGGAAATGTGATTTAATAGCCAATATTTTTTATAATGTTCTTTGTATAAGCACTATACAGCAGCAGAAGGAATCTGTGCTTAAGTACAGTCTTTCTCTGCAACATTTCAAGTGTTGAGCCACAGTGTTATGGACTCTCAAAGGATATGAAAAAGTTGCTTATACAAACAAGGTCTTTACATATTGCAGCTTCCCCAAGTCTGGTGTATGTAAATTTCTAGTTTTCTCTTTAACTGAAATAGAAATCAAGCTGTCTTCAGATCTGATTTCACATTTGACTTTTCTTGGTAAATACTAGCAAATTTCAGTGTTGGAGAAGGAAAAGGACATCAAAAGGTGTTGTAATATTTCTGATACAAATTTTTTTTTGTTCTTTCTGAAGGTTATCAGTGGTCATCTGGGCTGGGTGAGATGTATTGCAGTAGAACCAGGAAATCAGTGGTTTGTTACTGGCTCTGCTGACAGAACCATAAAGGTAAGAGGTTGGAAGAAATGACTGACAAAGTTTGTAGGGGGTGGGTTTTTTTTGTTCCCTTCTTATTTAAAAATGTTTCCAGCCCTTGGAAACAATTTCTTGTGTACTGTTTGTGGAATAATGAACTCAGAACATTTTTTCTTTTGTTACCTTGTCATAAAGGATTTGTGGGGTAGCTCTAGTTCTTAAGATTTCATTTATTACATGGTAGTATCTGGAGAGCAAATGTTTATGTGACTGTATTTTTAACTTACATGGCAGCAGGATCAGTTACATCTGGGCTATTTACCCAGATTCACTGTGTGGTTTTTTCCAGTGTACCTTAAAATATCTATTTTGGTGCAGATTTGGGACCTTGCTAGTGGCAAATTGAAATTGTCTTTGACGGGACACATCAGTACTGTACGCGGGGTGATAGTAAGTGCAAGAAGTCCATACCTCTTTTCTTGTGGAGAAGACAAACAAGTGAAATGCTGGGATCTTGAATACAATAAGGTAAGCTGCAGTTTCTTTAACTGAAGAATTAGCAGTAGCAGATACAAAAATCAAAGTATTTAGAATATTCTTTCAATTATTGGTTTGTTTGGTTTTTATTCATCTAGGTTATCAGACATTACCATGGTCATCTAAGTGCTGTTTATGGCTTAGACTTGCATCCAACAATAGATGTGCTGGTGACATGCAGCAGGGATTCAACAGCACGAGTAAGTATAGCATTGTTGTGTTTGAACATCTTGATGTGTGTATTTCAATATCTTCGTTTGTAAAAATGAGCACTTAGCAAAAGTTATCATCAATTTAGATTAAATACTAAAGTGATTTGTGTTAGCTTTGTCTTACATTGTTGATAAAATTGAAGCCCAAATGCACAAATGTGCCATGTCACTTCAGGATAATGTTTTATTTCTTAATTTAGTAGGTAGACTACATAGTATATGTAGGATTGCTTAGTATTTAGAAGGTGGTATGGGATTATGGTGGCTTGAATTATCCATATGCCTGGAAGGTCACTGGCAGGTTCCTGCTCCCCTTGAAATTTGCCAGCTGAGGCAGTTGTGTAATAAATGGTTGAGTGAAAAATACCACCCTAATTCCATTTTTTAATCTGTAGGACTATGGCAAGGAAATGATGTAATCAATGACAGTGCCTAAAATACATTGAATATTCACCTGTTACTGACCTCTGACATATTTTCCTGTGATTTCATAGATTTGGGATGTAAGGACAAAAGCCAGTGTGCACACGCTGTCAGGACACACAAATGCCGTAGCAACTGTGAAGTGCCAAGCTGCAGAACCACAAATTATTACAGGTATAGTAGGTGTAGTTTCATGAGTAACATGATTGAAAAAACAAATGGTGAATGTGTTTGTTCAGTAATTGTGTGATGTTCATAATGTTATCTGGATTAATTTGCTCAAATCTTGTACTAGTTTCTGTTGAAAATGAGCCATGCAATGGTTATTACGTACTATTAATGGTATGTTTAAGCAAATATGGCTGTGCGTTGTTTGAATGCTTTTCTGCACTTCCTTTTTTTCTGGTGTCTTCATTTGTGTTATATGTATATATATTTAGACATGCATTTTCTGTGATATTTTAGTTAAGGAGTGTCCAGTACTGTGGTTAAGTGTTCATCTTCATTCCCATTATGCCAAAATCCAGCTTTGCAGTGTAATTCCTTAGTTCTTGGATTTAAGACTGAGTAAAAATCCAAATCTTTTCTAAACTGCAGATCTTTTGCAATTGGGCATCATCTTCATCTGAGGTGGCATTAGTACAATATTTGTCTCTCACATAATTCTGGCTGCCTTAGCAAAGTAATGATTACGATAAAATCAAGATGATGGTTTCTACTGTTTTTTTAAAACTTCTTCTCATTGTAGGCAGTCATGATACTACCATACGGCTCTGGGACTTGGTCGCAGGAAAAACTCGTGTTACTTTAACAAATCACAAGAAATCTGTAAGAGCAGTAGTGCTACATCCAAGACAGTAAGTTTTCTTTATTCTGTTGCACTTTCACAATTTTTTGAGAATTTAAGAGAGCCAATGTGAATGATGATCGAGAATGGTAGAGCATAATAATGTGAGAAACTAATGCACTTAGGATGATGCAAAAATGTCCATATAAATTATTAGATACATTTTACTGCACTTATTGGGCTTCCCTAGTATTGGCATTGGTGTACATTAGCAATCCTGAGAATGCCTTATATCTCACAGAGTTGCTTATGTGTGTGCCTTTCATTCAGTCCTTAAAATTCAGTGATACAGTGCTCGTAAGGCTAATAATAAATATGTAACTGAATGGTTGTGGGCAGGAATTGCAGTAGTTTTGTAATAGGCCAATGCACACGTGATTAATGCTAAAGGAGACAGTGATTAATAGAGCGGTCTTTCTTTTGAATATGTGGTTCACTGCACAAGACATTTCAATCTAACTGGCCTTAAAAAAAACTCAGTGTGAGAATTGAAGCTTTGAAGCAGATGTTCTTGGAAGTACTCTGAATTTAGGTGTTGTATTTTGATGCACACCTGTTGCATGTTTGGATATCCATTAAAACAGTGGACAAAAGGAGTTCACATAGAACTTGATTACTTCTGTGCCTTTAATATTTTAAAATTACATTCTATCATTTCTATCAGAAATTCAGCATCTTTGATATGAATAAACTGTTCCAGTGTGTGCCTGAAAAATTGTGTAGCCTGTTAGCTATAGAAAAAGCCTCTATTTTACTTACATTCTGAAAAAAAAAAGTAATTCAGGGTTCAACTTCATCAATTACACCTTTCTGAAAATAAACTTGAAGTGTTCTTGTCAAATGGTAGTAACTGTCAGCCTATACTTCAGTATTTCTTTTTTTTTTTTAATGTTGTGGTATTTTCTTGTAGTACTCAACTTTTTTCTTTGTGGTATCTGTTACATAGACAGCAAATTCCCTGGACATTGTGACAAATGAAATTATTACTACAGCCTATCCAAATAATCATGTAACTGCTTGCACATGGTAAAATAAAGGACATTTTTATTTTGGGGTGACTCAGTGGAAGAAATTCTCTTTCGTAGTTATGTTTGTGCAGGGCTTTTTCCTTGCTTATGTAACTTTGGAAGACTAGGCATTAGCCTATGGTTGGGTTTGTTACCTTTTTATCCTGTTACCTTTGCTGGTGATGCCCTGATACCTGAAAATTTGCCAGAATAACAACTGAAGAGAACTTAAAGTGCATTTTAAATATTTGTTTGCATATTAAATCCTAAGGCATACAGAATGTTATAAAGTTTAGTTTATGAAGTAGAAAGAAAACAATAGGAGTAGGTAATTCATTACTTCATAAAATTGCTTAATTTCATGTGAAGTAAACAGAAAAGTTTTAATATTAAGTAATTTTGCAACTACCATTTAGCAATAGTTTTAATGAAGGACATTTGCTCTCACTACAGCTATTTTGAGCTTTAATATACTGTGTTTATTTTCTTTCAGTTACACATTTGCATCTGGTTCTCCAGATAATATTAAGCAGTGGAAATTCCCAGATGGAAACTTCATCCAGAATCTCTCTGGTCACAATGCTATTATAAACACACTGGCTGTAAATTCTGATGGTGTTCTGGTCTCAGGAGGTAAAAATGAGAAATACACATTCCTCTCCTCTCCCCTGTGTACATATGGCTGGAAGTCCTTAGGCAGAGATGCTCATGGAGCTCTGCTTTACCTAGGCCTGACAGGTTACTGCAGGACACCATTTCATTTTGTACTGAGTAGGCCACTTTCATGACCTTAGGTGTTTCTGAGCTGCATGCAAATAAAATTAATTTAAAGGACTTCTAATGTACTGCATGGAAGAGGTTTCCTCTTCTCAGCTGGCTGCTGCTGCAAGGCTCCAGAGTCCATCCTTTATGATCTGCTGGTCATTAGTGTCTCCTCTAGAGTTAGTTGCATGTTGAAGCAGTGAGACTGGCTAGAGGATGTAGAAGCATCTTGCTAAAGCTAAATGGGAATAAGGCACTTGGTCCAATGTGCCTTTGGTCCTGTAGGCTAGGGATGTGGGGTAAGATGGAAATGTACTAAGCAGGAATTGGGAAACAGCCAATTACATTGTCACCTTACTCTGGTTATGTTTCCAGCTATGTGTAAAAGGGGCCCTTGATTTTAAAATTTGGATAAAGCTGTGTTTAACAAATGGCTCATCCCCAGTAAGAACAAGAACTTCACAAAATACTGAAATGGACTTAGATGTCATTATTATTATTATTTGAAGACACTTTCAGAACATCCTTTTATGACTTTTTTATGTTAGTAGTAGCTGAGTCTTAAAAAACACCTTCTCCACATAAAAAAACCTATTATCATTTTACTGATATTAATTGCGACTTTTAAAAAGTTAAAATTTGAATATCAATTCTCCCCTTTACATCCTAACGCTATCTACAGCAGCTTCAGAGAAGGTGATGCTGAATCAAAATAAGATGATTTTATCTTGGAGTTTTCTACTGTAGAAACACCCTTCTTGGAACATCTGGATTTCTAGTCTAGCTGGTAGCTGTGGAGAAATTTAATTTTTAATAGATCTGTTTTGGCTAGATAATGCTTTTGAAGGATGTTGGGTTTTGTAACTGAAAAATTTTCTTGAGAGCATCCTTCTGAATAGAGAGTTCAGATTGCTGTGAATGCCCTGTTGCTGATGCCAGTAGCAGCAATCCTGGAGGGTGGTTTGAAATGGATTTGGAATAAAATCTCTGCAAACATTAAACCTATTTTGCATTAAGTCCTTAATGTCATAATCTCTTTGGAAGGATGATGCCTCCTCATTGAACCCCCAGTGGAGCTACTGAGCAGGAAGCTTGATATTCAGAATACTCATTCTTACTGTGCCTCCAAAGCAACTTGCTGCAATTGCCCTGTGATGTAGTGTATCATCTTTCTGGGTTATCTGATGAAAATCTGGATGAGATTCTGAGGAAGGAAAAGAGCAGAAAACAGGAAAATAGGGTGTACTGAGCTATTCTACATGAATGTGGTGTGACGTATTTACTAGTTGTTCATGATGCTGGTTTTAGAAAACTGATAGGAATTAACTGTTTGTTTGTTTGTTGTAGCTGATAATGGCACTATGCACCTTTGGGACTGGAGAACTGGATACAATTTCCAGAGAGTACATGCAGCTGTACAGCCAGGTTCTTTGGACAGTGAATCAGGAATATTTGCTTGTGTTTTTGACCAGTCAGAAAGCAGATTGCTAACAGCTGAAGCTGATAAAACCATAAAAGTATACAAAGAAGATGATACTGCGGTAGGTCAAAGTGTCTTTTTAAAGTATTTTCATAAAATCAGAAAAATTCAGACAAATAGAACACATATCTGTAGGGGACATGTTCAGACTATTGTTGTCCATTTTGTTGAAGTTTGAAAGAAATCTCTGTATTAGCATTAACAGGCCAGTAGCTAATTTCTGCTTTCCTAATTATTGTTATATGCTGTCAAATAAGTGTCAGGTCTGTGAACTCTTCTGTGAAGAGTTTGGAGAAATCTGGATACAGTCATGTACGTTGGGTTTTGAACCCAGTGGGGAACTGTGTGGGGTTGTATTGATAAAAACAAGGGCATCAGCAAAAGGATTGCACTTTTAAGGTTTATTATACTTATTTATATGACCTGGATTAGTTATTGGCCTTGACAGTTTTTAGAATTTAGAGTCAAACTGTTTTCAAACTGTTATTCTAAAATATGATGAATTGATTTACCAGTGGAGAAGACAACAGATGATTGTATAGTTTATCAGTGTATGTCTTCAATATAAAGAATATAAGAATTTTTATTAAGCCTTGGAATTTTGCACTGAATTACACTACAAGTAACTCTTAGATATAAAGAATCAGGAATTTTTTATCAGTTTTGAAGTTGGGCAAAATACACTCCATGACATCTACTGATACTGATGTAGATATGTCTGGAAGGCTCCTGTCAATGGCAGCTCCTGCTCATGTGCTTTGATAACCACAGTGTTATTTTGGAAATGCCACTGGCAGCCTGATCATTTTCCTTGCTGGAAAAAGGACAAGTACAGAAAAAGTATTGCTATGTACTTCAGACAGTGAGATGATAGAAAATTTAATTTGGGTAAATTAATTACTTTGTAGATTAGGTATTAATAATGCTACATATGAGTACATATACTTCATAAATAGTATTTTAAACTAAACCTCAATTGTAGGTGAGTTTCAAGTTTAAAATAATCCTTATGAGATTATTTTTTTTCCCTTTAGACTGAAGAAACCCATCCTGTCAGCTGGAAACCAGAAATTATCAAGAGAAAGCGATTTTAGTGTGGCAACATACTACTTCTGTAATTTTGTTTTGGCTTTCCTGAGAGCATTCAGTCACATTTCGTTCTGCCTAGAGCAGCAGAGCAAGAAGTCAGCTAAGTCATTGCTATTTCAACATGTTTTATAATAAATTTTATTTCTCTTTCCTTTTGTCTTTTTTTGTGGCGATTCCAGCAAACCAGTTGAATCTTAACTTTGTGGAGCATGTATGGTTCATGAAAAAGACAGGTGTGCAGGTGGTTTATACTCAATAGATTCTTATAAAAATATTTTGATGAGCTGGGTTGTCTGAAACACCCTTGCTTGACCTCAAAAGTTAATCACAAATTTATGCATAGAAGTCATCTTCTGGAAGTTCCTTGGGGACACTTTCAAATTTTAGACCAATATTGTTTATTGTACATAGGCTAAGTCTATACTAAATTAGAGTTCCTGAGTAATTTACAAGCAAACAGGACAACACAATAAGGTAGTTTGCTTTATAAACACAGCCACTGAGCATTGCTGGTGCTGTGTTATTGAAGGAAATGGATCTTCAGAGTGTATCTTTCCCCAGGAAAGTGTTCAAATGGAAGCACTCATCTTCACTTAGTTATTTCAGAGTGGGCCTTCTGTAGCAAGGACTGCTGTCAAATCACTTTGTTTGCAGGACCAGTTGACTTTCTTGGTAGATGAGCTGTTTGCTTTTTCCAGTTATCTAAAGCATATATGACAGTAGAGTGCAGTGAATTTTTAAAACTCAGTTAGAGGAAAAGCTCTTAAGTAATTTAAGCTTTATTTTACAGGTTGCTGTCTTCCCCTGATCTTAGGAAGGAATTTAAAATAAACTGTTACTGAAAGGTAGTTTGTACTTCTGGAGGGACAGATCTTTCATTGGCTCTACAAATGGTCACGTAACAAGCAGTAAACATGTAAACCTCCTTGCTGCTGCTATCTCTGATGTCTGTGCTGCTCTAAAGTACTTCTCTTCAGGGCAGTGGAGAAAATCATTGTCATCTGGCCATTCTATTCTCGGCAAATTTGCCAGCAGTGTTAATAACTGCATTGGCAAGTGTTAATAGCTGCATTGGCTAGAGAAATAGTGTGTGGCCTCACTGATATCAAGCATTGATGTCAGGCAGTTCACAATAATTATTTCTATTCTCTAGCAGTTTGACTTCTTTCAAATCTAGGATTTGTGTTAGAGAAGCGAGTTCTTTGCAATGTAATTTACAAAAAGCTAGTAAAATTACATGTTGTTTATATTATAACAATTTTTGTCTTTTTTATGATACATAGGAGGTCTTGTATTTATAATCTGAATGTCTGACAATGTCATTTTAAGGGAGCCCAGGCTACATAAATAACTGAATTTTAGTTGACAGCTGCTATCAGAAGCAACTTCAAAAAATAGGAGGGGGAATATTTGATATTTACGAGTTGGATTAAGCATCTTTTATTTGAGTGGTAATACAAATTTTTCTGGATCTTAATTATAGTTCTTTCCACTTTAACTAATATAACAGTTAAAAATCTGGATTGTGGCTTACGCATGTATACAGCTACTAATGCTTCATTCCAGAAATCAGTGAATTATTGGTGTTATGCAGATTTTTTTTGCTCACAATGAAATCCTATTTAGGAAACCAGAGCAGAGAGAAACAACTTAACTTGAAAAGAGGTGGGATTGCTGAGGATTTTTTTGTTCCATTTTGTTTTGGTGTTTTTTTAAGAAGTGTCTTTTTCTCTTTTTCTTTTTTTTTTTTTTTTTTTTTTTGATAGTTTGGAATGAGGAAGGAGAAATTACATCTCTAGCTATAGGCCACAGTTCTAGCACATCTATCTTTTCTATACTGGCACTTTACTTAAGAAACTGCATTTATTTTACTCTTTATTATTTAGACGAGAGATCAGCGAGTCTCCTTAAGAACCTGTGTTTCTACTCTCGACTTCTGCAGGAATCTGATATCTCGGGACAGTGGTTATGAGAGCATTTTTTTTTTGTGCCCTCAGTAAAGATTTTGTTTATACATTAAAGGCCGTGCACTATTACTTGGGATAATATGTTTCCTTTTTGGCCCTAGGATAGGCTGCCCCGGTTCTAAGTGTGATTTATTTTTTTTTAAGTGTATTCTTGAACATTTGATTGACTTGTTTGTTTCCTTCCCAGCAGTTTTTTCTTCCCCTTGACAGTAATGTGAATATCATCACATGTTTTTATGTAAGTATTGTTTATGGTGCATCAGGATTATCAGATTTCATCAAAGTACTTCTCTGCTGCCGAGTAAGCCTGGATAGTCTGCTGTGACACACATAGACCTGATCGCGTAGGATACACAGTGACATTAGATTTGTCCATGTCAGTCATAAGGTGAAGCAAAAGAGGAGGATCTGATCTATTGGATGGATTATCCATGCTTCTGGAAAGGGTCACAGTGCAATGTCAGTTTAAGTAATCTTGAATGGGAGTCTAATTGCAGAAAATAATTACTCTACTTAATTTCATAAAATTTGGTGTTGTCTTCTGTATAGGCTCAAATAATTTCTAGCACAAACCCTGAGATTTGTTTTATACTGTGTATAAAATTGCAGAGAAGTGAGGAAATGGGTTTTGTTTGTAAAATAAACAAGTGTAACTGGTAAAAGTGATGAATTTTTAGATGACTTTTCTTATACTGAAGCATACAGTGTAAGCTGTGCAGCTACAATGCTGTTGTGTTGCTGGCAGCATGAGAGTTGTGCAGAACAATATGTATTTGGCAGCTGAAAGGCTCACAGAAACAAGTGTCTAACAGCAGCTTCTTTTTAGTTTTGTTTGATTGGAATGAAAGTGCTATGCCTGATGTAAGTGACAGCAATTTAGCAATCAATAAAACCTTCCGTACAATATGAATTCATGTCTTTTTTCCATTAAGGTTTTTATAGTAAGAAGAGCAAAAAACATCTGTATTGAAGTGAAAGTAATTCAGTATTGACATGGACTGTTTCCCATAGCACAGTAACCAACATTTTTGCACATCACCTGTAATGGGAAGTGAGAAGCTGCTGATTGCTGTTTTATGCCGAGCTTCCTGTCTGCATGAAGGGATTAGCAAAACAGATACAGAATTGTTCATGCATTTTCTCTAGTGTGTTTTTATAAACCACAGAAACACCTCTGGAGTTAAGTATGAGTTCTAGGATGAGTTCTGGGTGAGAATTTTGTGGCATGATCATCCCTTAGGTGTTACTGTCTTCCTATTGCTGCTTGTCTTGAATCTGCGTGGGATAGGCTTTGTAACACTTAACATGTTACTGACTTAAGTAACATGATTAACTTCTTTCAGGTGCATGTTAGCACCAGGGTTTTGTTAACCTTCCTCTATGTTTTTGTTTAAATATAATGAGTACCCAAACCCCAAACTTTTATCTAAAGCATGGATTAATTGGAGGTGCTCACCTGCAAAGTAGACCTCAGCAGTAAAATAATTGAGCTAAATGTCTGTTAGCTAAATCTGCTAAATGTCTCCTTGCAAGGAAGGTTGAAATCACTGACAAGAAAACTGTAGTTGAAAATGCTTGGGAAATTTGTACTGTGCTGGATTTTTTTTTTTTTTTTTCTTACTTCAAAATCCTGCACACCTTCCTCCCTGTGTTTGAGAAGTGCAGGTAATGTGTGAAATGCTCATTTCTGCCAATGTGTTTTTGCAGCCTTTGCTTTATTTTTTTAGGGAGAGCATGTCTGCAAGACATGTCAGCTTTACTCTTTCTGCTCCAATAACAGTTCTTGAGTCTTTAGATGCTGCAAATGTCTTTTTTTTTCCCCCAGGTGATGCATCACTGAGAGAAGGGATGAAGGGTTAAGTCCTTCAGAGCAAGGGAGGTCAATGCAGCATCAGTATGAGTTATGAGAACCAAAGGCTACACATAGAGAAAAATAAGACTTTGCAGAGACCAGATAAGAAAACTGTAATTAACTGAAACCTCTCAGTGAGGTGAAAAGGATGGTGGAAGAATTAAGACTAAAGGACACTAGAGCTATTATGTCTGAAAGGAAATGTTTGAAAACTTACTATATTTACCTGGCAGGCTGGAGTAGAGGAGGCATGGATTAGATGAGTATAAATGGAAGAATGGAGGAGCAAGAGTGTGTTAATGTGGGTGCAGCCAATGGTGAAATGTGAAAATGTGGACACCTTGATCCAAATAAATCTTTTTACAACAAGCTATAAATGCATTTCTGAAAAGTGCAGGTATTGTATGTATCTGCATGTTCCAGTGCCCTCATGCTCCAAATTATAACTCAGTATACTACAGAGAATCCAGTGGCAGGTAAAGAATTGTGGGCCACTGCAGAATGATAAGTCAGGAGAGATTTGCAGCTGCATTGGGATTTTCACTGAGGAAGTGCTTGCAAGCACAGTTCTAAACGAGGCTTAAAAGTAAAGTGTGAAGAGTGAAGCCAGAGTTTGCGTGGTGAATATCTTCAAAAAAATAGGCTAATTTTTTTACAGCTGATTGAATGTAGGGATTACCTTACAACACTGAGTTTGTTTTTTTTGTGACAGGTAAGTGGTGAGCTGAGGAATGAGAAGTGAGTTTAATGCCACAGAATATCATGCTGAGAGGATGCATTGCTGTTGGGAGACTGTTGTAATAAGAATGTAGCTTGTGCAATCAGAAAAACCTTTGTGCTGCATCCAAAAGTGGGGTTTTTTTTGGTGTTTTTTTTGTTTTTTTTTTTAATGGGAAAAGACACTACAAATCATAATGTGACTTAAGTATTTCCAAGTCAATCCCCTTGACAAGCAAACTTCCTGCACTGACAACTAGAGATCTGCTCTCAATAAAGCAGCAATATAGATTATGAATATAAGAGCTCCATACAAAAATTTGAGCATGGCTTCAGCTGCCAGATGAGTCACATTTCATGTCCTGTAGGTATATTAATTCTTTCCTGCTCATTCAATGTCTTTTCTTCCCATGCAACATGCTAATGAGAATGTTTCTTTTAAAGAAAGCTTGGCAATGCAAACCAACCAGAATTTATTAATTCTGTTAATGACTTTATTCTATTTGGAACTGAAAATCCCAGTGAAGGAGTTTTGTGTTGCCCTAAATCAAACTTTACAGGAAGTTCAAAAGTAACTAGCAATCAATCACAGTAGCTAAATGAAAGCATAGATAAAATTGCTTGCTGCTTCCATAAATTATTGTAGTGAAGTGCATTTTTTTGTTTTCCTGGGAAAACTTGATTGGTTTTGGTTTTTTGAATTTTTTTTTGTTTCTCAGATTTTGTTTGTTTGCTTTCTAATTTTTAGGTGAGGTTGTAAATATCCATTAATTGTATAAGAGGAAAGAAAACTGCTCCTGGTATTTCTGCCGTTTTAGTTGCCATTAGTTGCCAGTTCAGTGATGCAGTTTTTCTGGAGTGATTAGAATAGAAAGACTGTGCTTAAAATGGCACAGTGAGTTTCAAAGATTCACATGCTGGAGAGATGGTCCACACACTGCCCATAACATAACACCCTGGCAGTGCAATTTTAGTTTTGTATTCTCTCACAGGTTTCAATTTCTCAGTTTTTGTTCTTGGGAAACTTTAATGGTGAAAACACTGCTAAGAAATTGGAAGCTATCTCTAGCCTGTATCTCCAGCCTGATTAATTATTATCTGATAACTCCTTTCTTTTTTCCCTTTTCCCCCAAACTTGGCCTGGCTTTCTTCCATTAACAACATCCCTGAGGAGCCTGTGAGATCCTCAGCTGTTCTGGAAAGCTTCATGTTGGCCAGGTGCAGTGAGCAGTGCTATCAATTGCTCTTTCAGGTCCCTGTGTGGTTCAGCCTCGCTGCATCAAACACTGACGGAACTATGCAGGGGGGGTGTTTTGTGCTGGGAAGTTGTTCTTGGAGACAGAAAATACTAACTGAACAACCTGATATGCAACCCAATGTTGATAGATAATTGTTCTGCCTCCATCCTCACAGTTCCTCTCACCTTACTTGATTTTTCTTGAGAAATCATAGTAGCACAGCACACTGTATAAGATGTACCAGTGGTTGTTAACAATGCTTCGCACTGGTTATAATTACAAAATCTGACAAGTTTTCATTTGTAACAGAAAGTAGGCAAGCAGTAAAGCCTGAGATTGCATGAGGCACACACAAAGGAAACCTAACCCAAAGTGAGGAAGATGTTCAAGTAAATCATGTCTGGGCTTTTTATCTTTTTAATGTGTTCAGCTCAGCAGTGTGCCCAGTAATAGCTGCTAAACCTCAGCATTCCACTGAGAAACATTCAGGCCAACCTGGCTGACTGTCCTGGTGAAGCTGAGCAGGGGATATTCTGGTGGAGGAATGCTAAAATGGCTTTGAGTGAAAAGCTGTCCTTGTGATGAGAAAATGTCTAACTTTTTTCTGTTTCACAATTCCTTTGTTTCTTAAATCTCATAAATAGTTGCTGTGAGTAAACAGATCTAGTATTGCAGGTAATAAAGACCTTTAAATTGTGGTCAAACTTCTAAATTGTCCTAAAATTTTGGACTTGGGAATATTCCAGGACATACAAGTCTCATGATAACACAGTTCTTATAGAGAAATAAAAAAAAAAAAAATCACAGGCAAGGAGCCATTACCAATAATAGTCACAAGTAGAAAATGGGAGAACTTTCTGCTCTGAAGGATATTGCATCTCCATACACATCTTCCAAAAAGAAAAGCCTAAATGTTGTTGCTCTGTTCTGAGGGAAGACAGAAAGTATGGTGAGGTGAGGTGTGTTTATAAAATCAACAGCCAGAACATAAATGTCTGTGTGCTGTTCTATAAGTGTGTGTCTTACACCCTGCTTATACTGCAGCAGTTAATTTGAAACAACTCTGGTGATAACTGATACCTGTGTGGAGAGGTGTGTGGGATGTGACAGACAGAACTAGTGATTTTCTGCAGGACACACCTCACCGTTAACCACTAGGAGCCAGCATGTTTTAAAATAACACAGCTGTTGTCACTCCTACCTCAGGGCAACACTGTGTTTTCACACTGTTTTCCTTGCTTTAAGACGTGTCAGTTCTCACTTTTTTTCAATGTGGTGCTTTTCTCTAGTGTAGACAGGACCAAAGTAGTATGTGGTTGAATTTAGAAATATTCCTGTGTAAAGAATACCCTTACACTTTCCTCATCCTCTTTCCTTTTCTTTCTCCCTTTTTTTTCTGAAAGGTTTTCCTGTATGTTCTCACATGCAGTTCACGTGAAATCACTTCTCTCTTTCAGTAAAAGGGGAATATAATTTGTATTATGCAAGAGAGAATAAAGGTAATGTCCCCTGAGAACCTTACCTTGGAAAAAATTTAAATGTCTTAGCCTCACATTTTGATGATAAGTAGTTACAGTCAGCTAAGCCTCTTGCAAAAATGCATTTGATGCTCAGCTTTCTGAATTCATTTTCAGTGCTTTTAGTTTTGCTTAGACTGCTGTAATTTCCCCCTATGCTGAGGCTCATTAGGACAGTGGTCAGCATAGTGAGATGCTGCTTCCTCCTCCCTGTGCACACCCTGACCTTCCTCTTTCTCAACCTGCCCCTTCCAGAATGGAGGGAGGTGGTGGCAGAGACACAGCCACATCACTGTCCTCCCAACCCAGAGTGCTGCCCCTTCTTCCACTCCTACCAAAAGCCTCTTTGTTGGCTCATGAGCAAAATAAAGTGATAACCTGCTGTTTCCCTCCTGAGCACCAGAGATCATCAGATAAGTGAGTGTATTACAGGGGAAGAAGAAATGCGTTGCTTGAGGTTTCTTGATGCCTAGAGGTTAGAGAGGGATCACCTGCTGGAAACGCTGGAGTTGTGTTTATAGGGTCATGTCTTCTAAAATTCACTGTGGAGTTTGTAGAGACTCTAAAGCTGTTTTGCTGACAACGTTGTTTCTCCTGTCTGAAAGCATCACAACAATAAGAATAATGGTTGTGATCTATAATTTGCCACAACTATAAGGCACACTGAGCATGGAGTTGCATTTTTCACGTTTTCCTCCAAATAGTTTTTTATGCTTTTTCTTCTTTTTTTTTTTTAATTTGAAATGGGACTGAGAAGTGTCACTGATTCACTCCATTGGATTTCTAAATTTTGTTTGGCAAGGTCCATGCAGTTTGGGAAACAGAAATTCTACAGCTGCTTTGCTCATTGCCTCCCTGCAGTGATCATTGTCCCTTGCAAATACACAGCCTGAGCAGTAACTAAGCATAGCACAGAAATGGATCCTGCCCCATGGTGCAATGCTTAGTTCCTGTTCAGGGGCTGGATGACTGTAGTTGCTTGCAAAGCTTGTTTCTTAAAAATCTCTGGGGATTGCTAAGATGGTTTTGCATTCAGGCCATTGGTCCAAATATTAGTATTGAAGCATTTCTGCTACTAAAATCCAAAATGTTTCCTACAGGGCTCAAGGTGCTGTGAGTCTACCAGCCCTGAGGGCCATGTCTCTCAGTTTGGAGGTTTTCACACAGGTACTGAGGTAGATCCAGCCTGTGCTGCTCCATACGTGTCCCATGTCTTGCCACCCTTTCCTAGGAACTAGTGTCAGTGACAGCAGCTTCAGCAGGCCAGTGTCAGCTATTTGGAAGTGTGCCCAGCTCTTTGGGCTGTTTGCTGCCTGATCATCTATCCCCACCAACACACACTACCAAAATCTGGCCATGCAAACCCCATACAACCATCTATTTATCATGCTGGGTATTAAGCTTGGAGAAAATAAAGCATATGCACATTCCTGAGGAAATAAATTTTGGGAAGCTAAATTTGCAGTTCCTATTTCACATTCTTTTCTCCTTTTAAATCAAGATGTGAATGTTGTGATATGCACTCTGTGTGTATGGTGATCCTTGCTGTTGCATCCCATAACAGGAGGAGGGAGAGGAAGTGTTCTTGTATTTGCTCTGCTCTGAAGTTTTCTTTGTCTTGCCAAAATTTCTTCTTTGGCATATTTTCCGTATCTGGCTCATTGAAGCCATGCATTTGTTTTCCATTAGTTGCCTCAGTTAATATAATGAGTTTCTTTATTATTATTTTTAAATACTGCATTTGAAATGAAAAAAACGCCCTTATTCAATGGTCTGATAAACTGGTGTTATTTGCTGTCTTTGCCTCATGTCCTTCTTTTCACTAATTTTCCTTCTTTTTCTCTTTGACTCACATCTTGGAGCCAGGTTTGCTCATGCATACGTCATTTAATGTGTTTTCATGGGTGTGGTACTGCACACAGAAACCCCCAGTATGAGCCCAAGCTCATGAGCTCTGCACACCTCACCTGTGTGCCGGGAACAGGATGCTGAAGGTACCAGGGACAAGATGGTGAAAAGAGCAAGGTGTGCTTAAGAAGCACTAACATTTTTGAAATATCTCTCTTGGCTGGTTGATTCACTTTCCATCTATCTACATTTCCCACATCTGTTCTGGGCTTCTTCTCCTTTGACAGAAGAAAGTAGAAATAAAAAGTGCACAAGAGAATAAGTATTGAGAAGTAACACTGAAGTAAGATTTTTCACAAGCTTTTTGTGTCTTATAAACCACCACAGAAGTAGGGCCATAGGATCAAACCTCCCAAACTTCATTCTATAAAGCTTCCTAATTTTTCCTCTTTTCCCTTAAGTAGAGATTTAAGCCAACAGATAAGTCTTGAGTCTTGCTTCATAGACCAAAAGTAAATAAATCCACCCAGCATCCACTGGCAGAGAAATTTAAAAGTTACATTGTCCTCGTGGCTGTATTTTCTAAAATGTCTTTTCTTTGCCAGCACTTCTGGTCATAAGCCCTCTTCAGCAAATTCTGCAGTCACATTTATGCCCTCAGTCTGTACTAGTCATAACAGGGGAGGTGATTTCTACCACATTGAATGGTTTTGTATTTCAAATTATAATCAGTTACAATCAGTAAGTATTTCTTGGGGTGAGGCATCTAGAGAGACTGTGCTGGGCACGCTGGGATGGGGTGTTTCAATTAATTCTGAAATGTTCTAACTGCATTAATGTACTACTTATTTCTTTAATGTCCTTTCCCACCTCAGAAAGTGATGAACCGAGGGATCAATATTAGTTCTGTCTAAACACCAGTTTAAAATTCCAGTTTGAACCATGTTCTCATTGTTATGCCTTTGCCTTTTCTCTGTGTTTCTTCAAAGAGGGAAAAAATCCCCAGGCTGAGATATTAGTCAGAGAGTTTTGTCTCTCTAGCAGGTCAAAAAATATGGAGTGGCTTCTGAACTTGGGCATACAAAAGCTCCCTGCATTGAATGGCTGCTTTAGATCTAGGTTTTGAAGAGGGAATTGCATCTTCCAGCAGTCTGGTGAAGCTTTTTAATACATTAATTGATGGGCAGAGGGAAAGCCAGGCATGAGTTCACAGAGGAGTAATTTAGTAGGAAATCAAAGCCTCCCAAGAGAGAATTTTAACACTCTTCATCTTTCTCCAGAAGATGCTTCCTTTCCCAGTTATCTTCACCTCTTGGGGAGTTTTTTACCTGTGATCAGCAGCAGTTTGATGTCCCTGGATATGCCATGTTGCTGTCCATGACTTGAGTGCATGGGAGAACTGGCTGCAATCCCTGGATAAACACCCATGTATGTGCCTGCCCTCCATGCCCGGGCCAGAGGCAGCCCTTGGCAGGAACCTGCCTGTGTCCCAGTCTGTTGTGATTCACTGCCCATTTTATTGGTGCAAATGGAGGTAGCTGAGGTTAACTCACAGAGCTGTGAACTGGAGCAGATGAAATGCTGGCCTGTGGTTGAGGGGCAGCAACCCATGTGGAGGAGCAGCAGGAAGCAAGTTTCATGACTGCTGCCAGGATGGCCAGGCATCCTCTCTGAACACTTAATCTCCCTGGTGCTCAGGTCACTGCCCTTTTACTCATTGAGAAGAGTTTAGATGCATTTCCTCATCCTCAACCTTTCCACTTTGCCATTTATTCCTTGCTTCATGATTAACTGTGTTTGAAATTGGACACAGAGGCATGTGCAAGTGGAAAACCAAAAGAGAAGTTCCAAAACTGTGCTGTTACTATTAATGGCAGGGCTAGCAGCCAGTGTGTTCACTTGGTTATGCCAAACCCAGATTAGACAGTACAAACCCTGACAATTTGGTATTATTTTCTGAAGAAATTATTCAAAGACTATTTTCTACTGGGGAGACAAGACTGCATTTTGCATGAAAATACTAACTTTCTTTAGCTGTTGAGCAAACACAGAGCATCTGCCTAATATATATATATCCAAGAAAATGTAGGCAGAAAATGTTCATTTTGGAACTTAGTGGATGAAATTTTGTCCCTTTAGAGTAAATGGGAGATTTGCCATTGACTCCAGTCAGGCAGGCGTTTCACCCGATAGTTTTTACATATGTTTTTATATGTTACGATAATTCGTGAATGAACTAAAATAGTCCTGTAGAGAATATACAAGGATTGTTCTTCTCTGGCTTAGGGGGAGCAGCCTTCATTTATATTGGGGTCCTTGGAAAGAAATATGGATGGGAGAGTCTTTACCACATTAACAATACATACTTCATCTTGTATCTCTGTTTTGTGTAATCCATCAACAGCAGCATTGCACAGAGCTAGCTGAGAAAGGAGCTCAGATGGGAAGAAAATGTTTGAAACCAGATCTGAAGGAGGCTGAGGTGAGTTTTCTGGATGGGGGTTGTAATCAGCAGAGAAAGCAGAGTATCTTGCCCTTTGAGGGTGTCTGTCTTAGGTTGTTCCAAGTCTATGATCCAAAGGCCTAATTGGGCTTCCAACCTTATCCTGGCTGGATTTCTAAATGCTCAAAAAATCATTAGTAGCCAGAAGATCTTTGGGGAGTTTATTTGTTTGTTACCTGGCGTGTGGAGATTCTGAAGAATCCTTGTGGACACAGACCTTGTCATTTCAGCCAGGTTTCTGTCTCCCAGCATCAGGTTCCTTCAACATGCTACTTATGAAGATGCATCTTCTACCTGATGAGAAACCGATACCCATGGACATTATGGGCTGGTTTTATCCCCCGTGAATGCACAATGCCTGTGCTCCACAGCCTGCTTTGGCCACCTCTTGCCTTGATTGGTATATGTTAGTTTTGGCCCAGGAAGTTCCAACAATCCAAAGGAGCTTGTCCTTTTCTGGCTCAGCCATCACTTAGGGCTGGCCCTCAGCCTGGAAGGCTGCTAATGTAAGAGAGAAAAGGGGTAGCTGGAGAGCCATTTCTGTTCTGTTTCTGGAAGAAACTTCCATTCTTGTCCTGGTCAGAACATCTCCAGAGGATGAATAAGTGGTTTGGAACTTGGAGAAAGAAAGAAAGAGGATGAAGTTAATGCCATGATATTGTCTGTTGCAGGACTCTGGTTAGCAGGTAACTGGGGGAATCCTCCATTTCTCCAACTGCATTTAGCTTAAATACGCAGTGAAGTGACCACCTGGAGAAAATAAAACCATAGCTAATATAAAGCCCATGTGAATCAGAGCATGAGCAGATATTACAAATAATTGGTAGGATAAGACTGTTGGTGATGCTGTTGACTGCAGAGTAGAGAAGTCCCAAACTTTTACTGACAGATCTGCTTTGCCCAGCTCGGATGTGAAAGCAGTAGAGCTGTTTGGATGGTATTGTGTGCAACTAAATAAGCTTATCTTTTCAGAGCAACTTGGGTGTCTTCCTGTTGATGTGGTATGACTAATCCCAGCCATGATATTTTGCTTCCCTGTAGTTGAGAGACATCTGTATTTCCAAATGGATCCTACAGTTATGACTACATGGCAGTTACTGCAATTAAAAAGGTGTGGTTTAAATTAAAAGATTATTTAAGTGCTCATTGCTAAAGACTTGCATCTGCTTAGCAGCCTAACAGTGCACAGTTTGGAGTGGTTTGGATTTTTCAGTTCCCTGGTACAATACTGAGTCCTGAATTCTAGCTGGTGCTTCTGCTATAGCCCTGTGCCTTTAACCTAGGCAGTAATGGCATAAGGTTGTTGCAGTAAATAAAAATTTCAGATAAATGCTTTAGTGTTCAAGCAAAGAAGCCTTTGGGAATATTTCAACTCATTCTGATTTCCTTTAAATATTATCTTGGCCACAAAATACTATTATTTGTCCTTGCAATGTGGTTGGGTTTTTTTTGTTTTTTTTTTTTTTTTTTTCTGGAAAGTTTTAACACAAATTCTCTTTGTTTTTTTTTTTTTTTTTTTCTGGAAAGTTTTAACACAAATTCTCTTGTATCATATTTTCATGGTTTGGCTGATGTTCTGGTTTAAGCCTGTTCTAAAACAGAAGGAAGAAAAGTAGCCTAAAATAGCAACTAGAAGAGAGATTTGAGGGTTATGAATTATTTTCTATTCCTGTCACTAGCTTAGCTCTCAGCTCAGCATGCCTTGAAGTTGCAGGAAATGTTTTATTGATTTCAGTAGATCTTGGTTCAGGTGCATTTAGTCTAACTTTGGACAAGTCAGGTGCCTTCTGTGCTTGGGACTGAAAAGTACATGTTCTGCTTACCCTTCCAATGATCACTATAAAGCTTCATTCATTCACATCTGTAGAGAGCTTTAGGGCTTGTAAATGAATGCCACTTTCTTAAGTACAAACTATTATTTCAATGTAGATGAATTCATTTTACCTTCCCACCAGCTGCCAACAATCTGTTTAGTGCAATGAAATTCTGACAGCCTGTGTCAACAACCAAAAGCTCATTCATGACAGAGAGAGAAAAGAAAGAGAAAATTCAGACCTGAACTCTTCCCCTAGCAGAGAATGGCTTTTTGTATGAAAATAAAAATTTTGTCTATCATTTCAAAAGGCCCTCTCATAAAAGAAATGCACATTAAATTAAAACTGCTGTTAGTTTTTCATTGCATTGCACTACAGACCCCTCCTGGCTCTTGATGAAGAGTGAGGTGAAATATCGCACGACTGAGCTACAGAGAAAACAGCAAGCTGTTCCAAGTGCATAAGCCAAAATGAGCATTCAGAGAGAGATCACCCTGTCATGAGCTCATGCTGGCAATATGTTTTTTTCTATGGGTGTAAGCTGAGATTTGAGCCTGAGAGAGACTCCATATTCAGCCCTGCAGGAGCACTTTTGTGCGTGTTGTTTTCTTTAGAATAAGTGAGGAAGTTGTGAACTGCTCCCAGACCTAGGAAAATACCTACAGCCACAGTGAGTTCAATGGCCTCCTCCTCTTCCTGCCCCCCCGCCCATGCAGCAATAATCTGAAGATGGAGTCAGAGAGAACACATGCAGGTTTTACTGAAGGGACAATGTAATTTTGCCCTGTGTGATTACTTGGGTTTGTGTGGTGGTCTAAGCATTTTGCCTGTTTTCATTTGGGAGGTGGTAGGCAGATGTAGGTTTGGGGTGGGCAGAGGCAGGGACATGGTGGTCAGGGCTGGGAAACTGGAAGGCAGAGTGAGTGCCTGTGTGGGGCAGGCATAATCTGGAGCCTTATGTCCCTGCCCCTGTGTGGCAGTGGGGAGCCCATCTGTATCATAACTCTGGGCAGAGCCCAAAGTCAGCAGGGTGCCCAGTTTCTCTGTTCTCTGAATTTTCAGTCAAGTAAGTACTGTGCTGTAGAGGAACAATGTCATTTGAATTTACTAGGATATTTTATGCCCTTCTCAGTGCTGGTTTATTTTTGCTAGATGTGAACAACACTGGGATTTCTGGTATAAACTGCCCCTTCCAGGCAGTCACACCTCCCTCTGCCTGAGGTCTACTCCCAGCAAAGTGTGATCTGTTGCACATCCTGTTCTAGACCTACACACTTCACAATTCCTTTCAAGAGTGTTATATCATTCTTATTGGTAAAGTCTGTAAAGCATAGCATTAATTATTTTCCTGGGTGATCTAAAAAACTCTAGTAACACTTGTTAGGAAAAAAATGTGTTTAAAAAACAGATGCACTTTTCTAATCCCCAAAGTGCTGGCACCCACTTTTAGAGTATGACTGTGGCTGGGAGTATTGTAGCACTGGGAGAGGCCACCCCAGCTGTGCTGTACCCAGACACTTACTCTGAGGAACATGTTTAGGAATCCAGTTTCATTTTCCTTATGGCATTTTTCAGCACAGTTCAGAGATGGGATGCATATTGAGTTATTTTGAAAGAAGCAGCCATAAAACCTTTGATGCAGGAATTCAGAAACAATGTGGTCAAGTCAGGCATGAACACATGGCAAATGTGATTGAAATAGTAAGCTGGGCCTACAGATAGTTCTTGCCTAAAATTAGCTGTAGGAATTTAGTCTCTCTATGATATCTTCTTGTTCCTGTTGTCATATTCTAGTGCATGAATGTACATGGGTTTAGAAGTCCTGCATTCCTTTTACAGATGCCTAGCAATCTTTCTTTTTCCTCTAAATACATTACAGAAGTTTATCTTATGCCTTACTTAAAGGCTTAAGAAACTTGTCCTTCCTATCCTTTTTGGCTGAGTTCACTGTGAAACACACTGATTTCTGTATTTACTGCAGTATGATACATGGAAGCATTGCAACTTATACCTAGGGTTATGTTAAAGGTAACCTAGTCAAAGATGTGGATATTTGTGAATATTCTAGGAGTGATGAAAAAACATTTAGAAATATATTTTTATTGACTATTTTATGGTGGGGAATAATCTGTTGTGGGTAACAGTGTGATGTCCATGTTTGAAGCTTTAAAACCACTGCTGTGATGCTGTGATCTCAAGTATCTCATAGTTGACATTCCCACCACCAGAGCAGAAAATACATAGCTAAAATTGGTAAAAGCCTGTGTTATTTTATTCTTGAATGCACACACACACACACAGAGAAAAAAAAGAAAAAAGGTCAGCAGTGAAATACAACCAGAACAGGCTGGGAAAAGCAAGCAGGGAAGAACAAGCCCAAAGCCAGTGCCTTGGGATGCAGGAAGTGCAGGTTGCATTGTTGATGCACACATGGAGTGAGGGCTCCACAGCAAGCTCCCCACCCCAATGCATTCACTGTTGGTCATCACTGTCTTTGAAAAACTGCAAAGACTGTTTGGCACTAGAAACTGTGATGGTGAGATGGTTGGGGCTTTTCCAGCATATAACCCCACCTTGGGTCTGTTCTTTCAGGCTGGGGCCCCTTAGAGTGGTGCTGCGACACCTCCAGCTGAAGAGCAGGTTCAGTTTCCCGTCAGGAGTCTCTGTCCATTGCAGGATGTAAATGTGCCTTATCTTAGCATCCGCCTGCAGTCCTCTGTGGAATGGTGATTATGAGCCTTCTCAGCCCCATAAAGATTCTGTAGTGATAAACCCTATAAAAATAATGATAAGATCTTGGATAATTCATTGACAGTACTGTAAAAGTAGGATTTCCCCCTGCTGACATGAAGAGGCTCGAGGAAGCTGTCAGAGCTGCTTTTAGATGCCGCTTATATGACCTAAATTAAAACAGGCAATCATCTTCTGTCTCCAGCACTCATCTGGTGTACTTTCAATCAAATAGGATTTATTAATTAAGATTTGTATAAATTTGTTTTCACAACTAGTAAAAATGGGTGCCTATGGAGAAGGGGCTAGGTGCTCCACTACCATCAACCAAAGTGACATGAGCAGAATTACCCAGCAATTGTACAGATTGGCATTTGTATTACAGCTGCCAATAGAAACAAACCTGCTGCAGGAGGTAACACAAACATCTGCTCCACTATGGCTGCTGGGGGGGTTTTCACCCCATCCAGCCACACCTCCAGCTGTCACCTCCCAAGAAATACGTAGTACTGCATAATACTGTGTGCCCTGAAAATCAGCAGGTCAGGGCACTTATACTGGGACAAGGAGGATTGCTTTGTTCTTGTGTATTTATAGCTTCATCTTAATAGACTGTTTAAAAAAACATGTGAACCTTTCAGGAATGTAATTGTGGTAGTGTCAGTTGTAGCACAGCAGCCAAAACTCAGGCATCGAAACTCTTTATGAAATTATCATCTGGAAGAAGAATACAAAGGCTCAAAAACTGCTGGTGAATTCATTGCTTTTAGTGTTTGTACACGTGAGAGAGAGAAAATATCCAGGGGCATTAATTCACACGTGGATTATGGTATATTTCACTTTTAAAAGCAAAGCTCTTTTCTGATTTACAGCTATTTAAAATAATTACTTAGCTCAATGCAGCAAGGGAATCAGCTGGCAGAGTGGCTTAGCATATTAAGATACAGCTTTATGCGTAGACCCTCCCTCCTCTCAGTGCCACAAGTCCTCAGCAGGGACCTCAGCTGATGAAGTGATAGCAGCAGGTTTCCAGTCTCAAGCACACTGTGTGGGCTGCTCTTCTGTGATCAGGGCAGCTGCCCTGGGAAGCTGGATTTTCATAGATGGGAAAGCCAGAAAGGAACAGCCTAATTGTTTAGCCTGACTTCATTTTACTCAGTAATTCCTGCCTAAAGCCCTGTCATTTGTGGCTGAAATAGAACATGTCTGTTAGCTGTCTAATCTTGATTTAAAGACTGCAAAGGACAGAAAATCCATCCTATCCCATGGCATGCCATTGCAATCGTTCTTGCTATTTGCATCTTGTTTGTAGCTTGAACTCTGTTAATTGACTTTTAACTTCCAACTACTGTATTTTGGCTTGCTGGTACCACTAGTGCTGTGCACAGTGCTGGCCAACATTAACATCAGCTAACTGACGTCACTGAAGGGAAATCTGGGAAGAACTAATTCAGAGCAATCCTCTGCTTGATGACTTCTGTGTCTTTAGATATGGTTGTAATGGTTTTGTTTTGCATGCTCTCAGACAGTTCTTGATTTTTAAGCTTCAAAGCTTAGAGAGACATAGATTGGGAAGCATAGTAAGTGCTAGGATATCATCTCCTATAGATATGGAATAACTTTCATAATGCTGCACTCACATCCCTGATTTAAGAGGCTCCATTCAGATGAAGATTATCTGGATTTGGAGCTCCTGCAAATGTGTTTGGTCATTGCATATTTCAATATCATCTGAAGTTCAGACAAACACATCAGATAACAGGATTTGGTCCCATTTTGTTTCTCATATCTGCATGCATCTTTTTTTCTTTTGTTCTTCTACACACAGAATTTGACTACTGAATCTGATTGCAGGTTGTAATCTATTGTTGTGTGAGAAAAATTGGTAATGAAGATAATCTCATAAATTTTATGTGAAAATTCAACATAGTGGTCAAGGGAGATATTATATCCAAGGAGTATTAAATCCAGCCTGGGATATATTTTTTCACACTTTCTGGAGCTACCTTTCAGGTTTTAGAGAGGCCACCAAGGTCTGGATTCAGCAGTGGCAAGCAGATGGCAAAGGACAGCTTTATGTGGAATGCAACCCATGTAGTAGGAAGCTTTTGCATGTTTATTCCTGGCCTGTAAGGGTGAACCCTTTTTCATCCTAAAGAGATTGCTTCAAAACTGCATCAGCTTGTTCGAATAACAGACAGCTAAAGAAAGAAGCTTTTTTTCTGTTTAAAGGTAACCCCATATCATGTTAATTACAAATGAGGCCGTGAACAGCTATCAAATATGGGGTCTTTTACTTTTGGATAAAATCTCATTGCTAGATTAGTTAAATCTGTGACCAAGTTTATAAACTACATATAGGTATAGATATAAAAGTAGTTAGGATGTCAAAATCTGAATGAACACCTACTTAGTGTAATTATTTTAATATCTTAATATTTCAAAAATATTAACATAATTAAATTAATAGATTAAATAATTAATAAATATTTTATATTTTCTATACATATTATTCATAATAAAGGATCAGTTATATATATATTGTCCATAACAAGAAATGTCCTCATCCTGCAGTGGATAGTGGGATAAATTTAACATGTGTAGGACATAACCAATTTTTTCAGGCAAATCTAAGTATATCTGAGCAATCATCTTGTAAAGTGATTGGATTTGCACCTGGGAAGGTGTGTAGAAACAAAATGGGATCAACAGCAAAGAGATTAATGAAGATCCATAAAATGGAAACACAAAATTGGGACAGGCGATTAAGTCTGGTTGACAGCATATAAGTGGACTAGAAATAAAGTTAATGTGAAAATATTGATCTGAGTAATCCTACCTTAGATAGTTATATCTGAGTGACAAATTCTGAAGTAATTACCCACAGAAGGCAGCAGCAACATGCTCTACAGGTGGAGTGAAAGCATTGCGGTATATCTGGAATGAAACTGAAAAACCACACTACTACTATCTGTACTAAGAACAGTATGAAAGTCTTTCCTACTTTTGAAGACCGACTCAGGTATATTATTTCCAATCAGGTTCTGGCAACTACATTATTTTTCCACAGAGAAGGCAAAGCATCTATTATTTCACAGCAAAAGGAGTTCAGCAAATTAGCTTGTGATTAAGAGTTAAATGATGGCTACCAGAAAAAAAATACTCTTAATTACATTTCTCTGCATTTATAAGAAGAGCAGTCCCTACATAGCTTTTTATTATAGTAACTGTGACCAGCCTCTATGTGGTCATCAGCAAATCTTTTCTGCAGCTGACACTCCTTCAAGGAGGTGTTGCTGAAATCAATATATGTGTGCCTGGGGAACTATAAATAATGAAACACCTGATGCTCTGCAAAGTTAACGCTTTCTCCATATATCACATATTACAGGCTGAATATCCATAGTGACCCCAGCCACTGAGGCTGGAGACAAACATTCTTTCTTAGATCCAGCTGCAAGAGTTGAAGATATTAGTGCTTCCCCACACCACAATTTTGCCAGAAAGCTGATTTATATGGGTGTTGTTTAACCCAGCATAGGAAAAAAAAATCACTGGGGTTAATGGAAATCATTGTTTCAGCATTGCTTAAACTAATCTCTGTCCTTAAACTAAACCCACAGAGGATCAGGGAACACCACCTGGTAGTCAGAAATGGAAGCATGGTGTCCACTGGCTGAAAGGCAGTAACAAGCAGCTGAGACCATGCTGTCTTCAAACAGCAGGAAATAACTTCATGGAAAATTTTTAAGTTTTTATTTTATTTGCTTCAGCTCTGTCTGGAGCAGTTCAGCCACGCTCTGCCCTCAGCTGGCTGCTACCGCCCATCTAATGAGCACTGGAATGGATCCTGCAGCGCTCCCGCCCTGCGTCAGCCTGAGTCAGGTGGCTTGGCTTAAACTGCTGCTGCTGCTGCTGCTGAAGATGGTTTGCAGTGAGCCAGCGAGTGGCAGAAAAGGAAGTGGTCATCCTTCTTTACCACCTCAGCCATGTCTTCAGCATGGGAGAGTCACACCTTCAGCTGCCGCAGCTGTTGCGTGGGCAATGTTTGTAGGTAGAATTAACTCTTGTTATTGATAGACCTTTGTGGTTGTAGCAACACTATCTCTGTTTCAGTGATCTTTTGCACTCTAGTGTCATACCCAGCTTTGGTTTGCTATAGTTTAATTCTCCTTGAAGGAAAAAGAATTTCCAATTAATCCAAGGAGGATTAAGCTAAAGTAAATTGTGATTTGCAAATATGGGCTGATTTAATTTGAGCAGCTGATACAGCTATCGCCTTTCAGCTTTCTTCCTTGCTCCTTTCCTGGAGGTTGGGTCCCTGCCACAGGACAGCTGAATTTGGCATGTGGAGCTGCTCGGGAGCACCAGAGTTCACTGCCTTGCATAGTGGATTAGAGGGATGCTCATGTAGGGCTACCTGAAGACACAGGCTTAAAAGTGGATTCCTGTGCTGTTCACCTGCCTACAAAGTCAGAGGTGGCCATCTCCAGGAATGGGATTGGAGAACAGCAGGAGAAGTAACTTTCTTCTCTCTAACTGAGCAGGCTGGCTCACCAACAGGTAATCTCTTCTAAACTGGAATGCTTTGGTATTTTGTGTACTCTAACCTACATCCCTCATTTTCTAATCATATGCTTATCCTCCTGTCCACTTTTTACAGTGGAGTACTTTGTAGATCTGAGGAGCTGACAGGTGTCTTCACCATGAGAGTGAGCTGTAGAGAATGTAGGAAGTGGCTAGTGTGCTAAAACTTTGACACCCTGCTTCCCCTGGGATAATGTTGTTCTGGCAGCTTCCCACCATGTCTTACAACTGTCAGTTCTCTTTTTTGTGTAGGTCAGCATGTCACTGAGAAGATGGGGAACAGCAGGGGCAGCTAAATATATCCAGGAGATGGCAAACATCTCCTCAAGATTTAGAAACTTCTGTTTGTGATTTGTGGAAGAAAAGAATGAGGTCATGAACATGGCAAAAGAGAAGAAGAAAAAATGTTTAAGGAAGGAATGGAAGAAAGAATAGACTCAAAGAAGGCAAAAACACAAAGAAGGTAGAGGAACACTTAAGAGGTAAAGCTCATGCTCACAGTAGGCAAAACATCTATTGTTGCAGTGTAGTGTCCCAAAGATGTAGTATTTCTGGAAACATGCTATAGTTGGGCAGTGCTTTCATATGACTTTACTTCATATAAAACTGTTAAAGTGTCCTAGTTTCACAAAATACATGAATACTGCCAGAACCACAGATAACTATGTCAGTCTTATTTTTCCCCTGCTATCTTTATGCATGATGTATCTGAAGACAGAATTTTGCTCTTTGGGCACTGCCTGACCGTGTCAACAGCAGGTTTTGTTTAGTTTTTTGGTGAATGTGCCTGACTGAACATGATTCACATGTTTTCTTAGTGACAGCATGGGCTGCAAGGGACATGGCTGTTTTTCCAAACTTGCTGTGATTCAGTGGAATTCAGGCATTTTCATATTGAACATCTGTGACTTGGGGAGGATCCATGTGTTTTCTCAATGAATATGAACTAAGCTGGCAAGGGTCTCTGCATTTCCTTCTTACTTCTATGCTTGTAATTATCACAGTGTATAAATATACAGAGACTTTCTCAGAATGTGCCTAAGAAGATCTGACAAGACCTAAGCTTTGCTCTGCCCCGTTTCTCTGTGTAAGGAGGCAAGTCAGATACAGTGGATGTGATCTCATGTGTTCCCCCTCCTGTCCGTGCAACTAACACACATGCAGTAGGACTTCTAAACTTACTTTAGAACCTAATTCTTTCTCTTAACCCAGATATGTGGTATTGTGTAGGTCTCAAAAATGTTGGGGAAAAACATCTCTTCACCTTCTCCTCACTTGCAGTGAGTTTGCTCCCTCCTTAGAGTGCTCTGGCAGTGTACTTGGGTAGTTCTTCCATGACTTTGAAAAGGGGCAAATAGTACAACAGCTGCCCTGTCAAGTGCCCCTTCATAGAAGAGGACTAAGCTATAGTAACTCCTCCTGCTGCTTACTGTCTTTGCCCTGATTTTACTTGTCTGTCCTAGGACGAATTTACTTTTCTCTGAACAGCTGTTAGATTCTTGCCTGAAAGCTGAAGTTAAGTTTGTAAAGGATCAGTGGGAACAGCAAGAGACGAGTAACCACTATAGTATTGTACTTCGCTTTCCTGGATAGATGGATGGCTGGTACTTAGCATTTATATAACACTGTGTATTCTTGGTGTAATTGAAAAACACATATTCATTCTTAGACCATTCTGAGACAGATATGGGAGTCAGGAATAGTGATAAAGGAAAAAAGTTCTGGTCTTGCTGAAACTGATTGAAGTTTCTACTTAAAACTTACTTCTGGTAAATGTTTTCCTGCCATTCTGAGTTGCTATTTACTGACCTAGTGCTAGGATAACAAGCAAGCCTTTTAATGGAAAATGAGGACCAGAATGTTAAGGCGAGACAAATCCTCGCTGAATTGTGCAAACTCGTTTATCCTCGCAGATTTCTGTTTCATTTAAATTCCTCTCCTTCACGAGCCATGCCTCTGCATCTAGAGGCAGCCCGTGCGCTAGTCACGCTTTGCCCCATCAGCAAGAAGCCAGCTGATTCCCCGAGTAATCAGTTTCGGCGAAGACCTCTCGGATCCTGGGCGGCACCGGAGCAGCGCCACTCCATCCCGACCCAGCTCGACACGTCCGTGCGCGGGGAACGCGGCCGCCCCCCCGGGCGCTGGGTGGGTGGGTGGGCGGGCGGCGGCCCCCAGGGCTGCGGGGGCGCGGCGGGGCGGGGGCTGCGCGGGGCGGTGGCGCCGGGGGCCGCTCTCCCGCCTCCTCGAACACGCTCGTCCTCCCCATCACCGGCGGCGGCGTTCGGAGTCGCTCCCGCGGCGGCGAGGCGGAGGCACCTGCGTGGCGGCGGCGAGCAGCGGGGCGCGGGCTGCCCGCGATGCCGGCTTAGCGGCCAAGCATGGCGCGGCGGCTGCGGGCCGGCAGGTGCCGGGCCGGGCAGGGCAGCGCTCCCCCGACGGGACGGGCGCTGGCGCTGCTGCTGCCGCTGTGGCTGTGCGCGGCGGGCGGCGGCGCGGCGCCGGTGTATAACCTCAGCCTGGCAGTGGACGAGGGGCTGCCGGCCGAGACGCTGGTGGGCGACATCCGCGCGGGACTGCCACCGGGCGCGGACCCGCCCGGGGGCTTTCTGCTGTCGGAGGGGAGCGGCGAGTCGGCGGTGCTGGCGGACTTCCACGTCCAGCCGGAGACGGGCATCATCCGCACGGCGCGGCGGCTGGACCGGGAGCGACGGGCGCGCTACAGCTTCGCGGCGGCCACGCTGCGCGGCGAGGTGGTGCAGGTGGAGATCGCTGTCACCGACGTGAACGACCACCCGCCGCGCTTCCCAAAGGACAGTCTGCAGCTCAACATCTCCGAGCTCAGCCCGCCCGGCACCGCTTTCCGCCTGCCGGCTGCCCGCGACCCCGACGCCGGCGGCTTCGGCACGCAGGGCTACGCGCTGCTGGAGGAGGGCGGCGCGGCGGGGGAGCCGCCGCTCTTCCAGCTGCGCTATGTGCGGCCGGAGCCGCTGGAGCTGGTGCTGCTGCGGCGGCTGGACCGCGAACGGGCGGACGTCCACCGGCTGGTGGTGGAGGCGTGGGACGGCGGCAGCCCGCGGCGACGCGGCCGGCTGCGGGTGTCGGTGCGGGTGCTGGACGAGAACGACAACGCGCCCGCCTTCAGCCGCGGCGAGTACCGGGCGCGGCTGCGGGAGGACGCGCCGCCGGGCACCGCCGTCTGCCGCCTGCGGGCCACCGACCCCGACCTGGGCGCCAACGGCGAGGTGCGGTACGCCATCAATCGTCGGCAGAGCGACCCCGACGGCTACTTCGCGGTGGAGGAGCGCAGCGGCGTCCTGCGCCTCCGCCGCCCGCTGGACCGCGAGGCGCGGGCCCTGCACCGCCTGGTCGTGGAGGCGCGGGACGGCGGCGCCCAGCCCGAGGTCTCCAGCGTCCTCGTCTCCGTGGCCGTGCTGGACGTGAACGACAACCGGCCCTCCATCCGTCTGCTCTACCTCACCGAGACCGGCGGCCCGCGGGTCTCCGAAGGAGCGCGGCCCGGCGACTACGTGGCCCGAGTCTCCGTCTCGGACGCCGACGAGGGCGGCGACGAGGAGGGCGCGGAGGGCGACGGCGGCGGCATCGCGCTGGCCCTGCTGGGCGGCGACGGCGCCTTCGCCTTGCGGACGGCCGGGGCCGGCGTCTTCTTCCTCTGCGTGGCGGGGCCGCTGGACCGCGAGAGCCGCGACCTGTACGAGCTGCGGCTGGTGGCCACGGACGGCGGCACGCCGCCGCTCTCCGCCGAGGAGCCGCTGCTGCTGCGCGTCGCCGACCTCAACGACGAGGCGCCCGCGTTCCCGCAGCCCCACTACCGCGCCGCCGTCTCGGAGGCCGCCTCCCCCGGCACCGCCGTGCTCCGCCTCAGCGCCTCCGACGCCGACGAGCCGGGCTCGCCCAACGCCGAGGTGCGGTACGCGCTGGAGGGCGACGCGGCCGCCCTGGCCCTGCTGCGCATCGACGCGCGGAGCGGCGCCGTCAGCACCCGCGCGCGCCTGGACCGGGAGCGGCAGGCGGCGCTGGAGCTGCGCGTGGTGGCGCGGGACGGCGGCGTCCCGCCGCGCGCCGCCGCGTGCCGCCTCAGCGTGCGCGTGGAGGACGCCAACGACAACGAGCCGCGCTTCGAGCGCGCCGTGTACCGCGCGCGCATGCCCGAGCACGCCGCGCGCGGCCGCCGCCTCCTCCAGGTGAGCCCCTCACGGCCCCGCTCGGTCCGGCACGGTCCGGCCTCCGGGGCCGCTGTCCGGGAACGCCCGCGCTCCATGGCACCGCCGCCGCGCTCCGGCACTGCCGCGGGAAGCAGGGAGCGCGGCAGGTGGAGCGCAGCTAATCAGCGCGGCCCTCGTACCGCCAGTCTCACAAGCGCCCTGAGAAACGCGTTCCTTGTCCCGTGACACTTGCAGCGTGGGCAATGAGCTCAGGAGCTCAGGTCTTCAGAGGGAGTCAAGTGTCAGCTCTGCTTGAACCTCAGAGGGAGTTAAACCAGCTGTGATACTTCTGAGGACTTGAGATAGTGTTCAGAGAGCCGGTAGGGCCCGTCCCGAAGGCAGCATGACCCAAACTGAGCCAGAGAGAAGGGCAGACAGTGTAACACACAATTAAAATGCACTTCAGGGTCTTTGTGATGGTTCCCGAGCTTTCTGCTGACGATGTGAATCAACTCACCTTGCCTTTGCCGAAACTGATTAGTTCTAATAGAGAAAAAAGTTCTACTTGTTCGTAAAAACCCCTTTTTAGTTTTTGCAGGTGAGGTTGAATGGAGGCTTTGGAGAGCCAGAAATTGACAGAGAGCCCTCTTGCTTTTAGCTTGGGAAAGCATTGCAGAATGTATACCTTTGAAATGAACAAAGCCTTTTCCATCAGAAGAAAATTCACAGCAGTTGGGCCTGTGAATGCTTCTGAGTTTGTGCAGAACTTACATGAATTTGGGGAAAACTATTACTTAAAGAGGAGACCTAGGGAGAACTGCAGTGTGTCCTCAGTACATTTGATGAAAAATCAATCTCTCTTTATCTTCAGATGGTCTGCTAAATTATTATTCTTTTTTCAAATCAGGAGTCCTTTGTGGTATTTTGGGTCTGACAATAGCTGATTGGAACAAAAGGCGTTTCCTTCTCTATATAATTTTTTCTCTTTTTTTTCCAATTGTACTCTGAGCTCAGAAAGTACCCAGTTTTTACAGCCCTAATACAATTTAATCTATAAAACCTTGGGCAGGTTGAGCTCATGGAGCTTTTAATTTGGTATCCCAAGTCAGAAAGAAAATCCCATCACTGCCCTTTCTTTTTCTTTCAACACCATGGAGGAAAAAAAAAAAGCCCCAAACCCCAAAAAGAACATCGTGCATCGATGACCCCAGGAAAGCCCAGAAGAAGAATAACAACGTAATTTTAGGCGTTGGCGGTGTCCCGGGGCGGAGCGAGGGGCGGTGCGGCTGCCCCGGCCCTGGCGCGGCGTCCGTGGTGCTGAAAGGCGGCGGGGCCGGCGGGGAGCGCTGCCGCAGCCCGACACGGCCGAGGGGCTGATGGACAGCGGCTGTTTGCTTTTGATTGAAGGCAAGGGTAGAGGCCTCCCGAAGGGTTCCTAGTGTTTCAAAGCGAATAACTTGTAATCGTGGTTTTACAGTTTTTTTTTTCTTGAATGTTTTGGTGCATTAATAGCGCAGATTTTCTAGGGCCGCACATGTCATGCATGTGATGTTATGGGCGTGGATATCACTCACAGTGCACTGAATTTTGGAAGTGTCACCATGCTGCCATAATCCTGTTTAGAAAATAGAAAGAAATATCATGTCCTGGTGATGATTGAACCAGGAGTAATAAAGTCAAACATGAATGAGAAGGAGGCATGAGAGACATGCACAGGAAGAATAGCAGGTGAGTATCCTATGGTCTGCCAGGAGAGGAAGCTGGTTCTTCTTGCAGCTTAATCCAGGATGATTGTAGTGATGTCCAAGTTTAATTCTACATTGTGTAGCAGGCTTAAACTTTAAACATGTCCACCTTTTACAATTATCCTTGTATTTTTTCCCCCAGGAAAGGAAAACTTTTGCTCAAAGATTGTGAGCAGGAAGGGCTATCATGAAGCAGGCAGCTTTGTTTATATTGCTCCAGGAGTTGCAGTGAGTGATGAGAATGTTGAAAATAGGTTTTGGTTTGGCCAAGCTGTTTTTCAGGGTCTGTGATATGAGGTGGCTCCCGGTGGGCTCATGAACTTCAGAGCTAGCGTGAGAAGGAGGTAACCATGTTACTGTTATTGCTGCTCCTGGAGAATAGGAAACAAACCAAGATATTGAAGGAGGCTACTCATGTTACATCTGCCCCTCTCCACAGCCTGGGAGGTGGTGATAAACATTTGTTTTGTATTTGAGTCACAGTCATGATACCTGGAAATCTTCTAAACCCTCTAGACTTTTCCCTCTGCAAGCAGAGGGCATTATTGAAGTAGTCATGTTCATCAGTAACCTTTGCTTAGGGACCAGCTGGTGACAAACCATTGTCTCATACAGTTTGTCTAGAGCCTTCTTAGCCTTAGTGCTTTGCTGTTCCTCTACCCAGCCATTAAATAACTGCACAACTTGTTCTTGACTGCATGTGGATAATGGGGGATTTCTTTCCTTCTGGGAAAACTTGAACTCCTACTGTGATCATTCAAATTATCTCCATTTCCCCCCTACTCTCCACAGATGTAGCCCATAATAGGGGCTAGTCTTGTGAGATGGATCAACTTCCATGTAAGTCTGTATTAGTAGCTCCTCCTAGTCTGTAGGAATTCACCAATTAGAAGAATTTACCAGGTACTTAAAAGACCTATTTTTCAACCACTTCTGGAAGTACTGCTTTGTTCCAGCCGTATGTCTGGGCTTTTCCTTGTGGACAAAAGACTCTCCCTTCCAGTGCAGACTGACCAGTCAGGGAAAATCTGAATCCTGAAAAATAAATGGAATTTGTTTGCATTAACTGATGTAAGAAAGAGATGTGGCAATGAAATTATTGCATTCTCAGGGTAGATAACACAGGTGGAAATCAGAAATCTGAGGAGACAAATGGGAGAAAGTTAAATGAAGAAAAGGGAGAATCAGTGGGAAAGTAGTGGGTTGTCAGACTTTAGAAAGTAGAGCAGATGTATGCAGTGAAAGACCTAAGTAGAATTTTGAAGTCATTAACAGCATTTGTTTAACTTTGGCCTATTTTTGATACTGAACTTCTGGTTTGTTACCAGTTGTTTTGGGAAAATGTAAGCATTACTGGTGGCATGCCTAAAAAAATAAGGTACAGGAAGGTAAAAGTGAACACAACCAGAAATAAATTGTAGATCAAGGAAATTTGCAGTACTAAGAGGGAAGCAGCAGAAGCACTCTTGCTGTCTTGTGATTTGCAGACATTTTAGTGATGCTTTGATTTTGGCAGATGTATCAACATCCTGGTTTCTTCATGTAGAGGTACTGCATATTAATTTTGAGTGGCCACTGGCCTTAATCAGTTATTATGATAATCTTTCAGCATAATACAAATCTGTTTTCATTAAGATCTTCAGCATGGCCTAGAAATGAAATAAGATGGAGGAATGAGTGAGAACGCATTGGGTGCTCTCCTGTCTTTCTTAGTATACTTTCTCAAGGACCAATGGGATTACAAATGTCCATCGACTGTTGAGTGATGGTGGTGATTATGTCCTATTTCTGCACTCTTTGGTGTGAGCTTGACAATTTTAGGTAGATTTAGCATCTGATGATGTGTGACTCTTTGTTAACTGCCACCTCTGTGGCCTAAGGGTAAAGTGAGCCGTTCACTTGTCCTTTGAAAGAATTAAGAAATAAAGCTTTGTCATAGACCTGCTTTGATAACAGAGGTTTAATTCTGGTTACAAATTTTGTTTTCAAGCTTTTTTTGGTTATTGTAATACTTCTCAATACTCATTGTTATGGTTCTCTTTAGCACAATATATCTCTGAATTATAGTACTTTATTGCCAGATTTGTCAGGATTTCCTGTCTTCTAGCTGAAGTAGAGTATTGAAAGGCAATATTCTTTCTCTCTCTTTCTGTCTCTGAGCAGGCTACAACTTTATCTGAATTAGAAGAAATCAGCACATCATGTTGGCATCAGTTTGCCTGGTGTTTTTTACCTAGATGGGATGGAAACACCACATTCTCTTTCTTATGCTCCATGGACTCCTACATAAAAGAGTATTTCCCCTACTGGCTTCTGCAAAGCTTAACGATTTGGTGATGTTGACAGCTGTCAGTTCAACTCAAATTTTGAACTTAATGAAGATTGTTTTGAGTTATATAGCACAGTACATTCTGTATGTGTTTGGGGCTTGTAGGTTAAACTTGCTTCCACTGCCAGAGTGTGCTGTAGCTTGTAGTGTATAAATGTGGGATGGTCATTCTCTTACAGTGCACGAGCATTCTCATGAAAAGTCCAACAAGTTATGTACCTGTAATTGCATATTGAAGAGAGCATTGTCATGAATTAGTAACAGCCATGTCAGTAGCTTTTTAGTAAATTTATTTTCTTTCATGGTGTATTAGAAAACTCATGTTTATTGGCTTTTGAGTCATCGCTGAAAGAGCAGAGGAAGAGAAAAAACATATGTTATCTGGCAAATGATAGAGACTCACATGCATTCCAGTGTTATGACAACTTGTACTTTTCTGGTCCATTAAGGAGGCTGTTTCAACTTAGTGGGTTGAGTTTCTCTATTCCTTTTATTTAAAAATAACACACTTTCTGATGCTGAGATTGTGGGAGGTTTGTAAATACAGTGATATAAAGGAAAGATTTTGTTTAAAGGGCTTAAAGCTAATCTAGGTATGCCAGGAATTATGGAAAAATAAATCAGTGAGATTTCAGAAAATACTATTTAAAGGTATAATATATGTGAGAAGGATGCATGTGGTTTGAGGATTTTTTAAGTGCTTAGTATATTTGAGAGTTGTTATTTGTACTTTCTTAAAATACACATTTCCAAGAGCTACTTGCAGAAAGAGAGAATTCTAAAAAGACATTATAACATGCATCTTCTCTACTTTTTCTCTGCCTTCTGCAAAATTAAAAAGAAAACTAAGAGGACAGAAAGGAATGGAGGATACATCCTTGCTTTGAGGGATGGAGACTTAGAGACTGTAATCTATCATTGAGACACTAAGCAGGTAGCACCAGCATTGGATGCAGACCACATTTTTCTTCCTTTTTTCCCCCTGAATGTTGAAATAAGGAGCTAAAGAGTTATGAAATCCAACTCATCCCTGTTAGAGGTAAGCCAGAAAGAAACTAAAGAGGTCATGCCATGCATTCCTCTGCTTCTTGAGTTCTCCAGGTCTTATTTTCACTGTATTCAATTTAAAGTCAGTTGCAGAAAAGACAGATTTTGTTTGTTGACTTGAAATGCTACTGTGTTTTAAAACTAATACAACAGAAGAGACCAAACCCCAGACTAAACTACAGTAACAGCAAAGAAATTTGTCATCTAATCTGTAACTATAATACAAAACTATTTATTTGTTCATCCAATTTCTCTTCTTATACTGAGTCTGAAAGCAGTTAACATGTCATCATTTATCTGTTAGATGTGTAATTTTGTAGCAATTATTTCTTTCTAAATTCACAAGGATCCCTTTGCACTCCAGAAGCTGTTCAGTAGATTATCAGAATATTATCATAGCTTTGTGGTTATAAAATCGGTTTTTGTGGCTGTGCAGAGCTTTTTGTGATCTATTAATATGGAGCTTTAGGAAGTGTGGGTGGTCTGGGCTCAAAGATAAATTGATGTTTCTTTGAATCTGTGCAGCAGTAGTAGATGACCATGCTGAGTTGATTGTAGAAAGGAAGAAAAAAAAATCAACACCCAAAAGATATCATTTTAATCATTAGGTAACTTCAGGTGAATTGGAACTCTCCAGTCACCTTTGCTTAAGAATTCTATTATGGTGGCCTTTTAGCAATTTAAAAATAGAAAAACTGTTCCATTTAATAATTAAAGCATTTGTAAGAATCAGACTCTGTTCCTTGATGCAATCCTTATCTGACATCGAATGGGTGCTTTGTAGATATAAGAAGGTCTGATCCTGGGAAATTGGAATTGGAAGCCTTTCACTTTGCTTCTCTTAGTTTGTGCTTACTCTTAAATGTGGCAAGTGTTAAATTTTCAGAAAAAAAACAGTTCTCCAAAGGTAATTGCCCCCCATCTGGGTAATAAATCTACAGCTGTTTCCTACCTTAATCCATGATTTTGAGAACATATGAAATACTGAAACATCAAAAACACATTGACATGGAAACATTTGGCTTTTATTTGAGAATTAAAAATTATGTTAAAGTTTAAGAATGAAAACTTTTAAAAAGTTATTGCAGTAAGTTACCTTTTTTCCCAGTTCTCAAGAAAATCTTTTAATTGATGTCAGCAAACTGGGTCTGGAAAGAGGGAAGTTTTGAAAGCTTATGTAAGTCCAAAATTTTTTGCATACTTCAGTCTACAGCTGTGATAGAAAAAGCATATGTGATATTCTTGTTGGAGAAATTAGATGTGTCCCTAACTACGGAAAAGGAGTAATGATATTAAAAAGTCTTAATCATAGATTTTATATTGCAGAGAGCTGTGTATTAAAATATTAGCTAATAGCCTACTCAGCACCAGTGGCAGAGTTCTTGAATACCTTCGGCTGTTAATTTTTAGATTTTTATGCAGCATAATGAATAACATTTCTGTTAAGTGTCCAGCAAGAGTTCATTTATAGCCACTGATCTTCTGGAGTAATTGTCCTGAGCTACTTTTTTAGATGGAAGTCATCCCAATTCAGAAATTGATGGGTTTTGGTGGTGTTCACTTTTATACAAAGAAATGGCATCAGCAGTTGTCTTATAGTACACTAGAGCAAGTTATTAAAAAGCTGTAAATGGATGGGTATGGTTGGTTCTGTCAATTTATCAAATATTAATGGCATTTTATCATCCTTACAGATTTTCATGAATTGCTGGGTCAGCAGAATGCTCAGTCTTTCCTGGAAGGCTTTAAAGCATTGGGAAACAGATGAGTTAGGAATCCCTTAAAATTCCACCTTACTATGCAAGCAGATTGACACACAGCAGGATGAGCCTTTTAATTTTACTTCATGGCTCAGTTCATTCCTGAAAACAAACTTCTAATTGCATGCTGAAAAAAAAATCAATGATTTCCCGAGTCTGCGTTTTTCTTTTAAATTTGTCTGAGCAATCTGTACTCCACATTGAGTGTCAAACTATTGTTAACATTTCTGTAGTGAGGAATGGGGCTCTCTGTCCAACTGATTGCTCAAATCCTGCTGCCGGTGTGAACAGCATGGAAGCAGAGATATCAGCTAACAAAAAGTCTTGGGGGAAAAATATCACACAGCTCATTTGGGACAGGTGTTATATGCAGCAGTCATTATATGTATTGTATGAGACCAATAAATTTCCCATCTAGCCCCATATCCTTCTTCTTATAGAAGCTAAAAGCATATACCCTGGATGAGTGCAAGAGCAGGGCAAATGTGACATTTTCCCTCATGGATTCTTGGTGTTTGACCATTTTCAGCTTGAGGACATCCCAGGCAAGGTAGTTTTTGCACATTTGTAACCCTGAATGGATTTTTTTTTCTGTGAAAATTACCTAGCCCTCATGTCAGCATTTCCCAAGTATCCCTGGCCCCAATATGCTGTGGTGGGGGGTGTGTCAATCAGCTGCCTACTTCAGGAGAAAGCACCTTTTGCTCTCAGCCTAGACACAAAGAGAATGTTGGTCCAACTCCTTATGATTTCACACATCTGCCGTTTCACCTTTCCATTCATTTCCAGTACTCATTCTTGTTAGCTGCAAAAAAAACCCAAAAAAAAAAAACCCAAAAAAACAAAAAAGGCATCTGGCCAGCAGCTACTCTTTAACACCAAATGCTGAAATGTGCCACTGGTGAAAATATAAAATTAAGCCTTGTTTACCAAGGAAATGTAGCAGAAGAAAGTTCATATGTTAAAGAATTAATAGGAGATAGTGCCTTGCTCAGTATATGAGAAAAGCATACTAATCTGTGTAAAAAGGCACTTCTTTCAGGAGGAGTAATGGATTTTTAAAATGATGCTCATAAATCACAGTTCATTCAATCAGTTCTAAGCGCTTTGAGACAAGTGTATAAGAAGCAGTACAAAATCATTAATTTCATTGGCACTTAGGTGAAATAATTCTTCTCAGAATATTGAATTGCAAGGGATTTCTGTCATGCCTGAAGAGTGGTGGTGTATTTAGCATTGCAGAAGAAGATGTGCAGCTACTTCTCACTTCTTTGTACTGAGCTACTCTCCTATAAAAACTTGTGTATGTAATTTTGTATTATATATAAATAATCTGCAGGTGATTAAATAGCTGTATCCTTTCTAACACATGCTTGGCCAAATGTGGTAACTGACTACTAGTGCACTCTAATGCAGAAGGGATGTTTGTAAGGACGTGTGTGCTGGCTGGATATGCTCGGATATAAAATCTCTGCTGACTCCTCTGAATACTTCTTAAGTGTTTTTAGGGTGGAGGCAGGAAATATGTACCAAAGTAGGTGGGTTACTGGTTGTGTTGTGTATGAAGTCAAATCATATTCCTCAGTTAATTCCATTTAAATGAAATAGGATAAAGAAAATTTTAACTGGGCTTTCTTTAAAAGTGGGTGAACTTGACAGTACAACCTAAGCTTCATTGTAGCATCTGATGGGGAGAGTTAGCAGAATATGTTTTAAGGGACAGACAATGCTTATGTTGCAATCATTTTTTGTGCCTATTTCCTCACTTCCACCAGCTTCCCATTGATAACTTGGGTTACTGTGGATGGGTCAAATCTGTGGACTTTAAAATGCTTTGAAGTGCTTTGTTTAGAAGTGGGTTTTCATTCTATAACTGAAAGTATGTTAGAGACGCAGCTCTAGGTTCTCTCTCTTCCTGTTCTCTGTAGTAAAAGAAAACAAGCATTACATTTATGCCAGACTTTACTAGTTCCATTTCCTGTGGGATATGACTTGAAATAAAAATCAGGATAGTCGTGCCTATGTAGTTGTGTTCACAGGCTGCACTGCTTTCAGCATGAACTGTTGCAGTACTAACATTATTGGCTGTAATAAAAGCAAATGTACTAACTTCCAGCCCTGACAGATGTCTCAATCTCCTGCACTGACCTTGTGTAAAGTGTTTATGTCTCCCCTTCCCCCTCCTTGTCCCCAGCTACTTCCTTCATGCAGGGAATTAGGTTTTCATGCCTATGTCTGCTCCACTTCCACTGACTTGTGCCTACATCTGGTACTGGGAAAGGGGCAACAGGAAGGGCAGTTTTTAGCTAATGTCTGGCTAAACATATGTGAGACAAACAACTTGGGTATGCTCTTTCCTTAACAGTTATAAACAAACACATATGGTTTAATGCAGTGTCCAAGGAACTGGCTGTATCTCACCAATCAAAGAAACTGCTGGAGATGACTGCATTCTGCTTCTGGTGCATTACCTTCCACATGACCTTTTGTTTTCAGTTGCATAAACCCCCAATGCATAGAATTTTATTCTACACGTTCAGTTTTTCCTGCTTTAAATTTTGAGCTCATGTCCAGACATACCAGAGTAATGATTTACCAAAGCCTTTTCTTCCATGTGTCCTTCTGTATTGTTGCGTTAATATTAAACCTATCATTTGCATGAAACTTTTCTCATAGGCTGTCACAGATATATTGATAACTTCATCTCTGCTTCTTTACACCAGTAAGGTCACATATTAAACACTCTGCATAGATACATAGACACTTAATTATTTTTACTTAAGGTTATTTCATTAATCATTGGATAGGCTATTGCATTTTTATTAATTAGGTAATTTTATGGATACATTTCAGTTTGGTACTTTGATCACTAAGATGCTTAATTGACATTTCTGTAGGATTAATGTGTGTTTACATGGACATGGACTCAATAAAGCATGTCTGTTATTCTCTTCTGAAAAGATTGTCTAAAGATGTTCCTAAATGGAGGAGAATAATCTTTTTGAGAGAAGGATTATCCCTCTGTTAATATTTAAGCCATACATGGGACCATAAGTGCATGCAGTATAGATAATGTTTTTGGTGTACCACTAGAAAATACATTCATCTACATACGTGTATCAACTCAGGGTTTTAGACTTTAGAATTTGCAGCTACATTCAAGGGAAGGGGAGCAGTAACCTTAAACCACCAACTCAGCATTTGCTCAGTACAGTAACAAAACACTCAAAATCTGTTTTGTGTACTGTACTGCTACTGCTGCTCATGAAGACATGCTACAGAACCTGATTTACAGCATTATGAGAAATTAAATCACTGAAAACCCTTTGGATGCTTTGGAGTATGCTGTGCTTACACTTGTGGTTATTCTAGTGAGGCTTTGGGGTAGCTGTTCAGCGCCAGTAGTACCAAGTGTCACTTGGTGCTTGGAGCCCCATCAGGATCTAGTCTCCAGCTCATGGTGCAAAAGTAGGATGGGGCAAAAATTGCTCAACTTGAACATGGTCTGTTGAATCAGACCACAAGATTTGGTAATGATGGGTTTCAAAATAGACAAAACCTGCTGTTTCCTGGCTCTGCCTTGTACTTGTGTAGGTGTATAGTAATATTATACAACAATATCACTCCAGTTGGTGGCTGGACAAGTTGAGAGACAGTGGGGAGAACTGGGAGCATCTTTTCAAAAAACTTCTGTTGTTCAAACATACAGGGAGCTCAGGGACATATTCTGCAATGAAATCAGCCACAGCTTGTCCTTTGGGGGGATTTTCAGGTTCTCTGCATTTTTAAAATCCCAGTTAGTTTAATGTGTGTCTGTGGGTTTCTTAGGGGAAGAGAGTGCTCTGTGCATGCCATGTAGGAGCAAGGGATGAAACAGACTAATACTAAACAAATTAAATGTGACCTGCTTTCCCAGAGCCCAGAACCCCTTCTTAATGTAACACATTTCAAAACAATGTGTTGCTGTCTCTAGTAATAGTAGAATAATTATTTTCCCCAACAGATTAATTTGAAAATGAAGTCACAAGTTAGAAAATTCTTTCTCCTTTAGTTTTAGATTTGTATAACTTTTAAAGGATCTAAGAGAGAGCATTTCATTCTGGTTTTCAAAAGAAAAAAGAATGGCAACCTCCCATGTATTTGGCCCTTGTTTGTTTGTTTGCTCCCTTTTGTTACTATGAAAGTAAAATTCCATATCCTGGAATTTGTTTCTTTTCCTTTTTTAGCTGTCTTTGAAGTTGGCGTCTTTAGCAATAATTTTGGCAGGGGTACAGCTTTGTAATGATTTTGCTATGATACCAGACTGCTTTTGTGTTTTCTTTCCATTCATAAAAAACAAACCCTAGGTCTCTTAGGTTTGTAATATTCAATTAAAGAAGTATTGTTTACATTTTAACAAAACTAATCAAAATTTTGGTTGGGTTTTTAAAATTTTATTTTAATATCCACTTGTGTCAGTATCTGAGGATGGGGCAAAAGACCTGACAGCTGAAACAGCCTTTTTGAAAGGCTAACTGCTTTTAGTTTTCAGAAGTGCTTGTCTGAAAGGAAGACCCTAGCCAGTATCTGGGAGTTAGACTAGAGCACATGTTACATTTCCAGAACCCTGTGGTTGTGGGACACAAGTTATCCCTCAGTTTCTAAAGGCTGTTGAAGTGCTATGTTCAGAAACCGCCAGGAAGCACAAATGTTTTCCGTGTCTATTACATCTTAATGGAGGCCATTTACAGTGCACTTTTTGAGATTTTGATTTTATGCTATGCCATCATTCTTGCTAATTGCTTCTAATGGAAACCATGTTTCAAGCCTATGAGCATGCACTAATCATGGTAATTTTTCCTAGAAAGCATGGATGAAAATTAGAAACATTGGTAGGGATTATCAGGTGCAAATCTCAGTACCCACCGTCCCCAGAGGCTCCAGTGACTAAACCTCCCCTTGCCTACCCCACATTTCTGGGAAACATATAAGAATTGCTGTGTCTTTTGAAATGCATGGTCAGGCGTCTTCATTAAGTCACTGGCTCTAGTCAGACCACTGGACCTTGTGGATATTCTCAGTTCAGTTGAAGAAAGAACAGAGATAATTTCTCCCAGGCTGAGCCAGGGAATTTTAGAGGAAAATAATTAAAACAATTATTATCTCTATTTCTGTAACCATTGTTTATAGATATGATTCTCCACAGTGGGCTATTCACAGCTCACCAATAGTGTGAGATGTTTCTACTTTGAGACAAATCAAGTATCACCTTAGTGAGTCACATTATAAAAGACCTGCTACTTTCATTAAAGTTAGCCTTCTGATCCACCTGGAGACTGGAGCCTTTCTTTCCATCCCTGACTCAACAGCATCAGTACCTCTCTGCTCCAACATCTATATTCAGTGTTTTCCAAGTGGACAAGTTATTTGCAGAGGAATGTTAGTACTTAAGTGGCAACATCTCACCTAAATCAGTTTGCATTTATCCTTTTTTTAGGCTGGATTTCTTTAATTTATAGTCATCCATGTTTGTGGTTATTTTCTTCAGTTTCCAATGAATGAATTCACCAGGTCACAGCAAGAGATATTGGTTTGTTGGTGTGCAATTTCATATTTCATCATTCTGTATTTATTACTTCAGTCTTCTTGTAATTCTGTATAAAGATCCTCTTGATCTCCTACACTGATAGTGCTTTCTACTTTCAGGAATTAGTGAATGTTATTGAGTTGCCTATGTTCTGGTTTTTTTTCTAGTTAATTAATAGATTTAACAAGCTGGTTATCAGTACAACCAACATATTTGTAAATTCCCTTTTTTGAGACAACTTGTTTTGATTGCTTCTTTTCCTAGTTTTATAAAATATAATTCTTTGACTAAACCTGTGCTGTCTGTACTAAGTAGTATGTAAAGAAATGTGATTTCTATTGGTTGCTTTATTAAATACAGATTGGCTTTCTTCTGTGCCTACAAAAAATTGTTGTTGGAAAGATACTGAAGTACTTGGCAAATGTTTTGTCTTCCTTTCTGTCTTTATTCTCTGAAAGTTGTTCTAATAGTTGATTTAAGTCAGGCTGATAACATTGTAGTTGCCATATTCAGTTTTTCTCCTTTTCTGTAGTCCCTCCATTTGATATTTTTAAGAGAGATTGTTTTGTTAAGATCTAGAATGGTTATGGTGCAAACCTGCAGTTTGATTTGTCTGTTTTATAGTAATTCTATATTGGGTCCTCCCACTTGGAATGCTGTTTGAATTTTACTTGTGAGGACCTGTTGTGTCCTCACTGTAGTTATGCGGGCCACAATCACTGCTGATAGCAGAAGTGGGGAAGGTACTCCTTCCCCAGTGGCCAATTAAAATGGCCAATTTTAACAGCATGCTCTCATTTCACCTTAGTACACACATTTCTCTTAATTTTCTTCTGTCCAGAAATACCTATATTTTTTAATATAAAAAAAATCACTTCAGTGATTATTTGAAGTCCTAGGCTTTTCTCACATCCAGCCCTCTGTTTTTTTTGGTCTTTGTTAACTGCTCATTTGAGCATTATATATTTATCACATAAACTTTGAGATACAGGCTAGTTGTTGTTCATGCCTTCATTTAATTTAAACTTAAGTGGTAATTACATGGTCTGAAACATTCAAGTCCAATGGCTTTGCTATTTTCATTGGCTTATGAGTCTCTGACAAGACAAAACTTCTTATAAAGAAAGAATTCCTGGTGATATTCTTTCTCCAAGACCGTGGTAATTCTCTCTGTATATCTTCAAGTCTAACCCTGGGGCCAAGGAGACCTAGAGCAGATACTCAGCTTTATTCCATGTGATGCTGAGGGAAAGAATCCACCAAACAGCAGAATACCCTCTGAAGCATTAGCTCAACACTTTGCAGCTGTTAAAATTTCATCTTCTTGCTCTGAGGACTAACCATCTATGTTTCTCTTGGCTCACGGACTTGCACATGAATTCATTCTGCTTTTTTTTTTTCTTTTTAATAACATACAGGTTAACTAGGGTTGCTGGTAGAGTTCCTCCTCTGGTGGGACATTTCACTGGCTTATGTGTTAGGGATTTATTTCATTAGGCCATTCATTCTTTAAGCCCCTGGAATCTGAACCTCTGTGGGGTCTCTAAGCACCTTCTGGAGATACCATAAATCTTTCAAGTGACTGTTGGGATTCAGCCCAGCTCCTCTTGGCTTCTGCACTTTCCAGCTTTTCTTCATAACAAAGCTTTTCTGACATTTTGTTCTTACATGAACTTATGTGTCTCCAACTAAGTAAGACCACCTTCTTTCTGCTCTCTGAAAATGTCTGAGATTGCCCCCTATGAAGGCTTTTCTTTCAAAGCTTTTTAAGCTTATGTTTTATCTGCTCAGTGAATTTTTCTTGCTTGGGTGTTCTCTGCTCTCTCCACTTTCTCCTTGTGGACAAGCAGGAGAAAACTCTTTACTGACTTTAATCAATTTCTCTCAATGAAGCAGTAGTTATTCTTAATGGCCAGTCATTCTGTCTGTTTTGAATGGTATGGTTGGAAATAATGTGTATGAAAGTTATTAAATTAAAAAACCCCAATATTTATAAAAAAAACCATTCCAAATGTCAGACAAAGTTCGTGAGTTTTTTACAGGGAGGATTCCTGGACTGTCACAGTTAGTGTGGATATTCTCATCCTGCAGTACTAAAACTGCTTTTCTTGAGTGGAATTGTTAATGAAGCCTTCACATAGTCTCAAGAGACAGGCAATCATCTGTCATATTCCTCACCCTGCTTTTTAAAATCCTCTAGAAAATTCAGGACCTCTGAATATTTAGAACATCTCTAATCCGTCTTCGAATTAATATTCATTGAATTAAATAAGATACATCACTATAAGCAAGAGATAGGATCTCTGGCTTGGAAGAATAAAAATCTCAGTTGTATTCCTCTTGAATCTGTGAAGTTCTTAAGCATTATGTAATTGTGGTTATAATTCAGCCTACTTTTGTTTATAGCTTTGCTGTTGCATGTATGAAATGGGAGAAAAGATTACACAGGTAATTAAAGTCCTGATGGAAGGTTGTAAAAGCAGTTTTAAGATAATAGGAAGGAGGCAGACTAACAAATACAGAGATGAGACTGGAATATTAAGCTGCCATCCATAACAGCTGGGAAAAAAGAGGCATTGTGTCACTATCATGGTGGATAGCACCCTTTAATACCATATAAATCTAGAATAGAATAATTGTTTTTCTTTAGATGTCTGAATGCTTTTTACCAAGTATACAGTAGTAAGATTATTGAATATTCTTGCCATATTGTTTTGCAGCAATAAAGTGATAGTGTTCATTCTTATCCTTTAAATTATAATAAAAATGGGATTCAATATAATACAGAACCATAAGTTGAGTCCTAGTTATTTGGCTACTCTCATTTAAAATGTAAACTTTAAGAACACTTTTTTGCATAGAACTCCTCTAGAATCATTCATCTCACTGGATTAGTTCACATTCTCTTAATATTTTCATATTTATTTCATATTACATGGCCTTGGAAACTGTAATGTAGTACACGGATTTAGATCCTGGGAACATTGTGTGTATTTGTGACAATTGCAGAGGGATTTTATACCTTCAGAGAGCTACTAAGCTATAAGTATATTGATCACATCTAGCTGCAGCATCAATGAATATGTATGATCATTATGTGATATATTATTCAAAACCTTAAAATACTAACATTGATTTTGTGGAGTCATCTTTAATTTTCTCTTTCAATCTGTATTTTGGAGTAATTTGTCAATTTCCAGTCACTCCAATACCATTAGTCAGAAGTTCTTTTAGGTGGATTTTTTTGATTGTCAGTATGGTTTTGACATTTAGACCAGCAGCACAAAATAAGTAGTAGCAAGATTAGGCTGTTGTTATCTTCTCTGGTTCAAATCCCCAGAGATATGACTTATTGGCTCTTTTATCACACTTACTCTGGTTCAGTGCTTTAGATCTTATCCTGCCTTTTCTGAGCTGAAAAATGCTTTTACTTAGGATGATCCTGAAACTTGTTTCACTGCTTTTTTTTTTCTATTTCCTATTAAATATGAAAATATGAATTTAACAAGGTGCTGCAGGCTGAACAAAATGTTGACATCCTTTGGAAATAAAGCATATTTTTGATCCTTAAGGAAGCAAAGAAGTTAGTAAAGTGAATGTTCTATCTCTTTTTTTCCCCCTTTTTTTTTCTGTGATAGCTCAGTTGTTAATTCCCTCATAAAGGGATAGAGGCAGAAATCAACCTCCCTTTTTCCTTTTTCTGAAAAGGGGTGTGTGATATGCGTAGGTGAAGGCTTTTCTTGTTCATTAAAACCAGAAAAAAATCCATATATATTTTCTACAATCACAGCGGTAGACCTGTGCTTGGAAAGCATTTCTAGTCTTGAAGGTGCTCTTAATCACTGTGATATTAATCTGGTGAGATGCTGTAGCATGCCAGGATATTTCCCAGGAAACTGATTATAATAAATCCAGGACATGAAATTCATTTTGTGGAAATAAGACTTAAGAGAGGAAAATTGAAAGAGAAAGACAAGTCCTGGACAGTAAAGCAAGGTCCTTTCTCATAAAGGAGAATTTACTGTGAAATTTCAGTTCTCTTTGTGCTCTTGCCCTACCATTGCTGTTGGTTTATTTCCCCCAGAGGCCTCTTTAATACTGAAAGCCTGACTTCATTATCTTGAATTAATTAGTTCAATGTAAAGTGGAAAACACTGAATATCAGTGATTGACTTTTGAGGGACCTGCGGGGAAGTTGTAAAATGAGTACAAAAACGTGAAAGTCTTCAGGAATGCTTCTGCAGGATCAGCTGCAGGGAAAGGCAATGATTTACTTCCAAGCCTAAACTAATGGCTTTGTCCAGGTGTTACAATCCGAAGGGGGACAGTTTCAGCTGTGATCCCTGTAGCGGGGATATAACACTTCAGGCAGTTAATTGCCTAATAGATTTAATTTCTGCAGGAGAGATAACTCATCTAGTCATTACCATTCCCTAGAAGTTTTACCTGTTCAGCATTTAATGTACCCTTGCCTTCACTCGCCACTTAGTGGACTATTCTATCACTGACCTCTTTCCTATGTGTTAGTCTGTCCCTGGTTGTGTTCTGAACGGGTAAAATGGATTGCTGGATGCAGTAATTTCAACACACTAAACCTGTGTGTTGCAATTAAAACCTCTCTAAGTGTAGACAGCATCCTGAATGTCCACTGATCACAAAGGTTTCCATTTTGGTAGTTGTATGTTGGGAAAAATCTTTATTAATGTTAGGTGTTTGAAAGTCTCACAGATTGTGTTTTCCTTTGACAAATACAGCCTTTTTGTGAACTCTACTTAACTAGAGTTTATGCTGTTGTTCCCTGCAATTAGAAATGGATGGGTTTAAAAAGTTACAGTAGATGTCTTTGTTATCTTGTTGTCTTTATTAATTTTGCTAGTATCTGAAAGGTATTGTTAAGAAACTGAGATGTGGTAAGAGCATACCCAATTTAAAATTCCCCAGCTGAAGATCATTAGGACAATGTGTTACAGTTGTCCTGCTACCAGATGAAAATAATTAACTATTCTGCCACCAACAAGCTTGATTATTTGATTGGAAAGGCCCCTTTACATATATATACACCAGCTTGTGGTAAGCCTCCGCAGCAAAAATTAGGGTTTTTTTAACATCTTAATGGAGGTAGTACTTATATTGCCTTTTAAAAGTCCAGCAGATACTTTAAAAAAAAAAAATCATTAGTGAATTTTAGATATCAGAATTTTCTCTCTGAGTTGTGCAAAACAGTGCACTAAATTTTCTTGGTGATACTGATGTTTGTAATAAGGGGAGTTAAAAGTAATTAGCTACCTTTCCCTCTCTGGTCCAGCTCTAAACCATGTTTAGCCTTGTGTAAAGCTTTTGTCCTCTAAAGCCTCAGGTTACTGAGGCACTTCTGCAGTTGTGCTTTTAGGTAAGGTTATATTAATGAGTAGCTTGAATGATAGTGGTTAAATCAGAATGGGAGGGAGGGTACTTCTCTCCCAGTCCTCTGCTCTAACTACAGAACTTAGTCTTGTTTCTTCTGTAATTTTAGGGTTTTTTTATCAAGGTGTCTAGTATGTCTACCCTGGATCATGTGACTAGTTTTTTTTTCTTATTTGATTTGTAACTGAAGCTGTTTCAACTTCTTACATGTGTCTTGTATGCTATGTATGAACAGGTACTTTCCTCCCACATTCTCTTGTATAAAACACATGAGTTTGCTGTGCTGTGCTTTATCCTGTGAAACTCTTCATGTTGTGAGCTGTAGCAGAGTAAAGTGAGACATAACAGAGCGTGAAGACTGAATGTGATAGAAAAACTTTTCCGAGTATACAAAGAACTTTATTACATAGGGTTTCCAATTGCTCATGTTAAGCTTTTGTGTTATAATATTCATCAGTGCAATAGAGCATTAGAAACTTTCATAGCATGAACCAGGATGGTGACTTGTTCTGTGTGCTAAAAAAAAATTTCTCCTATAAAAAAGATGCTTTTAATAATACAGCTGGTTTTTATGTTTGTCAGCAGTATTTGCATTTCCATGTTTTAGCAGTCAGGAGCATTTTAGTAACATTAATGTGACAAATGCAGAACACTTAGTCCTCTCATGCTTTTGTGTTTGGCAGGGTTTCTCTTTTTCTAATTAAGTCAACAAAAGATGCAGTTTTGGTGTCTTTCTGTGTTGTGGTTGATAAATCTCAAATAGTCCTACCCAAGATATTAGTCAGTCTGTTGCATTCTTGTAGAGAATTGCTGACACACGTTAGCAAACTTTTCAAAGCTTCAAAGACTGGATTATTAGCTGCCAAGTTTCTCTGGTTCTGTCAATGTTACTATTTTTTCTATCAAAAGGTAAATTTTTCTCCTGTGTTTCTGGACATGATGAAAAAAAAAATCTGTCTTCCAGCCTATTCCTGTCCAAAGCCCTTGAACATATCCAGTAGCTAGGACTTTACTGAGACATTTAAGTACCTGTAATTATGTGGTCATCTGGCTTGTAAATATAAAGAGGAAGACAAGCTTTAACTTTATCTCTGAGGTTTTGTCAGAGGTTTTCTACATAATAATTTTCTGTATTATGAATTTTTTCTCTGTCTCTGTGATACTGTAAAGAGTATCACAACTTTGAACAAATCTTTTGATTCTCTGCAGTCTTTAGATGCATCTATAAATGAAAAGCTGCTTGATTTCATTGTCTGAGTCTAGAGATGCTTAAGATAAGAATCAAGGCTTAAATTCTTTGATAGCAGTGTATCAGCAGGAATTAAAAACTTTGAGATTATTTAGTTGACAGTAGTTGTCAAATTTCCAGGTGTCTTTATGGCAGAAAAATCCCACTCTAGCTGTGTAGATAGCCTATGTATCTTTCAGATAACAGTTCATCAACAACAGTCCTAAAACAAATTTAAAGCCATACATTTTATACCTTTAGGATGACTGTGGGCAGTATTTTATTACAGATGGAAATTTGCTTTCTTCCGGAGTGGAGCAGCTGTAGTGTGTCCAAGTGCCTTCATCTAAGGAGCTCCAGAACCAACAGGTCAGCTCCTATTGTGAAAAAGAAACCAGCCGCCCACTTTCCTTTGTAAAACAGGATACTGACTCCTCACGGTGAAATCAGGGCTCAAAGGAGAGTGAGAAATTTAACAGCTGCTTTTAATTTCTCTTGAGAAGGCTCACATGCCTCCATGAGACTTGTGGTCATTGTCTTTAAGCAGCAAGAATCCCGACTGCTTGAAAATACTCTCATTCCTTCCATTGCCTGGATATTATTCTTCGTGCTAGGGTGATAAACACCCATGGAAAGAGTTATCTCAGCTTTGACTGTGGATGAGTAGGTGTGAGTAGACTTGTTCTCACAAATATCTTTGCTCTGATGGCTGCATAACAAACACACAAAGGAAAGTCCACTGGGCAGAGCTTGAAATAAACAGTAAAACGTACTTTTTTTTTTTTTTCACACTGGCACTATAAACATGGCAGATGCAGTTACAGTAAAGGAGTTGTATGTATTATGTTCTGGGACAAAAGCAGGGAGTGTAGCTGCTGCTTCTTGGGAGTTGAGAGTTTATGGAACAGAGCTCTGGTGCTACCTCCTTATTCAGACTCTTGGATGGGAAGCTTGGCACTGCCAGATGATATATGCAAAGAAGCTATTAAAGTGCAAAACGAGTCACTAATGTGTGACATTAATGACTGGAAAAGGAGCCCATTAAGTCTAATTTATAAAACTTGTTAATGCACTGGGGTTTGGTAGTGTGAGAAAAAAATTCTATTTTTCTTAAGCACATTGGATGATACTATAAAAATACTGTTTTCATAAACCCTCCTTGGGTGATTTTCATAAGTAGTTACATAACTTCTTAGCCTGTTGAAATGGCCATATTGAAAAGGTGTGGTGAAGTATTGCCTTAATAACTTTTAAGGTCTCTTTAATTATGTTCATATGGTTTTTTAAGTGAAAGGGTTTTTATGATTGTCAACAAGAATATTTGAACTTAACAGATAGAATTGTATTAATAGGATTGAAAATGTGAGAATGCTCCTCTACCTCCTCAACATTTTGTCAGATCTCCTTCCAGTAATGGATGTCAACAAGATATTTTCTTTCAGCCCCAAGTGATAATAATTCTTTTGCTGTAGTTTCCCTCCAGTGATTATGTTCTTTCCTTTCCCTCTCCTTGTTTATGTAACTGTGTTATCACCAAGTGGCCTTCTGACTTTCCAGAATCTGCCAGTGCTTCTGAAAGCCTTCATTCTTGCACTGTGGGACCTGACTGAACCACAGCTGAACATTCTTCCCACTAAACAGCTGCTTCAGTGTTCATTGCCTTGTTGAGAAGGGAAGTGCTGTAATCATCTGGAACAATTTCATTTTGTTCGAGGACGCATCTTACTCATTCAGAAACTAGTGGTGCTTTTAGCCATGGTTCTTGAAAGCCTAGTATTTGATCTGCTATTTAATGGGAGAGGAGTTAGTCAAAGGAACATAAATGTGCTGAGCAATTGTGACTGCTGAGCAGCTGCTGTGCTGTCTTTCAGTCTGGTAGGAGCCCTTCCAGGATTTGAGGCTGTGGTGTGTTTAGTTATTTGCTCTGTTGCAGTCAAACTTGTGATGCCTAAGGGTGGAAGAACTTGTGATCATTGTGATGAAATCCAGCTGCAGAAGGAGTAGACCCCAGCCCCCAAATCACTCCCATCCCCGCCCTCTGCAAGTGTTCTGGCTTTCTGAGAGTTTGGGAAGGATGTTTTAAATTCAGATGAATACCAAAGCAGGTAGCCTAATGTTCTGTAGGGGGATTACATTTGATATGAAGGATACTTGAAAGGTGTTAGGGTTTTATAACAGCTCTCCTTTTCCACTAGGACAATTTTAGGATTCCTAGGATTCAATCAGCTGTCCACTACATAGCCTACATCTTGTATACCTGTGAAATCATGCTTTTGTATATCATAGTGGAGAGGGATGTTGGCAGTACATAAGCTATTGTATTTCATCTTCCCCCAGTGGTTTTGGGGAGAGGAAGAGCAGGAACACTTTGATTTTCTGAAAAGAGCTCTAAAACCAGCTCACCTCAAGCCCACTGACCCCTGCAAGGTGTTTATGGCAGTAACATCCTCAACTGGGAGGAATCCCACTTCTTGGCAGCTCCTGAATAGACTTGGAGGCAATTTTTGTCAAGTGTTTCACTTGGCTTCCTCAGGAACTGGGAGTTTACAGACAGTAAGTAAATAAGGGAGTTGAATAAATGGATAGCCAAATATGGTGAGCTTCAAAGGAGATCCTTCTCAAAAGATTTTTAATAGGGAATATGACATAACTGAAAAACAAGGGGGAAAAGTTAAATTTACCCCGATCTTAAAAACCCAGATTCTTAGGAAGAGCTTTTGTAGCATGTAACAAATGAACAGTCTTGCTTTTATACAGTCTTATTCTTCATGGATGGGACTGGGCATCTTGGACTTGTTACTGCTGCTTCATTTGTCACAGAACACACTGTGAAAGAAATTAGTGGCAGCCAAGTCAAAAACAAACCAGCCCAAAACTGCACAGATAGTGAAACTTCTGATCTAAAAGTGGGTTCCTTTGTGGTTGGTGCTGATACACTCCAACAGGAACTTGACCTGTCAGAGGGGGTTTCATTTTGCCAGGGCTGGCTGTTTGGGGCTTTTATGGGAACCAAATGTATGTTAAGGAACTATGTGAGAGTTTCCCATAAAATTAATAAAGTTTCATTAGACTGTTGACATTAACATGTCCAAATGCAGTTGTTCACATGACATTATCTGGTTGCACACAAAATGACTGCTGTGTGACCTTTCAAATTTGATAAAATTAGTATGTGATTGTGGACAGGTTAACCCAATAGACAAAATAATAATAGTTACTTTACTGTGTGATTAAAGCTCAAAAAAGAGGGAGAGTAGATATCTTTAGCTATAACCCAGCCAAAGAAAATAAGGACCAGGACCTCAACAGTAGCTCAGATTTATGGGATTCTGATGATCACTGAAAAAGGGGCTAGTATCAACTATATAATAGCTTAAAATTAATGCAACATTTGTAATTTTGCATCTATATTGTAACTGTATTTGTGTGGTTAAGCATGCTAATTTGAGACAGCTGCTACAGCTTCATACAGAGACTATGTCCACATAGTGAGCTGCTTTTGCATGCACCAGAGAGGACCTAATGCTATTCATACTTTAACGTTGTGTAGAAAAATCCCGTTTCACCCCAGAACTTTGTCTTGGCACTAAAAAAGCATGTTTTTCTGATTTCCACTGATTCAAAGTTCAAAACTGTAAATCCTTGTTACCTTCAAAGCAGCAGAAACAGCTTACTTTCCCAACTGCTGTTGGTAACAGATGTGAAGATGAGAAGCTTTTAAAAATTGTTAGTGTGTCTGTCAATGACCAGTAGGCCCATGGATGAAGCCAGATGATCTTTGGAGTTAGCATAATTCCTCAAAGAATGCAGAGGAGCTGCATATAAAGTAAAACAGACAGGCATCGTACGTGCATGCTCACCACAGTATTTGTTAACTAAAGGCTGTGGCTTTCTACATTTCATCTTTTGACTTATGTCATTTTCTGAGATGTAGTTATTGATTTTTGCATTAATGAGTTTGATTTCGTGGTGAGATTTCTCTGACAGACCAGTTAATATGATAAGCAGATATTAATTAAGGATTCAAATATTTTGTTAAGGTCTGCTGTAATATTACTTACTTGACGAGACTTTGTTTCACTGTATTTTGCAGCAAGAGACATTTCTCACTTCTGTCCTGGAATTATCCCATTCCCTATTGACCCACCATCTTTGCTTTTGATTTCAGTGTCAGAGTGGGAGATTTTATACTTAATGCATGAACAGTACAGTCTTTTTCATTCCAGAAATGTATCTTTTTTTCTTGTGGCATTCAATATTTTGGCATTGGCAGCCTGAGCTGTGGGCGAGGCTCTTTGTAGTGTTACCATCAATAGTCATGCCGGAAGCCCTGGGCTGTCATGAAGCTGCAGTCCAAAACACCTGATCAATCATTCAAGGCTTCCTATAATTTGTCTTCATCCTGTTATTTGTTTTGCAAACCATATTTATTAGCAATTTATTTTTATTTTCTTGGGTACATTATCTCAATGTGCAAGTGGCAGATAAATACATGCCAGCATGACTTTGCTCACAGTTTATCACTGGCAATACTTGCCACAGAGTAATATTATTTTCTATTCTAGGTGTAAAACAAGCCATAGTAAAAGCACAACGTCTGCATTCATATGCCTTTGATTGCCAAAGTAATGATGTTATAAGGCTGAAGGTAGAATTCCTGAAATTTCCCAGTCTGTGGCTATCATGTTAAAAAATAGTGGAATTCTTTGCAAGGGGAAAGATTATTAAAGGAGGGCAAATACGCCATGACACAGTTTGGTTTGAATTTTGTATTAAATCTTTTTTTATCAATTTCATAATGAAGAAGAAATTGCGTAAGATTTTATTTGTGAAAATTCTTAGTTTAAGGATTTTAAATCAAACACTGAAGATGTATTTCTGTAACTAAAGGAGTTATTTAGACTGGAGGGAAGCTAGAGCAAATAGTTATTTTTCATCAGATTGTAGATTAGATAGCAGTATAGAAAGGAGATACTTGCAGGGTAGAAAATAGTGCTGAGAAAGAGATCTTTTTCCTGCAAAAAGGGCTTTTTTTTTCTGAAAAGCCTGCAAAAAAGGGCTTTTCATTTCTGTCTGGAACCCACAGGTGTTGACAGTGGGGTTGGTTTCAAAATGTGTTGAGTGCCGTCATGGTCAGTTAAAACCAGTCCCTCAGGAATTCACGCAGTAATAGAGAACACTGCGTGTGCTGGGAAATTGATTTTCACATACATTTTGCAAATGCCTTTGCATGCTAATGTGATAGTGTTATTAAAATCGTGAATTCCTTGTACTGCAGAACACTTGGAATTCACAGCAATGTTGCCATTTTTTAAAAATCCTTGTCATAGAACCTGTAATTTCGTTTTGCCAATTTTATTTGTCTAGTATAACTTCATATTAATTTCATACTGGAATTTCAGAACTACTTTCCTGCCTTTTCTTAAAACTGGGGAAAAAAGCCCCCACCTGTAACTGCATTTTTCTCCTATTCTGTCTCATTGTTTAATAAAATGATTGAATATTTTCTTCAGATAGTTTCTACAGTTTTTTTTCTGTTGTTGTGTTCTTTAGTTGGTCTCATCCTCTCCTTCCTTTACCTTCTTTTATGTTATATACTTTAGGAGCTATTGGTCTGTGGCTGTATGTTTACCAAACAAAGATGAACTGGAATTTGCTCTTGGGATTTTAAGTTTGTGTGAAGCTGCACATCTTCCTGGAAAAGCTGTGGCAAGCGAGAGCAATGCATAATGCTGGTATCACTGTCTTTACACGAAAGCTTATTCTTCTTCCCTTTAGTTGTTTTATTTCTTTACACAACAACAAAACTTGAATGGAATTTGCCCTTTTATTTGTTTAATTTACTGTAATTTTTAAAGTTATCTTTCTAATGTAATTAGATTAGGTTCCTAAACTTACTTTTTCTCTTGAACTTTTTTTTTTTACTGGTGGTGGGCTGATGTAGAGGAACCACAGTGACTTCAGAGAAAGTGGTTTTTGGCTCAGAAATTCTTGGAAATTCATGTTCTTTGCTATGAATGGGTGAATTTCTCTAACTTGCTGGAAGTGGATCTTCAAGAAATCAGAAAGTAGACTTTTGTATTGTGGGCTGTGAAAAGCCAGATGCTGTAGCCAATAGAGTGTTATTGGTGGGGGCAGCTTTAGCCCAAAGGACTGTACAACCTGTTACTTATGATGTGCACGTGCTTCTTTCTCTTAAAGCTGGAAACCTGGATTTCTGTCATAATCTCATTTTCCTGGAGTGTTGTGCTGAGTTTGCCTTCTGCTCCTTTCCTGCTTCTGTAATTCAGTTTCACAGCACTTAGCCCAGTTTCATAGTACTTAGCCCATGAGTTGATATTGCCATAGCTTGTATTCATTATCACTAATTGTAGTAACCCAAGTCTTGGTCTGTCCTTAAAAGTATGACTAAGCAGCTCCTGGTTTTGAAGCATTCTGTAGCTTTTTAAGATGTGCCTATGGAAGTTGCCTTTAGAACCAAGTGGAAATGAAGTAAGTACTTCTTCACAGAACAAAATAATGGTGAATGGCCACAGGATTTAGTAGAGGATAAGTTTTTAGTTCCAGCTTTTTGAATTTACAGCCGAAGTAGACCAAATCCTGCAGCAGAGAAGCCTGCAGAAAATGACACCATGATGTTGGCATTGGACAAATGATAGAATCAAAGGATGATGGAAAGGGTCTTTTAAGGGTTAAATTATGCATAACTTATGAATCTATCTCCTTTCACTTCCCTGAAATATATTTATATAATCAAACTCTCATTCACTGTAATTGTGTGTTCCTAGCACAATAACATCCAAAAGACACTTCCCCTAACTGCTTGGATTTCATATAATAGAGAAGTAGTAGCAGTGCGTGTCTGCAGCAGTGCTTTATTTGCCTGATATTTTCTCCTGATGATGACAATCTTTTGTGACTAAAGAATACTACCCTACTTCTGGACAGTTTTCAGAGACAGAAAAGCCATTTTCAATTGCTGTTAGTGAGAGGAAAATAAATGTAAATCTCACTGTTCCATCTTATGGTGCCTTTGAAAATTGCCTCTCTGGTAGATGGAGAATGTATTGTAACTTCAAAGAAAGTTTTGCACCATAACGAGAATACAAAATATCATTTCTGTTGTTTATTTTTTCTATAAATCTCTTTCCCTTGCTTACTTTTACTTGCTTATTTTTGAGCATATTGCACAGCCTAGCAGATAATTATTATAATCAAGTAGTTGGCCAGAATCCCTTGCTTTGTAGTTCTGTTTAGCTCTGTTGCTGTCAAGAAGAAGCAGTTTCTTTCTTCATTGTAGGCTATTTATGTGTGTTAATGGTAAAGTAACTCTACCAGGAATTATTTTAGACATCTCGCTGCTCTCTCTCACTGAGCTTTGGTTGCTACTGTTATGGTCACTGTATTCAATTATTTCTAGATGTACTTCCAATCCATTCTGCATTTGCTTCAAAACACACTCATTTTATATAAGCCCACCTGTGCTCCCAGTGCACGCTACATGCATGACATTGCCAGATGTGTGTCCGGGCTGAGGCATTGGGTTACTGGTGTGAAAACAGCTCAAATGACAGAGTTGTGAATTGTGAGCATGGCGGCTATGTGGAGGTCATGTTTCTGTTTCCTGTCCCAAAAAACAGCACCAGCATTTACAGTACCTGACTATTAAAGTGCTCAGGCTTCTTTAATTCCAAGCGTGCATGTGTAGCTCTGGTGGGCCAGATGGAGTATGCTTACTTTGTGATAGAACAGTTGCTTTCCCACCAAGTCCCATCACTCTTGTCATAATTAATTCTTTCATAAACTTCTGAATTGTATTTTGTAATATCTTGTAGAAAAAAATCTCACTTAAATATTGCTCTCTTGCATTTAGTTTTCCTGTGAAGACTACTTTTTTTCACATTTAGGTTTCACCACTTTGGAAGGTAGTTCTTTGATTGTAGCACATGTGTATATTCATGATGATTTGTTTTGACTGGGTTTTTTCCCCCACTGTGGAACTGACTTTTTTGAAATGTCAGGTTGTTTTTTTTTTTCCCCAACTTTTTCATTTAAGACAGTGGATGTCCTCCAACTGTATGACCCTTTCCCTGCCATCACTTTTCTGCTGGAATTAATTTGAGCTGCAGAGGTGCTGTGCTCACTTTAGACCGCATGAGTTGTTCCGTAATTCCATAATGTCAGTTTTTGTTCTTTAGCCTTTGTATGAGTTGATTTTTCATCCTGCTCCATGCACCATTATTCTATTCTACCTTTCACTTAGCACACTGGAGGCTTCAAGTGCTACAGTAAATGGTGTATTTTCAAATTTTAAGCAGCTGCCAATTAAGCAAGCTCTATACTTTGTGGTGAAGTGTACGTAAATGTTAGAAGTTGTTGGTGTGCCATGGTGGTGCCTGTTGATGCCAGATCCAACGGTGATAAAGGCAGACCAACCAATTCCATCCTCCTTCTTGATGGAGGACTCTGGTGCATTATTCAGGGTCAACTGTGAGTAACTCAGTCAGAGCATGGTGCTGATGACACCAAGGCCATGGGTATAATCCCATTCATTTAAGAGTTGGACTCAATTCCTGTGGGTTCCTCCCAGCTCAGAATATTCTGTAATGGGTTGAGGTCACTCCTTTAAGAGATCACTGTGACTTTTCAACTTTCATGCCTAAGTGATCATTACCAACATTCCCACAGGCAAAAGGGACCTTACTGCAATCCGTAGTAGATCATTATCTGCAGAAAAGGATCTTTACTGGTACTGTTCCATCATTTTTCTAGGACAATGCTGGCTCCACACTTGCTAAGGAGATGGTATTTTTAGTGCTTTTTGATGGGACTCTGCAGATACATTAGCCCAGCTTCCCAACACAAGCTGTGACTGATGTAAAGTGGTAAAGTGTTTCCTATTTCAGAAATGGGAGAGAGAAGAGAGAGACTGGTATTGTTTATCTTGGCCAGAAAATGAGTAAAGGGACATTAAGTAAAGGAATTATGAAATAATTGAATATTTCAGTGTAGATATTAGGAGATTTTCACTCCTTGTCTAACAATAGAAAATACTTCATTACGTGGAAAAGGCATAAATTAAAAAATTATGAGAACATTCTTCCTGGGAAGAAGATTTGTAGCCATGACTTGTCTTGGCAAGGACTTTTTTTTTTAAAAAAAGTTGTATATTTATGGATTTAACTCAAGACAGCTCATTTAGAAGAGTTTAAAGAAATAATAAAACCCTGACCTTTGGTTATTAGCCTGTTTAACTATTATAATGAGCACTTCATGGTAGAGGGAAGAGAGTAGTTTAGTTGACTGTGCAGTTCTTGCCTTTTGCTCTTCAGATCTTCGGACTCTGGCACTGACCATTGTCCAGTAGCCAGGTCCTGCACTAAAGGTTCAGTTGCTCTGCTCCAGTCTGGAACTTTTTGTCTTTATAATGTTCCTTCAAAAGCTGCAGCTTCACTTGGGAAGGAAGGGGCGGGGAAATGAGATTGTAATGTGGTGAGACAAACTAGGAAATAAGCTCTGATTCTGTGTAGAGGAATGAGATCTTGAGAATAAAATATGCTGGTATATTTACGAGGAAAGTGGAAACCAGTGGTGCAGAGTGGAAAGAGCACACAGAAAGAGCCCAGATATTCCCATTTCTCTTCTGTGTTCTCTCCAGGGTCCCTTGTGTGGATGAAATACAATAGTTCTGTTGTGAAACTTTAGTTGCTGTGATTCCCATTTCTGTTGTTTAGCAGGAGCTGGGTCTCAGCAAGAAACTGTTAAAAAAGTTAAATTAAGAGACTGTTGCTATGTGTCTGCTGTATAGCTGCTGGTGAGGGAGAGCTGCCACTCTCTGAGGAGGTATGGCAAAGGACAGGACCAGGGCTAGGGATGAAATGACATGGCAGTGGTCAGGAAAAACAAGCCATTTTTTGGCAATATGGTGAAAAGTTCCAATGAAGGCAGCTGAGAATAACTATCATGGACAGGTACCAATAATATCCAAGAAAGATGGAAGCAATTGAGAGCAGAATCTCATTATTCAGTAGTTTGCTGTTCTAATGCGTCTTTTTAGCTTCTCCAGAAAATGGGGAAACATTACACAGCAATGGAAATTAAAGGGCTACAAATTTAGCACATAGATGTGACAAAACTGCAAGGATCCTTCTGGTTTAATCAGAATATCTGGTCTGTTTATAGTTTAAACACCATGGTTCAAATAGTCTCATCCATTAGTTTGAGAAAATTTCTCAAAGTAATGAGGAAATAGGGAATGGGTTGTCTAAAAGCAGCACATGTGAAAAAGTGATTTAGTATTAGAGACATACTGTCTGAATATTCAGGAAGGCCTCAATCCTCCCAAAGATTATGGATGTATAAATTCTGTATATACCAAGTTAGACATACACTTCTTTTTGGAGTTGCTATGTTTCTAATTTTTGTTTCTGAAGAGCAAATACTGAAGAATTTTTCTACTTGCCAGCGTGATCTCATTCTTCTGATGGCTGAAGTTGAAATTCATTCCATTTAACCCTTTTGATAACTGAAGGGGCTAAATGCAATATCTTCAGAACCAGTTCCCAGAACAGAGTATTTCCTTTCCTAAGAGAAGACAAAAGACTGGAGAATTCTTGAGCTGAGCAAATGGACCTAACTGTCTGATTTTTCTAATCTCCCACTTCAAAATAGCTGACTTCTGTGCAAGAAGTATAGGAACAGTATGGGGCTTCAGTGTCCTGTTTGGAGGAGAATTCCTAGTCAAATGAAAGGGATGCTTGTGTCTGTATCACTGATGTGGCCAATTTATACCATCAGCCTCTCTCATTTCCTTCCCAGAACTTAATACATCTACTATTTTTACAAATTAAAAATTGCTGCTAGTACACAGTGTGCTTTCCTTAAATGTTACGCTATGAAACTTAGTCACTTTATGTGCTTGTGTATTTGCTTGAACTATTCCCTCATAAGATGTTCCTGTAGTTCCTGTAGTAGATGGGGTATCTTTTCTAAAGGTCTTAAGGTTTGTCGGGTACTGGATCATGCTATTAAATACTCTGAACACATGAACAAAGGATTAATGTAGAAATTGGAGTTTGTAATGCATCTGTTATAATGGGGGATGGGGGGGAATGTCTACTTGTGCTGCAGATTTATGATCCTTTCTCTTTTGTCCTGTTAGTTGGCTCAGGACTGTTCTGGCCTGGAAGCTTTTGTAACTTTGCATTTCTTTGTGGTATGTGCAGCTCAGTGGGACAGTCTGCTCCTGGGTTCCCCTCTGATGGAGGTGCATCCCTTAGAGTGACAAATGAAATATTTGTCACTCAGTGCACAGTCTGGATGTGTATCCTGACTTGTGCACCTATAACATGCTGGTCTTCTGGCTACCATGTAGCTGGGGTTGTGTGTGGAGGCTGTATGAACAGGGACTGATTGTAGAAGGAAAGGTGCATCTCGTGGTTTCATTCAGACATGTAGCCTGGTCTGAAAAGGGCATAGAGTACTTCTGGCCCCATAATTCTGAATGACATAGATGTCACTACATTCATTTGAAGATCTGTAGCTTGTGAAAGAGAGTGTAAATGCAACTATTTTTATTACTGATGTGTGTGACTTAGTTGGCATGATAATGTGTTTCAGGTAAATTTTACTAGCCCTTCACCAAACAGAATTTCTGTTGTATGAGTAAGTGTAATTTTCATAATACTAATCAATCAGGACTTGAAGTTTGGGATTGGGAACCATTTTATGGTAAACTCAGTTTTAAGTATTTAGAGTGTTTAAAAGCTCTGTCTTGTGTTAAATTTGAGTGGTGGTGAGTTTGTCATGCTTCTGCATATCGTTGTTCAAACATCATGGATCATAGGTGATACCCTTTAACTCTTTGGGCGTGGCTCTGCCACCTCCACGTATTCAAAGCTGGGCCCTCTGAATTGTGTTTGTAAAATATATACCTAACTTAAATTGAAGAACTTGCTGGTTTAGTTACATTTACTGGGCACTCAGTGGGTTTTGTATTTCAAACCAAATAAATTACTAAAGGCTTCTTTTTTTTTTTATTAGACATTATCCCAGATTTTGCTTCATGTCGTGCAATGGAGGTTAACATTTACATGTTCTGTGATTTTTGTTTTTTTCTGAGGATTGTTTATTTTTGCACATTGTCCTCTGCTAGCCCGTAAATTCTGTGAGTGTGAGGCTTGTGTAGAGCAAAAATAGCTAGAAATGTAGACAGGCAGTGTTGGAGAGAGAGAAAACAACATTGGTGTGAATATGAAAAACTTGATTTGAAGGAAGGAGAAGCGAGATGTCTCAATACTTTGTGTCAGGCTTCATTTTTGCACGAATTATTAGGAGATATATAAGATCTCTTGCTAATTTTTATCCTACAATGAGCAAAATATGAAAATATTTTTTCTCAAGTGCTGTGAATACAATATTCAAGCTGTGAGTTTGGCCATGTTTTAAATTTTCCATAAAAGCTGAAAGGAACTGAGACAGCCCTCATCTGCTTTCTTCCAAATATAAATTGGACATGATTTATAAGACTCCAGTTACACAAAATGTATGCTTTCCTTAGAAGAGAGTTTATTCCTCTTTTAACACTTAGGAACTCAACATTTTGCAGGCAATAACTGAAAGTAGTGCAGGCCACATTTCTGAAAGCTAAGCTAGAAGATGCTCTTAATACTGTGATTTTGGACATAAGCATACTAACAGATACTCAGAAGGAGTCAGGACAGAAGAGGCCAGCTTTCTGAAGGGATTCTGGAAGGCATTTCATATTTGTTAATATTTGGCAGTCTGTTTAAATGTGCATTCAGATTCTGAGCATTAGACATGCAAAGTGATAGAAGCCTTTGCCTTCATTTACTTATGTGTTCTGCAAAGCCTGTCTTGAAGTGGTGTTCTTGAGCCTCACCACGGTGATCAAAATAAAATGGGACAGATGATAACGATATTGCTGTTTATCTAACTTACATTAGTATATTTGCTGTAGTCATTAAACCCTGATTTTTCATGGATGAAATAGAAATACCTGCTTTTCAAGAGTGTGTGGATGACTAGGTAAATTAAACAAGTCCATTGTCATATAACTCACTGACTTGGGTAGCAGTCTGAAAGGTAAATAAGTATCTATAAAAAAGAGTATGGGCAGTAGGAAGTCTACCACTATTTGAAGAAATAAATAAACTGAAACAGCTGATGCCATGAGGAAAGCAAAAGAATCTGTGTAACTTTGATCAACTTGCTTTTTTTGAGGATATTTTTTATTTTTTAAAATGAGGATTTCTTCCTGATTTATGGAAAGGTGGTGACCAGTCAGCTCGCTGCTCTGGCAAACACCCATGTACATTGCATGGACTACCCACAGCTGTCATCCAGATGGGCTCTGGGTTGACCCTCTGTGAGCAAAACTGTACATTTTCTGAGTTAACCTTCTGCTAGGGCTTTTTGGACAGGTTTCTTCTCCAGTGAAAGCATGCCTCCTGCTGGCCTGCCATACTACCCTTTCCTTGGTGTTAAACCACCATATCTACCCAAGGAGTGCAGAAATTTACAAGTGTATTTGTAAGTGGCAATTTAAGTAGCCCACACATAGTCTTTGCTTACTGTTAAGGTGCAATAACAAATCCTTTCAGGCTGACAGCAAAGTAAGTTTGAGCTTTTAATTTTGACTGCTCACTGCTACTTGCTAATGTGACTCAGAAAAGAACTAGAAAAAAATGAGTAATCTGACTATATACAAATAAAGCTTCTTGGGTTTCATTCTGTCTTCTTTTTCTTTAAGTGGACCACTACTCTTAGTGATCTTGTTCGCAGAAAAGCTCCATAAATAGTTGTAGCAGTCCAGTCAGGAATATTGGTTGGAGTGTTGTGGTTTGCAGGCAGGATTTAGCAGCCCAGACTGGTTTTAGGGCTTGGAAAATGTTTGTGCAAATGTGTCTAAGTGTTTGGATTTAGCATCTCTTAAGACCGTGCCACTGCTTAAAGAGGGTTTAGGCTCTACCTGGACTGAACTTTACCTAACACCTTGTTACCATTTGCCTCAGGTCAGTTGCATCAGGAACTGACTTGGCTGAAACCAAATGTTGCACCAATTACAAAGTTTTTATGATAAGCTTTTATTGGATCCTGTTCTTGATCTGTCTCAAAATCCATTTGCACAAAACTGTGCCAGAAGGAATGCAGCTGGGTGCATGGTTGCTTTTCTACTTAGTGTTCTTTCTCTCCTTTGTAGCATCCTCCTGCAATTTGTGTATCACAGATGCGAGTATAATCAAAAGATTTGTCATTAGTGTTCTAAGATCACACACATGCTGATTTCAGGATACATACTTCAGTCAGTTAAATAATAGATCACATTACAGCTGTAGAAGTATATACTTGTTACTATGAGTATAGTAATGAAGTTAATTGATCTAAGCAAAGAAATGGAATTATTCTAACCACTTTTTATTCATCCTATAATACATGTTACTAATAATAAGTTACACTATTGATTCGCTTTTTATACTATAAATTGCCCTGAACAAGATAGCTAGTACCTTGAGTTTTGCTTTCTAAAACAACCTACTAAATATAATTCTAAAATAATCCTGCCACTGAAAGTTAAAACATGCTTCAGTGTACAATTATTAAAACAGCATATTCAGTGTGAATAGTTATTTGTGAGATAGATATTCTCAATTATAAAACCCACCACTCCTTGCTTTATGCAATTAGCACAGAATAGGGAAATTTTTGTGCTCTGCTGTTGCTTGACAAAGGTATTCAGTCTTGGGGCTCTGTAGCTTACTAATGAATAAAAATGGATTTGTACTTAAACCCTTAACTGTGCATAGCAAGGTTTTAGCATATTATAAAATCTAAAATTATAGCAGAGTATGTGAACAGAATTAACAAATGGATGGAGCTGCTTTCACTGAAAAGTAGCGGGTTTGACTTTAGATGATTAAATAAGGCTTTAGTCATTCAAATATTTGCTAGTTGCTGTTAATTCCTTTTTCTTTCCTCAGAAATACATTCTCTTTTCACTTCTGTTCTTTCAGTTTACATTAATGATAAAATTAAGTTGCTTTCTTTTTTGATTATATTTGCACAATAAGAAGGAAGGCAATGTAGACCAAACAGACTGCCAGAGTAGATGGTGCTTTTAGCAGACATTTTCTGTGTTGGAACTCAGGCTTTGTACTTATATTTTTTAACCCCTACTCTATCATGTAATAAGTAGGCATTTAGCAGTACAGCTGCTTGCTATGAATTCAGACATTAACAACTGTATTTTGTAGCAGTCCAATCCAATCAGTGTAATTGGAGTGATAGGGTCAGGCATTCCAGGTTGGACCTGCCTCCCACACCTCTGGATCCTGGCTCACCTCAATGGGATCTAGCTGCTTGTGCTGTTTTGCAGAAGGCATGGTAGCACAACTTAAGGCATAACAGGAATAGCTGCATTAAACTGGAGTAAATTCAGGCTCTGGCTAGCATCAGAGCAGGATTTGCAGATTACAACACAGACTGAAATGCCAAGTTCTTCCTGGATCTGGACTTCACTTGCTGAATAGCTTCTGGTGTTCAGAATGAAAGAGTGATGCTGTAATGTACTTAGGCTGTTTTCTCCTCCAGTGATTTTATTTCTTCTTGCTTTCTGTAGACTAACTGAAAGCAGTAAATCAAAGATCTATCAATATTTTTTATTGGCAGGTTTGTTCACAGTCATCAGTTAGATACACAGAAGAGCAGAGAAGGCAAAAAACTAAGATCTCATAATCGTTCATCATGTAAATTAAGTTTTTTTTCATTTGTTTGTTGTGGGGAAGATAGAGAATGTTATAAAAATTGGTGTACTATAAAGAAGGTAAAAATCAGCGCGATCTTTTATGAGAGATTCGTATGTGAAGCGGGGTTAGTTTTACTTTATTTTAAAACCACATAGTTAGTTGAAATTTCTGTACAATTCATGGGGGCACCAGCGGGAAAACCAAACAGATGCAGTTGTTTGAAGAATCAAAACCAAAAGCCTTATAATTAAGAAATGTTATGTTTAGTTGAGGTTACGGTGAATACCACATTTCACATGCTGTCCTTGAGCAGAGAGGGTGCCTGGCCTCTGTCACTCCTTGCATTTAGGCTTTTCTCTTTTCACTTGAAAGGCTGTTGAGAGTTATTGAATGTTTTGATGGGACTTGCTTCTTATTAGCAAGTTCCATCAAAACATTCAATAATTCATAAAACATTCAATAGTTCATAAAACTGATGGTAATTTCTGGAGTGTATCAGAAATCAGCTGGAGGAATCAGCGTCAGCTCCAGCACAGGTTAGCAAGGTTGTGTCTGTGCAGTTCTTATTGTCAGTTGTTCAGTTGTGGTAGTCTCCATCCTAGAGGAGATCAAGAGAATGTGGAAAAATTGACATTAGTTAGGTCCATTGACCTGACCAGCACAGTGAAGATTTTTGTGCCTCAGAACAAGGATGAGGACTAAGGATTTTCTTATTTGTTGGGATTTTTTGAGTATCTAGTACCTGTGGTGGTTGACAATGTAAGCATCAATGCCATTTGAATTAGCAGCTTAAATTTCAGTTGTTATTTTGATTTGTGGCTTTCCAGATACAGCCCAGTTTGAGAATGAAGAATAGGGCTTTTTCTGCTGTCAGTGCAATTGTCAAGGACCAGCTGTTAAGGCCTCAGGCAAACAGTTCTTGTTCTTGAAGTCAAGGCTTATGCTTTTAGGACTTCAAGTGGATCTGCAGCTTTATCCCCATTTCCATATGTTAAACCTGCTGCACTAGGGAGCAGGCTAATCGTGGGTGCTGAGGCAGATGGATAAAATTCCAAAATAATGTATTTATTGCACTCTTTAGGTTTGGTGTCAGCATTATTGTCTGCACTGCCTCAGGCAGCTGTGAGGTAGAGATCAATGGTTTGTATTTGATATGCTATTTTCTCACTAACCAGGGTTGTAAGTCAGAGCACTGGCTTGAAGACATTTGATGATGTGTGATTGTGGCAGCATGCATGCTAATCTATCATACAGATACACCCAAGTAACTTGAAAAATGTCTTCTAGCAGTAACTTCACTGCTAATATTTCTATGGTCACATGTTGCTGACAGCATGCCACCAACTCAGACTGCACCTCTCCTTCCCTGTGGTTGTGGACCACATGAAGGTCTGGCAGAGCAAATGCTTCCACCGTAGTTAACTATTCTGGTGGTGTTTGGGTTGCCTATGTGAGGAATTAAAACACTTCTCTGGTGAGGGTTTGCCATCAGGTATTGCTGTACTGCCTGGAACAGGCCTGCTGTCCTTCAGTATGTCAAATGTAAGGATGCTGGATTTTGTGCTGTTTAGGATTGCAGGATAGATCCATGCTTACACCATTGATCTAACTGAACCTTTTCTTTTCAGCTCCCTGGTAGTTTCCTTTATTTTTATTTTCTTTTTTTTGTAGTTTCTTAAACTGTGAAGAATTGATTTAATATTTCTTAGTCTCATTTAATTGCTATGACAGATGACCACAGTGATGACTTACTGGACTGAATGACCTGGTCTCTCCAGTAGTCTGGTCTATCTAAAAGATGTAAAATTAATCCTGGCCACTCACATCTGAAATTCAGCATTGCAAATCAGTCATCTTTAAGGCTGCATACTCTAAATCCTAAGAATTATTTTTATATAGGTTCTGAATCTTTGATCTGCAAGTAATAGGATTGTCTTTTCTGTTGTGGTTTTGTGTGTACAAGACTCTTTCCCTATTTTGCATATAATGTAAAATATTTGATCTGCTTTTCAAAATATGTTCATTTGTTAGGAAATAATAATATCTAGGAAGCAAAATAAAGAAAGGTAAATATAACCATAGGGACTTTATTTTAATTTGCTGAGGATAAAACAGTGGAAATTTAAAAAAAAACAACAAACAAACAAAAAACCAAACAAAAAAACCCCAAAAAAACCAGGGGAGTTTTCTCTTAAAATGACTTTATTTGAAGCAATGTGGCAGTCCTGTTTCTCTATAATCTTGTTTACTATTAGCTTATTGGTTACACAGTTCAATGACTGTAAAATATGGAGGCATTGCCCATTGCTATGAGTTGTCATCATTCCACTGAAGTGAATGAAAGCAGCTGAAGATCTGCCAAATGATTGCTTTCTAAAGTAAGCTCTGAAGTGTCTGCTTTCTCAGCATAGAGCTAAAAAATGGTTTTGTTCCCTCTTATCTAAGTGTACTGCCAGCAATTTTTTTTTCCATTTAAACCTGGACAGGTGTTACAGGGTTGAAGTGCACATGTGGGTGAGAAAATTAGGGTAGTTACTCCTTAAATCATAGATTCTTTGAGATCATCTCCTCTTTCCATATGCAAATAGAAGATTATTTCTGCACTTGCAACACTGTTGAATTTTATTTGTCTTTGTACACCCTTTAGTATCTACCACTTCGCACCATTTATTTTCCTCTTGCACTAGTCTGTCTGAACATCACACAGGTGGGTCAGATTTTTTTACTTGTTCTGCACATTATTTCTCTAGGTCCCCCTCTTTTCTCCTCCTGAGACAATATCTGAAGTCTAACCACTTTATTGGTTGTGTCAACAGGACAGAACAAACTATTTTTTTCTCTGACAGATTTTTATTCGAGACATTGTACAAGCTGACCAAAGGATGTAGGCTACAGGAAGCATAACTGATGGGAAAAGTCCAGCCAGGAGCTATCCATACAATGACTCTTGTTGGCTTTAAAAATGTTTCTTAGGGAAATACTTTATCCTGAACTTCCCAAGTTTACACTCCTTAAAAACTTGGATGTTCAGCTTACTGCATTGAAAACAAATTTAGTGAAAGGAGAAAGATCTTGGGGGCATAACCATTCCTTTTCTTCCCCTTTATTTTTCTCCAAGATTCCAATCTTGTATTAGGCTTGTCAGAGGTGTTACATATTTGGTACTCTCTTGCCTCCCACTTCTTCAAGGCACATAAACCCATTCAACTCTATCACCTTTGTGATATTGCTAACATACAACTCTCTTGATCAGTCCACTGTGAAAATTCCTTCTGCTGCCTTAATTTCCACCTGTTTGGGCTGCTGTAACTCACAGCTCTTGGGCAGTTAACAGCTGCAATACTCTGTAGGATTGGTACTCACAGTATGCTCTGAAACCCAACATGTTTCAGACAGTGACTACTGTGTGCTTTAATTCCTAAAATCTTCAATAATGTGTTCTCTTAATTGTGTCAAAAAACTTGAATTAGTTAGCATGTTTTCACTGATTTCCTCCTTCTAGATCAGCTTGCATTTAGTTGATAATCTTAAGGGTCTTTTTTCAGCCTCAATGATTCTATCATCATAGTTAATAGCTTCCCTGACCTCAAGTGTTGTGCCATTCAGTGTCATATCTGTCTGCTACAGGAAACTTTTCATTCGCTTTTAATTCCAGATCTTCCCTCTTCACATCAAAGGTTCCATGGTGAGTGATTAAAAAAAGGACTACTAAGTGGGAAGAAATTGAATGGATGTGAGGTACTTAAACAGGGAAAGATTATATTTTTCTCAAAAAATGGATGCCACTTAGTTCTGCTGCCTGAAAGATGATTATAGTAATTTAAGTTGATCACAATTAGACCTTTAAATTTGCATAGTCTTGAACTGAAGCATTTTTATTTAAATTCATCACTCTATGCATTTGCATGTACTGTTCAAAGTCTGAGGACTGCATAATTTACAACAAAGAAAACAAGTCACCGAATGTAATGAGCTAAACTTCTAACAATACCCTCAAATTTCACCTGCAATTAATCACTCATGCTCAGTTGCAGACAAAAATGTTAGCATTTACACATGGGACTGCATGTAGGCATAGTCAGACAGAACCTTTCAGCACTGTCACCCCTGTTGGATTTCAGGCAGAAGAAAGAAATTGAAGCACTTTATTTTATATGGGCCAAGTGAATTATTGTTCCATAACATTAGGGTGGTAGATTACTAAGAGCACACTAGAAGTATGTTCTGTTCTTGTTTTTGTGTCAGAAATAACAAAGTATGAGGCTGGAGAAACGTGCATGTTGTAGACTTGATTTACATACAGCTGTAAAGCATTTTTAGGACTGGATCTTTGTTTAGCTGTGCATGATTGTGAGTTTTGCCTTTAAATTGCCCAGAATGAGTGGTTGGACCCAGGTCAGGAGTGGCCACGCGTTGCACACTGCTGCAGCTGTGGGATGCAAACTTGCAAGGGTGTGAAAAGGGCATGAAGGGCTCTGCGAGCACAGGGCTCCCCTAAAGGAGCTTTTTCTTGTGTCAACTCTGGTATGATGGCCTTTAGCATTGTGAAAAACCTTCCTATGGGAGGAAAAACGTTATGGAGCATGTGGTGCAGTCACAGTGATAGTTCTGAAATACAAAAAACCTTCAGCTTGGATGAAGAAGTGGAAAAGTCTGAAAAACAAGCAAAAACCAAACCACAACAAGCAAAAAAATAATAGAAATAATGCGTGTATCTTTTGGGCTGTCACTTTAAAATTCTGATTGATGTAACTTCTCTAGTTTAAGTTTTAACTTTATGATTTGAATTGGCACTTTTAATGTGGTTTCCCTTTCCCCAATTCCATGCTTTTCAGCCTTCCCAAGACATGCTTTGTTCATTTGGTTTTAATTCAGTCCCAGCTCAGTATCTCAGTGCCAAAACAATTCCTGTGCGGGCAAAGGGAGCTTGTGATGCAGGCACTGACTGGTCTTTATGGCCACATTTGTTCTGGGAGGAGCAGCAGCCAAAGGCTGTTCTGGGTCCCATGGCCAAATGACCTGGCACAGCTTGTGTCCATGCAACTAAATTAATTTATATCACCCAAACAGGGTGACCTAATCCAAACTTACTTCCAGGAATACTCCCTGCCCTGGACTGTTTATTTTGAAACTCTACCTAAAACTGTGCCGGATGGTTTTCTGTACAGGCAGGCACATGCAGACCTCCACCTCTGCCCTGGCTTGATGGCTGTGGGTCTCATCTTATCAGCCTGTGTCAGGTGCAGGCAGACTGGCACAGGTCTTCTCTGTGGGGTCCCACCAATTCTAACTCTTGGGCTGTATGATACTAATGTTTCCAAAGCTCTCTTAAGGTCTTCTCTGTTAATGCCACTGTTAAGGAATTGTGCTTGTACAGACAGGCTGGGGGAAAACCCATGGAAATTACCATTTTCAAAGAGAAAGTGGAAAAGGAAACCAATTGCAAAGGAGAAATTCTTTATGTATCTCCAATAATGGCAAATTAGAGAACTGAAAATACTGGTTTTCTTAATGCGTGCATAGTTTTCACGTAAGTTTTCAAACATTTTGGTAGAAAATAATTTATAAAAATATCACAATGGAACGTGCCAGAGAAGAGCCAAACTCAGCACAAAACACTTGTTATCAAAGATCTTAGGGGAATAAAATGAAGGAGCAATGTACAAAATTTCTGTGTTTATCAAATACCACCTGTGAATCAAAAAGCAAGAGTGCCACCAAGCCCTCTTTCAAGTGCAAACTAAATTAAGATCTGGGGAGCCTTTTATAGAATACATTAGGGAAGGATGTCCTGCAGCACTTTTCTGATCCACATGTGACATTAGAGCTTTCTGATTTTTTGTAAGAGCTACCTCCACTGGTAAAAATAACATTGTAAAGTTATAAAAATAACATAACAAAGGGAAAATAGTTTAGGGTATAGCCTATGGACATGGCTGAAGAGCATGGCTTTTCCAGTCATGGGAAAGGAAGTGAATTGTTATTTACACTGTCAGTAGTGGAGACATTTTACAAACTCCTGGCAGCCAGCTTAGGTAGCAGAACACGTTTGTATTTATTATGTGTTCATATATTTGCTTTTACAACAGAAACAGGTTCGAAAATCACAGACACTTTGTTTTAATGAGTAATAGTTTCACTGGCTTTATTTTTATCTCTGTCTCCCTGCAGGTCAAAGCAACAGATGCAGATGCTGACCAGTTTGGAGAAATTGAGTATTCTCTTTACGATGGATTTAATTTTTATGAAAAATCCAAAGCTTTCCAGATTGACCCACACACTGGTCAGATCTTTGTGTCTCAAGACATTGACAGAGAAGGAGACCCAACCACTTATGATCTCTTAGTAAAAGCTACAGATGGGGTAAGTTTCACCTTTCTACACTGTCAGATTTGTGAATGCATTTGCAAATCTGGATGTTTGGTATACTTTTAAATGAGAATGTAGCAACTATGTAAAAAATTGCATGAATTTGAATAAAATGTCCTTAAAGAGAGCAGAAAAGCATATTAATGAACTGTGAATTTTTACACAAACTAATACAATTGACTGGGAAATACCCAATGACTCCTAAGTAAAGTTTGGAAAAATGTTTCTAGGATGTTAGTCCTTGCTAATTTTCCTCCTCCTATTGGAACCAATGGATTCCAAGTTACTTCTGCTCCCTTCTTTCAAGACCACTGCCGCAGTAATAAGACAGTACCATGGGCTAGAACTGCATGGCTACTGTGGGTGACAGTGGCTTTCCTGGGTAAGTTCCTTGTTCTTTTTAGCTGGCAAGTGCCATTGCTGCTGCTGTGGCTGGGTGCAGCCTCCCTGCAACTGCATGTCTGCAAGTTTTCCCACTTCTCAAGATCTGGTGCTTGGAAGTGAGCGTTCATGGTACAGCCAAGGGCAGGGTAGTTGTATGTGACTGAAATAGTCCACTGCAGATCCTGACAAGGAAGGTGAGGAGACATTTGCTGTGGTGGCAACATATTAAGATGTCTGGGGATGGACACCTTGCCCACCTGATGCCATGTAACAAAAAATTTTGCTAGTAAGCTCCAAAAATTAATGGAAGAAAACTATTCATTATATTTTCATGAAAAAATATTCATTTTGTGATTTGCAGTCTGAGGTCGTTTGCTTTGTAAGGCCCAGTTTGTACTTGTCTTTGCCTTATTCAGCTTAATATTGAATTGTGAAGAAGCTGAAGAAAAGGTTATTGGTTGCATTCAAATGTTAAAATTAACGTAAGGACACTTTTTGAAATGTTATCCTGGTCACATTTTGCAGAACAATTTGTCCTGAAAACATTGAAATTAAATTATTTCAGGCTATGCAGTTTTTATTTCTTACTTTGAATATTAAAATTGCATTTAAGATAATGTCCTAAGTGTATCTAATAAAACTTTCTAAAAATGCAGTTGTTTTAAAAATGCTGTATTTTTCATTAAAATGCCTGTAGGTTTTTTTTTATTGTACACTGCAGAAATTTGGTGAACTATGATTTCTGTAGTCATGAGTAGATTAACTTAAATACCTGCAGTTTATGTTTGTAATTAATTATTTAATTTTGAGAATGTAGCCATTGAGGGTATATCTGTTTTGTTGAATTCAGATATTTGTGTAATAGTTAAACAATGTTTTTTCTTTAGCTGTCCCAATTCAGTGTTCATTTCAGAGGCTACAGAATATTTTTTAGTTAATATGGCCTTCAGCAGTGTGCTTTTTCTTCCTCATAGATTTCTTTAGAGGAGAAAAAAAATACATAAATATATTGGTATGTTTGTTTCCATACTCATCTGATTTGAATGTCTAATAACTTGACCCTGCTTATTGCAGGGGGTTTGGACTGGAAAACCTTTGAAAGGTCTCTTCCTACTCAAACCATTATATGATTTTAATATAAGGGTATAAGAAGTTTTTCCAGGACAGTGCCTGTAATGTCTAAAGCAGAGGTAGTTCATTTTGGAATTTCACTTTTATGTGATTTCTGCCTTCAAAATTTATTCTTGAATACATATATTCAGAAAAAACTTTGAAGAGTAAAGCAGTCTGTATTGAAATGTATAACAGCAGAAAATCAGGCATTCTGCTACACTTCATAATTTCATTTTTCATATCATTCACATGTTTTGAAGCTGTATAAATGTAAAGGACACATACCCATATCTGGAATATCAAGATTAATCAGTAATAAAGGGTATGTGAGAGCTGAACAATAGTAGTGAAATTCTGAAAAGTTTCTAAGATATTCAGTCAGGTACAGAAAAATTATTTTGAAAATCTGAAAGAAAATATGTTTGCATGAAGAAAAACTTGATGCCTTAATTTTTTTAGTTTAATTACTGCTCTATTGATAAAGCTTACCTTAAATTAAAGGAAAATAGCAATGCTTTGAAACTATAGGGTATTTAAATTTTAAATTGCTCTGTCATTTATTTCTATTTATGGACCTTGTGTTTTCAGAAGTTCAGTAATGGGGAGAAAGGTTCAGTTTTTTATTGCCTTGTTTGTGACAGGTAAGGCTTTATCTTTTTACTGGAAGTCCGCACTTTGTAGAAGTTTGCCTACCTGACACTTAAATACTAAAGCACCTAAATTCAACATCAGCTTTTCAAAGTTTTTAGTGCACCTGAACTTGTGTTGACCAACTCTCTACCTTTAAAGCAGAATTGTAGTAGGATATTTATCTTATTTCTTGACATTCTGCTGCTGATTTTGATGGATTAAAGATGTTAGGTATGGGGCTCAAAGCAGAGGCTGTGATTAGGGGAGAAATGTGCACAGAAGAGAGGAAGGATGAAAGGTCACCTGTGACAAAGAAGGGCAGAGAGATGAAAAGGAAAGAAAACAACATAGTTAATTAGAAATGAGGAGGAAAATAAAGTATTTTCCAGGTGGTGTGCAGTTTCTCTTACAGCAAAACTATCAGTTTACTCCACCTGTTCCTGGCTACTCCATTACATGGCTTTAGAACTTGTCAGTCATGTCTTAAATGCATTGTGTAGAAAATGTAGGGAGTGAACTTGAATTACACACAAGAGCCTGTGGAGAGGCAGGTGGAAAACAGCTTCTGTTAAACTGGTTGTATATAAACATCCTGTGAGAGCTTGTGGGAGCACTCTCACTGATTAAGCAAAGATGAAAAAAAGTATCCTTGTCTCTCCTATATGGAATGGTAGTTCTTCAGTTTTTCAGCTGCTTCATCATCACTGCAAAGTACACCATCAGCAGGGGTGTTAGTGACTCTCTTACTGCCTTTCTGCATAGAGACCCTATGTCTCTTGCTTTTTGGTAATCCACCCTGCCTATGCAATTTTATTTGTCTTTTACATTGGAGCAATTGAAACCTAAATATAAAAACTTGACACTCACAGGCAAAGCTTCTGAAGAACTTAAGGCTTTTGAAATAATTGGAGACATCTCTCCACTTTGGCAGCATTACTTCAAGCTGACATATCCTTTAGGTTTACAAAAAAAATAAAAGCCTTTATGTCACAGATTCTGTATCTAAGAGTTCAGTTTGGAAAAAAAAAAATCAGTTTTTGTCATTGACTGACAAACTTTGGAGGCTGTGATGAAAATCTTGATGAGTTTAAGCATTTTACAGCACCAAAATGAAAAAATGCAGCTGCTCAAAATAGCATCATTTCTACTTATTAAGACAAAGAGTTTCCCCTGCCCAAAGCAGGAATTTTTTTTAAGACTTGATAAAGAGGTCTACTAGCTTTAGCTATTTACACACATTTGATCCTTCTGAAGTAATGAAAACATTAATTGTTGTTATTTTGACTTGATGGTAGTTTATGTACCCTTTTTCTTCCATGTGGGACACAACTCTCAGACTCTGACAGAGAAGTCATTGTAATTGTGACTTTGTTGCACCAGAGAGTACAACAGTAGTGAAAAATACTTGAACACTTGAGATAAGGGATTTTAAAATGAAATGAACAGCTGTGCCTTTCTGTTGCTTGTTAACATGTTTTGACAAGTGTAATTTTCTGTCAGCAATAGATATTATATAAGTCAGCCTTTATGTTTTGGAAGATAAATATTTTGCTTGCTTCTGAGCAGATGAAGTATATCCACATCATTAGAAATAGGAGTTTTAGTTCCTTCTCAATTGGAATGATGCTTTTTTTCAGATGTCAGAGCAAGAATTGGGCCATAGCCAGTTAATATCATTAAGTTATTAAGTAAATGTCATACTTGGCATGTGAAGGTATACACTGCTTCTTCAGGAAAAGAAGATTCTGTCTCCATCATAAAATTTGGCCAGTTTTCCTAGAGAATAGAAATTTCCCTATATACTTCGAGTTAATAAATTTCAAAAGACTTTTCAGTCTTTACATAACTCTGTAGCACAAATACAAATTGGCTGAAGAATGGGGTTTGGGGATTTTTCATGTCTGTTTAACAATAATGAAGCTTGAAAGAAACAGCTTAACACAAGCTCTTGTGAGTTTGATTTCATGCTGTTCCAACCATCTTTTTTAGATGTTTTTTATTCTTCACCTCTCTTCTTCCCTGGTCCTCTTCCCTTAAAATACTTCTGATTTCTGTATCTAAAGTACCTGAAAGCTGTGGACACAGAGCATATTCTGACAGTGAGCGGAGCACACTCCCTCCCCTTCCCCTGCCTTCCCTTTTTTAACTCGGGTGCAGGGATTTCCTTATCATGGAAATCAAGGTACTGGGGAAGGGGCTTGCCCTGAAGTGGGGGTGTTGGCATTATCCTCACTGCCATCCCTATTTCTCAATATTGGCATGGGGTTTCATGGCAGTCCTGGTAATTTTGTGGGCTGATTACTGTCCTTTAGAGTCCTGGTCTCCAGGCAAGAGTCCTGGCTGCTGGCTGCCTGTGCAGCCAGCATGAGCCCTGGAAGCATGCCATGCCTTATTTTCTTCAGAAGCACACCAAGAGGATGTGGGATAGATCTCCTTGTTTGTGGGTGAAACACAGACACATGATGCATAAAGATCATCTTAATTTTCCACTTACTTGAGCCTTTATGGGAATGTCACTTCATCCATTAGAGGTGACATTTACAACACAGAAGAAAAAAAAAAAGCCCAGGATAAACCAAAAATCACTATGAAAATATGAAAGTAAATGCTGATAGTATTTTTTTTTCCAAAAATAAGTCTGAACCTATGGACACACTAAGCAAACGCTCAAAAATAGTTTTGTGTGAGATTATTATAGGGTAAGTCCAAAGGAGTCATATCCAGTCTGAATCCTTGGATAGTTTAATGAAGGTCAGGTTTAAAAATAATTGATGTGAACAGTTGGATTGCAGAATTATGCAGCATAGTTGGTTTTGGGTCGATGTGGTTTTCTCTGTATCATGGGTACTGTGACTGCAAAATGAAGTTTGCACTAGCTCAGCATTGTTTATGTGTGTGCATGAACATCTGATCTATGTCAGCAGTTTCTCAAAGTAACTGCTACAAGCACACCATGCTCAGTGGACTTTGAAGAGCTCAGGATTCTTCCTCCATCTGTATTTTAATGAACCACATAAAGCACATGCAGACTGTACATGCCTGTGCTGTGTCGTGCCTCTGAGCATGCCAGTGCCCCAGAATTCACTGTTATCTCTGCCACAGTGGACCTGCTTTCTTTTAAAAATGCTTGTGCTTCCTGTGGCTACAAAATAGTCATTGAACATGGATCCCTCCTAACTCATGGAGAGAGTCCTCTGAGAAGTAAATTGCCACTAGTTTCACTCAGGTCCTGTGGGGTCTGTACTTCAGTACCCAGAGAACTGTCTTTTTTGCAGATTGTGAGAAAATTCAGTGCTTTGTCATAGCAAATCAGTATTTTTCTGTAGCATAGTGTGATAAGCCAGCTTGTAGTTGCTCTTTTCTTCTCCACTTTCACTCCAGAGCAAGGCTAAATGTGGTCCCATGTGGTATTTTAGTGGGATTTTGTAGGGCATCTGTCAATAAATGGAGCATAGGTATTGTAAACAGCAGCCTGACAGGTCAGCTTTTGGCTGTCCTGCTTTTAGTTTGTCTCCTTGAAAAAGCCGCATGTTCACCATTATGGTGGTCATGCTTTTACATCTGAAAGTCTCATAGAGAGAAGTTATTCCTGCTTTGCTGGAGCACCACAGTCACCTGAGGGACATGTCTTCCTGGAGCATAAAGCCCTGACTTTTATCTGTGAAGGAATAAGTAGAGTGTTGGAGATGTCAGCAGAAGCATGTGAGGTTAGACTAGCAAGGTTTTTCATGTGCATTGCTCTTTAGCATTGCTGTTGTAGAGAAGCTGAATTTCTTTATACACTCCATCAGCCCTTGGTGTTGTGCTGAGCACACAGCTTACTTCTGAGCAGTATTTTGGGGTATTGCAGATACTGTAATTTGCTTTTAATAGACATTTTCATTGATCAATATCATTGCAGCATGCTCCATTTCCTAATGATGGACTGAAGCCAGCTGTGTACAATCCTATTTTTTAAAATGACCTTTTTTTGTTTGTTTTTTTTTTTTTCTCAGGGTGGTCTGAGTGCCCAAGCTTTTGTTCGCATCGAGATAGAAGATATTAATGACAATCAGCCTGTTTTTGAACAAGACACCTATGTGACAAGTATCAGCAGTCACACACAGCCAGGAACAGAAATCATCAATGTTGCTGCCACAGACAGAGATTCAGGAATATTTGGCATTGTCACATACGAACTGGTCCCAGGAGAGTTTTCTTCTTTTTTCACAATGGATTCATCCACAGGTACTGTGTGTGTCTATGATTCAGAAAGGTTATAACTATACAAGATAAATATTCTTCTTGATTATGCTTTTTGTATGTGGAGTCATGTCACACAGGTGAAACTTAGATTCTGATGGAAAATAATTCTAGAGGTAGATGGAGGATTTAGGTTTAACATAAAACCTTTGCATTCACTGGAATAAGCAGAAAAATGGAAAACATAGTATATGCTAGCACAATGAAGGACAAGCAGCGTGTCACTTATCCACTATTTTCAGCCCTATATCTATTGATCATTGTAAGAACTAACAGAATATGGCTTTTTTACAAAAATATCTGCATTTCTAAAATTCTTAGGGCTTATTCTTGAAGAGCAATAAAACACCCTTCACAATGTTCCTCCTTTCATTTCTTTTCTGTTCTAATCTTCCTCTAATTGTGCTCATTCTGCTCAGTCTTACAAGGCATATTTGCCTTCCTGTTTGACTCAATGTTTAGCTTTCTAACTGTGCTTTTCAATAAGTGATTGACTGAACTGAAATTGCCATTTTTCTTGAGGGCCAGCCCTTGCATGTGAATGTATCCTGATCAACAAATGGTCATGGCACAGATTATTTTATATGTTTAAGATCTTTTTAGGCTGTGATATATGTGTGTATATATTAGGTCTTTGGCATTCAAAATCTTGCAAGGTTCTATTCTTTCTAAATGGTGTCTGTTTTTACACAGTTCCAAAAACAGTCTGATGAACAGAAGAAACTAATCTTCTTAGGAAGTTAGGCTGCTTGTCTTGGCTATTTCAGAATTTATTTAACTGTGGACTTGTAAATACTTGTCAAGTCAGGTTCTCAGGGGCATAACTGATGTCAAAAATACGTAGGTCAGTCAATAATTAGGGAGCTGGATCTCCACAGACATTTAACTGGTCATTTTAAAACTGTCCCATCAGGCTTGTTGTAGAGAGCCCCTGTGGATCACATTAGCAGCACTGGCTTTGCAGCAACCCTTTGCTGAAAGAAAGCCTTTTGAAAGGTTTCTTCCTTGGATTGTGACCTTTTGGCCTCTCTTTCCAGTTTGGCACTTTGTATAGGAAAAATGTCATGCTTAATGATGAAGACTCTATAAGCTTGTAAGTTACTATTACCTCATGGATCTATCATGTTATTTTATCAAAGGCAGACGAAATTCAGGATGAAGTTGCTTGAGGTCATTATTGCTGACATTTCATGATGAGAAAAGCTCTTAGGTCAGACACTATTCCCAGCATTATAGTGCTTGGAATCTGATTGCACTTAATCAGATCTCCTGGGTAATTCACAAGGTCAGACTGTGTCTAATTTTAACTTATTAATATTAATGCTCTGGGCTTTTTTTTCTGAATACATTTTTTCCATTTATAGTCTTCCATATCTATTGAAAATAGAGCTTATATTCAGTCACTGGTGAGGCGAATGACTTTTTAAACTATAAGAAAAAAGATAAACATTTTAAACAAAAAAAATCCCCCCCAAAAAACCCAAAAAGAAACCCCCCAAAAAACCCAAAACATTAAAATTTCCAATATGCCACAGAGAAGTTTTGCCATCTTTGAACTCGAAAACCTGTTCAGTATTCAGAGAGAGATGAAACAAGTGGCTCACTGTTAGGGCACAGAGATTTTGAGCTCTTCCTCCTTACTTCTTGTTACAACAGAGACAATTTGCAGTGTTCATTGTGCTAAAGCTGTCTTCATATGCTCTGATATATATCCTAGTTTAGCTGTGCCTCTCTGAAGGTTATGTGAGGGACTTCATCTAGTAGCTGGGCAGCATTTTGTGGACAGAGGGCAACAGATAAGTATGTGAAGGAATAGGTATTCCCCAGGAGATGGATGCTCAAACCAAAAAGTGAAATGAGATGATATTACAGTTTGGTCTCTGTTTTTCTGATCTTATGGATATGCAGTCTGTTTCTGTAGTGTCCTGCATTTTTTCCAATTTATGTATGTATGGCATATTCTGTTTTATCTGCTCTCCTCATTATTAGAGGACACGAACAGGAGGACAATGATGGTGTTGAAGAATTTTGTGGATTTGACTGCCTGATAAAAAAATTATTTTAAAAATAAAACTTTTCTTGCTGATAGAGAATTTAGAAAGGAGAAGTGAAAAATCAGTGCATTAGTAATTTTGACTTACTATGTTCTTTATAGCCCTTAATATTTTATGTGGACAGAGATATTTTCAGTATTATGAGATTTAGAATAATTAGTGGCAAATGGTGTGTCACATTACACTATGATACATTAACATAATATGCAAGATGATGCTGTTTTCCATGACGTATGTAACTTTTCCTTTTTTTTGCATTTTCTCTTTTTCTTGGCATGAAAATTTCTCACTGTAACTTTCTTTAGGGATGTTTGTTGAGTGCTGCACTTAGAATATTCACTAAAAATTGACTTTTGAATTTTTGGACGATAAATGGATAAAACAGTAAAATAACAATTGAAACCCAAATTCTTCATTACTATGCCTTGCTTCTGACTCTTGTTTGTTAAAGCTCTTAGTTTTTCTATGAGCTGTGTTCAAAATATCTTACCAGCTGGTCAACTCCTCACTATATAGAAAATAACAATACTGCTTTTGATACATAGATATTAGAGGTTGAGGCACATCCAGGCTCTTTGAAGGGGCTCCATCTTTTGTTTTCAGCACTGGGACATGTGGATGTTGTAAACAGATAAATTCAGTGGGAGTGGGAAGGAGCATGCTTTCATTGACCAGACAGACATTCCACTGAATTCTTTTTCAGTTCTAAACAAGATTTTATTAGTTATATTTGTTTGCTATTTTAGCTTTTAGACACAGCATTTATTGTTTGTGATATGCTCTTGTCCTCATAAATAACATTTATTATGTTTCCATGTTTGAAAAAGTTGAAGTGTTTTTCATTTGATTGATGATAGACTTTCCACAAGAAAAAACACTTTAAGAACTGTGTAACTAGAAAAATGTATGGATAGGAAACTGTAAACCAGCTCCTCTGCTGGTTCGTGACTCTTGCTATCGTTTGTTTCTAGTGTTGGTGTAAACAACATCTTGGCTTCATTATGTTGCCTTTTGTAGTTATCTGATCCCTGCATGATCTATGATCAGTACTCGTGAATTGATTAGAACAGGGCAAGTTGAAGAGCTCTTCTGGCTAAGAAACTGTTTGAGCTATGTTTGTTTATTTTCCCATTGTTACCTAACAAGCTATCTGAAAGACAGGGTATTTATAGTTGTGGCTGAGCTGGTAATTAAAAATGTAAGTCACAGGATGCAATCATAAGTGTGGCAGAAAACCTATGTGGTGCTTGACTTTAAGACTTTAGGATTAACAACTGAATTAGTAAACTTCCATTACAATAACAGCATTAATAATAACAGCATTACCTTCACCCAAGGGCATGTAATTAATTTTACCATTGATACCCTGATTAGTGATACCCTTTTCGAGAGATTAGTAAAAAGATGGTTATCATCATCATTGTTCTGGTTCAGAGAAGTTGTTTCAAACCAACAAAATTGTAGTCCTTGAAAATTATTCTGGACTAGTGTGACTTCATGTGTCAGTCTTCAAGTAAATAGTCTGTTCATAGTCTTAAAACAAATCCCCTAGCCAGTCCTGTGTGCAGAGAAAACTTCCATGGAGGCTAAGCAAAAGGCAGCATCCATGGTTGTCATATGAATGTATTTGTTATTTAAACCTAGCATGAAAACCATGTAGAGAAAGTATCATTCACTCATTGTATGTTACAGCAATATAAGCATTTAATTTAGCTTCTGTTTCTTACAATTCTGTAAGATATTTAGGCTCATGTTTCTGTGATTCCTACCTAAATTAGATGCCTAGAACAAAGGCATCTTCCTTTTGTGTATTTTATTGAGAATGTGTCTGTCAATATGGCTGATAGACCTGGGCTGGATGCCAGGTGCCCACCAAAGTCACTCTATTACTCCCCTCCTCAGCTGTGCAGGGGAAGAAAATTATGACAAAAGGCTTGTGGGTCAAGAAAAGTGCAGGGAGAAATCTCTCAGCAATTACTGTCACTGGTAAAAGAGACTCAGTTTGAGGAAATGACTTTAATTTATTGCCAATCAAATCAGAGGAGGGTAATGAGAAATAAGAACTACATAATAAAAGACATTCCCCCCCATCCCTCCCTTTTCCTGCACTTAACTGGCCCCAGCAGCGCAGGAGGATGAGGAATGGGAACAGCGCAGTTCATCACAGGTTGTCTCTCCTGCTCCTTTCTCCCCACACTCTTCTTCTGCTCCAGCACAGGTCATTTCAGCAGTCCGTCAGGAACAGAATGATCCAGTGTGGGTTTCCTGTGGGGTCACCAGTCCTGCCAGCAAACCTGCACTAGTATGAGCTTCCCATGGGGTCACAACCTTCTTTAGGCATCCATTTGCTCCAGTGAAGGGTCTTCCATGGGCTGAGGGTGGATCTCTGCTCCCCTGTAGACCTCCATAGACTGCAGGGGGACAGCTGCCTCACCATGGTCTGCACCACAGAAGCCACTCCTGTAGTGCCCACATGGCCAAACCCTTGCCACATAAACACAGTACACTGAGATACTTGGAGATTTTGCCATTGACTTGAAGATACTTGGATCACCCTTTTGTTATAATACTTTCTGTTACTTTTTTACACCAAAAACCACATTTTGAGGAAAGCAGGCAAGCCTTGTTGCAAGAGCTGGTTAGTAGTTGAACAATTAAAAAACAAAAACATAACAAAAAAGAAATTCATCACAGAAGTACAGCTCCTGCAAAATGAACATTTGTTTGTGGAAATTTTGAGTTTAAGATGCTCCCTTTAAGATGCACTCTGATTTCTTTTTAGCGAAGGGCATCATGTGACTAAAATGTCCTGTAAAAGATTTAGAGCAGTCTAGGAGCTTAGTCTGTTGGCAAAGAATAAAAGGATGAATACACCTAAAGATCATGCGAATTTAAGAATGTAAGAAGTACCTCATCCAAAAGCCAAATTCAATTCCAGCATCTTGTCACTTTAACAGTGCCTAGTAATGGATACAAGAAGAGGAGTTGTGTAGAGCTTGTACAGAACAGTGCCTCACTGGTATATGTTTCTTGTGGCAGTGTGTATTTTAGTGCTGTACTACTTTAATTACTACACCATGGAATTGCACATATGTAAATTCAATTTAATGGCAAACTAACTTATAATAAACTTCGATTTGGTTCAGAATAGATTCATTCCAGTTAAGGATGCTGAAAAAATTAGTTTTATTAAAAAATAGAACTGTTTCTTAACATCTGCATCTTCAAAAATTTTAATTGCTTTATTTTTATTGCAATACAGGTGAAAAGTAATGTTGAAATACCAGCATTTATTTTTATGGGGGGAAAAACCCCAAAACTTTGCTTAACTCCATGTATTATACACTGTTTAATATATAGCAGATTGTATTAGGCATCAAAGTAAAATGGGGATGCACCCTTTCTAAAGCAAACAAGGCCCTTATTTATGATGATTGATGATGGTTTTGTATGGCATTGAAGAAAAAAAAACTTTATTTTTAAACTACTTTTGGCATTTTCCTACAGCATGTAGTACATTTGCTAAACATATGAAGAGCTTCATATAAATAACATTTTAAATTAGGAGTGCTTTATTTTGGAACATTTTGAGGCCACTTCTTTTTTTAAACTGTAGTTTCTTCAATTACTGTCTTTCTGATCTGTCATATGATATTGATAGTGTATTTGGAATGCTGCAAATCAGTGGAATATGTCTGAGGCATTGGGTTTAGCACAGTAAGTTTTTGCCTTTGAAGAATTTTGTTTGAATTAAATCAAACAGGAAAGATTAGTTATTTGTGGGCATTTACCTTCACTGAGATCTCACCTAATGAGAAATTTATCATAAAGAATGCAGAAAATAGTGTGTTGTTCTTGAAGCACACACTGTAGTAAGTGTAAAGGTTAAGATTTTGGCCCTGAAAGAAAGTTGTGTAGCAGAGCAGCATGAAAAAAATATCCATACTGCTAGCTCCTAATGTATCTTTTTTTTTCTTTTATGTATAAAATCCCATAGAATCAACCATCTACAAAGAGAAATATTCCTACAAGCTATGTGCCAAAAACTCAACCATGCAATAGTGGAGTGTACGTGAGATTATTGTGCATGAAAGAATGCAAAGTATTAACAAAAATACTCTAGCCCACCCTCCTATGTCCTAGTTAAGCCAATGTCAGACCTCAGAAACAGAAGAACCCACCGGAAGAGGCAAAGAATGAACTTCTGTGGCATTGCACAGATGATGTGGGCTGATTAAAAAAAAATGGTGAAAAGGAAAAATGTATGCCCATTTTAGAAAAGGGGAATAGTGTGATATTTATTCACTAAAATTTAGATGAGTAACCCTTTTCTTTGCTAGAAACTGCATGGGTCTCAGAGCACAGGATATATTTACTGTACTTTGTGTTCTCAGTTAACCTAAAAAAAAGAAGAAGGAGGCAGGTCACACCAAGGGAGCAGACAGCTGTGGTACAGTGTTAGAATGAATGTAGCAGGGAAGTGTGTGCAGCAGAAAATCAGTCCATGGAAATGAAGAGCAGCATCTGGAATGTTTTGTAACGCTCTTAATATAAGCACAGTAAATATATCTTCTTTAGCTTATAGCAGGCTTCATTCTGTGTCAGTCCTGATATCTTTTTCTACAGTACCTTCAAAGAAATACCATCCCTGGTTACCATGGCAGTCGAGTTGTGTTACCAGGTTGTGCACTGAGCTATTTTTGGATCTAGAGGCTGGCAGCTTGATTGCAAAGGTCCTTGACTGACAAGGTCCTTGATTAAATAGACATTTTTGAAAAACTTTGATAAGCTAAGCAAGGAAAGGTGACCTGTTGAGAAGGTGCAGCAGGGCTGGAGCTGTGCAGATTGTGGGGGGAGGTTTCTGCCTTTGTCTTTGAAAATACAGCAATTCACCAGGCCAAAGTTCTGCCTGCTTACTGGTGTAAGCTTTGATTTCTGGATGGACTCATGTTTGTGTGAGAGTGTTCGCTTTGTACACAATCAGACAGCAAACACACTCTGAGTTACTATTAGGTCAGATGAAAGGAAATAAACCAGGGCAGAAACAAAGGAAATCTCCTTGTAACAGTGAATTGTATCTCTTCAGTTATCTGTTCTACTGAAAAAAGTAGAATTTTCAGAAGGGGTATTTGTGGTGTTGCTTGTTTGTGGGTTTTTTAGGGAATAATTATTCAAATATATAATAAAACAAAATAGAGTTAGAGGCACCTGATCTTCTAAACTGGCAAACTGTAGTCTCTAGGGATGTGAAATTTTGCATCCCAAATGACAAGACTTTGTTTAAAAAGCACTTGTGTGAAAGAAAACAGCCTAGATGATACAAAGCCATTCCAGTATTAAACTCATGCCTTCTTTTGCTCAATACTAGAGGCTGATGATCAGGTGGGTATTCTGTTTGTGACTAATGGAACTGCTGTAATTAGAAATTTGTATTTTATGTGTTGATGAATACTTCTTAGCTCACTAAAACTCTCTGTAACCTATAGTATTTGAAATAGTAGTGTCATGCTTCTGGGGGAGCTGCAGTGTTGAAACTGCTTATGTTAGTTTATAGATCCAGGTGCTGCTTTGTTATGTGCAGACTCCCTGACCAGACTTTCATGTGCTAAACAAATTCTTGTGATTAAACACAGTGTGTTTGTATTGTATTGGTTGTAGACACTAAGTCCTTTTATATCTATTTCTCTTTCTAAGAGGAAAATTATGAATTGAGCACAAGAATTTGCTACAGTGGGGCCAGTGTTGAAAGCATCTGCAGTGCGGGGGTATGTGACCCGTAAAGTATAAATGTGGCTAGAAGATTGATATGGGTTCAATCAGTCATTTACACCAAAAACATTCAAACACTGAATATTTTCAAAATGAAGAAGTCCTCTTCTTTGCTGAAATGCAAACCAGCATTTGTAACGTTAAAAGTAAGATTTTTAAAGACTTTTCATGTGAGGCGAAGCTATGTGTATTATAGTAGGTAGATTGTAAATAACAATTTAATTCCTTCCTTCCCCTGGCCATTATTAAACCAGCTGTTCAGTGTATTTGGCAGAGTGTTGCTGTGGTTACCATCAAGAATGCAGCTTCACTAAAAAAGGTGCATTTTAAGTACAGGTGAAATGCTGAAGCTGGAACCTGTATGCAGTGCCAAGATGACAACATAGGCAATGAGTTGGATAAATTTAAATAGAAATGTCAAGCAGAAACACTATCATTCTTTCTTTTAAAAATGCTAATTTTAATGTTAATGCGCACCTCCTAACTGCATTGATCTTCTGGAGGATCACCCTGTCTGTGCTCATATTGAAGTTTTTTCTGACATATAAAAAGCAAAGTTATGCAGGCACCCCTGTACTGGGAAGCTGCTGAGTTAGGGTGGGTGCTCTGGGCAGATCAGTGGGTCAGCTCTGACCTGCACAGTAGTGAACAGCAGGTCCAGTGGCCAGCTTTGAAGGTGAACTGGGGTGAGGAACTATTTGGACCTTTTGACCATCTGCTTGTTGTCTGAGCTCTGTCAGGTGATGCCAGCTGGCTCATCCTAGGTTATTTGCTGAAGAAATAGTGCCATCATTTAAAGTTTGTTAGGGTGTTTGGCTACAAGGGCTTAGGTAACACAACTGGTAACTGTTGATTTGATTCCTCTTGCCATGTTCTGAAGTTGGGTTTTTTTTTAAATTTCATGAACAATGATATAATATTAGAAGCCATTTAAGTATGCATACCTATGTAATCCAGACTTTGTTACTGAAGCTAGTGCATCCTGATTTTTGTCTTTGCAGCACTTGACCAAATGTGGAAAACATTTGGTTTACCTACAAATGCCTATAAATGTAGGGCTGATTTTTGTTTTGCTTGTAGGAGAGCCCTGTGCAAAAACAGATTTTCAAAGTGCTCAGATGGAGATGTGTGGAAATCCTATCAGGTTTCCAGTATGGGGTTTTTTTCCCTATACAAAAAGTTCTTTGGGTGAGTGGACCTACTTTGGTGCTGGATGCTGTAGTAAAATTGGGACTGAACACAGGATCATGAATATAATAAAAAAATGTATTTTAAAAAATCATGACATGTGGATTCCTGTCTACTGCCTTCAAATGCTGAGAAACAGAAGTTAACCCCCTCATGGAATAGCGTGCTCCTCCACAAAAATAAGAACAACAAAATCCCATGAGAAATTTTGCCATTGCTAGAGGATGGTGCGTGGCAGAGAGTCCTGTCCTTTATTAGTGCATTTGCACTTTCTGTGCAAATAGGCACAAAGCGAAGAATAAGACTTCTTGGAAGTTCCTGCCCTACCATGTACAGTGAGTAAGGAAGTATGAAGCAGATGAAAGAGCTGGCAGTCATGATTTTGCCTTCAATAGTACTATTTTTCCCCTTACATTCAGTCCTCCAATTCATTGTAAAGATTTCTGCTAGCCCTTGAGCACAGATTGTTCTGCAGCAAAGCATCTGGGAATTCCAGCATGGCTGTGCTGACCTGCCTTGCCGCAGAGCTGTTTCCAGACCACAACCTGCAGTGGCAGTTGCTGACATGCATCCAGCATTGCACGTTCTGCCTGAAATCTGTATCCACATCATATCCAGGCAGCAGGCAGTCTGTATGTCATGCTTTTGATTTATAAGGGCTGGGATCTGCAATCAGTTACGCCCGTGTGGATCTAGTAAAAAAAATGAGATTGCCAAAGTGTGAATGAGGCTGGGTGTTAATGCTTCTTCCAGTGTGTAATTATAGGATTGTTCACCTGTGAAGCAGAATTGATTCCAGCTCTCTCTCATGCAGAATAAGGAATTAACCAGGGATAAAATCTTCAAAGCACTGCAGTGATATAAATATTAAGTTGAAAATGGAAATTAAATTTTTTAAAGGCAGCAGATATTAATTTATATGGTGAGTCAAGCTGTAAGAAACATGTCACTTTTCTTGAAGTTGACCCACACTTTGTGGTCCCCTGTTGGGAGCTTTGGTAAAACATTCCTTGCAGAGGAGCTGTCTCATTATTCCCTTTTCATTGTCAATATTTATAGAAACTATTTTTCATAATGGAAGAACATATTCTGTACTGCAGAAACCTGATTGTCTTTTAAGTTCTCTGCAGCCTTGAATTACAGACTGCAAATGATTGTGGCAATGACAATAATAAGCTCCAATCTTAATTACAAAATGGGGAAGAAAGGAAAATCATGGTTCATGTTCAGCCTGTTACTTAGTGAGACATGCCTCTGTTGAGTTTTGCACACTGAACCTGTGACTTTGACAGTTCCTGCTCCTTGAAATTTCCTCCATGTTTCTACCTTTACAGTGTAATACTCAGGCACCTCCTGCACTGTGCTGCAGCAGATGGAATGCACCCAGCCAGCCTGCTCTCCGGAGTGCTGGCAGCTGCTTTTGGCCCAAGTGGTCCTGACTGTCCATTTTAGTCACAGTCTTCTGTTTTACCTAATCATACAGAAAGTGAAATCCTAGATGCTGCTTTCTTCTACAGCTTCTTTCCCATCATGTGGTGCCATAATAGAGCCTAACAAGCCATGTTCACCAACATATGGCTGAGCTATCTCAAATGTCTCTATAGATTATGTATCACCAGATGCAAAGCTAATGCCCCGTCCTACAAATGCTGAAAGAAACAGAATGTGCACAGTTAAAAATCAAAATGGGTTATTAAATTTCTGCATACTACAGTTTTTGAGGTTGGAGGGAACCATATGGAAAGCACATACTTTTTACTTGGATTCTGCCCTTGTTCTTATGGTGTCCCTGGTGCTGCAAAAGAGAGCTGAGTTGGCAAGATGTACTTGCCTATTCTCCTTTTTTTCCCTATGACACAGCAAAAAATGAAGGAAAACAAAATCTTTTATTAATTTTCTTTCTGCTTTCTGTGACTGAACTGGCATGGAGCGTGCTGCAGTATGTCTAGGTCAGCAGAGAAGGAGCTTTGGTTCTGAAATATTTCTGTTCAACAGGTCTTCAGAGCTCCTGGACTGGAGCTGTGTTTGCTCCACCCTTTGCTAAAGGATGTTCTGAAGTCTTTAGTTAGTGCTCTGAGAGTAAGATTTTCAGTTTGATGCTTTTCTGTAGAAGTTTTCCAGTTCCCACATTCCTCTTGAAGTATCTAAAATGAGAAGGGCATATTTATATCCTTGTCAATAGAAAAATATCTAGTTGGAAAATTAGTAACATACAGTCCATTTGATTGGTTTAAATTAATTGGACAGAAATTTTGCTAAAAATCCATGTGTATATGTTTATCCTCTAGAGAAAAATAGTTAAACCCCTTTTTCCTTCCAACTATAATTGCTTAGATTACCTCAGGAAATACCAAAAGTTTATATCCTTGAAGAACTACTTTGTTGAGCTGCTGAAGTAATCCTAAAACTCAACCATCAGAAGAAAAAAAAATTTAAAAGCCAAAATAAGGTTGTTTCTTAGAATTGCATCAGTTGTTAGCAAAGCAGCTGAATCAGTACTGAACCCTGAATCTATCTGTATGTGTCCTTGTTGAGCTTTTAGTGTGGTTTGTCACACTGGAATAAGCTTCCCTTTTTGTTAGTGAAAACGTTTTCCCTTGATCCTGAAGACCCTTTTACTTCATCTTAAGCATGTCAAGACACAGTTTATTATAATGTCCTAGCAGTATATTTGGAAAGTATACTGCATGCAGATTTGAATATTTATAAGAATTTAATGTATTTTCCATTATTCTGCTTAAAAAGGGATTGTAGAAAATTCACCCTAAATTCTGAGAAGATATATTCTCATTGAATTACCCATTGATTCTCCTAAGGCACTTTGAGCTAGCTCTAGTTTTACCCTAACTACTAAATGTACAACTTGAATGGCAGACATCATCCCTACTAAACTTATCTTGACAGCCAGGAAATTATAAAGGTAGCCCAAAGTTTAAAGGTTTGGTTTTACTGAATTACCAGAGGTTCTGTGTCCTCACCAGCTTCTACAAAAAACTAGGTGATTTCTTAAAAATATCTATAGGTATGTGAAGGGTTGTCCCTGTTAGTTGGTTACTTGAGTTTACTGCAACTTTATTACTTAACACACTGTGATTTTATCATTTAGTGTATATTTAGTTAAACACACTCATTGCTAAGAAAAATTTTCCTGTATTTGGTCACCTTTCATATTCATTTTTATGTTGAAAAATTTACTTCACAAATAGATTGTCCTGAGGAATGTAGTTCCAAAGCACTATATTTTGGGACTGAACATTGTATTTTCTTTTCAAATAATTACTTCATAAAGTTCATATAAAACGTAATTGTTAGCAACTTGCAAATTCAATGGATCTTAGAATTCACTATTAAGGGTATTTTGACAGAAACTTGTGATCAGACTGCAGGTGATTTCTTTCCAGATACTTTCCACAGAGCCCCCTGGTCCTAAGATGTATATTTTGGAGCTTTGACTCCTTTTGTGTGTATATTTTATTTCATGAATTTCTTAAGCAGAATGTCTCTACAGCCTGTTTGAAATAACATTAACTTTACCATTTGCAGAGATAAATTAATCTTCTGAACCAATACTTGTTTTCCACCCTGATGCATTTCCGAATTGGTATCAACTAGTAGTAGTAGTTAAATTTAGCATTGTTAAAGAATTAACTGAATCTAAAATTAGATTTTCTAAAATGTTTCTAAATTAGAATTATGGACACTGTTTTGAAACAGAACATGCTGTCTTTCAGTGGCTTGGTGAATGGCAAAGATCACATAGTATGAAAAGAACGGTAAAGATCACATAGTAGGAAAAGAACTCTCAAAAATTGAATTGGGAGTGCTGATTTTTTTCCACATGGTCTGATCTTCTCTTAGAGTAGCAATACATGTTGAAACTATTTTGACAGCCTGCTGAATTCTATCTTACATCTCTCTTAAGTGCTATTTTATTTCTGTGTACTCTCAGGAATTATTTACCTGACCTCAGCTCTTGGCCACCTGGCACATTCTGCATTCTTCCTGACTGTTTCTGCACGGGATGGAGGTGGTCTTCCCTCTGCCAGCCATGCAGCTGTCACAGTAAACGTCCATCAGACTGTTTTGGTCCCTGCCATATTTGAGAGATCCCGGTATAGCTTTTCTGTTCCAGAAGATGCACCTGAAGACAGCGTAATTGGCACTGTAAAGGCCAGAGAGCCTCCAAGTAAGTCACGTTCTCAGAGATTATGTGGTATTTTTGTTGTGACCATTAACTGGAAATAGCTGTAGATTATTTTTTTTTCCCATAAACCTCTGTGTTATTCATTCAGTCTATCAAGCAATAAATAGAATTTATCTTCGGTATTTACAGCAACTGGTGTAATGGCTGGTTTATCGGGATGCTCTTTAGAACAGTTGGAGATTTCTGGTACTCTCCTTGGTGGTCCATAGAGATTGGCAATGGCCTCCATTTTCTTCCTGATGGATTTCTATAATTGTAAATGAGGAGACAGGAAGCATGCTGTGAAAGTTTAAGTAAGTGTGATGGACTGGCTCATGTTAAAGTGTTAGCCATTGTCCTGGGTTTGGACAAATTTGGTGGAGAATTTCCAAAGGAGGGCCCCTCCAGAAAGCAAACCCACACGGCCCCTCCCCCCAACTGGTCCGGGAAGAATTCCTTGGAGAGAAGTGGGAAGAACCTGTTTAATTAACAGGCACAGCACCCCCAGCACACAGAATGAACAATACCGGATGACACCACTGAAAAAAAGAGGACAAATCCAGAGAGTCCACCTCTCTTGGGGGTGGTTGCTCTGTTCTCAGTCCCTCCGGCGCTGGGGCAGCTGCTGCAGCCACAAGGTGCAAACTCTCAGTGTTCCCAGGTCCCAGTCCGGAGCAGGTTCAAGGTGGTCGGAAAAAAAAAGAAGGAAAGGAGAAACAGTCCAGGAAGAAACTGGACTGTTCAGCTAACCTAGCTACACAGAAGCAAAGCAGAAGCAAGCAAGCAAAAGAGAGAGAAGCGAAAAGCAAGAGCAGCAAAAATACTGCTGCCATCTTTGTGTCCCAGCCAGGCTGATAAGAAAACCCAAACAAAACTTTCACTCTTCAGAGCCAGTCTTAAAGATACAGAACATAATATCCAACATTAACAGAACAGATGAATGGGGATACAAGCATCATAACGTCACCCTAGGACAGCCATGCAGGGCAGATCTCAGAGCAGTACTTAAAATCAAGGAGTTTTCAGAAGTTTCAGAGGATCTGCAAGAAATGCTTCTGGCCACCCCTCAAAAAACCAAACCAAAACCAACCAACCAAACAGAAACCCACATTGTCTCAAATTAAGTGGAGAAGTCCAGATGAATGTTTGTAGGACCTTTGGAAAATATATTTAATCCATCCAGTTTTGTTATCATTTGTAAATGGAAATGGATTAACTCCTGACAGTCCTTGGTCATAAAGAGCCCCGTCCTGAGAGCTGTGCATATTTGGTTCCTATGCAGAGTAGTGGGATCTGTGAGTCCACATAACAGCCTGATGATGCATCTGTAAATGTAAGGTGGTAGATGGCAAGGTTTCATACAAGCTTCATTAGTCAGGTCCTCCCCTTTCTTTCTTCTGGGCAGAACTGTCCTCAGGGTGGAGATAGCACCCACTGCATGGCCTTGATAGAAAGCCTGAATCTTTAGACAGCTTGTTCTTAAGGTAGCATCTGATGTATAAATGTTACAAGAATGGTCACCCATGAACAGTAAGTTTATTAAAATACTTTTTTTCCAGGGAACTGCCACCTGTTTCATTCCTTGCTATAATGAATGCCTGTGTGTAGTGAAATTGCTCCCACAAGACTAATTTATAGGCGTGTTTTTTCTGTATTTTAGATCAGGGAGAAACAAGAGGCTATTATGTGATTTTCTCTATAGAGTTTTATAATACCAGTGTGATGAAAATCAAAGAGTGCAGAAGTGGACAAACTGTGTAGATTCATATTTTACTGAAGGGCTCCAGGGATGGGAAGAAGGAAGCATAAAAAGCCCAAGAATGTCAAACATCTGTGCAGCTTACATTTATTCCATTGAATTTAACAGCATGCATTCTCCCCAGATATTCTTCCCAATGTTTATGTTATCACTTCCAATTTTTTTTTGTTATGCTTTTTGTTGTTGTTTCCATTCCTAGATTCGCTAGAAGTGGTTTCTTACAGAATTTGCTCTGGTGATCCGCATGGGAAGTTCTCTATCGACCCCCAGTTTGGCATTATCCGCACCAAGAAACAGCTTGACCGTGAAGCTCAGTCTGTTGTGGTGCTCACTGTTCAGTCTCAGCTGGGTGACGTCCCCGTCTACAGCAGCACTCAAGTCAACATATCTGTGACAGACATCAATGACAACCCCCCCATGTTTCTTACCATATCTGATAAGGTAACCATCTCACATACCCAGCCTCCTGGCACTGCTGTCTACATTGCGCATGCAGAAGACAAAGACAGTGGCCTTAATGGGGCAATCAAATACAGCATTGCAAGCAAGCAGTCAGATGCATTTAGCATTGATCCGAGTCTCGGAGTGGTAAACCTTACCAGGACAGTGGTGGCGGAAAAGCAACAGGAATATACGCTACACATAGCGGCCGAAGACTGCGGAAGTCCTCCTCTGACTTCTTTGCTGATGTTGACAGTGATTATTGAAGAGCAGAAGATGGGCCCTACTTTGGTCTTCCAAAGCTTGGTGTATCAAGTAGAAGTCAGTGAAGCTACCTCTCCAGGTGCCCAAATCCTTCAGGTTCAAGCCCACTCACTTGATCCACACAGTATTACCTCCAATCTGACGTATTCCTTAGAGCCTAGCAGTGATTCCGTTGCATTTGGAATCAGCTCTGATACTGGCTGGATTTATCTTCGGAAACATTTGAACTATGAATGCGCACAGATGCTGAGTTTTAGAGCCTTGGTCAGCACGTCTGACAAAAACCTTAGGCAAAATGCAAGTACATCTATAATAGTCAACGTCCTGGATGAAAATGATCATTCTCCCATGTTTTTGCGTGAGAGCTACTTCTTTGAAATTGAGGAAAATCCGATTCCCAATGGTGTGGTTGGCACCATTACAGCTGTTGACAAAGACTCAGGAAGAAATGGACAGCTTTCCTATTTCCTCTTGTCTGATGGAAAGTATTTCAAGATTAATTCCAACACAGGTAGCATTTTATGATTTGTAATCTGCCTAATATTGCTTTTGGAAAGCAGCCTTCCCTAAGGGTACGGAAGTAAAGCATGAAGCTTCCAGAAACTGCTGTGGATCTTTTGGGTTGATATATGAATGTTTTAACTCAGAGTGTCACTATTTGGGGAATGAAATAAACCCAATATATTTTCATGAAGAATGGACTGGCCCTTAGGATTGTTTTTTTCATGAATTTTTTCAGGTCACTTGGTCATAAGTTTTGGTGTTTGGTTGAAACAAATTATAAGAAGTTTTAAGTTATGGCTTCAATAGTTCATATGAGAAAAATTTTTGCCTGTGATCAAGTAGAGTTGAAAAGTACAAATCAGCCATAAGTAACTATAAATGTACTTATGAAGTTAGACAAAGTGATTTAAAATACTTGTGAATGCTTCTGTAACTGCCATCAAAACTGAGTTCATGTTGTACACAGCATCAAAGAAGTCAAATTGGCTGAGAGAAATTTTTCACAGCATAGGGTGTACTCTGCAGTGAATCCCAAATGCCTCAAGTAGTAGGGGTTATGTCTACACAGTATAACACCAGAGACCAGAGCATGGAGAGCCTAAAGGAAGGGAATTCTTCAAGGGATACAGGCACCATAAATAATCCAATTTAGCAAAATGCTATGTAGGAAGTGATGATCTGCTATTTAAAATTCCTATTTCCAGATGTCCAGTCCCCATGGGGAATGAAAAGGCTTTCCCAGAATTTCTCTGTATGAATCTCAAAATAAAAGCAGCTTTTGAGTACACTTACGGAATTTTACAGGCAAACAGAATACTAGGAGTTAACCAAGAAGGTTTTTAAAAACCAGGTGGTTACCTGTGTGATAAGCTTTGGTCAACCGCAAATCTCCGGCTGTGTTGGGTACGGCTAAGCAGACAGGGAGAATATTGGTCAGATTTATTTGCTGGGTTTATCAGAATGTATGGGAGACATAAAAGTTTATGATTACTGTACATAATTAATAAAGGCCCCTTGTCAGCACTTAAACCCCTGTGCTCATGCGTTATCTGTCCTGGAGTGTGGTGAAGGCCAGATGGATTTCTTTGGAAGGTCAGCACTTTGGTTCATACTGTTTTATACCTTTGCTCTGGGGCATCCAGTGTACAGTAAAATGTGTCAATAGGGCACTAAAGTACATATGCAAAACTGTGACTGACAGAATGTTTCTGCAGGATGGGGTTTGGAAAGCTGAGGTTTTCATGTCAGTGATCAGGTGTATCAGAGGGCATGTGTCATTATTTCACATTAAATGCATAATTGCATGCCGTAAAACGAGTGCTAGCACACAGTAAATGCCTAACTCCATTTCTCCCCCCTTTTCCTTGGCCGTCAGGTGAAATCATAAATTGGGTGGCGCTGGACCGCGAGGAGCAGGCACACCATGAGCTGCGGGTGCTGGCGATGGACGCGGGGCGGCCCCAGCGCAGCGCCATGGCTACTGTGCGCATCGCCGTGCGCGACCTCAATGACCACACGCCACGCTTCCCGCAGGGGGCGCTGCGCCGACAGGTGGGGCGGGGCACTGTGCACCGCTTCCCGCAGGGGGCGCTGCGCCGACAGGTGGGGCGGGGCACCGCACAGCGCCGCCCTGCAGCCGCCCCGCGCACTGCGGGTCCTTCCAAACTGGGCGCTGCGCACTGCCATATCTAAAGGATTGCACAAGTGTAATTCTGTTCATGTGTGCACTGGAATCCCTTTTGGTTTCCGGCCTCCTGGCTTGCCATAGTAAAGATGTTCGAGTTAGTGCTCTATGCAGACTGCGACAGAGGGTTGCTAGAACTCTGTTGTTTAACCATCTCCTGAAATGCTCATTGCACACTCTAAATATTACTGAAATGGAAAATAGTGCAGCGGCTAAACTCTTGGATTATGGCAAGGAATTTGTTTTAAGATGGCTTTTTCTGTGTATAATTTCAAATCATATATGAACTGCTTGGTGACAGGTTTTGGAAGGGCAGCCATCAGGGACACTTGTTGCCACCATCTTTGCGAAAGACTTCGATTCTGGAAACAACGGGGTTGTATTATATTCAATAGAATCAGGTAAGAATTTCAAGGGTTAATTAATACAAAAAGATACATTTAAATAACTAGCATTTTAGAAAAGCCTTGTATCATACGAGATTTTATGTTTATTTTGTGTCAGGTAGAATAAAGCTGCCTTTGTATATAGGAATCAGCACCACCATGTGTCTTACAAAGTATTTAAGGAAGTGTAAGCAGGTGCCTTTCCCTCCTTAGCTCTCTGCTCAATCTTTCATGTGGTTTGGTTGCTTCTATGGCTGGCCAGAAAGTGTTCAAACAGCTCTCAGAAAAGACTAGGACCACGATCTTTTACTGCACGGTTTAGTATTTCAGTCAGTTTAATCTTAAAGGGAAAATGAACTCCCTTTTCCCATGACCAGTTGAAAATTTTCCTGCTAAAATAACAGTTTGTGACGGTCTGAGACAGGGATCAGAGGGATCAGCAGATAATCTGGGCAAACAATGAGGTTTGTGGTTTTTAGTTCAGGTTTCACCCTTTGTTTAGCAGTGTGTTAACCTGACATCGCGTGGCCCCTTAAAAACACTTCAGTTTTCCCCATAATTCCTACATGTAATAGTTCACTTCTGGGGTAAGTGGTAGGATCCAGTTTTGTTTGCAGTGAAATTAATAACAGAGCAGTCCCAAGTTAGAACATGAGTAGGACTGGGGCATTAATACCGGTAGGAGACATAGATGCAATGTCTGGATTTGCTGCATACCAATTGCTATGCTTCCATAAAAGTGAGAACTCCATCTATAACCAGGAAGGAAAACAGATCTGTTCCTTCTGCTTTCCTTCACTATTGCTTCAAAACAGTAAGAGTTCCCAGGAACAGGACTATTTCTTTTTTGTTTGGTTTCTGTTCTACCAGTTTTATGTAATCAATACTTTTTAAGCTTGGGATTCGTAATCTGTGGTAATTTGCATGTAGATCTTACAGTTTCCTCAGAGCAAGAAAACATTATTCCCTTAATTTGAATATAAATGACTGCCTGTTCCAGAGGGAATTGTAGGTTTCTTAGACTTCTGCATAGTGAGTAAGAATATTTTGCACAAAAAAGTTCCCCCTTGTGAAAAAGGGAATGAGCAGTGTGCAACACTTTGTTTGAAGAGTGATGGCCAGGCAATACAGCAAGTGTTTTTCAGGGGTCTCTGCCTGTTCATGTATCTAACTATATCCCCTTCCTTCAAACAGCACATTGGATTTTCTTATTGGCTTCACTGTAGAGCCCCCAGAGGGGAGTAAGTAAGAGTTCAATTATAAAAATGACTAGCAACACAAAATATGACTGGTCTTACAAAAAACGTCTCTGGAAAGAACAAAAACATAAAAACAGCAGCAAACACACCCCCATCTCCCCCCATTTCAGATGCAAAAAAACCACTAAAAATCCCTCCCAGCCTTGGAACTAGATATTTTCCTGATAAACAAATCCAGAAACAGCTGAGCTTCTCTGATACTAATTTTTGTTGTTGTTGGTTGGCTCACAGCCTTTAACATCTGGTCTTCTGTTTCATGGTAATGTTTTTGCCTGGTTTATATTTAAAATAGTATTTTCTTGTTCTGGGATGCTGTTCAGTACTTAAATATGAAGAAGAAACATGATCTGATTTACAGCCATATTTGTTAAACAGAGAGACAGCAGGTTAATTGGAGAACTCCACGCAGACCAGTGCTCTATTCTTCAGTCATGGGGCTGCCACAAGATGAAGAGCTGCAACTGTCAGTGTCAGCTGTGAAACTTGTAAATGTTGCTGGGTAATTTTTAATGTTTTTGAGATCTTAAAGGAGTTTCAAGAGAGGAACAATATTTTAAGCTATGTAGGAACGTTAATGACAAATGCCAACAAATACATGAGAGCAAATCTGTAAAAGAACTATGAGGTTTACACGCCAGATAAATTTTAGGTTACATGGAAGTGTTTCCTTCAAAATGCCCCTTCCTCTTCCTAGAAAATCAAAGCAAACCATCCTTTAAAAATGTATATACGTGGAAGTAGGTGGTCTCATGACCCTACTTCCACTTCTGTGTTATCACTAATTCAGAGGGAGTTAATCCCAGCTGTGTGTACTGTTTATTCCTTAGTGATGCTGGCAGTCGGAAAGTGATTTGCCTGGTCTTCTTTATGACTGTCAATAGGATATAGTATAGCATTTATAACAGAAATTAGTATTTATAGGGCATCTGGAACTACTGCTTTTTGTGTTAAGTCTAGCATTGGCAGCATTTTACAGTTATATTTGGAGCAATTATGTGAATGCAGCATTAGCCCTTGACTACACAAGTGCCAAGAGAAGCCTAGTTACACTGCTAACATGCACAAATTGGCAAGTGCTGTCCATGTGTCTGTGAAGGTGTCCTTGTTCTCCAGAATGACTCGCAAGCAGCGTGCAGAGAGCATTTACAGACTTGCAGAGGGCTACATTTCTGCACAAGCCCTCATCATGTTCAGGTTCTTTGGGAGCCATGGCCTTGCTTTCCTCTTTTCTGTTAAAGGAAACATTTCCATCATCTCAAAGGAGAAAGACAAGGTCAGGGCAGTAAGTTTTTTAACGCCTAGGAAAGAAACAGTTGTTCAGGAAATTAGGTAAAAAATACATGGCTGACCATCCCTGTGTGCTGAGGTCACTAATCTCTGAGAAATCTCTAGTGCTGTTTTCTGTCTGCTTTCTGGGCCATTTTGCCTAAATGTCAGCTTCTGTAAGGTCTGAATGTTCAGCCAGCCAAAGTTCACAGTAACACATTGCTTGGTGTTTCTCAGGGCACCATTGGTTTTTTCTTTTTGGTTCTAAACTACAATTTCTCTGAACATCTTTGAGACCACAGAGCTGAAAGAGTGTCTGAGTTTTAGAGAACCTCATATAAATGAAAGTCTGGCCAACAGTTGGACAAGACAGAGGTGAAAAATTTAATTGTAAAAACATATGTATTTATTGGCAGGTTACTTTTACAAGCTCAAGAAGAGACTGGGGCCATTGGAGTCTAATTTTTGAGAGATTAAATTTTTTTCTGTTCCATGCTTCATCTGCTCTTACCAGTTTCCTTATTTCTTATCCACTTCTCCTATACTTCCTTCCTTTTCTCCTCAGATACAAAAGGACCTATTTAGGGCGTTCGATATGAGCAGCAGTTGTCTAATTCAGGTGACTTATGGAGATGAGAGCTAAGGAAATATTTCTGGAAGTGCAGTGAGCATGAGCTTTTAGACCAATGACTGACACACTGTGTAGGTGTTAAACTTTTTTCTCAGTGTAAAAGTTTTTTCTGAATTTCAATCAAATGGCTACACTTAGAATACATTTTAAAAATAGATTGATAAAAATACCAAAAAAACAGACAATGGAGCATTTCAGTTTTGTCTGTCTTTATAATGTGGAATCAGATAAAAAAATCAAAATGTGAAACACAAAATGGAAGTCCCAATTGGTTTTTCTTCTATACGTCTCTTTCCAATATTTTCAGACTTTTTTACCACCGAAATATGCACAAAACTATTTCATGCAATATCTGAATTTTAGTGTAACTGTAAGTGAAGGTTTTAGAAAAATACTGAAAATATATGCATGCAATTGTGTTCTGTTTCTCATATCTCCTGTGACTTTTGCTTAGCTGGGATTTTGTGTCATTAAGCATTATGTGAACAATGTAGCAGATCTGTGACTGTAGACATATTGTTGGGATCTACACCAGGAAAGTAAACCAAAAGCTATTTATGAAAAGAGTGATATAGCATTAATATTTTGAAACTACCATGAAAAATGAAAAATGCAAGACTGTCTCATTCAATATAATTGTCTTTATATACAGTTTCCTTTTCTTGGCAATTTCCTTGTTAATGTTCCAGACAGCAGGGCTCAACTCAGAAAGGACTGATGGAGAATTAGAAAACTATATTCATGCAAAAAATAGCAGAACAATATTGAAAAAAACCTCCTATTTATTGGTTGTGAAAACGTAGTTTTCTAATTAGTTTGCTAAATGTTTTTTTTGTCAAATGTTACAGGTGCAAATATTTTACAGTTGGATACAAAAGTGAACATCTATATGTGCAGTTAACTAATTTGAATGTGCAGATTTGGAGAATGTAAACAGCTTCATGCTCACTTAGGTGCCTATAGCAATATTGTTGTTTATGTGTGTTTTGTGTGCTACATCTGCACTGAATTTATTTTTACCACAGTTGCTTACTGTAATAGCGGCTGTTATGCTGCAGGACTTTAACCCACTAGCGCACCTTATTGAAAATTCAGATAACGGAAAGCTGTTTGGATAGTATTCTAAGAGAGAAGTACTTATAACAATTGTGATTTTCGCAGTTGCTGGTGATGTATACAGAGTAATAGATATTTCCCATTTTACTAAAATTTGAAAGTACTTTGTATTCTATTTCTTCAACATGGGGGAGCTGTGTTTCAGTCTGTTTTCCCAGGAGAGGTTTAGATTGGATATTCGGAAAAAGTTCTTTACTTAACGGTTTGTCAGGCATTGGAACAGGCTGCCCAGGGAGGTGGTGGAGTCATCATCCCCAGAGGTATTTATTTTAAATGTAGACATAGTACTTAGGGATGTGATTTTGGGAATTTGGCAGTGTTGGGTTAAAGGTTCCACTTGATGATCTTAAGGATTTTTTCTTCAACTTAAATGATTTTCTTATTCTAAGTCAAAATTTTATTTATTTATTTATTTATTTATTTATTCATCTGTGGTAAAATGATTCTTTGCAACTCTCAAATAAATGATGTGGCTGGAAGTAATAACTTTAATTAAAAGCCACTTTAATATTAGAGTGCTAGTCCTCGATGAAAGATATGAGCACAATTTCCAATATTCACATGTTGTTCTGCAACAGCTTACTGTAAGATTGTAGCTACCCCCAAGTGGCTGCTGGTTACAGAGCACAGGGAGGGCAGGTGGCATGGCTGCAGTCCCTGTGAATCGTAGGGGTCAACAGTGCTGTTTGCTGGCCCTGTAATCTGTGAGTCACAGGAGATATTTTACCCTTCGTGCCACTTTGGAGACTAAGACTAAATTCTTTCTCTGGCCCTGTCTGCCAAGGTTAGAAATAGGAGGACCAGTCCTGGGCTATCTGTCACCCTCCTGATGCACAAACCATTGATGTGAGTAAAGTTGGTACAAAACTGGGCAGTTGCTTTAGTACTCTATGGAGTTTCTCTCCATATTTTCCTAAATCCACACTAAGTGGTTTATAATAAGTACTCAGTGAAGGAAGACAAGGTGAACCAAACAAGCCAGAGAGATCCAAATGAGCGCGGCAGGTTCCTTTCCTTCACATCCTGCTCTTTTTCACTGTTCATTACAGTGTTCAGTACTATGGAGGCAAGCTGTTACTGATTTGCAATAACACATACCCATTTTTACCCCACAGAAGAGGATATAGGGTACTTTCAGATTGATGCTGTCAGTGGAGAGTTAAGAACAACACGGCCTCTGTCACATGCTGAGAGATCTGACTACAGAATGATGGTGATAGCCAAGGACCAGGGGATGCCTTCACTTCAAGGACGTGCTGCTGTTTACATCCAGGTACTTATTTACCTTGTGCAGATAGAAAAATTATGTTAAATGCTTTGTTTCTTTGACATTTTGGAAGAAGATTGGGAAATAAACTGAAAAAAGGAAGTTCAAAATTGTAAGCACCTTGTCTCATGGCTTAGCCGTTTTTCTGTTGAGGGAGGAAATGAGAGGGCAGAATGCTGTTGTGCATTCTTAACAAGTCACTTTGATTTGTTAAGAATGCACAACAGCATTCTGGATCATCTTGCAAATAGATGATGCTTGTGCTTTAGGAGATCATTGGAAACACTGGGAAAGAGAAGGAAAATATCCAGGTAGGCAGAGAGAAAAATATCAAGTGGGACTGCAAGTGGGGAAGAGAGTAGACTTGTTTGTTTTCTCCACTAAGTTGTTCTCTTTTCTAAATTCTGTCTCTATAACCTTGTATAAGGATATCTTATTTCTTTGTGCTGATTTATACAAGGCTGCTCTTCATGGGAGTGTGAAATGCAGCACGTGCTCATTCCATAGCCAGCCACCTGCTGTTCATCGACCCACAGTGGGGCTGCTTTGTCCAGGCCACCTGTGCACTCCTCTGTCAGAGGCTGAGTGTTATTGAGGCTGCTATTTTCAAGCCACCCTAGAGATGGTTAATTTTGGATAGGTTGTAGCTTCAGTCCAGGCAAGGCAAATGCTGTTCCCACAGTTAAAGAGTTAAAGGACTCCTCTCCCTGAGCAACAGGAGAAACACTGGGTGATGAACTGACTGTAAACCCCATTCCCTGTCTCCCTGCACCCCTGGAGGAGGAGGGAGGGGCTGAGGGGAAGGTGTGTTTTTAAGCACTCATTGTACTTCTCATTATCCTGCTCTGATTTTGTTAATTAAGTTAATTTCTCTACTTCTAGTCTGTTTTGGCTGTGATGGTATTTGCTGAGTGATCTCTCCTGGTGTGATCTCAGCTCATGAACTTTCATTATGTTTCCTGTCCCCTGTCCAGTGGCAGAGGGGAGTGAAAAAGCAGCTTTGCTGGTACCTGGCATCCAGCCAGGGTCAGCCCACTACACATTACAATGTTCATAATAACAGTGGAAAAATATTGCAGTCTTTCCGTTTTGGTTGCAGGTGATCCCACTTCCCAACAGGAGATCTGGCTTCTTTCAGAACTTCAAGCAATTTGTCGTACCTGAAAATTTTAAACCTGCACAAGTGTTGGATTCTCTGAAGGCATCGAGTAACCATCTAGTACTTAAAAGGAAACTGCATTTCAGTATTGCTAAGGATGATAATGTTCATTTTGAAATAGACAGCTTGACAGGAGACCTTTATCTTTCCAAGGAGCTCGACTATGAAACAGATTCACACTTTCTTTTGCAAGTTATTATAAAGGATTATAATAATCCCCCACAAAATAGCACTGTCTTCCTAAGTATTGATGTAGAAGATAAGAATGATCATTCTCCACATTTTCAAGATGACTTTGTAGTAATTGGCATAGAAGAAAATGTACCTGTTGGCACTCAGGTTTACACATTCAATGCAAAGGATGGAGATGGCAGTTTTCTGAACAGCAAAATACAGTATTCCTTGGGAATAAGTAACACAAGTGAAAATCCATTTCTTATTCACCCTTTGTATGGCACCTTGACCACAACTTCTCCACTGGACAGGGAGATTACTCGTTCTGTCATCTTGACGGTGTTTGCAGAAGACCAGGCAATAAATCTAACTGATCGTCGGCTGGATTCCCTGGCTGTCAAAATTGTCATTTTAGATATCAATGACAACAGTCCCAGTTTTATGTCTTCACCTCTTTCCTACGTCATGGAGGATGTGGAAGTGGGCTTCCTTGTACACCACATAGTTGCAAAGGATCCTGATGAGGGAAGAAATGGACAGGTTACATATCACATTCTTTCAGGCAATGAAAACAAAGCATTTGTATTGGATAAAATTACAGGTACTGTGACTTCTCTTCTCTGGGGTTTCTTGTGTTGTGATTCTCACAGTAACATTTGGGAGTTCATGCTATAGTTTCACTAATAGTGACATACCACATTAGTGTGGTGCTCTGCCCAGATGACTTATTGTCCTCAGGGCTGATTGCCTTGGGCAGAGCACCCCACAAGCAGGGCAGTACTGAGCACGGTCGTCAAGCACTGTGAGACTCAGCTCAAAAATTTTGGCATAACACTGTTACTCTGTTGTGTAGGTGTACTGTATCCTCCAATAGGAAGGTAGGAAGAAAATGCAGGCAGTGAAATACTTCATTCTGATTTTGGCATGATGCATACTTAAAGCATGTGCACACATGTATGTTATGATAGGTACACATGAGGAAATGCAAAGTTGAGATCAGGGAGTCTGCATTACACTGTGGATAGAATGTGTTCAGTGGAGGCTCAAAGTGCTGATGAATTTCATTCTTCAGCTCTCTGAAATTCTCTGCTTTCTAACTATTATACTATGCTCTCACAAATGCTAATATCACCTTAATTCTTGTAATATTTTCTGGTTCTTATTCTGATTTTGAATCTATTAGGTGATGCAGCTGACACTGATTTGTGGAGCTCCTAACTGCATAACTTATGTGCAAAAGAAGACAAATATTTAAGTTAAGTGTAGTTAAAAAGTTAAGCTCAAAGTTAAATAAAAGCAATCTCTGAACTTCATTTGAATTTTCCATGAATCCCAATTTCCCTGGATGCCAAATGCAGTATTTCTGGGCCAATTAGCATTGTAGAGGGAATCAAAGGTAATGAATGACTGCAAAGTCCAGAAGCCTTGCAGCAGTGGCATGGTGATGCTACATTGGAGCTGTGAGTGCTGGAACAGCTAGGATCCTAATCTGGAGCAGGATACTTCTTTAAAACCTTTTTTCTTTAAACTAGGACTCTTAACTACAGCCCAGTTTCTAGACCGCGAGGTTCAGGAGCGCTACAGTTTGACAGTCGTGGCTCTCGATGATGGCAGCCCAGCTCTCTCTGCCACACAAGTTCTAACCATCATTGTTCTTGATGTGAATGATGAGGCCCCGGGATTCCTGAAGCAACTTTATGAGACTACAGTTCATGAAAACCGAGATCCAGGGGAGTTTGTCATAAGAGTGGAGGCTGTGGACCGAGATGCAGGTAATTTGTGTCCTTTTCCTTGTAATTTACTTGTGGACCATAGCAGACCAATCTGATCTTGATGCCCTGTGTGTACAGCTGTTGTACTTTTCCCAAGGTAATGTATGTCTTTTGAGTTTCAAAATATGACTTCTGGTTCAGACTCTCGATCTTTAATTAGAGCTTGGAGCTACTCTGACTTGAACTTCGGGGTAGCTTCAGCTCTGATGGGTATATTAAATGTAAAATGGGTTCTTGTGTGACACAGCATATTGTAGGTTTCACATGAAGAAAGACAACGTTCTCTGGTTATAAATCAGCGAACAATATTCAACTCAAAGTTAATATCTGAACATTTTGTCGCTCTCAATCAGAGCGTTTTGGATAATTTTAAAGCAGTTCACTAGTCGGGAGTCCTGGTTTTGTAAGAGCCGGCAAATGTGCGCTTATCTTTTCTGACCAGAGAGGGGCACTGTCATCCAAGATTTTCAAGCTGGTTGAGCTGTGAAGGGATAGTGGAAGCTGCTCCGGGTTTTGAAGAGGCTTTTTACATGCTAAAGAGTGTTAATCCATTGCATTTCAAAAATACACAGAATGGAGAAATAAGATGTGGAGATAGTTCATCTCCTCAGTGAATAATATGTAAGGACTAAACCTGTGAGAGTCTGCTAAGCAACAAAAAATTCCCTCCAGTTCTTCAACTACCTGCTCTTTTGAACTGTCTAAAATGCATAGCATATGATGTTACAGTTAGTCCATGTGCTGGAGCACTTGTACAAGGTCTGTGTGATAAATAATAAAATCTGGAAAGAGAGTTAAATATTACAATACTGCCATCTTTGGCCCAAAGGTAGTCTCAGCTCTGTAAATGACTTCATTTTTACTGTGGGTTCACTTTCTGTACTTTCTTTAGAATTGTGTAAGATTGTGCTGTCTTAAAAACAGATAATATAACTTGTTAGCAAAATAATCTTATGTATTCAGTAAGATTTGTAATTTTAATGTAGAACACATATTGACTACAAAAGGCTGATGTGAGCTCAGTAGAGGTATTATATAGAAAAGACATTTCCCCACAAGTATGTAAAGTATTTAGAAAACAGGAATGCATAGGTATCCCTGTCTGTTATGATCTCCATAACAGCTGAGCTGTATTGCAGTCTGCCTCTGTATCTCACTCTTCCAAATAATTTCTTTCTTTTGTGGATCACAAAAAAGGTGATACTTGAAGAAAAGTTTGGAAGATAAAGGAGACAACTGAGATTGCTTGAATTCTTCTCCGTCCTTTTCCATCCCTTATATTTTTTCACATCTTGTGGGAAATATAGCAGAAAGAAACTGTCCAGAGCAGTGAGTGGAAGGGAGTCAGGGTGGCTTGGCAGGGTGGAGAGGAAGGGCATTCCAAGTGTACTGGGTGGCACAGTGTGTGCCTGCCTGTGCAGACACTTTGGGCTGGAGCACTATTGTGGCTGATGGTTGCTTCCTGCTATTTTTTTAAGTACATTTTCCAGTAACCACAGTTCTTCTGTTGAGTCTTTTTTGTACATTTGGATGATTTGGCCCCATGTCGTGGGTGTGTCATACTATTGTTTCAAATTAATATTGATGTTCATAATGTAAGAAAATTTGATTTATATAGGAGTCATATAAATATAATGCTACTCACTTTTCTTATGTTTTTGGAACACAGTTTTGGAATAAAATTACTCCTGTCATGTTGTCCTTTTTTTGTTTTTCCATCATATTTTTTTTCCACACTCTTTAAATTGCAATTCACATCCCATTAATAGTCTCAGTGGAGGACTTTCTCCCATCACACTTTTTTGTTCTCTTTGCATGTTCCCTGAGTGACCACTGGGAGGAACCAGTCATTATCAACTTTTTGTTTTATTTTCCTTTCTTCTTCATTCTCTGTGACTGGAAGGGGGGTCTTTTTTGGGGGAAATAACAAGTAAAACTTCTGACTTTGGAATGGTTTTCTTTCACATGAATATCCCTGAAAACTTTTGTTCAGCTACCTCCCTCCTGGACATTACAACACCTGCACTTACTGCATCTCTGTGTGGCCTGACTTTGGGAGCCTTTGGGGATCCCTCCATGTCCTCACCGCTACCCAGCTGACATCTGACAGCTCAACATCAGTAAATGCAAGTGTAAAAGACAATAACATTGGAAAATATGCATGTTTGGAAAATACACATGGCAAAGCAAAGATACCAGCAGCATACTTAAGATAGGTCAAGGTTTTTTCTTGAGGTAGGTCTTTGCAGAAGACGAAACTAGCAAACCAAACTAGCATTTGGCAAGGTTTCTGATGCGCACCTCTGTGGTTCAATAGTTCTGTCTGGAGCCTTAGGAAAAAAATCTTGAAAGGTTAATAGGAACCATTGACTTTGAGTTATGAGACAGGGCTTACTGCCATCTATTAGACATTATAGTAAAGTCCTATAAAGATGAAACTTGAATCTGGATTTGGGGCAGGGAGGAAATTTTTTATTTCAGTTTTTAATTTCAGCTCCTAAAGTGTGACCAGTGCTACTGGATAATTAACCAGCAGGTTGGACTGAGTGCAAATGTGCTAGCAGCTGTGCTGTGGTGGGTTCACGTGTAGAGTCAGCACGCTCCTCTCCCAGGCCAGGCGTGCAGCTTTTTCCCAATGCTACTTTACACTCCTAGCAGTTGGATATGGGAAAGGAGTGAGAAAATGCTTGGTAAATAAATGTAATTAAGATGTCACATATGTGTTCTTTAAGGGTTAAAAGTTTTAACTTCTAGCATTGTGTAAATAGTCAACTTGGATGGCACCCATGTTTTTTCAGCCTTGGTTGTGAATAGTGTCCATTGTGGAATCTGCTGGAGAAGGAACTGGGTTGAAGCAGCTCAATTGCAGGAGGCAAGCTAATATTTTCCAGCCTGCAGCTTTGCGTCTCTTTTTTGTCATCTGTAGCATATTGGTGATAAAGGATAGATAAATGCAAACAGAGCTGTCAATAGCTTTAGTTTTAGTCAAAATTTAGTTGAATGTTATCTGATATGGGCAGATCAGAGAAATATATGTTAGTTACCTGAGACTTTGAAGACATTCACTTTGACTGTCCTCACTGATGTGATTTTTCTTCCTTCTTCTGTAAAGCTGAAAGCATTTCTGTAAGTCATTTTTCCTCCTGCTGTGTATTGTATATATCCCTCCCTTGGTTGACTTAGTTTAGGTGTGAATGCATTCACGGTAGTAATTCCCTTAATCAAGTTTCAGTAGCACTGTCAGCCACTTAACAAAGCTATTCAAAGGCAAATGAAGTCAAGTATGTTAAAACCTGTAGACTCTGTTTCTTCTCTCACATGTGTGTTTCTCCATCAACTCCAGTGCAGATTGGCTTGTGCTTGACTGCAGCAGATGAGAACAGGCAGGCAGTGTTTGCATATGACTAGAAGTGTCATGTAATTTTTCAGGTGTACCAACTGTCCCTGCCCTACTCAAGGACTAATTCTCAGTGGGAAAAACACAGAATGGTTGACTGGAATGTAAGAAAATTAGGGAAAAAAAAAGGCACAGTAGTTAAATCCTTCAGGTATAACGTAGGTTTAAACTCATTAAAGGTAATATAGGTGTGATGGAGATGACATTATACTTTCCTTGGGAGGATGTTTCAACTCGAAGAAATATGAAAGGAATTATCTTACAGCCATAATAGGTAAGAATGTTGAATCTCATTTCCTGTTCAACTAAGGTGGGCAACTTTGAAAGAACGGTTTCTAAAACCTTTAAAAGTTTTAGCCTATTTCCTAGAGAAAGATGGGAAGGCTCATATCCCTGCACTATATACAGCTGGTAGGTCTGATCAGGAACTGTATGGAATTGTCATTCAGAAGAACCCAGAGGGGAAAGAAAGAGACAAATAAGTAGACTTGAATGTGAGGAGAGTTTCTGTGTCTTACTAAGATTTCCATTCTGTTTTAAAGGACTGAATTCCTTGCTTCAGTATGAAATCTTACCAGGAGCTGGTTATGAGAAATTCAATATGAACTCGGACAGTGGAGAACTTGTAACAGCTGCATCACTGGACAGGGAAACCCAGGAGGTTTTCACTATTAAAGGTAGCAGTGTGAAATATCTATGAATGCCTCTAGAGTGGGAAGTGAGAGTGAGTGAGGTTTTACTATCAGCATTACTTTTTTCATGCCTTCTGAATTCAATGCATGTGGTAAGATTTTCCAGTACAGAAGAGCATATGCTTTTTGCACAGCACAAATAACTCTCCTACTCTGATATTACTAAAGAACATCTATTGTTGCAACCACAACCACTGAATGAAAATTGCTTTCTTTTTATTGATCTTAGTTTTGGTTCGGGACAGTGGAACTCCGTCGCTGTCAAGCACAGTGACAGTAATCTGCACGGTGCTGGATGAAAATGATCACTCTCCCACATTTCTTCTGCCTCCCTCTGAGATTTTTATTCCAGAGAACCAACAGCTTTCTGTTGTTTACATTATCCAGGCTGTAGATATGGATGCAGGCAATAATGGAGCTCTGAGATACAAAATAACTGGTAAGTTATATTCCATCATTTTGTTAGTGTAAATCAGGGAAATATTTAAACAGCAGCATCCAAGTTTTAGGCTAGTCTTGACTTTACCAGGCCTCCTAAGCTCCCATCTTGTCCACATGCTTCTTTTATGTGGGAAAGAAAAGAGATCTTTCACCCTTTTGTCAGCACTAATAAGCATTTCCCAGGCATACTTTCATTCTGCTTTCTGGATTTGAAATAGTGCAGAACAGAGAAACAAAAAAAAAAAAACCAAAAAACCAAATGCTGGAACGAGGCATTAATCACAAAGGCATAATTTTTGTCCTTTTTGTTATAGTTGTAGAAGTCTGAATGTAAATATTCCCTTGAAAATATACCCAAGAATTAATTGAAATTTATTTATTTATTTAATGCTATTTAATAAATTTTATTTCATGAGAGCTTCTTTCACCCAGCAATTAGTAATGTCATATTTGGCTTCCATCTTGCCAAACTCTCCCTGTGTCCACTCTGCCAATGTAAGCTTCACAGCTGTTCAAAGCCTCCTATAGTATCTTTGGATAAGTACAAGTTTGCTGTGCTTACTTTGGTTTGTGGCTCTCAGCAATAGCTCAAATGTAGGCAGAGAGCTACTGTGGTAGAAACCAACACATTTTTCTTTGAAGAAACAGTTATGAATTCCTTTGTTTTCTTGGTTTTAATATTGTGATCTCTATGACATTTAATTTAGTTACCTTTGGTCTTTCTGCATGTTATAAAGTATGTAAGCCATTCACTGTTATTAAAAATGCTGACTTTTCAGTTGACTGCTTCATATTTATTTCCAGTGCTCCCAAACCATGACCTTGACCAACTCTTGAATTCCAAGAGATGGGTTTGTAGAAGAGAACTAGATGCAAGCAATTATAGTTGTCAGCAATGCTTTATAGAGTTGTGGAATTTGTAACTAAGGTTGGGAAGAGGTCACTTCATGGAGCAGCATAGATGCATGAGCTTTTATAAGGTGCGCTGGTTTGGGAAAAAAAGATATGCATCTGGCCAAAAGGCCAGTCTGTAAATTGTTATGACATTCTGCATTTGCTATCATTGCCACTCACTGATTTAAATGAAATGCAGCTTTTAATTTGTATGAGAAATATAATATGTGAAAGGCACATGAGCATACCAGCTGTATGAGCAATTGGACCTTGCTACTGCAATTAGCATAGAGTATTCACAAGGGTTCTTTTTTAAAAGTAGTTGTTTGTGATCATTTCATTTTTTATGTGTTTGAAAGGTGGGAATGTTGGAGAATACTTCACAGTAAATAACACGTCAGGCAAGCTGCTGGTCACTCGTAGCTTAGACAGAGAAGACATCAGCAATTTCACTCTTGTAATTGAGTGCCATGACCTAGGCAGTCCCTCGAGAAGCTCCACTGCGCAGCTCTATCTAACAGTCTTGGATGAAAATGATCACAACCCATTGTTTGCAAAGAGCCAGTATCAAATCTCAGTGACAGAAGACCTGGAGGAAGGCTCAGCCATCCTGGACCTCTCTGCTTCTGATGAAGATGCTGGCCTGAATGGTGAAGTTATGTACTCCCTTATTGATGGCACCTATGGAGCATTTGCCATCGATAGTGTCACAGGATCCATTGTTACTACAAAGGCACTGGACAGGGAGACCAAGTCCCAGTATACTTTTAGGGCTGTGGCAAGTGACTGTAGCACCCATTTTCCGAGGAGCACCACTGTCAGTGTTGTGGTGCATGTTAATGATGTCAATGACAACGGACCTGTTTTTTTGCAGAATCCTATCAGGGTCTTTGTGCCTGCTGAAACTGCTGTGAATGAGACAGTAGCCACTGTGAGAGCAGAGGATGTGGATCTGGGATCAAATGGAGCTGTTGTTTTTAATTTGATGACGGCAGAAACTGTGTTTCAGGTCAATGTGAAAACAGGTGACATCATTCTTTGGGAGCCCTTGGCTTCCAAGGACCTCAGTACCCAGCTGCTAGTGACAGCTTCAGATCAAGGCATCACACCTCGAACAGCCACAGCTGTGGTCATTATCTTTACAGAAGAGCAAGAGGAGGTGATCTCATTCAGCCACAGCCTGTACGAAGCAAGTGTGCCTGAGAACAGTGCAGCAGGTGGGCATGAAATCCCTCTTCTTGTAGTTGCCAATCTCCCCTCCTTTTGGAATGGAAATTGTAATGAATAGTGGGAAGCCTTTTTGGGAATTGGGAAGCCTTTTTTTTGTGTGCAGCAGCAGGGAAAAGTTAATGTGGATGTAGCCAATACCCATTTGCCCCTTTCAAATGCACCAGCACGAAAAAGATGCAATGGAGGAGGCATTATCTAATAATCAGTGGGTTCCTTCATTTAGTAAAATTACTTTAATGATGGGTGGACAGCATTTACTTGTTGTTTCACTGGGCAGTGCACACAAGTTCAGATGAGTTGAGTGTTGGGACCCAGTTACAACCTGGCATTTCTTGTTTTCACAAAACCCGTCACAGATTCTAGTAGCTTTCATAAATGCCTTACTGAAGTTTTGGACTTTGCAGAAGAAGGAGAAAGGGGAGTAGGATGGGGTAGAGAAGGTCAGAGGCTATTGGTACATGGTCACTTGGACATGCTTCTACAGTGTCTCTCTAGGTAGAGACTGCACTATGGAATGCCACCTGTAGACCAACCAGCTTCAGTCACAAGGTGCTTACAGATTTATTTGAATTTGTTCTGGATATTGATGAGAATTACTGCTCTACTTTTTATCATTAAAAGAACATTAATAGTTATCCCTCCAGCCAATTAGATGTGGTATCTTCTCCTCCATCTGGGATTGATTCTGTTCTGATGAGGGGCAGAAAGGAATAGCTTTCACATATTTCTGTCCACAAATCTCACTATTTAATTGGCCAGATTTATTTAAAGATCTGACTTGCACTATATTCTCAATTGAAACCATTAACACAGCTCACAAGGTTCACCTTGAACAAGTAATTTCTCTTTTATAATTCAAGCTTCCCTCAGTAAAACCAAAGCAGTATTCCCTTATATCCTAAGGGTTTTGTGATACTAGTGGATTCCTAGATCTTGAGTAACAGCCTGTGTATTGGTTTATGAATCAGTAAATAAGAAATGTGTTAGTAATTTTGGAAAACCAATCAATGTTCTTGGATGATTGCAAACAGAACAGAGACTGAAGGGTGAAGATGGCTGTTGCAGTAATTACTGCTGTGGTTATTCAGCCATTCCTTCCTCTGTGCTTGTTTGGGACTACAAGCCAAATTTTTGAATTGTTACATTTAACAAAAGAAAATAAAGATCAGAGCTTTATGGCAATAGAGAAACTGCTCGGATCCTAGATTTTTTAAAGTGTAGCTGTGTTCCTGGGTCAGGCCAAAAAGCCAGCCTGAAATTACAGAAATGCCCCAAGGAACTGTGGTATCAGAATGCCATTGTGTTCTCCCATTCAATCTATAGAAATATAATTAAGATTCAATTTAAGTTGTTTTGATTAAAGCAAATTTAGCAAAGCTTCAGGGTAAACAGGCGGGTTTGATCAGAAAATGTTAGTTTGTGTTTAATAATACTTCTATTTGCTAAGAAGATCAAATTCTTCTAAGAATATAAGAGATTTTACCAAATACTAGTACTATTTGTCTCTGTTTATACGATTTTCCTTTTTTCATAAGCATAAATAAATATCAAATATTTTACATTTCAGTGGGGAAGAAAAGCATGATTGTAATTAAAACTCGCATAGAAGTTAGCTTATAGGATTGATGTGATCCTGGGACCCCTACAAATGTGAATAGTACCAGTGTATTCAGTCCAGGGAAGATTTACATTACATACTGATTATTTGTAGAGCTGGTATTAATAAATGTGGCTTCTCTTCATCATTTTATTTCTGCCTTAACTGATGGAGGGGAAGAATGCTACGTTTATTTTAAAAAGATTAAAAAATGTGAATAATACAAACAACAAAAAACCAAAGCCAAGTGTCCTTAGTTTTAATTTAGTCTAAACCCATCAAATGGGCAAGTGCCTCAGGAACTGGTCCTTATGGTCACATTTTCTTTAAGTGTTTAACCTCCAAGTTTAATGACCTTTAGAAAACCCCACTTTTCTAATGTTTTTTGTTTAATATTGAATATTTAATGTCTTTAAATACCATAAACTGTTCTACAGCAGGCACTTAGAATATAATCAATATATAATCAAGTGACTGTGCTCTTCAGAGGGTAAAAAACCTTTATTATTTATCCAACTTTTAGTTGAATGGTTGTTTGCATAACGCTTGGAGACAGATTCACCAGTAAAACTTTTTGACTCCTCTATTTGCTTTTTCTATTAGACATCAAATATGTATCCCCTCATTCTTTAAGTCAAAGAATCACAGAATGGGTGAGGTTGAGTTAGGGTTAGGGACCAAAAGGGTCATCTGGTCCTACCTCCCTGCTCAAGCAGGGTCATCACAGAGCACATGGCGCAGGATTTTGTCCAGACAGTTCTTGAATTATTATCTCCGTGCTCAGCTTTTGATTTCATGGCAATTAAGAGGTCTGAGGAAATAATGGCAAGGATGAACTCAGGTTAGATGGCAGAGGACAGTGAAAAGAGACTACTATAATGAGGACTTAAGAAAGAAGAAAATGCTACAATGATACAGCAGCTCTGTGTGGTGCTGGTGTTAGGACATACTTATAAAAAAGCCCCATATATATAAAACATTTATGCCCTAACAAAGAATTCAACAAGTGTTTTGGAGCTGATTTGGCCAGGTAGGTAAATGCTGTTTTCTCTGCCATGTTTTGGGTTTGAGTCTGCAGGCATAATGGTGGGATCTAGGCTGTATAAAACAGTTTGAGGTACTTCCACATGCAGTCAGACTGTATGTGATTAAACTGAAAAAAAACCCTGGATTTACATATTTTACATCACTCTACATGTCTTTCAATATTTTTTACTAATTCAGAGGTCAATTGCCTAGCATTTCAAACCAATCTGACTGCTTTTGCTTTGAACCTGATCTCCCTGCTGCCTTGCTCTATCTTCAGTACTGACTGTGTTTTGCAGGGAGAAAGCTCCCTTTCACTGATTTTTCTCTGTTAAGAGTTACATGATGTGACCTCTGCTTGAGGCAATGTCTCAGTTGGGTGTGATTGGAATGGCACGTTCCAGCAGATGGACATTTTCTATTGCTCTTTATCTGTATAGGGCCTGTTTATGTCACAGCTGACCTCACACTGGTCATATTTTTTTGACAATGAACTGTAAAAATTCACTGTTTGGAGGAATTGTTTTCTGTGAAGGGTATCAGAACAAAAGATTTGGACTCTGCTAAAAAGAAGTTGTAAACAATTCTATCTGCATGAAAAATGTGAAGCTTAAAGATTAGGATATGAGGACTCAGAAAAAGAGTTTATTAACCTAACCTCTGAAAAGCAAGGATGCAAGTAGAAATGCTGCTGCTTCCTTTATTTCTGGTAGTATTTCTTCTTAAACACACAAGCAAACAAAAAGATGCAGAGAGTGTTAAAAGATAAAGAGGGATATTCTTCAGACCTTGGGGTTTTTTATCTCTAACTCTCCTCCAAGGATGGTGTGAATGATTGTCCTTGCAGCTTTCTGTAGTAAAACAAAGTTGCTTGGCAATGAAAATTCAACCTACAGCCCCTTATTTTAGTTCCTAAAAACTCTAGGTCAGCATTCATATATCTCTCTTTACATATTGAACAGATGTTGATTCCAGAGCTTTCCTAGTAAATATCTTACAAGTATATTGACAAGTACAAAAAATCACATGTCAAAATTGGCATACTTTTTCTTTTGGCAGATAGATTTTGAGAGCAAATAGTAAACCCTTAATAGAAAAATTCTGGTTTCTAAAACATAATGTGTAACTGCTGAAATAAAAAAGGTATCAGATTGTTGTAATAGCAATGTTTCCTCTTATTTTTTTTATACTAAAGTCTTTTCCTGTGGCATCCAGGACACTGACTATGACTTTTGTGATATAATAAAATTACTAGTTGCCTCTAATGCTTTTTGAAAGAGCTCAGGTTGCCTCATTCCATCACAGCTGCATGGAAACAATTACAATTTAATTAAATAATTAAAAGCATTAAAACCAATGGCCATATATGCTAGACAATTTCATAAGTCACTTGAAAAGAATAATTATTTGGAGATTGTGATAATGCCTTTTGAATTTACTATATTTTTGTTAAATGTGATGGTTTTGAGCAGGATTATTTGAGTTCCACATTTTCTATTTTATTTTATTCCAAACAGGATTTTTATTTCATGTCTCCTGCATTCTATATTCAATTATTGGTCTTTTCATGGAATTTGGATTCTATGTGAATTGGCACATAGCTACGCACATAGTTTCATCTTTTCTTTCTCTTTGTCAAAAGAGAATAATTAAAATTCTGAAGGATATTTAATTTAAGGTACTGTTCAAAAACCCAAATTGAATCCTGATAAATGGAGGGAAAAAAAACTCTTTCTGGTCATTTGTGGGTGACATGATGCACCAAAACCCAAAAAAAAATTAGATATGACTTCAGGAAAGAGAGAAGTCAAATGATTTCTGGGAGTTTGCAATTAGGAAAAGTTAAATCTCATAATTTTATTTAGGCAGGTAAAGTTGTTATCAGAAGAGTAATTTACTGAGGAAGGAGGGATAGACAGTGCTTTGTCTATTAATTTTTAATATAGGAAAAATCATGGAGAACTATTCTTATTGTCTACTAAACTAATGAATGAGCACCTAACCTAGTATGTAGTTGTGTTTCTGCTATCTATATCAGTACTATAAAATTAGAACAAAACCTTCTAGGTTAACATGATGAAAATGTCTTATTGCTTCCATAGGTACATCACTTCTCACAGTAGAAGCCTATGAACACAAATTTACAGGAGAAGACATAAAATATAGCATCTTCAATGATCAGGAAATATTCTCCATAAACCCTGTTACAGGTACATTTTATAATTTTTTTCAAGTGTCTGTGTGTATTTTGGAGCATTAGCAAATTCCTACCACAAGAACAAGGGTTAGATATCTTAAGAGTACTCCCTAGTAATAATTCTCTTACAATGAGCAGGTCATTACTAAGTCCAGGCACTGTCGTAAACAAGGTAAAAAGAAATTGAGCATCAGTATACCTGTTTAAAATACTCAGTTCTGATTTACTGTTGATCACCAGGTGTTGGGAGTTGATAAACTACTGCTTTGTGATTCAAGCTGAGATTCCAGCTTGTTTCTCATCGTATAGTTTCCCAAAAACTCAATAAACAAAATCCTTCAAAATACTTCTAAAGTATAAGCATTAGACTCTTGCTGATTTTAATGCAATGCTCTTTGTTTCAGGCAAACATCAACATGTTTTAAAGTCAAGTCTGTTTATTTTTTTTGTGATTGTACTTGTGTTCTGCAGCAGTTCTGCTTTCACCTGCTCTTTTGTCAGGAATTCCAGGTGCAAGAGGGTGATGTGTTCCCCATGTACATTTATATTTTCTCCTCTAGGGCTCCTAAGAGAGCACAGCTACCCTGGTTACCTCTCAGCTCCTAAACATCTGCAATATGCTTGCCTTCTGAATAGCTGCAGTCTCTCTTTTTGGGATGGCATATAGACAGTGTAAGCAGTTTTTCTCAGAACCAGTGTAAATATTAGTACACTTAATAAATAGCTTTATCTCTGAGTTTCTGAAGACTTTAACCTCTGATTATCATGATGTCTCCCGGCAAGAAATGGCATACCACTAGAATAATTTTTTTAGATGAGGGGTGCTTGAAGTGCATACTTTTGATTTTCAAGTCCTTCTTATTTCACTGAAATAAAACTAGAGAGATTGGCCTTAAAGAACAACTTAGTCCCAGACAGGTTTTTTGCTGAGGAAGTGAATCTTTTCCAATATCACCTTAAAAAAAAGAAAATTCAAATGGTATTTTCTCTTTTTTTTATCAAGCTAGGCTGAAAAATGGTTATGTCATGCTTTGAAGGGTTTCATAAGCACTGTCCTCACAAACAAGAGTGGAATTTCTATAGCAGTGAACGTCACAAGCCTTCTTTTGAGACATTTGATCCATTGTGGTTTCTTCTGTTACCTTTCCTCTGAAGCCTCTCTTGTTTCTTAGAAAAAATTAATTGAAGTTCAACCTTTAAGGACTTTTGAACAGCAGTGCTTACATTAGCATAATTTTGACGCCAGTAATTCTCTACTCCTTACTTCTACAGCAGAAGTATTTTGAGCTCTATCAAAATTTGCCCTGTCTGTAATTCATGTTCTGAACAGCCATAGGTCTGCTCTGCTTGCCTTTTCTAGCACTGATGTTAATTAACCACACTTTGGAGAAGACTCTATACCATTTTCAATTTTTTTATTATGCTGTAGAATTGTAGAAACAGTAGGAGGTGACTCAAAGACATGAACTAGTCTGTCCCTCCAATGCAGGAGGGGAATCAAGTGTGCCGAAATATGACAGAAATTTGTACTGTCCTCAAAAACCATCAGGGACAGTGCTTCTGCAAACCCTCTCAGAAGTCTGCAAAAGTCTACACAATTGGAAAGTTTTTATTCATATTTATCTGAATGTTTGCTGAAGTGTTTTAAACTTATTACTTCGTAATCTAGTAAGAGTAGCCATAAGACAAAAGCAACCCCCCTATTATTTGCATATTTGAGGATTGTTACCCTGTTTTTTCTTCAAGTGCACTTCTGAAGAATGAGCAACTCTGGTCCTTAAACATGTTCCTCCTAGGTGGTGTACCTCAAACTTGATTATTTGTTTCAGTCTTCACTAGAGCCTTTCAGCTTGCTCTCTGTCATCTGGAAATGTATTTCTTCTGCCGCTGTCTGTTTTCTTTTCTCTGTAAATAGAATGTGATATTTTAAAGTGTTGTTTTGAAAATAAAGCACCTTTGAAATCTTTATGTTCATGATGCAGGTCCATAAATAATAGTTAATGTTTGCTTATCCTAGAAAATAAAAAAATTAAAAGCACCAGTTTGGGGAGCCACAGTTGATAAATTCTTACGATAGCCCAAGCTTGGGATAACAAGATTCATGACATCATTACTGAAAAGTCCATGCAAAACTGATTTTGAATTCTAACGAAAATTAATATACAAATCAAGTATATGTTTAATGTGGAGGTGGCCAGTTGTGCTTGTCATCTAAATAAGTCTCATTCTTTGTTTATTTTTAATGGAGTAACAGCTCAGGGGAAGGGGGCTCGCTGCATCAGAAGGACTGAGTGTTTTGCCTGTGTGTCAGTCAAATACAGAAGTTGCTACAGCTGTTACCTGATGTGGATTTTGGTGGAGGGGAAGATGTAGCCACTGTCAGATGAAGGACAAGAGTCTCTTCTGACGTGGCTGTCTCACTGTCCTGTGCTGAGGAGGAAACATCATGCAGACACTTTGTCTATTCCTCTGTTAGCAAATTGGCTTCGTTTCTGGAAATTGCCGGTGTAGTGGTGGCTGGAGAATACTTAACTATCCAAGATTTATTCAGTACCTAGCACGTTGGGGATGATGATAGGTAGAAAAAGGACACAATGGCAAGCTTGCTGGAATTCTGTCATGTGATTAATGGAGGTGACCATATATGTTTGGAATTTCATAACTGCATTTGTACATGTTTTTTTCCTGAATGAGTATCTCACATCTTGAGATTATTTTTTTTTTCTTGTAATAAACCAGGCACAATCACAGTAAAAGAGCCAAAGTACCTTGATTATGAAGATAAACGTAAAATACATCTTACAGTTGTGGCTGAAAATAGCTTCAATTCAGTGTTCTGTGGAGTGACAGTTTTGATTCAAGATGTGAATGACAATACACCTAAATTTGAGCAAAGCTATTACAAAGCATCAATATGGGAAGGCCAGAGTCCTAAAACAGACATCATACAGGTAAGTGAAAGTATATCTTCCCAAGCACAGTGCTGTAGTTCAAAAGACGTTTGGCTCATCTGTTAATCACTACAATCCTGTTAGCTCTGTCCTGGACCATTCTGTCTTAAAAACTGGGAGCAGGGCTGTTGGTGTTGCTACTAGTGTGCTTGGATAGCTAAAATATTACATGATTCTTTCTTCTAGACCATAGTTAAGATCAGATAATTCATTCAGGTCTGTTGAGCTGAAAGAGAATTCTGTATCTTCTAGGCAACTTGGAATTTAAATTCTCCTTTTTAAAAAAATTCTGTCTCTATCTTCAAGCAATTGAAAAATACCATTCAAATCTGTGGTTCTGGTTACAATATATGCTGGGTCTTGTATTGATGCCTCTATTGAAAGGACTGTAGCAATAAAAAGAGAACTTTCTGCTCATCAGACTAGTAGAGTCAAACCCAAGCGTTCAATTTAAAATCTGATGCCTAAAGAGCAGCTTGTCTTAATTTAAATGTGCAAGCACTTCTTCCTCTGAATGGGTCCATTCTCCCAAAATGTTTCCAGCTGGCTGTGTTAGAGCAAAAGAAGACATCAGTTGGACTAGAAGAACATATAATTTCCTCAGTACATGTTCTTGCATTGCAAGTCAGGTCGCGGTGAGGGTCATGTTAGGTACTAAAGATATTCCCTCTCTAGAGAATAAATAAATGAAAAGCTACAAATGCCTCCAGGGCAAAGTGATTAGAAACTGATGGACATTCTATTTAGAGAAACATATGTCCAGGAATGGAGAAAAATCAAAAGGCAGTCAAGCCAGATGTGTAATCAAAATTTTATGACAGAATACATTCTATTATGTCTCCTTTATTCGATCTGACTGGTTGCCTCTGCTATGTTTTGGATCCCAGACTCATTATAATGCTTCTTCAGCAACAAAAAAATACAAAGATGACTCTTCAAAGAGTAAGAGGACTCTTTGAGAAACCTATTCACTGCTGCTGAATGTTCCTTATTCTGTTGGCAAATCTTTACAGATTGCCTCTGCCCTTTTTACATTTTCTGGTTGGTATTTTTAAAAGGTAGTTATTGAACTATTGCATGAAATCTCTGAAAACATAGTTTAATTTTTTTATCCTTTGTTTGTATAGCAGCAGTACTTTAAAGGTCAGTCCTGTACCACTGAAAAAGTGCATTTTTATGTGCTCAACAGGGAGACCATCCTAACAGCAACCTAATAGTAAAATGTTTGCATTCAGCCCTAATGCTTTATGTAGCTGAATTTCAAATTACTCATTCACGTGCTGCCCATTGCAGTTCATGAGCAGATTTTGTGACCTTACACAACACTCAAGCTGGGGGAAAAGGTGATTTATTTAAATACATGCAGTTGAAAGGAAAGTAATCAGAAATATCTGACTGTAGTACAAGCGTTTTCCTTCTGAAATCATGTTTTACTGTTTTTAATTAAGCCTCAGGTTTGCTCACAAACAGGTATTTGCAACTGACCTTGACAGTGGGCTGAATGGAGAAACTGAATACTCAATTGTATCTGGTAATGAAAATGCCACATTTCTAATTGATTCGGCACGAGGAATTCTAGCAACTAATACAGGCCTAGATTATGAAAACGCTTCATCTTACAGGTTTGTATTTAAGGTTCCCATAAAAATGTATTCTTTTTGTCTAGTCTAACTTGAGAATATTAATGTTACATACTTCATAGTTTCCCGTTGATATCCATTACCCACAGAACTTGGGTGCAAGCCAGACAGCACTGAGAACAGCTCTAAAGCTGCCCATTTGTACTATAGATTCTTGTGTAGTTAACAAATTCAGAGAAAGAAATATGGTCTAGTTTAATCAATGACAACACTTATTGGTATAAGTGTGATTATTTGCTATAGGAACAATGACAGTTCCTGGATTTTAGTTTATTAATAACTGTACAGCTATTCCCTCTCTGGAAATGTACTTTATAAAGACACAGTGAAAACACTCAAATCAAATCCAAGAAATAGGGATACAGTCTCATTTTTATTTGGTAGAGAGTTCAAAGTTTCTACTCAATAACGTGATAAGGACGCTTTTTAAACTGTTTCTATCTATAACCTGTCTTGCACTAAGTATTAATTTTTTCCAGTTTTTCTGAAACTATGAATAAATGTGGCCAAGTGGACATGACAGTTTTTCTTTATGGGTCGTGCCATAGTTGGAATTAGAAAGCAAATAAATAATGCCTTGAAGAGAAAATATGACTATGAAGATTCATTCATAGACCCATTTTAAGTACTGCAGTCTCCACAAAAAGTAGTATTTCTGTGTACGTGTCAGTAGAAATTACTTTTTTTTTTCCATCTGGTTGTGGTATCAATTAAAATATTTGCACATTTTCCTGTCCTGTGGGACTTCAAAGTTTTAAACTTCCAATAAGAATTCTTATGAATGAGAATAACTTGCAGAAAACCACATCCAAGAATATTGGTAGAGTATGTGGGGTTTTTTTTTAATATCAGGCAGATTTAATAATAATGTCCCCAAAATACTTTGTTTTAACTTAATACACAGGACACTTAATTTGGAGGATTTTTTTCAGTTTTTCACTGAATCAAAAACATCAATTCTGATTTTCAAAAACTTAAATAATACATTTTATTTGTAACTAGTATTTTAAAAGAACACCTGGATGTTTACTGTTGGTGAAATGTTGAACATGGGAGCATAATAATTCTCATATCTCCCTTTAAATGGGAGCCTGATTTATTTCCGTATCTATGTTAAAATTCTAGACTTTCAGTTTGACAGTTTGTTCAGGGAATCTGTGGCTTCATATTCCTTCTTTCTAAAACAAGTTATTAAAGTGGACATTGTTAGGTGAAAAGTGAATAGCAAAAGAAGCTTTCAAAAGTATTTCCTGTTTGATGTCAAAATGTTACTCTTGTTTTTTTCCAATATGCAAGGAGTTGTTTCTATATCTGAATTGAACGTTTTCATCCCCAGAAGTTCTAAGTCCCTTACAACAGGGTTTATAATGAAAGTGTTGACAGAACCCTAATTTTAATGCCTTGGCTAAAATGTTTTTATGAGAGGCTTTTTTTCCTGAAACCTTAGAAAGTGATTATTTTTAGTAAAATATTTCCATATGTATACCTTACCAATATTCATTCTAGAAAAAATACACTTTCTATATGGAATTATGCATGGTCACTGATTGAATACTAGCCTGCAATTTAAGTTATCTTCTGTTGGATCAGAAACCACGAGGATACCCAGAGTAGAGCTGGTGTGATCGAGGAATGGAAATGCTGTAAGCCACAGCTTGAGTTACAGCCTTGACATTCCATACTGTCAAGTGAACATTTAGGAAGTAAAATATCTATTTGACTTTTTTAACTGTTACTTAAAAGAAAGATGGAGAAATAAGGTGTTTAGAAGATCTTTGGAGAGGGAAAAAAAAAAGTGGTGCGCAATGAACACAGTTGTTAGTACATAAAACATTTAATTGAGATGCTCAACTTTGACCTGTATATCCTTTAGCCTAACTTGTTGTTTCCTTTTTTTCCTTTTTTTTTTTTCTTTTTAAGATTACCTGTTGAATTAGATTTAATTTTGAATTTGTTTCTGGAGTCTTCCCCACTGGGAAGTGGAAAAGTCTTCCAAATCATCTCAGCTTACATTTGCTTTTTATTGTTCAGAAGCTGCTTCCCACAAAGAGTAAACCTTTTATCCACTTTTATCATATTGCTTCTCACCATTTTCTTTGCTTCATTGTTTGTGGAAAGGTTGTTTACAGAATTTACAACCCATCCTTATGCAGATGTGAAATGCAAGTTTAAAGTCAAAACTCTTCTAATCTGACAGCAAGATTCTGATCCCACTAAAATCAATGGGAACTCTGCCTTTATCAAATGGTGCACATATTCAGTCAGGGTTTTCACTTTATCGCTTGCATTTGTAATGTAATTGAAGGGCTACTCTGTGTCTGCAGGCATTCTGGCTGAATACCATTTTGGATGTTTTTGTGTTTTCCAATTTCCACATCCCTTTTGTCCCTTTATAAACAATGAAGAGAGTCAAGTTGTTGCAAATGATAATTTAGTAGTAAGGTTTTAATTCCTGCTCTGAATTCTCACAGGAGAACTGTGTCTTATTTGAAAGTGTTGTTTAACCACTTAGATTTGGTATGAAACTGGATTAAATGAGTACAGACAAACACTTCCTTTTCTTTGTATGATTATGATTTTACTATTCTTTTGCCTTGTAGAATCTCCTGGACATTTTTCCTACAAAACCAAAAAGTAAATGGTGCACAGTCAACCTTACAGAAAGAAAGATGAATTTAAGAGTTGCTATGAGGAACAGAAATGGCTATTCTTTTTGGGTTTAAAACTTCCCCTGCTTATAATAGTGGTGGATAATTCAGTGATTTCTGATCAAAAGTGACAATTAGTGCCTCCTTTAATTGTAGGTTGGTTGTACAAGCTGCTGATAAAGGAAACCCCAGACTCTCTGCTACAACTATTGTGAGGATACAAGTGTTAGATATTAATGACAATGCTCCAGTTGTCCAACCACTAGGTGAAGTGGAGGTCCCAGAAAGTAAGTGTGAAAGTACAGCTACGTTTCCTTCCTAATTCCAAAGGTTAGGAATTCTCAGATAATGATTTATTGCTTTTGGTGGTTTGTGTAGCGAAACAATTGCTTTAAAAATTATAATGGATAGTATTAAAGCTGAAATATCAAAGCAAATTTTGATCTGCTTTTATTCTCAGAGTCATTTTTAATCTTTATATATTGTGGATAGTTTGCAATAAAACCATAGGCTACTTAGAAGGAGGGAAAAATCTGCAGAAATACAACTTTAATCTGTTCATTTTCAGTATTGTACTCTTCATATGTCTTTGATTTCTGCTCTTCTCCAATAAAAGTGCTTGGTGTTAAAACCAGCATTTCTAGAAATGAGACATTTTGAACTTCATTGTGATGAAAGAAACACTTCCTATAAATTTGAATGTAGTGTTACACAAGCTCTCTAGCTAAGTCCAGTTGATGATCATTAAGAGAAGGATGCAGGAGCTCCTGAGTTCTCAACCCAGGATGCATCTTGTGTGTTGTGTGACATTAGCTCAACATCTGCACAGCTTGAGTCCTGGGCCTGTAATTTTCAAATACAGGCATCTTACATGTGAGTGCATTAAGATGCACAGCAGAAAAATTATAAACACGAGTACTCCTGTTAACAAAAGATATCAAGTTTGTCTTTTCTGATATATTTTAGTCTTTCCTAAGTTTACCTGCCACTGGTAATGACAAGTACAGAATTCATAGATGCACAGCAGCTGTTAACTACAGGTTACTTAATTAGTATTTTGTATTCCATTTAAGAACTTGCTTTAGGACATGGCGCAGTATTTTTGAGGCTTCATGCCCAAGGCATGCAAATGAGAAATGGTTCACCTTCTGTTAGTTCCAGGCTTCGTGAAATGATCACCTATAGGATCAGTTTGCCATCTCTTGTACTGTCAAATTGGCCCATGACAAAAGCTGTCTGTATCCAGTTTCTCAATCTCGTAGGATTATACCTTGATCTCTTCATATTTCTGTGCCATGTAGGTCTGTCTGAGGGCCTTGTTTCTCTCTAGTGGCCTTCTCCTCATTTGGAAAAGCTCCAGAATTGTATTTGCTGGTTCTATACGCATCAGAGTCTCTAATGCCTCAGTTAAATATTCTTGTGGCATTGTTCAGTAAATACATGTCACATAAACACTTGTGGAAAACCATGTAAGTTCCTGCTGCTGGTGAAGAAACTGTTATGACTACACTGGATCTGGGAAAGTCTAAAGAAAATCCAAATTAAAGTTGGGATACAGCACATACCTTTGAAGAAATACACTACTGTTTCCATAGCTTTTCTGGATATTGTGATTATTGTAATACACAAAGTTTAAATACATCAAAAGCTATACAGAAAGATTAAATATATCCAAGATCCAATATTACAAAAAAGGCAAAATCTTCAGAAATTGTAACACTATCTTTTAACTCTGACTTATTCTCAAAATTATTGTTTCAGATGCCCTGCCTGGTTTTATAGTGACTCAAGTGTCAGCAAGTGATGCAGACTCCAGGCCAGCACTTCAGTTTGGTTTTATTTATGATAGTACCCCTGAAATGAAATTTGCCATCAATCAACACACTGGTGTCATCATAGTGGTGGAACCATTAGATTTTGAAGAAACTGCTGTGTATACACTGCATATCATAGTTTCAGATTCTGTGCATCAAACAGAAGCAGAACTCACCATCCTTGTTTTGGACATCAATGATAACCCTCCAGTGTTTACTCAAGATTTTTATCAGGTGGGAACATGGCAAATCAACAATCAGTGTGTGGTATCTTTCCATATAGGGTGATTAATAGTAGGTGTGCTTGTTCATATTTGTGTTTAAATGCATGTGAGCACTGAGAAGAAAGGTCTCTGCAAACTATTACTGAGCAGAAAAGAGCAGAGCTCTTCTAGGGACCTCCAGCCCCTTTCTAAGAATTCTGCTAAAAGGACTGAGGAAACTGCTCACTTTCAATGTTTGTGGTTTCTGTCTTCAGAAGGCAATTGGTGTGAATGCTAGCTCATAAACCATGCATTCATTGCTAGGAGTTACTGGATACAATCCAATCCAGTTTGGGGAACAGGGTCCAGTGTTCAGAACTTCTTTCTTCTGAGAGAATGCTAAACAATTTGGTACCTTTATACTGGCCCACTTACTATGGCATGAATTTCTTCATTTTGTGTTACACAGCTCCACAGGTGTAGCAATTGCCTTTGTGGTAGATGATGCATGTAAAGTTCGCAATGTGTAATGCTGCCTTATGGCTATGGCACTCACCTAGGGAGTGAAGTATATGAGTTTTGACCTCCCCAACACCCCTTAAGACTGAGGAGGACTGCTTTTGGACTCCTGGACAAGCATTTGAACTGGTACTGTTGTAGAAGTGAGGTTGTCCAACAGTGAAAGCAAATCTTTTTGTGACTATGGACAGCTGTGGGCTATAAAGAAAAGTGGAGATTAAAGAAAGTGGAGCATATATAAAATAGAATAATTGAGTCATAGAATAGTTTGGGATGCATGGCATCTACGAACATTATCTAGTCCACGTACCTGACCACTTCAGGGCTGACCAAAAGCTAAAGCATGTTGTTAAGGGCATTGGCCAAATGCCTCTTAAACAAGGACAGGCTTGAGGCATTGACCACCTTTTGAGGAAACCTGTTCCTATGCTTGACCACCCTCTATGTAGAGAAATGTTTCACCCTCAAGAAGAGGAGGCTCAGTTTTACTAATCTGTTCAAATACTAGTGTGGGCAAGTAAAGATGGGCAAACCAAAGTCTTCTCTGTTGAAGTACAGGAGGCAGTGGGCATAAATGTATGCACAAGAAGTTCTGTTTAAACATCAGGAAACTTTTTTTCTTTTTTTTTCTTCAAACTCTAACAGTAACTAAGCATTGGCACAGGTTTTCCAGAGAGGTTGGGGCATCTCTATCTCTGGAGATATTCAAAACTCAGCAGTATGTAGTTGTGGGCACCCTGTTTTAGGTGATCCTACTCTGACCAAGGATTACACCTTGCAGGTACCCAACAACCCCAGCCATTCTGGAACTGAGCTGTTTGACTTGGTGCTTTTTGTGTGTGGTAGATGTCCTCAGAGCCAAAAATATGAGGCACCACAGAAGACTTGGTTTTAATAATGCTCCATTTGTAAGTCTCAGACAGTTTGAGTAAAGAAATTAGTCTAAACATTTGGCCTAGTAAAGAATTTTCTACCTCTGAGCATTTGCAGGCACAGTAGTTTAGTCACTTCGATACCTCTGTGACAAATTGTAGATATCTGTGAAACTTTTGGGTGCCTGAGTGGACAGAATTTGTGTAAATTTTCCACTAAAAATCATAAATCCACATTCTGGAAAAAATGCATTATTAATACTACTCAAGTGATTTTGAGACCTTTATTTTCCTCAATCCTCATATGTGTCTGATTTTGGAGAGTAGTTTAGGCAAGTACTTGCTTGTGCAAGTGCCAGAATTTTTTTTTTTTTTGTAGATTGGAGCAGACATTGTAGGGAGCATTATTAATTGATTCAAAACAGTGCAGCTTTATTTACTATTTTAATGTAAACTGCTGAGCTTCTCTTTCCACAGTCCTGATATTTTGATGTGTTGCTTGGCAAGCAAGATACACTGCTTCTTTTTTGGTTGATGATATGTGTAATTCCCTATTCATCATCCTGTATTTTTACCCTTTTATTGTTCCTTCAAATGTTTTCATATTTATGCCCCTCATATATAGCTTAATATATGTATGTGGTTATTATATACATATAATATCTCTGTTTAAATTACTTAAACTAACTCTTCAAGTTATGACAGAGGTAGCTGCTGTAGCATACTGTTAATTTGAAATTTGATTTATAAGGTGGAAGGAAACTTTGGTCACAAAAGTGCTCTATGAAACTTGAAACAATGAAAATTCTTAAAAAGGGAATGGATTTCCTTGGCTTCCTAGAAGGAAAAAAAAAGGAAGCATTTTGAAAAGTCAAGTTCTAGGAATGATCCAGTGGTGATTAAGTGGCCTAGTGCTGGAGTTTTCTGGGTGCACATATTGGCTTTTTTAGCATTCAGTCATATACTGCAGACTGTATTCCATGTATGGAAATGAAGGGGTTTTGAAAGCAAAGGGAAAAGCTTTTAGTTGCAGTCCATAAGTGTACTCTTGAAAAAAGTGATTCATTTATTTCTGAACTTGTTGTCATAATGAACTAGATGGATTTTACTACTGTTTAAAGTTTACTATGAATTTTGGCCATAATGAAGGCATAATTTTCAGTATCTCAACTCTTTCTGGTTTTGTCCCAGAAGAAAATGGGTAGGTAAAACTTCTTCCAAAGCTGGGAATTGTGTGGGTTTTACTGATAAGTTCAAATAAAGGCAAATTTCTTTAATATCCAAAATCTTTTATTAAGCTCTGTTTTTGTTTTATGTGTCAGGTGAACTTGCCAGAGCTCATTTCTATGAATGCTACTGTTCTGACACTCTCAGCCATAGATAGGGATTCTGAACATAATGGAATGATTTCCTACAAAATCCTCTCTTCCTGTGAGGGATTTTCCATTGACAAGAATGGTGAGTCTGCATGGTTTATTATTTCAGCTTTTTAAGTATAAATCAAAGAGTCGTATTCCTTTCTCATCTGTTGCCAGTGATTACTTGAGTTCTGGAAAATTGTGGCGGCCAAAGTCCATTGTGTTTTTACTAAATCTGCCATTATCAGTGGGGAACTATCGCATCAAAGACTGGAGTTCTCCATTTGTCCCCAAACCATGCATATTTTTTCTGGTCTAAATGCAGTATATGTATTTGATACTGCATCATTGAGGGGAGGTCTTGCCTTCACAGCATTAGCTATGATTTCTTAGAATAATCGAATAGTTTGGACATGATCTTTAATTGTCATCTAGTTCAACCCCCCTGCAATGAGCAGAGACATCTTCAAATAGGTCAGGTTGCTCAGTGTCCTGTCCAACCCGACCTTGAATGTTTCTGGGGCATGATGAGGCATCTACCACCTTTCTGGGCAATCTGTTCCAGTGTTTCATCACCCTCATCAAAAAAAATTGTTCCTCAGATTTGATGTGAATTTACCCTCTTCTGGTTGAAAACCATTATCTCTTGTCCTGTCATAAAAGGCCTTACTAAAATGTCTGTTCCCATCCTTAAAAACCTCTTTAGGGCCAAAATAAGGTCTCCCTGGAGCCTTCTCTGGGCTGAACTATCTCAGCCTTTTCTCAGGAGAGGAGCTCCGGTCTTCTGATCATTTTTATGGCTCTCCTCTGGACTCCCTCCAATAGGTCCATGTGTTTTCTTTGCTGAGAACTCCATAACTGGATGCTGCACCCCAGTTGGACTCTAACAAGAGCAGAGGGACTGAATCATGTCCTTCTCCCTGCTGCCCACACTGCTTTTGGTACAGCCCAGGAAACAATTGGCTTTCTGGGCTGTAATTGCACATTGATGGGTCATGTCCAGTTTTCCATCTACTAGTGCCTCCAAGTCCTTGTCCACATGGCTGCTCTCAATCCCTTCCTCCCCCACCCCCTGTCAATATCAAAAGTTGCCCTGATTCATGTGCAGGACTTTGCACTCATCTTTATTAAACTTCATGAAGTTCATGGAGCCACTTCCACAGCTTGTCTAGGCCCACCTGGATGGCATCCCATCCCTCAGGCATGTCAGCTGCAGCACCCACTTGGTGTAATCTGCAAACTTGCTGCGGGTGCACTCTATCCCACTGTCTGTGTCATTGGTATTAAACAGTACTGGTCCCAGACCCCTGGGTATGCCACTTGTCCCTGATGTTCATCCAGACATTGACCCACTACTCTCCAGATGCAAGAGAGTAATTTTGTTGTGTACAGCCATATTTTTAAATATGACTGTTTAGAATCAGCTTTTGGAATCACATTTATTTGCCTGTGAAATGTGGGCTTTTATTAATTCTGTTTTGTTTTCAGGTTCACTGTTTTCCACGGAACCAGTTATGCAGCTGAAAAATATTTCCATTATTCATCTCCTGATAGAGGCCACAGATGGTGGCAGTCCCCCTCTGAGTGCAGTTACTTCCATAGAGGTGCACGTAGAAGATGTCAATAACTGTGCCCCTCGCTTCACAAAGGCTCTGTACAATCTCAGCGTGAGTGAGGATGCCTCAGTTGGAGAAAGTGTCCTCCTGTTCTCAGCCATCGACTGCGACTGGACACGTGACAACACATTTGTTGAATACTCCATTATTGGTGGCAATGCTGAGAATTTATTCTCCGTAGAAACAAGTGTCATTGGGTCAGAAACATCCTACAAACTTGTTGGCAGTCTTGTTTTGAGCAGTGCTCTTGACAGGGAAACAGCTGCTTCTCACCAGTTGGTTCTCCTTGCCTCTGATCGTGGAACACCCTCCTTGAATTCAACTGCTACAGTGTTAATAACTGTGCTGGATGTTAATGATAACCCTCCAGTATTTAGCAGCCCAGAGTACCATGTTCATGTCAAAGAAAGCATCTCCATAGGCAGTCATATCACTGAAGTTTCAGCAAAAGACTGTGATTCAGGCACTAATGCAGAGATCATTTATTCTATCATCTCTGGAAATGACAGAGGGCATTTTTGCTTGGATGGTAAAACAGGATCTGTAAATTTGACAAAAACGCTGGATTATGAGGATACCGTGAAATTCACTTTGGTTATCCAAGCCACAGATGGAGGAACTGATGTAAAAAATATGGCTTTTGCTGTTATTCTTGTTAGTGTCCTAGATGACAATGATTATGCCCCGCTTTTTTTGTTTCCCAGTCTGAGCTGCACTGTCAGTGAAAATCTGCCTACCTTTTCTTTTGTGTGCGCTGTTTGTGCATTGGATTTTGATAAAGGCTCCTATGGGCACCTTACCTACTCCATTCAGTCTTCATGTTTGACTCATTGGGAAGCTGCTAGAGACCATGACATGTTCTTCATTGATCCTTTAACAGGAGATATTCATACAAAGCAAATGTTTGACTATGAAAGTCAAAATAGGTACTGTCTCATAATCCAAGCAAAAGACAAAGGTGATTCACTGGCTACCACTACAGTTCAGGTAGATATTGAGGGGAGAGATGAATTTGATCCAGTGTTTACGCAAGAACATTATTTCTTTAATCTTCCTGAGAAGAATGAAGCAGGCCAGTTGATTGGTAGAGTGACAGCATCAGACAGTGATGGTGGACTGGACGGAGTTGTTCATTACTCCTTTCTAAAACCTTCTCCGTTCTTTTCTCTGAATCAAACCAGTGGCAATATTTATTTGACTCAGACTGTTCACAGAAGGAAAAATGGCATCAAAAGGAATGATGATACTCTGAAATTGTTAGTAAGAGCTCATAGCCCCAAAATTGTGTCAAGGTTCACAGAATGCACTGTTTTTGTGAATGTTTCCAATTCTCCTGAGAGTGATCCCACAGTGTCAGCACACAGCCTGAGAGTGAGTGTTTCCATCTCACTGATGGTGTTTCTGCTGCTTGCCATCAGTCTTATCACACTTACTCTGAGACTTAAGCAGAAAGATCTGATGAATGGTTGTGTGAAAAGAAACCCAGTATCCTCCTCAGCTGCTGATGTGAATTCAATAAGAGAAGATGAGGACTGCCAGAAAATCCAAAGTACGGAGAGCAGTATGCTTCCCATGGGTGCTATAGCAAAATGGCTGAGCTTAGCAGGACTTGGAGAGGGGAAGGATGATGATGTCTCCTGCAGGCATTCAGACTCCAGTGGCCATGGTTCTGCTGAAGGAGAGACTGCAGAGGATGAGGAAATCAAAAGGATCTATGAGTGTCCTTGTAGAAAAAGCATTGGCTCAACACTGAGTGAGCACGGCTCACAGATGCCAGATTCAGGGATCCCAAGACAGTCTGATCAGTTCTCCTACCATTCTGGAGAAACAGATGTCACAGCTACCATGCAAAGCATGGAGAATGTGCAGATCATTAAAGGAGAAAGCAGAGAAGAAGCCTGTGACACAGCCTATGCGCACAAAATCTTGTCTCAAACACTTACAGAAATCGGAATAAAAGAGGAAGGCATGATGACAGACCTCACAAGAGACTATGTCCTGATGCCAGATGGGAAAGACTCTGGATATGATTTGCTTGCAACTGTTGGCACCTCAGATGAGGATCTCAGAGATGGTTATAACTGCGATTATGTGCTCAGCTGTGAACCCAGATTTCAACCTCTTGCCTCAGTGTTTAATGATATTGCAGAACTGAAAGATGAAAATGTTCACATTCACAGATTCTCTCAGGAGAAGAAATCTCTTGTTTTTCCTCCTCCCTTGATAACATCAGTAGCACAGCCTGGCATAAGGACAGTGCCACCAAGAATGCCAAATATAACATCAGGGCAAGCTTGTAATAAATGCCCTTATTCTCCCATTATCCATTATCATGGATACCCTCCACCAACCATGACCCCCAGATTTTCTCCTACTCTCTCTCTACTTACCATGCAGACACCTTCTGCTTCTCCAGTAGTGTCTGATGGGAAAATGATAGGAACGTGTCTTATTGATCCGAGCTACGAACTTGCAACAGAAGAGGAAATTCAGGTCTAGGTTATTAACTGACAGTATTTTATGGTTAAAAATATGGCTTAAAATGTATTTTGTTACTTTTTAACAGCAAAATATGCCAGTCAGAGCTGCATCACCAGTATTCTTTCTGTTTTCATGAGCCTAAAAAGTTAAAATATATAGTCAGAAACTTGGGAACTATACCTCTTGTTCTTCCCAGAATACACTGTGAGAACATGAGGCTTCTCTTTCAGTTCACAACTGTGGTTTCTATGTAAAACACACAGCCAAGTGCCTGATAAGCAATTTGATCAATTTTACCATTTTTCTTATAAAGTACATTAATAACAAATAAATGGAAGTAATTATTTATTGTGGAAAGCATTTATTAGCATACTGGTGGGTTCTGCCTGAGTCTGTGGTGGTGTTAGAGGAGAGTACTGGAGGGATGTGTAAGTACAGCAGGTGTGGGGGTGGACAAATGATAAAACTTGGTTCCTACTGAGCTCTTTCTCTAGTGTTTACTCAGATTTCTCACATCTCAGCCTCTGGGTCCCAACGATCTCTTTGGCCCGGTGTGGCAATGGCTCCTCAGTGGGCTTTCTTAGCTATCTTTGTGCTGTGGAACCCAGGTTCTGTACACCTTTTGTTTATCTCCTGGTTTAAAGCCAGCAAGTCACAATAATCTGAATAATGGATGGCCTTTGGAAAACAGAATAACCAGTGATAAGATAAAAGCAACCATCTTCTCTATTACTAGATGTCAAGTAGATACCTATTGTCTTTTGGTTGCATTACAGAGGGTGCCCTGGGGCTCATGCAGCTGTAAGAACAGATAGTGTTACAGTTCTGAAGGTTGGGTATTCCTCCACCCTGGTCTTTGGTTCTGTGCTGGACCAAAGATCTCTGCAAGACCAGATAATCTGGCCTTGTTTGTTGTATGTATCTTACACATGGCATTTTGTGTACATATGTATATCCAGACACATACACATGCTGTATATGCTTGTATATTGATCAATAAAATACACAGACAATACATCTAGAATAACTCTGCTTTTTCTTCAATGCATATTCCAAAGTCCTTTGCATCACATGTGGAAGTGTGTAATTGGTACCTAGGAGTCTGCTACTGCAAGTTGGATGTATACAGAGTTATGTGTTGCACAGGTCATAAAAGGTGGGGGAAAGCATGCAGTGTGGTTAGGCTGAGTGATTTTGTGGGATCAGTAGCTTGTGTGCAGTGGCTCCTTTTTCTCAAGCATGCATGTCAACAATTGCAGCCTGTGGGCTCATAACCAGTCTTTGAATAAGATCTTATTTCTGAGACTACACTTACACTGTACATCTTGCATGTGCAACAGGATCCGTGATGCTATGTGTCTTTTAAAGCTGGCATTTCTTCTTTGTACTGCCATGAAGTCAGAAATGAGACAGCTTAGGAATTCATTGGGACAGACAAATTTTACTAAGAAAGCAGATGGGATGGTAACTTTTGTAGTCAGGCAAAAAACTGTGGCAAGGGAGAAGAAAGCAAAAAAGGGGATTCACTCCTAGTTCATATCTAAACACAGAGATTCAGCTTAAGGACATTATTTCAGAAAGAATGTTCTCTGCCTGTTGACATTATGTTATATACCGCCTGATTCGCTTAACTTAAATGTCTGAAGTCGTAATTTCTAATACACTGAAAGGTGTTCTTTGGGTGTTCACTTTGTGCATTATAGTATCAGAAGACACACAGAGCTACTTTTTCTGTGAAGTCAACAACTTTGCTAATTTGATTTTAGTTTCAGATGGGCATGGACAAGTGGCAGCTATTGCTCTGGTGAGCAATGAGCACGTGCCATCCTTAGAGAGATCACTTTTTCAGCGTGGGATCAGTGGAAGAATGAATGCTTTACACAGCAAAATAGTTTCATCCTTCACATTGATGGATATGAAGCAGGTAACAAGGCCTTCATTTCATGTATACAGTCTAGGCTAACGGATGAGTAGCTTTTTCTTTGCTAATATGGCTCTTACAAATGTTCTAATGCTATTAGCATTAGAAAGCATCACTGATCATATTTAGGACAATATTTGGACCTCACCTTACTAATGGCCCACCTCCTAGAGTTCTTGAAAAACAAGAAAATTTTTTCTGTTTGTGCATTTTTAGCTCCTTCAAATTCAGCTTGTTTTTGATGCCTTTCTAAGAAGATTAGATATTATTTACATCCTATGTATCAAGCACATGATATAACCAATGAATACTTTGTGCTCCATTTAAGTGTCACAGCAATCTTTTCCTTGTTTCTAAAGTATTTATTGATTTTCTTTTTTATCAAATGGGAAATGCTTAGCTGATATATTGCTATGTCATATATAGTCAAGCTCAAAAAGTTGAACATTGAAACAAGTGCCTGCAATAAATCATGCACAGTTCTTTTAACCTTACTGGTTTTTTTCCATAAGTAAACAGTATAACTTTTATAATTTACTGTGACTTTAATATTAGCTTGCCTTGAAGAGGCTGTGTTACTTTGCAATTCTGCACACCAGTTTTAGCACTTTGGAGAAGGTACAGAACTTGTTAGTGGAAAATCATATTAAGCTCAAAAAGCATAAGCTATAAAATAAAAGACAGTTGTCTCTTCTGGAATTTTGGCTGCCTGCCTTCTGGATTTGCTTGTTGGCAGTCTTGAAAACACTGGTGTAAATCACTACCAAATGGATATAAAAATTCCATCTACCGGTAGTAATTGTTATATTGACGTTCAAGCAGATTTCTGTGCAAAGGGAAACAACCTTCATATTTTTGAGGAACCCATTATTTGCAGATTATAACATGTATGCCTGTTTTCTAAAATGGTACTAAAAACACCAGTTACCTACACAAGTCCATATTTATTTTGTGTTTTATCTTCAGCTGATGACAAATATTATTCCTAAAGCAGTTTTAGGTAAAAATAGTTGTGATAAAAATGAACCCTTGTTGCTAAGTCTATTGCACTGACAATTCCTAGTATCATTTACATTTGGTAGCCATCCATCCTTTGTGCTGCATGTCACTTGTTTTCTATAACTGATGTGTATCTTCCTGAAAACTATATTGAACTGTTCTCTTTGGGGCATCTATAAACTGCAAACATGCCGCTCTGATGATGAAAAAAAAAGTTAATAGAACATCAGGCTGTACCAGACTGACAATTGTGCCCATATAGCTTTATACTTCTCCAGCACAAAGACCAGTTGGCAATCCAGCCAATAGGCATGTGTGAGGCCATTGGGATATTGCTGCCTGAAAACCAGCCCTCTGGGGGTGAAGAACACAGAGGAATTGAATCCTTGCAGGAAGGGAATTGCACTGGTTGGCTGCAAATGGAAGGGGGTGTTCCCTAAAACCTTGTAAAAACACTAATTGGAATAGGAGGCAGTTGTGACTTTGTAATTGAATATACTGTGGTGGGAGGTTTATATTTAGGATTTGGCTTGCTTGGCAAGTGAAATCGCTTTGGAGCTTCTTGCTCTTAATGTCTGTCACAACAGAACCGACTCACCATGGCAATATGTGGCTCAGTTGCCTGTAGATGATCTGGTTGCAATAAATAAAGTGTTGCAGAATCAAACTGAATATAGTTTTGGGTGCCTCATAGTTGCTAGTTCTGTTAGCTGTTTGCTAGCACGTATGGAAAAACCTAATGTATATTCAGTCTGTGCATTGATTTGTATGTTCAGAACTCATTCAAAAAGCTTCAGTTTGACACCAAAATCCTCTTGGTGGCTTTGAAAATTCCTCCATAAATACATACAACATTTAAAAAACACTGGAAAAAATGTGGATGCCTAAGCAAAAGAAAAGGGGCCTTATAGAAGGGGAAAAATTAAGATCTAAAACTTTCTGGTTAAGACTTGCAGTTTACGTTGCTGCTAGGGCTATTCCTCATAAAACATCAGATGCTTTTCTTCTGTAATATGTAAAAAGTAATAGAAGAGCATCTGTAAGGAATACTGAGAGGCAGCAGGGTAGGCTACAATTACAAAATTATTATGTTTCTTGACACTTATGAGTTATTTGAGCAATGACGAAAGTACCAAATCCTTCAGCTCATGATAGTCACAAAAATCACAATTGCTGCCTTGTTACTATATAAATGTTTAACTGACCCTAGTAAGTCCTGTAGTGGATGAAGCATTAGGAGCCAAACCATATGCCTGAAAATGCAAATGTCATAGTAAAGGACTGAAGGAATCCATCATGGTTTTCAAAACTACAAATGAAAATCTCATTACAATTAGAAAACTCAGATTTCTTGAGTATCATGTTTAAAACAAGGTATTTCTGCCCTACAAACCACACTGAAAACTGTCAGTCACATCTGTGTAGCCTTATCCTCTTGAAAATAGTCTTATGTTTTACACTTTTTTTTGGAAGTTAGTATTTACATAGTGCTGGTCACCTTCCCTAAAACTTCATGTTGATTGCCTATGGAAAGCTCTCAGAAAACTCAGAAAATGGAAGTTAAGCTGTTGATTGTGAGAGCTGTTCAGCTGCCATTAACTGTTGTATAGAAGTGACATTTCAAAGTGGCTGGGGGTAGATGGTGCCTACTCACTAGCTCGAACTGGGGGAATACCTGGCTGTTGCCTGTATCCACCTCCACCATTTTGTTGGAAACTTTTTGTGGGAAACTTTTAAATGGGAAACTCAATAGAATTTTCAAAATGGTGTTACTGGTGCCTTAACCAAAAGAAAAGAGTAGCAAGTCAAACTTGTTTGCATTGACCTCTGAAAGTTCTGTCTCAAGCCCCATCTTGCTGGCTGCAGACTACTTTCCAGCATCTTCCTTTTAACAAAATGTAGGTTCTATTTAATTTCAAAGTTTGGTTTTTTTTTAAATACTGGGTTCTGATTCAACATCCCAAGACTTCTTCCACTGATTTAAATGGGACTTGAATAAAAAGTGCACTTAGAAGAAATGGGCAACATATGTCTTGCTGATGCTCCTGCAAGAGTCAGTGGCAGTGGAGACCTGGCTCCCCAGTGTGCAGGGCTGTAAATGTGCAGGAGGGAGCATTAAGAGAAGAGAAATTGAGAGCCTAGAAAATAGTAGAACCAGCCATGGGGCAGGGGACTGGGATTTGGAGTGGAGGTTTCCTCTGTGCTTCCAGGTGATTGATGCAAACCTTGCTTTATACGCTTATTTTGGAGCGACTTTTAGAGAAATCTAGGAAGGTCTGTAAGGGAAAGGTCATTTACTATTTCCCTATTCTTCTTTTATGTAAACTACAGCTGGCTGCCTGATTTGCTACTGCTTTTACTGAATGCACAAAATTATTACACCTTCAGACAAAGATTTCTCTACTTGTCTACCTGAGATCAAGTACAGAGTTGAATTAGTCTTCAAAATTATCCTAGTAACTGTTAAGGTAAACAGGAAGGATTTGGGAGTTGTCGAGTGGTTGTTGGGGATTTATCTGGGTTTTGGGAGATTTTGTGGCATTGGTTTTTGATTGTGTTTTTTGAGAGACACACATGTTTTTTCAGTTTTAGGCTGAAATCTACAGCTTTTGAACTTTGAAATCTGTCTTCTGTCACACTAATGATACGTCTTGTGCCATTGGCTGATCATATATTCACTGGGTAGAGATTGGTAAATTTCAGCAGCCTGCCTAACTTTTCTCTGGCAATAGAATTGCAGTAAACTGTATTTAATTTTGTTGCTGAATGTCATAAACTCTAGGCTTGATCGCTGATATGTTTTAACTCCCCAGTTTTCCTTCAGATTTTTTCCATATGTAACTAAAATGTTTCACTGTTCACCATTTTCATCCCTCACATACTTCTTTTAACTTAGTTTCAATAACTGAAAATTGGGCATTCTGATACCTAAGCACTTAAGGTGTGGAACCAAGTTGTGAATATTTCCTGTTAAAAGAATGTGGTGTGTTCTATCATTATAATTATAGATAAATGCAGGTTCAGTAACACAAGCCTCCTCTTAACAAAAATTTTTGTATGGGGTTTAATGAAGTCTTCTGTGATTTGCAGAGTTAGACAGTGAAGTTTATAGCACGAAGACAAAAAGCAACAAGGAGATTTAATTACTGTAACTAGTGCAAAGGTGAAATGATGAAGCAAGGAGGACATCTTGATAACCAAATTTTAAAATATGCAATGAGTAAAAGGCCTCATGCTTGAGACCTTGACTCCTTAGGAATATCTTGTGTCAATACTGCAAGGTAACACTTTGGGAAGTGCAGGCCTGCTAGTCCTTTGTTACTGTTCTTTTGTTTTGTAGCAATGACGCCTTATGGCAACAACGGGAACTGAAACAACACCATCAAACCCATCACTCACTGAGCTTTTAGTTTACAAAAAACCTGCCTAAAATAAATAATAAAAAGACAGATTTTGGGGTATTCTTCCTAAGAGAGAAATTAATTATGAATCTGAGCAAAATCTTTCAAGAGACTGATGATTATATTCTCAGCAGAGATGTTGTGAGTGTCAGCAATGGAGAAATGAAGGTTTATGGTAAGGGAGAGAAGATGGGATAAACTGGAGTTGAATGGAAGAGCAAAGATACAGAACAGACATAGAGTAGATCTCTGTTAGTGAGGACTCCCTGCTAGAGAGAACTGAGTACTTGACAGCTGTTTCAGAAAATAATGTTGTGCTGCCTGCCAGGGACAGCATTACATGTTAAAGACCTGACACAGAAATAATCTCTGAGAAACAAAAAAGCTTCTTTGCTCATTTGCAGTCTCCTGACAAAAGACACTATCTGCTGGAGCCTGTCAAGGATAGTGATGAAAAGCTGGGGCCTCAGGACCTTGCAGTCTAGATGACTGTCCTGGTTCCAGCCAGGACAAGGTTAACTTTGGCAGTAGCCAGGATGAGCCAATATTGTCAATTGTCAAGTGGTTTTTTTCCATGTGAATAATTTCTTTTCTTATGCCCTCCATTGCCAGAATTGTTACTGTTCATTTTCTTATCCTATTGCTCTTTCCAGTAAATTGTTCTTATCTCAACCTTTGATTTTGCCTTTAGTTACTCCAATTCTCCTCTCCATCCCAACACAGGAGTGGGGGTGGAGAGAGGGAGTGAGCAGCAGTGTGGGAGCACTAAACTGGAGAACACCGTTCCTACAGCATGACAATGACCTTCAGCAGAGTTCTGCTGGTCAGCCAAGTAGAGGGAAAGAATAGGGGAAGTCCATGTGGAGAAGGTCACACATATGATTTCTCAAGCCTGGTTGAGTTAAATAGAAGAGAAAAATCAGGGGAGGAGATGAGATGAGTTCCAATTGTAATTATTCCAGTTCAAAAAATGCACACTGTCCAGGTAGGGCAGGTTTTGGTTGGTTACAGAGCCTGCCGTAGCCTCTAAGGTTGGCTTAGGGACAGGTATATATGTACGCATAGCATTTTCCCTAACTGTACTGCTGGGCTGTTTTCTGTAATAATATCTATATGGCTGGTAAACAGATATTGCTAATTATATGGAGCTAACATACCTATTCACAAAGTTATTGACAAAAGGTCATCTGTATTAATTTTATTGTCATTAAAAATTAGCACACTATAGAAAACTTTACTGTCAAAAACAAGCTTGTATCTGTAACCAAAAGTTACTTCGGTTAAACTTTAAAAAATTTAAAAGCCTTTTCCAAAGAAAGGAAGAAATAGGTCTGTAACTAGGAATTACATCTACACAACGTTATCTACCTAGCAAAGTGATTACTTCTGAATGGGCTGATTTGAATATCTGAAGCAGTTCTGCCACATTCTTTGCTCCAGCTATCAGACTCAAAGTTCACTAGCTCAAGTGGAATATCACACTGACATAGCTACACTACACACGAAGGCTTTGATCGTATTCCCTACTGTGTCGTATAAGCTAAATTCTAGGATTACTGACTTCAAAGAACAAACTTTCGTAAATATAGAGGTGAAGGCATTGGGACACAGCAGTCTGAATGCTCAAGAGGTTTAGAATTATATCAAGCCAAAGATGTGAACATTAGCTGGAACTATCTGGATAGCAAATATTATTCAGGGCAAAAAAACCCCACAGGGTATGGACTGTCCAGTAAGAAGTGCTTATGTTTAAAAGGGGACAAAGTGTAAGGATTGCAAAAAGTCAGTGAATGGACTTGAGAATATTACTGCAAACTGCCAAAGACTTTTTGCTCATAAAAAGAAAGAAAAGAAGTAGGAACCCTGAAAATCAAGGTAAAGGTTAAAAATAATCTCCTCTAGCTAAAGTGAAGGCATTTTTAACCTTAATTTGCAGTGAAGCTACTGATAATGATGATCATGTGATTAATGACAGGGCAAAGGTAATAATAAGGGCAGGGAAGGAAAAGAGATGACCCCTAAGGTGAAGACACTGTACTCAAATAGAAGGGAAATAATAGTTCTTGTCCTAAAGCTGAAATAGAGTATGTGGGTGCAGAGCTAGCTTGCCCAACAGCATGGTATGGTAAGGCACGAAATGGTGTGGCTTTTAACAAAGGAAAGGATAAAAGTATGCCACTGGAAGTCATGATGGAGTCCCCCTAGCAAAAGAGGGGAAAATAAAAGGGTTCACCCAGCTCTCCAACAGTTACCTACACTGGAATGGAATCAACTTTGGGAAAAAATCAGGACACGCAGATGCAATAGTATTGTGCATGAATTTCAGGGTAGATCATGTGCCCAAACATTGCACTCCTTGAGAAGATAGCTAAATGCATAAATTCAATGGAATTCATGTATTTGAGTTTCAGAAAGACATTTGACACAGTGCCAAGTAAGAGTTAATTCTAGAACTGCAACATGATACATTTATTGCAGAGTATATTGGCAGGAAAAATAGAGTTGGAGCGAGGTCATTGGTAGAGACAGATAGATTTTTCTGGACTGCTTAATATTTTCCAATAGAGTCAGCAACAGAAACAAGCCTGATTGAAACAGAGCTTGGTCAGTTTAAAAAAGGGAATTTGGAATAATTGAACATGTGAATTGGCCAAATTTCATCCACCAACTATTGGATCATATAATATCTTTTTCTGCTTTAGGTTAAAGAGCACCTGATATGATTGCTCATTGTAACTGTATCTATTTTAATCTCAATAACCTTTTCTACTGTCACACCATATGTCATTTTCTCTAATCCTTGAGAAATTTTTGTGGCTGTCATCAGAACCTACATTTTCAACACCTTGAAATATATTTAATTCAGTTGTTATTCCGGTATTCTTAAATACTGAAAATAATTGCAACTTCACATTTGTAGACCTGAAGTATTTGCAGCCAATTTTTATTTGATTGTTGTATGCAAAGTACTTTTGCCTCAGCCATATTCATCTTATTGTGTGTTATCTGACCTTCATAATATCACCATTCCTTCACTTACTAATGGACTGGACAATGCTTATAATCCATAAATAAAGTTGGAGGTTCTTCGTGTTCTTCCTTCAGAAGAACAAACCAGAAAGAAGTGTTGAACACTTCTGAATTAACAGTGCCTCACACACACTTGTATTTGAAGAAAGAATTTACCTTTATTTGTGCAGAGAAAGAAAATGCTATCATTTGAAAAGGTTGCATAAAACAGGAATGCGAGTACAAAAGAGAATGTGCATATTGGCATGGGCTTCAGTACTCTTCAGGGTACCATAACTCACAGAGCTCTGTTTAATCCATTAGGCTATCTAGAACTGCCATTTCTTGATGAGAGTTTGGGACCAATTAAGTTTTTTTTTTCCAAAATTTGCTCAGAGATTCAAATATTTTGTTTGAATTTTCATCAAGGTATTTTGAAATGTAATGGAGATGTTCGCATTTAATAAATAATGGATGAAAATTCAAAAGCAGGCACATTTTACTTAAGCTTCCAGTTTCACAAATCTGCCTCTTTTTTTTCTTTTTCTGTTTCCTTGCCTCTCTTTCTCCTCCCACCCCCTAATATCTCTTCCTGCCAAAAATTATTTTGGGAATTGAAGTCAAACCAGAGAGCTGTAGTCAGATTGCTGAAAGCATATTTTGCTATCAAATGTTGCATTACTGAATCATCTCACTCCATTTTAGAGATGTGAAAGTACAGAAGATATGTGTTTGGGATAGATTTTTGGAATGTGGTCTGAGAAAGTTTTGCAGTGTGCGTGTGGAAAGATTCAGTATTTCTGAGTGAAGATATTGTGGGTGAGTTATGTAGGTCATCTCCAAGAAGCCACGCATTTCACACCACAGCTCTGTAGATGCCTGATATTTTACAGCAGCTTATTCATAAAATATTTTAGTAAGTTTTAAAGTTTTATTGTTTCTATTTCTGTCTCTGCCAGTAAAGCCAAGCTCCGTTAATACTACAATTCCAGCTATAAAGAATTCTGTGAGAGGAAGGGAGCTTATAAATAATGCATTTAGAAACCTCTAGAAAGGATCTTCAGAACTTTTGGCACTTGTTAAAGCAGAATATCTCATGATCAGTGACAGGGAGATTTTTTTTTTTTTTTTTTAACCATAGACAGGTAGGAAGAGCTTCCTGTTTTCTTTAATTAAACTAAATATTTTTTTGCAACCTAGGCAGGTCATTAGGCTTATCAGTAGTTTTTATTCTGAGCAGGCTATTCCATGAATGCAATTCATACTTTATTTTGGCAAGAGAAGAGTCAACTTGGGGAAGGCATCACCTTGCTCACAGGACTAGTGTCTGAGTCCTCTGTGCATCCAAAACTACCACAGCTGGATCCCAAGTTCCTATCTGCTGATTCTCTGCAGAGCATCATCTGTAGCTCAAGGGCTGAATCAATCGCCAGTTTTTATGTATTGCAGCCTATAATTGTATCATTTTATGTGGAAGTCTTGGAGGAAATGCCCCAAGTTCAACAGCAGTACCTCCTCCCCAGGAACTTTCCCAGCAAGCTTTGTTGTTTTAAATGAGTTGCTGGTGGTTTAATCAGTTCTTTTTTCCTATGGATGTTCCTCCTGGTCAGAGTGCTCAATTGAAATGCAATATGATGTCCTTTCTCGAATGGACTTCAAGGCAGGAGCCTGTTTCTGTCAGGGGACACAGGAGAGAGAAGTCCCACTGCTTTTCTTCTCTCGAATGTCTTTTCTATACATCAGCCACAAGGTTTCCCTCTTTTCAGTACCTGCAAGTATAAGACTGTAACTTAGCCATTTGGGAATTATTCATTTGAATCCAATTCTTCCCCAAGGCATCAGTGGGAATTCTCAACCAGGACAGACCTCTTAGATATGTGGAAGAGTGTTCACAGCATGAAAAATACCATCATTTTATGCTTCCTTCTGCATTAAATCTAACACTTTATGACTTTCACAAAACTCACTACTCAGAAACCAAATTTAGGAGTCAGAAACAACTTTAATAAATAGGCTGTAAAAGATGTAGAGTCCCAATAAGATATGAGATAGTCTTTGTGTCAGAACAAAAATTTCCAGTGGTTGAAAAGTCTGTGGAAACATGTGCTTAAATCCTGTGCAGCTTCACATTTATATCTAGAAGATGTAGCTCAATGTAGCTTGAAGAATTTCAAGAATTCCTGGCTGGCTTTCACCAAAGGAAAAACAAATCTTTGACTTCTTTTGTCTCCTTCTCTTTCTTTTATTGTAGACATTCTGAATGCTTTTTTTACGTTTTTCATCTTGCATAGTTTTGAATTTCAAAAATTAGCCTTTCAAATTCTTTTCTCTGTTGCATTCCCATAAATGTTAAACAGCTCCTGTCATTTGCACAAGGTATAGGCAAAACAGAATAAAATTCTAGGCAAAAAAGAATAAAATTCAGTACAATATTCAAGAAATAACTTTGTTTGACAGTTGCTGCTGTCAACAAACCTGGTGATCTTGAAGGGGAAAGATGGAGACTGGACAAACAGATAAAAAAGGCAGTGAACTGAACACTTTCCCAAATTCTGTGGTTGTTAGATGGCTTGGCATAAGTAAGAGGTTGCTTTTTTTGGTGAAGTTCCTGAATTGCAGCTCAAGAGTTTTGAGCCAGGTCCTGCAATTTCTGTCTTTGGAATGTGCTTTGTTCTCTGGTGGGCTCCTGAGGTGATGCACCCACTGCTAGGATGGACTTTAAAATTGTAATCTGGTCTTTGTGGGATCGAATGCAACCCATCAAAATGAAACTCTTGAGGATAATTTCCTTGTTCTGCATCTTGCCACTTGCACTCCTGCCCACTGTAAAACCATTTAATGATCAAAGTCTTTCCATGGCAAGTGACAATAATTGAAAAGTGGGATTGAGAGCCTATAAAAGAAAAGGAAATTTAGGGTTTTTAAGAAAAACAACTTTATTATATTGCCAAAGAATTTAAAAAATTACTCTTCTTGGGTCTGACTTGGTTCTTGCTTGCCTGTGCTGAGATGCTTCGGAGTATTCCAGTTGGTCCTTCACTGTTTATTAGAGGTTGATTAAGGCAGCAGTAAAGTATCTTTGATGTTTTGGAAAGAACATATAAGTTGCTTATTTTGTATTAGATACCTTTCACACTTCAGTCTTGAATATTGCTAAAATTAGTACTGAAAGAAATTCTGTGTTTTCAAAGAAGTAGGAATTGTCATGGATTTTTTCTCTTTGATTTTATGTAGCAGGTTTTATTCAGTTATAACTGCAACTTTGCAAATGGATTGAAACTTGTAAAGCAGTGAAAACCTAAAGTTTTACAGAAATGAAGACTTTTTTTTCTTCATATCTAATCCTTCCCTGGTCACCCATGATAGTGTTTTCAATATTGAAAGTGATTCTAGCAGCATTTTTCTGCATAACTTTCTATGTGATTTTACCTGGCCAACCTTGTTTCTTCACTTCATTTTCTCAAAGGGCTCAGAGAATGTTGTGTTCTTTGATGAATGACAAAATAGATAAATATATTAAATTGATTAGCTCTTAACAACAACAACAAAAAAAGATGAATGTACAAAAGGTGTAAATCATATAAATAACTCCTAGAGTTCTGTGTTTCATTATTGCCTGGTGGATAATGGCATTTCCCAGTGGTGCATAAGTTCCAGGTAATAGTCTGTCATGTATCATCCAGAAGATTTAAAGACTTTAAGAACAGGTAAAAGACAACAGTAATTTTCAGATCAGTCAGAATGGTGCTATTTTCTTTATCCTTGCACTTTTAAATTCTGTCAAGAAAGAGTTTCTGTTGTAATTAGTTGTCCAAGGAAATGATTCCCAGAAGAGGAATCTTATTTTAAAGTGCTAAAAATTGACATGGAGGAAATTGCTTAATAAGAATTTCTTTGAAGATAAATGCCAGAATTGAAACCTTTCTGACATTGTGGGAACCATTTATTCATGTAAACAAAGAGGTGCAGATGAGTGATGTGTAGGGATATTGAGATATTTTAGAAGAACTCTCAGGAAATGTGACTGGGTGAAGCTGAGGCTAATTTTTGTTCGTTCCTTTGCTGGTTGTGGCCTTATGTAATTTCTTATATTGTTTCCAGCACAATGAAACTTTAAAAACAATCGGATGTGGCTACCATTGAAAGAAATGTTCCCTCCAAATGCAGAGTAGGAGGTTCAAGTAGCCTAGCTTAGTCACTGGCTTATCATTTTTCTAAGCATTTGGTCTTGCCAAGGTTCTTGCCTATGCTGAATTGTTTACTCAGTCAGTGAACTCCTTGCTGAGGCAACAGGTGCCTCTGGAGATGTTCCCTGAGGAATCAGCTTTTAACTTTGTTGACTCCCTAAAGAGTCATGCTCAGAAGATGACCTGGCTGTCATCCCTGTCTCAAGGAATGCACAGAATACAGCAGGAATCTCAGATTGCCTCTGTTGACCCAGAACTCCTGATGTTCCATGGCTGCAAAAGAGTAAAGGCTCTCATCCAAGACCTAAGAGTTGTGAGGTAAGACCTATCTTAAGGAGTCTTAACCACCAAAATTTTTGTCTCAGGGACATCCCTGACTGCCTAGGACCTCTGGTTTTTCTGAGGGAGGACTCTCCCATCTCCAAAGCTGAGATGATGCAAGGATTTTCTTAGAACAGGGAAGAGTAAGAAGCAGATTTTTTCAAACTCGGTAAAGCTCTTAGAAAAGATAGTTGGTTTATTGATTCTTCCCTTTTAGCTGTGCTACCCTATTCTTACATCTGAGCACTGGGCCCTCACACCTGGTGGAGTTTGGAAGAAATTCAAGGGCTGGATTAGCTCAGATCTCCACACCCATAAAAGAGAATTATTTCTTCTATATGATGTCTTCAGTGAATGGCAGGCTCTGCAGCAACACAGAGATCTTTTTGAAATCAGTGCATGTTCTCACTCGCCCCTTCAGTAGGTCCACCTGTAGACAGCATCTTAGCCATGAGTACACAGCATGCTGTTTGTGAAAAGCAACAACTTTGCTAAATTAAAGCAAATTACTTTCAAAGCCTGCAAGGGCTCTAATTTTCATTGATTACTCACTCAGTCATGGCCGAGTTTCAAATTTCATCTGTTTTTACTGTAGTTCTTCTGGAAAAAATTTGGTTAGAATCACTCTCCCATAACCTAAAAATGGTTGCAGGGATTTTGCTTTGACTGTAAGGGTATAAGAAAACCTCTCTTCAGGCATGGAAAACTTCAGCCTGAACAATGAGTGATTCAAAAGACTGTGGTTGTGGGGAAAAATGGACTTTTAATTGGATTCATTTTGCTTATGTAACCATTTGGCCCTTCTAAGCAGCTATTCTAACAATAACTTTGCTTACCAATGATACATAGTCTCTTCTGACCTAAGGTATCAATAGCAACAAAAATGTGCTATAGGCCTATATATATAGGCTTGTGTTTGTATGCAAAGTTTAAAAATGTCCCGCAAAAATTTGTGGAAGAAAACCCTTCCCAGAGATCTTCATAGAAAGACATTGTTCTGGCTCAGGAAATCCTCCAGCCACAAGTGGCTGGAACTTGGGAACATATTCTGAAAAAAACTAGATTTTCTGGGTTAGATGGAGCTTTGATCCAGTTCACTCAGACTTGGGTGAACAAAACAACAGTAGCATGAAGAGAAGTTTCCTGTGAGAAGATTGAGTGTTTACTGCTTTGTCCTAAGTTCCGTGGAACAAAAACCCAGACTTCACCCTCCTGCTGCGGCTGCTGTCATTACAAATATCCTGAGAACTTTTAGCACCCCACTTTGGAGTTAGACAGGCATGCTGAGTCCATTCTTGGTGAGCCCCTGCACAGGATGGCTGGAGAAAGGTCTTGCCTTCTTGTGGCTTGGTGAAGATGAGGAGCTGGGAGTTGTTTCTTGGGTTTGCAGCTGCTTTGCTTTTAAATTATTCAAACTGGTTAATCCAGCTGGGTCAGCCCCAGTGGATGAAGCTAAGCAGAAAGGCTTAGCACTGAAGTTTCTGTTAGGGAAATACTGGAGGTGACAGATAGAAGAGGCAAGCAAGCGATGCTCTTATTCTGACTGGTCATGCAATGCTTTCCACTGACATAGTCAAATAGATTAACCCACAGGTCTCAATAATTAGTTTGTAAAGAGCTATATAACAAGGGGCTGTGTTTTAAATTTGGTAGTCCCTCACACCATGGGAACTCATAAATGTAAATACTAAGTCAATGTTGACATTGAGACAACTGGAGTCATTACTGTGGGCTTGTCAGCCTGGCCGAACAAAATGTTGGAAATGTGACTCAAGAGGGAATTAAACAGCAATAAAATACCTAATGTCAGTTCACAAAGGTGAGATTGAGGTAAGGGAAAAGATAGTTTACAATATAATTCAGTAGAAAATTTGTGTTCTGCATATATTTACAGATGATTTATTGTATCATTTACAATATAATTCATGAAGTAAATTCACAGCCTCATCAAAGCCTGTCGTGAGCTTATGAACTTACTTGCTAATGATTGCTGTAGTGATACAAGATGTCTGATATTTTACTTATTTTTCCTGGCTGTTTTAGTTTTGACTTAAGAAGTAAAACCCCTATGATCTCTAGTCAATTAAATTAACAGGCTCAGATCTTGGATCTGGGCAGTTTCTTACCTTTTACCAATGGCCCGAAGAGTAGAGTTGCAGTTTAACCAAGAGACCAGTGAATGAAGAGCACCCAAGGGAAATGTTATGGCAAAAAGGGGTCAGTCAGATACTTTTGGTTCTGGGTGGTACTCTGTCCTGGTGCAATGTCAGCCACATTTGCCATAGCACTCTGCAGTCTGAGGAGAGAGATGGGAATCATGGTGGCTAATGGATTAACTCAGGCTGCCTGTTCAATTGTCTAAGTAAATGTGAGCTGAGCCTTCAGCCTTGCATCTGTGATCAAGGAGATCTTACATGGTGTGGGGACTTTCTCATGTTTGTACTTTGCAGAGAGATTCCTGTACCAAGTCTGTCCTTTTCTAGCACTTGTTACTCAAGAAAATGTTGCATATTGGTTGGGTTTAGAATTGAGGCATGGCAGTGATAACAGTATTGATAAGTGACACTCATTTCCTTCTGCTGAACTTATCCTGCTGAGCACCAAATAAATCCAGATCCAGTCAAATGAGAAAGGCATCTAAACTGCTGATTAGCGCCTTTACCTTCCAAGGAACTGCTTATTGTAAAACGCTGAAGCTTTAGGAGGAGGCAATAGCACAACCCCTATTCACAGGGGAGAGGCTGTCTCGACTGGCAGAAGTGGAGCCAAGAAGGCTTTAAGAGGAGTAATTTCCTGAGTGCTACATTTAATGAAGTAAAAGCTCTAGATACAACAGACAGTCCCATGTAGGTAAAAATAGACACACCTTTAGGAAAACTGTGATTGTGCACCCGGCTTTGGAGCATAGTGCCCATGCAGTGATCATGAGCTCCCTGAGCATTTTGACCACTGCTATTTTCCCTATGAACTCTTTCCTTATGGATCAGAAGGGTTAGAGTGTATTAATGCTGTACAGCAGCAAGTCTCACTAGGAAGGCATTTCTAAATTTCAGTAAGCAGGACAAATGGTTGTCCCTGGCTGCCTGCATGGGAGAGCTGTTAAGACAATAAGTTTTTGGGGTTGGTAGACAACCCCCAAAACTGCAGGAAGTGGTGAAGAAGGTTCAATGAATTATGCCTAGTAAAATCATGACCACCACTAGAAATGAATTTAGTTGAAAGCTCAAATAAAAGCATTTATGCTTTTTTTAAGTCCTTAGTAAACCAGGAGGCAAAACAGTTCAACTTAATGACAAATCAAAACATTTGAATTTCTGAATTGTTTGAAGGTCCAATTTTTTTTTTGGCCAAAAAATATCAGTTAAATCACAAAGAATTTTGACTGATTAAAACAAACATTTTTTAGAGAAAAGCATTTCTAAAAAAAAGGTCATGCTTTTTTAGTCAACTAAAAAAGAGCACTATAAACAAGCCAAGTAAACTCATTAATGTGTTATGCAAAACTGTGTGAAGACCGCATCAGAGAGTGATAGTCCCTTTTGAGTATCTGTTCCATCTGTTTGGAAATGTGAGCAAGAGCTTAGATATGATAATAAACGGAGGGGTTTAAGGTCCCTCCCTTCATTGCCCCACAAACATTATGAAGCTAGACAGTTTAATCCAAGTGGTCTAGTATCCAAGAGCTCAGAGCACATCTACTGATCTGCAAGATTTCTGCATTTTTATTCTGGTTTTTTTTGTTGCCATGGAGTCTAGTAGGATATTTAGATGTGTGACCATTGGACAGGATGTTTGTGATGGCAGCACGTGGCTGCTTGCCTTCTCCATGTGGAGAGGAGGCTGGGCCTACGCTCCAGCCCTTCAGCTCTCTCTGGATTCTGGCTTAGAGCTTAGGTGCCAGTCTTCCACCACGTTGATCAGCCTAGTCCCAGCTACATTAGAAGGTTGAATTCCAGTTTGAGTGTCACCAGCAGAGCTGCAGCACTGCACACCAGCATGCCCAACTACACTGCGTGATGTATCAGTCACAAGAACCTGGCAGAAATCAGGCAAGGAGAGAGTGGTTCCCATGAGGAAACACAGCAAGACCTCCCTCTTTCCTGCCTTCAGAACTGCCGTTCACAAAACTAGTCTCCTGACAACCACAATTAAAACATTACTTTAAAAAGCAAAGGGTTATTTCACAATAAAAATGTCATCTTTGGAAATATGTTTCCTTTTGATTATACATAGAGAAATAAAAATATGGCAGAGTCCCATATTTGACATTTCAACTGAAGGTATTTACATTGAGGAGGAAGAGGAAAAAGAAGTATTACATCTCCAGTCTGCTGTTGCTTCATATATAAGCACAGAGACACCTCTTAAGGAACTGTCACATCAATGTCTGTAAAAATCAACAAAATGGAACTGTCAATTATTTAGAAGTGTAGATGCAGCAGCTGGTGAGCAGTTTGCTGTGTGGCATTCCTCACGAAGAGAGGTGCCAGAAATTTACTGCCAAAACACTTCAGCTAAGTGATCTCAGATGAAAAAATGACATCTTCCGCTAATGAGCAGTCAGTGCTGTGAACATAAACATTCATCATAGTCCCAGAGTGGCAGGACTGTGGTAGTATCTGGCTTTGCAAAACCTTTTATTTGCACCCTGTGAGTATTTAGGCCAGTTTTACTCTGTGATGGTTCTGGAGCTGGAGTATGTACCATGAGAAGAGAGAGCAAAGGGCATCTGCTGCCAAGGACACAGCTCAAACACCTTGGTGACCTCTTGTCAGAGGGTCTTAACTTTGCTCCAGAGGCAGCTGCAGGGAGGCTTGCTGTATCCACAGCTCCTAAGGAAGGCAGTGAAGATCACAGGAACCATCCCACGTTCTGCCCCAGCCACAAGCAACAACAGATATCTGTGAGAAGAGGGCCACAACCGGCACAGTGGTGTCCACTGGGGGCCTGGCATCCACTGTGACACATGGTAAGCTACAAGGTGTGGGGGCAAAATTGCCTTCAAGAGCCACTGCACTGCCTTGTTTCCTGTTAACTGCCCTAATCTCTTTTTTAATTCCTTTAAACTTCTTGTTTCCATATGGTAAGGACACCGTATCATCATGCACTCTGTGGAAAAAGGCCTTCCTTTATTTTCATGACATTCAAAATGAGTTTTGGGTGATGTGTTTGTTTGGGAATATTCCTCTGTGACTGCAAATGAATTATTAAGATGCATCGACTTGATTTTAAACCTCAAGTATTAGATCAGAAGATTATGCACTGCAGATACCAACAAACACTTTAGAGTGTTCTATAGTAAGTACCTTCTAAAGAAAGAAGACAGCTGTGGCTCTGGAGCTAAAGGTTAGTGTCTTTATTTATGGGAATCCCATGTCAACTGGCATAAGTAACATCCTGACAGTGCCAGAAGGGGACTTTGCAATGCCTTCCAGTCACCTCCAGGTGACAAACACACACAAAATGTCTAGAAAATTAATTCAGGCCTGGAAGAGATTTGGTATCTGCAGAAGGATTTTCTACAGAATTTGAGAAAAATAACTAGAAATTGCACACATCATCTGGATGTGAGAAACCTTGCAAAAATATCCAGGCTCTGAGAGAGTACAGACCATAATGGGCAGTCATGGCTTGGGGTTTAGATGCTTTAGAAAGTCACTGAGGCTGACAGGCTAGCTGGGACTACACTTCCCACCTGCCAGAATCAGATTTCCTTAGAATTCCTGATTGCCATGGAGAGAAGTATATTCAAAATTGTAAAATCAAGGAAAGAGATTTCACTATTTCCTTAAAAGGATAGATGGAACCAATAAAGCTGATCACCCATCCCAGGGATATGAACCCTGGCAAATGAAAGCGTTAATGTTGATGGCCAAAAAAATATCCCCGCCCCCTCAGAGGGGGCAGAGGTGAATAAACCTTCTCTTAGTTTTGGTCTACTGCAAAAACCGTGTTCTCATTTTAAACAGGTTTTGTCAATCCACTGCTATAGGCCCCTGTCATAGTCCCCCTGCCAGAGGGGAATATAGCTAAACAGAAATAGTTTGCATCTAATTTAGTCAGACATGACTCAACAACTTGTCTTTTATCATTAAACACTATCCATTTCATACCTAGCCTTTGGGGCTTTATTGTGCTCTTACAATTCTTTATTTGTCATTTTTCAGGCAGGAGGCATGATTTTAGTCAGTCTACCACAAAATGCAGTTTTGGATAGGTAATAGCCTGTTCCGTGCTCAATCCACTGCACGAGGAAAAATGTTGGTAAATAATATAATGGTTCCTGAAGGGGACTGCACATCCATCCATCCATCCATCCATCCATCCATCCATCCATCCATCCATCCATCCATCCATCCATCCATCCATCCATCCCATACAGAAATGCAAGGATCTAACATAGAATTTGTACTGCAGGGTAGGTTTCTTTCTCAATGTCCCTGTATGAAGTCACCAGGATGTGTTGTCTTTCCATGTGTCTCACTGCTGTTGCTTTGGTAAAAATAACACATTTTTGCAGTTTCATAAATAGCTATCAGGTGAGGTAGCTCATCTTCTCTGTTGTAGAAATATGTGACATACCAAGTATAGATTGTTTCCTCTCTTTTTTTTATCCAGACCAAGAATATTCTCCAGTTTTAGAGAGCTCAGACTTTCCCCAAATGTTTGTTTTCTCCATGCAATTCAGTCGTCTAACTTGAATGTGCCATGTGTGACATCCATAGCCATCCTCTCTGAGGAACTGAGAAAACATAATTTTTTAGAGAGGCTTGGCAGAGAGTTCCCAATGGAACTGCCTGTGGCAGGCTTTTTCCCTGCGGCATTTGGGGTATTCTCAGCAAAATGACAGCCTGTAGATGTAGGCAAAAATCCACATCAAAACAAATACAGAACACTCCCTTCCAGATGCAGCAGTGCACCTGAAAAGTGAGATTTCTTTGTGGGAACTGGGCTCATACACCTGCCAACCAGGTGGGCACCATAAAATGCAGAGACGGGGAGTTAATAAATAATATTTTACTAGTCTTATAGGTTTTTTCCTCTACTATAAAAATTATTTATAATCCTTGCTATGTTTCTGGCTTTATTTATTCACTGCCATCTGCTCTTTGTCTCCTTTCACTTTTTCTGAGGCTTGATTACCATCCTCCTGCTTGTTTGTGTTTTGGGGCATCCCCTTCTTGCTACTTCTGTGCTCTTCCCACTGGCCTCTTCTCCCCATGCTTTGCTGAGCAGTGGTATTCTTTCCCATGCATGTTTTATGTCTGTGGGGATGGACACTTCTATGGAAATATGGACATTTCTAGCTAATAGGGCAGAAGGAGACAGTAGCCAATTTTCTTCACATCAATCACTTGCAAAATTGTGTTTTCAAAAACAAATGTGAAACACAAAAAAGATTTATCTGAGCTGTCTGAGGTGATCCATGGCATCTTTTCTGTAGCTATCAATTAATAGCAAGGCAGTTGTTTGCTGTCTCACATCTGTCTAAGTTATAAAATTAATTTACCATATTTACCACAGCTATCCCTGCTTATGAAATTTTTGGAAGAACCACTAGGAACAAGTAAAATAACTGTTGAATTTTATTGAAAATTAATCTAGTTTTTTAGACAGTGAGAACCTTTTATTCTCTAAGTTAAAACAGAATGTATGCAGCCTGTTTCTAATTCACATTTTCTGTGAAATTGAAGCAATGGATTCATCTTGACTTTCATGTTTGCTGTCCCAAGTAAAAAATGCTCTCCATCAATTGCCCATTATTTGCTGAGGTTGTTTACTGCTAAGTTTGTGTTAGACTGCAAATTAAGCAAGCAGCATAGCCTAACACATGGCCACTATTCATATCTGCCAGGGCCTGTTTTTCTCATTGAAAAAGCAAGTCAGATATAGTATTTTTCTTGATATTAAAAAAGTGCTGTGCTTTAGATCTTCTGTTGGGCAGAAAGTAGAGGAGATAAGCAGGGAGCTTAGTATAAGACCAAGCCATTCTATGCCTAAAACAGTAACTAAACTTGTTTTATGCAAGCAATTGAATATTAATATAATGAGGTGAGAAAATAAAGATCTTATATATGACTATATGTACAAATATTCCAATAGAATTTGATTGACTGATTGATGAATTATTGCTACATCAAAATTATAGTGGAATGAGTCCTAGTTTTTAGAACGAGCTTTTTAAGCAATTGATATCTATGTAAAATAACTGTTTTCCTATGTAAAATAACTATGTAACTTTTTACCTAGGTAAAATAACTTTTTTCTTGGATACCTACGTAAAATAACTTTAGAAAGGATTCATTTTCAGAAGGTTACTTCTTAATGCTTTCTGAAGATCTGACATTGTCAGAGTCTCTCATGTGAACACCTAAGATGCGATGCACTCAGTGCAATTATTCTTTCATTTTACCCACTTTCATTCAAAAAATAATGAAAAAAATATTTTTTAAGTGAACAGATTTATCAAAGGAGAAAATCTTTTGTTCATCACCACTTTTCCTTGATGAAGGATGACTACTTTCTAAACATCAAGCCATGCAAGTACAGAAATACCAGTAGGATGTCTTCAAGGCTGAATTTTCAGAAGCCTCTGAGTCTGCAAGAGCTGCTCCTGGTAGCACACTTGGCTGGTGGTGGGCATTTACTCTGCTGGCTGTGGCTACTTCATGTGGCTGGAAACACCTCCTGAAGGGGAACTACAGCTGCTTTTCATTGCTGTGTGCTGTAGGAGAGCCCATTGGCTCTTTTTCTTTTCCTCACCTCCAACTGCTACAACCCATCTATCATGGTAATTGATTTCTCTTCCTGAAGATCTTCATCTGGTGTCTCCTGTTCAGAGCCTGATCTTACAGGAGACTGGGAAGCCACAGCCCACAGACATCTGTAACACATAATGCAGTAAAAATGAAGGATGAGGCACTGCCACACTTGAGCACAGCCCTCCACCTGACACACCTTTCTCTACGATTTCTTTGTATTTCCTTTTCACTGCTGCTGCTCTTGGAAGGGTGAAGCTCTGCAGAGCTGGAGCCCAGCTGATATGAAGGCAGCTGTCAAATTGTTCCTGGCTGAGGACACAAGAAGCCGCAGACTCAAGTTTGAAAATTACACAGCACCATTGCAATGTCAGTGTTGCTGGTCACCATAAATGCTGGATATTCCTATTCCCAGTGTCCCACCAGTGGCTCCAGGATGGGGCAGTGGTTGGCTGCATCAGGGGGTGAATGGCGCTCAGTCCTCCCTGTGGCCGGCAGCTGTGAGTGTGGGGAATCACGGCAGGCAGGCAGGCTGCTGGGTAGATGAAAGCTGTGTAATCTGCACACAGTGTTTGACAAGCTGCTGGGGGAGAAAGGCTGACAGCAAGACAGGGGGAGTAGCAAGTTTTATCTTCCACGTGGCAGCAGTCAGTGATAAAATAGCAGTGGGATTTATGTCCCAGGATCCGACTTGGCCAAGGAGAAACACTTCATGGGACAAACAGCAGTGTCAACAGAGCATGTGTGTGGAATTTACATTTCTGCATAACCCAAGAATGCCAGCACAAGGTAACAGCTGACATCTAACCATGACTTCTTTAGACCTCCATGGGTTTATCTTGATCTTATACCCTATGCAATTTACCCTTGGGGCTCCATCTGTAAATTTATCTTTTGTAAGACAATGTGACCTAGCCAAGGACACTGAAGAATGAGGTGACCCAGCTGAGATACATGGAAATTGAGATGCTAAGCAGCTCTGGAGATCAGGCTGCAAATTATATAAAGCTCCTTAGAATTTTGCAATGTCACATTTGGCATGGGGATGAGGCTTTTTAAATTCTGTTGTTAAGGAAAAAAAAATTATACATTTTTCACAGCATAAGAAGTCATATTTGGCAGTGGTGTCAGCTTCGCAGGAGCATGTAGGTGCCTGAAGCTATTGGCAGGCTCCTTCTGAAACTGATAAATGGATGGAGCAACTGTCCTGGATTTCCACTGGGAGCCCTGGCACTGCCAGGTCCTCCCAGGGGCTCCAATTCCAGCAAGGACACATCAGCCTGCAGGTGGTTTGCCAGAACTTGGGCACAGTGCAGCACACTAAAACTGAATCCCTGGAGAAAGCAAGAGGAAGACTTTTCAATTCATCCTAAAGAGGACCTGACCTCCACAAATTTAAAATAGAAATTACAGTTCCAGTCATTATCTTATTTCCTAGTATGGTATGTTGGTGAAAAGATGGACATTGTAAATAACTATGTCAGTAATGGATATGAAATGTAACTTCAGAGAAGGCTCAAGAGGTATTTCTTGTCATTCTGAAGTATTCAGTCCTACAAAAAAATGGATTGTTTACTACATTTCTACAAAATGTGACGCCTGCTATGTTTTTTTCAGGCAGAGAGCAAAATGTGGTTTAATTCTTCATCTCCATTCCCCAGCTCTGGGTAAGTCTGTGGCTTGGGGTGGAAAGGAGAAAGGCTCCAGGCAGAGGAATGAGACAAAATGTTCTTGTGGTCATTCATGTGGCTTGCTGTCAGCTCCAGGGGAGGCAGGCACAGCTCTTGTGAAGGCTCCGACAGCACTGAAACCAGCTGGGATTGCAGAAAAAGATGCACAGAAGGAACAGTTTTGTGATGAAGAACCTGTTTCTCACGTGGAGAGAGCCCATCACAATCTGTAAAGCCAACCCTGCAGCGATGGAAAGTTGTGAAAGGGTCTGAGTGCACATGAACATCAGGTCACTGGTGCTTAAACGTGACATTTTCTGCAACCACACAGCACAGATGCACAAAGTCCCTGTTCCTAGAGGTACAGGTAGGAGGCTTCTTTTTGCTTGGAGCAGTGCACAGGCAATGAAAAGGGCAAGCACTTGCCATCATGAGCAGTGGGGAGAGCAGCTGCCCACCACTCCACAGATGCCTGCCTGCTCTGAGGCATGTGTCCTGCAGCCAAGGATCACTTTGCCCACTGGAATATCCGCTCTGCATGATGCTTTTCCTTACGCAGACAGCAAATTATCCACACTTAAGCTCCACAGGGGAACTTTCCCAAGAGGAAGGAAAACCAGAGGGAAAAAAATGAAAATAACATCTTTCCTCTTCCAAAGAAAACAGTCCTTCTCCCAGACCCCTAATTAAAATGCAAAGGTTTAATAGACAAACCAGCAGAAGGCTTAATCACTGTGACTCAGCTCACAGAAAGACATCCAGCACTGAGCTGAACAGCAGCAGATTGTTGGCTTCCTTTGAGGAGAGACTACAGTTCATCATTCCCTGGAAAGTGCCGGATGGTTTGATTGCAGGGGATGTAAGCAATGGCCTGTCATCTCGCATTTGTAAGGGAGTGAACTTCTGGTGAAAGAAAGAGGTGAGGACAGTCAGGAGAGCAAGCCTGGAGTCACGGGCTCACAGAGCTGTGGTGGAGGTGTGGGCTCATGGGCCACCCAGATACTCTTCCCTTTCATACTGGAACATCAGCTAAACCCAAACCTTTTCCAGCAGGCACTTCCTGGGTCTGATCATGAGTATCTCACTCCTGCACAGACAAGTTTGGGTGACATTTAGGTATGTCCGAAAAACCTCTATCTTGATGCTTAGGCTGAGCATCCACAGGTGCAGGTCTATTCCATTGATCCAGTACCACATGGGCTCCACAAACCTCAATTCTCCTTTCAGTCTTGCCCTTCTCCCAGCTGGAATGTGCCCTCTACTCACCTTTACTGAGGTCCAGTTTTGTGCCACTCAGCTTAGTCATTTATATATCTTCCAGTAAACTGTATTTTCAAGCTGGGCACCTGATAGCATGCATTATGTTTATATATACATTTATGTGTTTTTAGAAATATATATGAACTTAGCACCAATATTTATTTGTGTATGATCTTTATGGTATAATATGAAGTTCATGACATGTTATGGAAAAGAAATTAAGACAACAAGCATATAATTTTTCTTGTGAATTCATAAAATACTCCATGAATGGTTCTGGTCAGACAAAAAAAGAAAACAAAAAAAGCACACCTTTTTTCAACATTTGCAAAGTAAATTAAAAATTAAATAGATTTTAATAGCCTTTCACTTGGAAGTTAGTGTGTTCTAAAAGTTTTGAATCAGATGGAATGTTTTAGTCCAATGGGAGTAACACTGAGAAGGGAAATATTCTGCAAACAAATGCAATTTGAAATTGGGATCAGGGGCTGAAACCATTTAGCTTTTGTCTCTCTCAGGTTGACTGGTGAATTGAGGAGATTAAGTGCATGGCTTCCACTGTCCCTCAACACAGGAGTTCAGGAATCCTGCTACCCTGGCTTTGTGACCACAGGAGCCTGTGAATCATGAAAGAACATTTAAGCAGAGGACTGTGACTACAAATAAAAATACGTCTTTGTGGAAATTTAATGTGAAGATAATTCACAGGTATGTTTATTGGGAGGAAACCGTTGCATAAAATGTAGGAGTAAGGTAAAACATTGGTTAAAATACCACCCAGGTAAATCAGTTTCCCAGGCAATATATGGAGAGTGCTGCCATTTAACTGCTCTGAGGCAGCCAGCAAAAATTCTAGAGCTGTCTGCCAAACAGCTAGATGTTGCTGATGGAAAAAATTAGCCTCAGTACATTGGCATCTGGAGTCTGTGACTGCCATCCAAAAAGAAAAGGGACTGGTGCTGTGGAATTGGGTAATTGCACTCCAGAAGCCTACCACAAGTCTGCTGCGGCTTTGTCATTAAAAAAAAAATAAATTAAAAGTTTTAAAATTTTTAAATGTTCTTAATTTAAAAATAAGAGTTTGAAAGTATAGAAAGTAAGACGTTAGGGGGAAACATACAGTTAACTGGATAAAAACAATCTCAGTTTCTGTGTGTTTCCAAGTACAAAACAGACATATATGCTTTTCCATGCATGTGCTGGTTTGTGTTTCAGAGTACTTGTTTCTGTGTCAACTCTGTGTCCATTTCACAAGGAATTACACACTCCATTTACTTGAGATTCCAATGTATATTACTTGGGAAAAAACCCCAACAATTTCTGAGTACAACCTATGTTTTAACAATTATATTCCTTCCTTTCTTCCCTGCCCGCTCCCTGCTGTAAATAAATAATCTGGGGGGAGGGAGGCTGTCAGTTACCAGCAGTCACCCCCTGTTGTGATTCCGAGGGTGGGAGTGTAGCTGAAGTAACCACAGTGGAGCAGCAAGTAGAGATAAATTACCAGTTCTTAATCTGAAAGCATTCTTACTCATAGCATAAATTTACAGGAATCATGGCACGTTAATGCAAAATTTTAGTTACCTGAATTGTCACAGTTTGCTTTACTGCTGATGTCCCAGAGAGGACACTGAAATCACTCTGCTTAAATTTCTGCATGGGACTTTCTTTTGAAGACTTTAGTTGCAGGTATTTAGAAGTCCTTCTCTCCAAATGAGCAATGACACATACTTCTCACATTTGAAACTTCATGGAAAATCCACTCAGTAATTTTCCCATTCAAGTAAAAATCAATGTATTTCTTGTACAAGATTGACTGAAAGATGGTGTAGGTTCAGAACCTCAAGCCTAGAGAGCATCTAGTTCTCAGCCAGGGATATGCTCAGTGCTAAGTTACCTGTTCATAAGAATTCAATGATTTAACAATGACAGGAAACTGCACAACATGTGGATTTCAACATAAGATTGTAATTCAGACTTTGCTGGATGTCTTTTTTTCCTACAGTGTTATTTCTATGTGTGTCTGTGACAGTTCATTAACTTCACTTCCTATGAGAAAAGTAACAAATAGGTAGTGATTCTTATGCCATGGTGGAATACTCATGGAATAAGATAACACCTGTCTTGTTCTGCCTGTCACAGCCTTTCTATATTACAGGCAAATGTGGAGGAAAAGGGGAGGAGAAATCAATTACAAGTTAATTAATTTTTGGGTGAAAATATCTGATGTCAAGAGAGGAGTTCAGAGGTATTTTGTTGGAATACACATGCTTTTTGTTTGGGATGGTAGACATACTGAAAGTGCTAATTTGTAGAGGCAGTTCTTGTATGCATCAATAATGGCAGATAAGAAACATTAATGAATAAATATTTGAAATTTTTTTAGCCATTTCTGGAAAGCTATTTTTCTTAAAAATTAAATGAAGCAGAAACAGAATACATTCACCAGAAAAAGGCAAGACAAACGTTAGTACAGGGAAAAACCACATTGACTCAAGCACAGCCCTAGGCAGCAAAGCACTTAAGCAGGTACTTAAGGTAGGGCACATACCTATCTGTTTTTCTGAATCATTGCCATGATTACAGGGCGTTTCATTTGCTCTCTGTAGTGTCCTCGGTTCCAGAGATCTTTTTGCTTTCACAAAGAAATCGCGGTCATTAATCATAAGGCATTAACATTCCCACCGCTGGGATTATGAATTACATTTCTGTAAAAAATGTGAATGCCATTTCCCTCATCTCCTGTTCTTTCAAGAGCCCTAAAAGTTTTATTTCAACTTTCAGACTTGCACTGAGGGCTTTGGCTAGGAGTTCGTGCTTCTGGCTCACTTGAGCTAATTTGGCAAGTAATTTTAAAACAACTTCTATTGTACATAGAGCTGCAGGGTTTGAAATATTGCTCAGTCAGCTCTTACTTCATGAACAGCTTGTTTGATTAGGTGCCCAGGTGAAACACAATCAGGGAACCTGGTGAGCTGTAAGCCTTCCACAGGGAGGAGGAAATGAAGTGGATTTGCTTGCTCCTTGGCAGAGCGTTCCAGCTGTTTGGCTGTTGTGCAAAGGTGTGTCGCCTCCCCTTGCCCACCTCTCCATGGCATTGCTGCTGAATTTTTTGAAAAGTCCTGTTCTGAAAACTCCTATGAGGCATGTCCTTGGGCATCTAGTGGAGTGACCATCTAAGAGGGTCTTGTCTGTGGGCCTTGACTTGGCTTAATCTTGACAAGCTGCCAAGGATTGGGCAGCACCCAGTGTGGGCAGGAGGACCATGCTCAGCCCTTACCAAGGGTCCATCCAGGTCCTGGTGCTCCCAGAAGGGTCAGCTGCCTGTTGAGCATGGGCTGTCAGGATTCATATTTTGGATTTCAACTTTTAAACTTCATCTGAGCCTGATTTTATTGCTCTCGGGGCTTTTTGTGGACTTTCACTTAGAAGTTCCAAAAGCTGCTTTGGCCGTGGTGGATTTTACAGCACCTATATGGTGATATAGCTAAGCTGGTCATCAGGGCCCTGGTGTGATCTGGCTGTTCAGGGTCTCAGCTATTTCTCACTGGCCATGGTGGGCCTCTATTGGAGACACAAGCCCATAAGCTTCAGGTAGGTTTTGGGATGTGAAAAGTGAGGATGCAGGCAGTGCACCTCATTGCTCTGGAGAGCCTGGCTTTCCCGGTCTACAAGGAGGAGGAGGAATCCCAAAACTACTGTCAGAAATCCCAGCAAAAAGAATTTACCTTCAGCAAGGAATTGATAGAAAGTATAAGCATGAGCTGTGGAGAGCAAGAAAAGCAAAGGAAACCAAAAACCCCCAGAGCGTTTGTTTCCAAATTCTTCCTGAAGCAAGACATCCTGAATCCCGAGGACAGAACAAGAAAATAGATTGAGTTTATATAAAGCTGCTTGTGGGAACCTCCCTGGTAACAAAATGAGCTAACAGAAACCAAATATCAATGAGAATCCAAATATTCATCTTTAAAATCACTGAGCAGTAAATTACACATCACAGACCTCTTCAGTCTTCTGGCAAAAGCTGCAGAAATGGAAACTCTTAAACGCAAATAAAAAATGTGTTTGTTTAATTCTGCACTAAGAGCAAGTCTCTGGACAAGCTGCATTTTCTAAATAAGGCCTTTTTTGTCACCTAAGTGGAAGAATGCCTTATCCAACACAACCTACAAAGCATTTAATCAGTCCTGATGGTAAATTTAAAATGGCAAATTCCTTTCTGCCTTGCCCCAAAGTAAAGAGCTGGGTGCATTTCCTAGAACAATTTGAAAGAATTTTTCAGATATTCTTTACCATAATCTGCAATCTTAAAATTAATCCAAATGAACTGTGTGGGTTTGGTGACCACCCTCTGACAGGGGCTTTTATGTGTTCTCAGCCAGGGGTGGGATCACATCACAGTGTCATGAGAGACTGCTCAGCTATGTGAAGACTGAGCTCCTGCTGTCATCTCCTGAAGCCTGAGCAGGAGAAAGAGGAGGATCCTGCTCTCCCAGGAGGAGAGGAACACACAAGCAATTGCTTAATAAGAAAATGCTCTTCCTGTGTGGATAACATTGGGATACAGGTCTTTTATGTCACCTTTCTCTCTGTCATGGTGTGACATCCGTGGTACTCCATCTCACAGGTGCTCTGGTTTTCTCACTGCTTCATGTGTTGGTGATGGCAAAGCCTCCACTGTCTAACCTAGGCATGGACAAAATAGTCGTGCTTTTCTGAGCAGCTACTCAGAAGATATCAGAAGGACCTTTACATAACTCATTCTTTTTATTGATTGGGAATAAAGCAGTATGGTATCTGATATTTTATGAAGTAATACACAGTTACTCTTGACATAAGAAGTAGCAAAATGGGGTTGCAAAGCCCTCAAAAGCTATTTTAGTTGTTCTTTGCACAAAACTGGTTTAAGGTGACTGGCATAAAAAGCTATATTGATGATTATTTGGCTCTTCTGCACTTTCCCCTTTGGCGAGCTGTGTGAAACCATGTGAAAAGCCCATTTTTGGTAGCATTTAATTGTGGATGTCTGCACAAGACATTTTAAAGCTTCAGTGATAAATTATAAACCTTTTCTTTTAAACATGCCATTACAATTTCCCATTATATTGTTGCAGTGGACTGAACATAGCAGCAAACCAAATCCTAAATCCATAAAGGCAGTAAATTAAATGTGGCTCCAGTGGTTTTGGAGCTTGACCAACAAGTTATCTTTATTAATGCATTCAGGGAAAAGGTCTCATTTTATTACATTGTTTTCTTAATGATAAAGGCAGTAATGGAATCTCAGCAGAACACACCAAAGGGATCTTAGTTTGCTGGCAGTTGGGTGAAATTTTTGTCTGTGTGTGCTTGGTACAGGGTTAAGACTTGGCAGTGTCCAACTCACTGACTTCTGTCTTGAAAAGCACAGCCTTTTGCTGCTTCTCTGTAGTTGCTAGTTGACATTTTCTTGGCTTTAAATGAAATTTTGACACATAAATCCCACATGTCAAATGATATTGTAAAACAAGCATCCAAGTGTCAGCACATAGCCCAATAGTCTAGGGAGTAGAGAATAGAATAAGGAACACCTTTATGCAGTCTTTCATCTGCATCCAGCCATCTGCAAGTAATTTGAAACCAGTTTCAAATGAAGCTAGGTTGTTTGGTCTGTTAAGGCACACAAAGCCAAAGCAGAAGTTTGGAGTCTTCATGGCTTTTATTGACTTGCTAATAAGTAGATAAAGCCTTTATTTTCCAAAGCCATACTTTTCTCAGCCCATTCCAAAGAAAGCCTAATTGAAATTACAGAAGTCTCTTGCAGACTGCCACAAATTCCATTTTTAAATAGCCTGCTGATATTGAAAGACTTCATGATGGGTCTTTCACTTGCAAAGCAGGACTGGTAGGTTCCCCACTGATGAACTGTTTTGTTGGACTTGGGGAGACATTAATGGTACCAGGTTCCTGCAAAACCACACCAACAAAGGAGTGTGGATTTACATGATGATGGGCTGGCCCCAAGATTCACCACTAAAATACTACAGCAAGCCTTATTTAGCTGCCAGTTGTAGTGTGTACTTTGCCATACATATTTCTTTTCTGTGTAGTACCATTGGAAAAACAGAATTCAGGTAAGCCATGATCTAACAGGGTTTGTTTGTATTTTTTTTTCAAGGGCCTTCAGCTGTGGCAAACTGGTATTTAGTAAACTGCACATTCAAATGGTATATTAGATACAAAGTTATGAATTTCAGATGACACAAAAAGACAGACCTTGAAAACAATTATCTGTGTTGCCAAGACAAAGTTGGTTTAGCTGGTTTTCAGCATTTCAGCTCTGCCTGGTATTTCTTCACTTGCAAATGTGCTAGAACTGAAGAGCCAGGGTGTGGAGGTAGCTAGGCCCTCCACATGTAGTTGTTGGTACTTCAGGTAGGCCTTCCAGTGGTTGTTGGTACTTCAGCAAGTGCCTGAGATGCCTTCAATTTGTGCTGGTTGTTTTTAGAGAAAAAAAAAAGGCTACTCAAAGCCTACATATACGGAGGAACAAAACAAAATATTCCAATTTTGACAAGTGAACTCTGATGGCACAAGGCTGGAGTGGAAGGAAACTCTTTTGTGAGCTACTCAAAATACTAAGGCTTGTAAAGATCTCAGTCCTGTTTGGTCTGATTCTTGATTGTTTATGGTGCTGTCTTGGAGTCCCTTGTGGTTCAGTGTGTGTGTGAGCAAGCAGGGAATCAGGTGTTGCAGTCAGAGGTGGTTCCATTGTGCCCCTGCAGTCCTTGGCCTTGCACTGATGGCAGCAGCTGTGCCTCCCTTTGGTATCCTCCAAATCCCTGGCGAGGGTGACACCAGCACTGCCCCTGCCTGAGAGCTCTGAGGGGAGTGCAGTCCTGGGGTGTCATACAGCTTGTCAACTCATCCCAGAAACACAGGTCAAGGGAAATAGGCACCATCCACCCAACACTGCAGCATTTCTGCCTACTCTCAGCACCTCATACAAGGCCACCAGGTGCTTTGAGGGAAGTGGACACAGCCTCAGTGCATAATGCTCCTTTCACAGTGAAACATGCAGCTGTTGCTCCTCAGCACCTGCAAAACCTGCTGAAGGAAGCTGACAAGCACAGTGGGACCAGAGGGTAGGAGCGTTGGGTCCATTGACAAAAGCCAGCTCTCTGCCCTCTGTTTCAGAGAATTTGACTTCTCAAAAAATATCCATGAGATGAAACAGCAGCAAATATGGGAGGAACCCCTAAAAAGATTCTCTTCTTCTGATCTCAGGCTCTTTTCCATCATTTTTCATCAACCTATTTGTTGCAATGGCAGAGAGACTCTTTATAGGAGCAGTTAGAGCAAGAAGCGCACCTTTAGAAGACACGCGCTGGTAAATGTGGGCATGCCAAGACAATGTGGAGACAGAAATCTCTCTTCCCTATGCCCAGGAACTGTTTGAGACAACAGGCAGGGACTGTTACAACACTGAATTCCCTGACACTGCTTGATTTATTTCTGTAGGTGTAACCTGGGGGAGCCTGGTCTGTTACCCCAGCAGAAATGTGGCTGTTGTTGGATTATATTCTAGTCATCATTTTTTATCAGGTGCCTGGCTTTCTCAGGATCTGTTTGGCTATCTGGTTTGAGAAACATCGAAAGGTGTTTAGCTGACTCAAAATTTTTAGTGGCTTTGCTTTTCTTATGCCTCATACAGCCAATGCCTTGCTTTGCTAACATACGTTCCAGTAGACGACACAATTTCCCTCTTTATTCAACTGTGCAGCATAGAAATACAATATAACAGACATTCATATGAGAACTCATGAATAATAAGTTTTTAGTGAGTTACTTTCCTTAGCATCTAATAGCTTAGTACAAAAAAAATTGTTCAGAAGTGTGCTCATTGTAACTTCTTTAAAATCCATGCAGCTCCTGTTAGGGAATATTTTTATTCACGTGTATTTTTTTCAAGCTCCTACAGTGTTCTATTTTCATGAAATATGAATTTAACACTCACAATTTTAGCATACTTGAAGCTGAGTGCACTGATGGACACTGCTATTACAAAATCATGCAGAAAATTTACAGGACCGAGTGTATTATTTGGAATTTGAGACACGTAGAGCTCAACCTGTTTTGGAGGATGACATAATAGCACCAAAAATGAATGTGATCCATTTTATGTACTGATTCAACAGCTAGCAAATTTGAAAGTGTGCTTTCAGAGATAAACGCCACACTTTTCCAGGGAGCATAAATGGATTTATTCCAACACACTCAGTTTCTCCAGTTCACCAGGCTACGGCAGAAACTGCGTTTATTTCATTCCTACAGGCAGCCAGCAAAGCATACTGACACACTTAAATAGTTTATTGATCTTGGCCATTAACAGCAGCATCACAAATCCAGTGATGCAAATTACATTTTGTGGAGTTTAAAAATTCTATGGTTCTATGTTTTTTGAGCTATATGCCTAAGTAGAGGGAGAAAAAGCTAGCAGAAAGGTATGTTTCTGCAAGAACTGTAATTGTGTTAGGCCAACACAATCAACAGTTTTATGGAGTTTAACTAGCTTCACTCATTTTGTAATTAAAAGTTTCATCAGCACAGCAGACAGAGGGTGGCATTTGTGGCCTCCTTAGACTTTGGTTTGTTTTCATTACAGTGCTGATGTAGTCCAGAGAAATAGGAAACTAGCACTATCTCAAGGCATAGGCTTATGTAACAAATTTTACATTCTGTACTTTTTTGTACTCAGGGGTCAGCTGTGTCCTATAAATTGACGGGATACAGATGATACGGGGTGATTGTTTTATACAAGTTTATCTTCTTTCACAATATTGAAATGTGTAGCTAGCTGCCTGGTAAGCTTTCAAGAAATTATTAATACTCAAAGACTTTCCTTATTCAGAAAACATGTCCCTGAGTTGTGCACCATCACAAAAAAGAAGCTTTCTCATGATGCCATCTTGACAATCACTGAGTTCAAACACATTTTGCTTATATACAGTCGCACATAATAGAGAAATTTGCAGAAACTTCTGTACTTTGGAGAAAATTCCTACCATTTCCTTTTCTTAAATATGCCACTAGCATTGTGTACTGTGTATATATGTGTATAATTTACCAGGTGTATGAGCACATCAGCCACATGCAGCATATTAATCTACCTCACCAGCTGGGTTAATCCAGCTCTACAGCACTCAGGACAGTTTCAGAGAGTCAACATTTTAAATAGCTTGTGGTTACAGCAATGTTTCTTCCCCAATTTTTTTCAATCACCACCACATGTGTTTTAAAATGCAGATTAAAATTTAATCCTCAACCAGGGACACATTTGAGGCGCACATGTGGTTCTGCATGCAGGGTGGAATCCAAAGATGAAGTATGCATTTCTTTTCCAGACTTATACCCAAACAGGTGAGAGTGTGAGAGGGTGTCAGTTACAAGAAGGCAAGTTAGGAAGTCTTGATTTAAAGAGGCTTGAGTATTTGGCTCTTTGTGGTGCTTGACTATAGGATTTTTCCTAGCTTGCTGCTCTGTGTCTTTCATAACTTTTTTTTTTCCTGTTATGCCTTTGCATGAGAACAAAATACAAAAAGTTGGATTTGTATGTCTTGTGAGGAAATGCTTTCACTGATCTGCCACATCTACATAAAACATATATGCTATTCTCAGGATCTGCCTGAAATAATAAAGGAACTTTCTTTAATATCCCCGAGGGCCCTGTGCTGAAAAGATATTTTTGCTGTTAACACCATGACTAAATAAACAAATAAAATATGAAAAGATAATAGCTTAATTGAAAACATTTGCATATTAGCATGATTTCTGTTAAGTGCACTGATTCTAGTGGCAGAGGCTTGGAAACATTTGAAACTTAGTCTTTAATTCAGTCTGCTATCTTTCCTTAAAAATATGGGTTTTTTCCTTGTTTTCTCACTCCTCCCACATCTAGTTGTTCGCCATGGGAATTCTCCGTTTTATGGAGATAAGGGTTTTTACTGTCCATTCTAACATGGCAAATTTTCTGTCTGCCTGTTGGAGTCTAAAATGGCCCCTGAGTTTTTTGAGATATTTTGGTTATAAGGTTGAGAATGTGTAGAGGAATAATGCATAATAATACAGCTGGGCCCGAAAATGTTAGGACATTGAGCGTACTTAGACATTGGCCGAATCTTCATAAATATTACTCATGAGACTGTGGTAGGGAGAACCAAACTTCAGCTCCAAAGTGGGAGAAAAAATGTCTAAGATGCTGCAGTAGAATTTGATCCTAATTTCTGTCTAAATTTAAACCTGCAATTCTGAACATCCACTTTCATCTGCTTCCTAACTTCATCTCCTGTTCTCCAGACATCCAAGATGTGCCTCAAAGAAGATAAATGTGTTTCCTTCTGGGAAGTCTGCACCAGGGGTGCATGAGTTTGCACTCAGGACACCAAGGCTGGAAGACACAGCTGGAAGAGGATTTCAAGATCCACCCCTGTGCATTGGGACAAGGTCAGTTACTCTTCCCTCATTCTTGAGAAAAGCCTGACTTGGTCCTGGCCATAGAGACCCCACATGCAGCTTGCTGTAGTGCTCTGGTATCTGTCCTATTGGAAGGTCTTCAAAGTGTCCAATCTGAACATTTTCCTGGCAAGCTGAGCTCTCTACACTTTGTCCTGCTCCCAGAGACACAGAGAACAATGTGTTGTTTCTCCTCCATGCTGCATGATAGGATAGATACTTTCCCCTTTCTTGCTGTTTGTATCTTCAGGGTGCTCTGAGTGACCTCATAGGTCACTTTTTTGAGATCATTCTTGCTCATCTCTCCTTTGCAGTTTCTCATGCATGTGTGTATTTTACCCAGTGACTATTAAATAGAAAATGTGGTCATGTAAAAAGTTTCTTTTGGCACCTCTGGAAGCTCCAAGTTGTGGAGACCTCCACAAGAGCCAGGATTTCTCCACAGCTGTTTGGGCCCTTCTGTCCTCTATGGAATGCCTGTGGCAAGAAATCCGTGCGTGAACTGAGCTTGCAGCAGCTAATGTGGGGAAAGGGAAAATATGTGAATCACCTCCGACAGTTACAAAACCAGACACTTGAAAGGATGTTTTACAGGGAGAACAGTTATGGTGATGTACCAGGAAAAAAAAAAAAAAAAAAAGCAAACCGAAAGAAACATATTTAATTCTCTTGGCAATCACCCTTGCAAAAATGTATTCCACTCTGCTCGGGGAAGGCCTGAGGCAAGGTCAGCAGTATCCAGAAAGCCAAAAATGATGTGTTTGAGAGTTGATCACACTGCAATTTGCAGCTGCCTTTCCAACAGTGGTGTCGAGATTGCCCCATGCCCAGCCGCAGGGCACTGGAGTGTGGGGGATGGAGTGTCAGCTCCAGGCCATGCTCCTGGCACTGTCACAGCCCCCTGGGCTCCTGCCACTCTTTGATGAGGAGAAAGCCCACTCTCCTGCCCTTTCCTGCATCCCCCTTGGGCTGCCACCATGTCCTGTGCTCGACAATAGTGTGGACAAGGACCCCTGGCCACCAGGTCCTCTGGGTGCAATCAGCTGTGGCGTCCAGGAATGAGAGGGAGCAAACAAAAGCAAAAGCAGTCAGCAGAGAGGATGCCAGCAGATGGTGCTCCAGCCCATGCTGCCTCACTCTTCAGCTTGTCAAGGTTATTACTGAAAGTTATCATCTTGTTTGGAGGAGCAGCTTGCTTCCTCTGTCCCCTAGTTTGGAGTGTGGAGTTATTTAAACCACATGATTTAGAGGATGGAGTCAATTGGTGAGCAGAAGATGAATTTTGGATACCAACTATATCAAATGCTGTCAATGGTTAATGTTAATGGTCTGTAGAATAGAAGCAGATCTATAAGGATTATGATAAATGTGAAGGACAAAACAACGATTTGAAGAAATCACAATGTTCTTATGGCAATACCGAAGGCAGACAAGAAACAAAATTAATTCTTAAAAAATAAATATACTCTGATTCATTCTAACTCGAAGGAGGCCTCAGGAAGTCCTGTGTATTACTTCTTCTGCCTTTAAGCTGTAACAGCTGATAGAAGCTGAGAACAAAAATGTTCCCCAAAACAGGGGAGTTGTACATAATGAAACATACACCATAAGTTAACAAAGTCATCTTACCTCCCTTGATTTATAACATAGCTTGATGCTAGCCTTGTGACAAGAGTACAGCTACTCATTAGGCAGATCTACCTATGTATTCATCCAACGGCCTCCAGTGGCTATTTTAAAGTCAAAGTACTCAATTTTTAGTGGTGTAAGTAAAGGAAACAAAAAGAAACTGCAAGCTGAACTCCATTTCTCATAAAAAAATTGAGCAATGCTGGTTTGTTTTTTATTTTAATCATTATAAGGTATATCGGTAATTGCCTGCTTGGTTGGGTTTTTTTGAAAAAGCTTTGAAAATCAAAGTCAAATCCAGTATGTCTATATAGTGATTCAATCTAGCCAACAAGTCTTTTCAGCAGGCAAAGGTAACAGACAATGCCCAGAAACAATTTTTGCATCTTTCCTTCTGACATTGCTTGAATTTTACACTGCTCTATACCATTGACTTTAATTGGACTGGCTTGATAGTGTTTAATCCATTCACTTAAAACCAAAGAGAAAGATGAGGGAAAACTGGTTTTACTCAGCCTGTTTTCAGCCCTTGGCTTTCAGTGTCAGTCCATGCTTTGCATCCCCTCTGTGCCACACACACCCACATGGAGTATTTAAGGGACAGGATACTGGTCCCACAGTAGCCCAGAGTGGAAAAGGAGCTGCACACCTTACAATGCTCAGTGACCCATGTGAAGGGGTGGGTCTGGTTCAAGATCTTGGTATTTTTAGATGTCTGTTCCAGACTTAACAATTCTTTGATTCTGTAAGATGCCAGATATTGTTCCCCAGACCACTGTAGGTTTGGAGGCAGATTTATACTTTGACCTAGCAACAAGGCTATATACAGTAAGTCCAGAGGCTTTCAGCGATGAAGTGAGTTGAGTTGTACATGTGAAATGGGTGGTGTGGGTTGTATAGAGCCTTTTTGGGTTCCATCTTTCAACAAGAGAGCATTAGTTTACCATCCTCAGCCTTTCACTTTCCCACTGTTAAATCCATCCCCTGCACAGTCACGGCTCGGACTGAAATGAAAAAAGATTCCTATGTCATCTCTGCCTCTCTCTATCTGTCTGTCTCACTGTTCCTGCTTATTTGTAGAGATCAGTGCAGGTGACACTTAGAAATTGCTTACACTCCCTAATCTCTTGAGTGTGTTTTAAGTGGTGCTGCCCTGCTGCTATACCTCTGCAATGCTTACTTTACATTTCCCTCCTAGCCTCTCACACACATCATTTACAAATGCTATTTTGATACATATCAAGTAGAGTCATAAGGCAGGCAACATAATCTTGTGGGGATATCTCTCTAGATGGAGGAGCAGTAATTTAGTGTTGTACAAAGAAGACTCAGTATATACAACTTGAACCTTTATGACTTCTGTCAATAACCTTTGATCTTCCACATAGTTATGTGTAAAGAGCAGCTCAGCCAAGGAAGTGACAGGACATCACCGTCCATATGCTTCTGGTTTGGGCTGCATGAAACACCTCATCCTATGGCAAAGATCATAGAATCACAGAATGGTTTGGGTTGGAAGGGGCCTTAAAGATTGTCTAGTTCCAACTCGCCTGCCATGGGAAGGGACACCTTCCACTAGATCACGTTGCTCAAAGCCCTGTCCAACCTATCCATGAACTGTCCACCCACAACTTCTCTGGACAACCTGTTCCAGTTCCTCACCACCCTCACAGTAAAGAATTTCTTCCTAATGTCTAATCTAAACCCACCCCCTTCCAATTTAAAGCCATTACCTCTTCTAAAAGCAATGTTGTTTCAGAACAAAATCATCAAAAGATTTTATTCTGAAATTGCCAAAAGAAAATTATTTGAATGTACGTGATTCTGTTCCTCCTATCCTCTATTTTGGACAAATGACCCAGGAAATGGCATCACATTTGCTATTGGTTCTCTCTTAAAAAAATTTTGCTGTACTCAACAAATTTCTCAGCTAGACACATCCAGTTTTGTGTTCAGTGTCAATGTATTTTCTGAAACTGCTCCTGCAGGCTTCATTGTTATTTATTATTTGCATTAGCACTGGTGGGTTTAGGGGTCCTTGTCTGACTATGTAATAAAAACAATATTTGTCTCTGAACACTCACAATTTTCAGCATCTCTGAGGGATTTTGATGCATTAAATAATTTGGTTCTGCTGCTCTATTTGGGTTAACTAGTTAGTTAATACTTTGAGCAATGTACATAAAACTTAGATACTATAAAAAAGACAGCAGGCATGACTCCTGATGAAGCACCCCATAATATTGACCAGATTTAGATCTCCTCCTTTTCATTCTATCTCCTGTCTAGAGTAGTCACATGAAAGACCAAATGAATGAGCTATAAGAAATTCACAGCACGCAAGATTACTATAAGTAATAAATCTCCTGCAGTAAAGGAATTTGTATAGAAATAATAAAAGTATCGGATGCTAAGAAGAAGTAAAACCAGCTGTGTAATATAAAAGAAAATCTTTATCCTCATCTCACTGGTGAAAACTAATTCAATCAAAATACATTACAAAAATCATACACTTTGAAATTATTTACATAAAAACAGATGGAGAGTGTTCCTACTGCGATAATGAGGTTTTAGCAAAGTATGTCTTTCACAGAGCTGCCATCTTTCTGCAAACAACAGGGTTTATTCTGCTGTCACCAGGGGTGTGAATCCCCAGCAGCCTCCCTGTCTTCCCTGGGGGCCCAGGTACAAGGTGGAGCAGAGCCTGCTTTTGTTGCTGGAGCATCTTGCGAGTTTCATAACCTGCAGAAATGTTAAGGTCCATAGGTAAGCAGTTTTTGTGTGCTCCCCACTATTTGGGTGCCAGTGCAGCACGTGCTGGCAGTTCTCACATCACACAGAATGGCCCTAAAGGGGATGTGCTCTGCTAAGCATTACCCCACTTTGCTATCAATTAGCCCATTTTATGTGTTTGCCCATTTATAAATTTATTTACCCCCAGTCTGATAGTGTTAGCCCAAAGGTTCTTTCGTGGGCAGATAGGTGGGACCACATCCTTCTTCAAGGCTACTTTCTGTCCCAGAGCATATCACAGCTTTTTTGGCTGGGCTATTGCTAGTGGGTGTAGGATGTAGCCCTGCTTCCTTCCCTGCCTGCTGATGCTGAACACTCAATTCTGCCCCCATAAGCCTCGAGTATACGTCCCATGGCAGCTTTAAAGTTCTTCTTCTCCTGCTTATTCTTCCTTTTAAAAATTAAAACTTAAATCACCATGATTTCTACAATGGTTCATGGTGCTTCTCCCACCAAACAGTCCCCCACAGCAGCTAATGCCACAGCTCCCATGCTGCTGCTTCAGCTGCCATCAAGATCTGCTGCATGTTATAAACATATTATTCCTCTTAAAATAACAGCCCTAATTTCTTCCAAACTATGGAAATATTTGCTGTCTCTTTAAAAATGTATCATGAAAATGAATGTCCATAAAATATGAGTCAAGTTTCCGTATACCTTAATCAAATACTAGAGGGTCTCTGGGGGACGGCACTTACACTGCAGCTGTGCAATGTGAAGTTTGTTCCAGTCCTGATTGAAAATATTTTTGTGCTTCATTCATTTTTGCCAGTGAAAACCCCAAGGCACTTTCTGCAGGCTGAAGGTGCCGTTATTCAGGGTGACAGTGATGGGTCACAGAGATGGTGTGGAGAACTAACTAGCAGATTGGAAACTAGCAGATCCCTGAACCAACTGTCAGTCTTGAAAACTTTAGAATATAATGTGCCTGCCTTTCTCATTCCCTATTCTTATTCCTCAGGGGAACAGACAGGACCAGGTTTGCACAAGCTATAGAGGTTTTCTGTAAAAGCAATAATGTGATGGGGTGTCATAATTTTTAGTATGATTTATTTTAATGAACAGTAGGATTTCTGGACTTGCGGGTGTGCTTTTTGCCCTTTCTCTTATTGCTTTCCTCAACAGTAACCATTGCCTGCATCAGGTTGGTGTAAGACAGCCAGGACAGTTCCCCCAGTTTTCCCAGACTTCTTGCTTTCTTCCCAGTCTGAACATCTCCACCCAACCTCAAACTTTCCATCAGGACACACAATACCTTTGCAGTCTTGTGTCTTCCCTGGTGTTCCCTGGGAGCTCATCTCTTTGCTGATCCCCCTAGCAGCATGGGACCCTCTAAGGTTCAGGATAGCCACAAAAGGGTCTTTTCAATGTAAAGTTCTTCAGTCTGGAAACCCCAGCTAGCACTGGGTTTTAATTACTGGTTTGAGGAAGGTGTCCTCATTGGATGCTTGTACACAACATGGCCCTAGTGCCTTCTGGTTGCTCTCAGGTGTGACTGATCTGGCATCCTGAAGCCTTGGCTCCCCAACCACAGCAATACAGCACTCCCAAAATGACACTGATGCTGGCTTTTTGAAGAATGACAGAAATCAGACATGTCTGTCAGTTGGAAGGTAGTTCTTCATTCACAGCATATTTTCCAGTGTTCACTTCAATACATTTTTAAGTGATTCCATCAATTAGGCTTCCCTTCATTTCCCTGGGGTGGATATGCCACTCACCAGTACACTCAACCATTAGGCCTTCTTTCCTAATATTCTGCCCAGAATCTCCTCTATTGTTTTGCTGTCTCAAGAAAACATTTTGGTTGTATGTCACTGTCAAACAGAAGAGAAAGTCAGCATTTTTAGCATCCAGAACAGGCATCTCCCAAATACTTGAGCTGACATTCATTTTGCTGTTAGGAAGATTTGTCAGGCTGCTTCACCATTCCTCTCCAGGCATGACTTTGTTTTTATGAGCTACCAAACTCATCCATTTGTTTTAGTGGCAATGACTAAGTTCCATCCATTCTTGAGGACATAAGGAATGATCCAGCTCTAGACATCACCTGAGAAAAGACACTTAATAAATGGGGGGAAAATATGGTTAGAATCCCCACATTTCTCCTCAGCCTGCCAGATAGTCACAAATTGAGGAATTTTATGAAAAATGAACTGCACTATGATGTACAATTCTTAATATTACATTTCAAGGTTTTTGGTGATACCCCTCTTGCTTGGTTAAACTTCTGCAGCTTTAAGTCTGACGCAGAAAAACTCTCCCTCCAAGTCTATATTTTCTTTCTGCCTTCTTCTCTGGGGCATCTCTCCTAGACTTGTGCATTCAGATATGTGAAACTTAGTCTATAATCTCAGTATTAATTGATAAATACAGCTCATGTCCAGACTGAATATTGACTCAAAAGAAATAGCACAGGAAAATATTTCATACTTTGTCTACTTTTTTTTTAATAGCAGCAGTTTTCTATTAACTAGCTTATTTTTATGCTAACTAAGGATAGTGAATCTCACCCTTTCAAAGCATCCTTTAGGTTAAAATGAGGAAGGAAAGGGGAATATCGATCTCAGATTTTTGCCAGTTCAGAGCCCATTTAAGAGACTGTTTTTGGTTTGGGTTTTTTTTGGTGGGTTTTTTATTTTTTTAATTTTTTAGTTGTTTTGGGGGTTTTTTCTGTTCTAATTCGGGGGTTTTTTGAAATTTTGTATATCAAGATTTTTAATAGACTATGAATCAAGCTCACAAAGATGTTGAAAGCCTGTGTATTCTTCAAATAAAAGTAATAAATGGCTGAACAGAATTAAAATGGCTGCACAGACCTTTGCCACCTCAATCTATTGAATGCTGAACAGAAATCCGTTTTTTCCAATGTTGAAATGTCTGCTCTGAAAATATTCCAGGAGCCCTCTCACAAGGTAGTCTCTGGAAGAACACAAGGAACAGGAGCAAAGGTTTTTACCTGCGTCTGACATTTGTATTCCTCCTGAGGTTCTTCCTCTGGAACATTGTGGGCAGCAAGAAATGTCAGGACAATTTTTAAAAGTCTAAGCTAAGGTTGTAAAGGACTGCTGAAGTGAGAGGGGAAGGAGCTGGTTGTTTTCAGGCACTGCCAAAGAGTTTACCATGGTTTCCCTAGTATGTTGAGGGTTCATCAGTGTTTAAGAGCCCCTAAATGCTTTTTTATTTCCTATACACCTACTGCACAAAGTTTTACCCTAATATACAAATGGCCATGGAAGCTTTGATGCAAATCTTGCAGTACTCACTCAAGCAGATTTTCAACTTGCTCAGAAAACATCATTTATGCCATTTACTAGTAGGAATCAAACCTGGAGAGGAGCTGGACCTTCCCACTTGGCAAAGGCCAGTTAACCTGTTCCAATGCAGAGGGCAGGGCCAGCTGACTTTCCACATCAGCGCCCTATGCGACACAGCTGTTTTCAAAAAAAAAACCAAAAAACTAAGAACTGATATCTGGAGTCTGGAAACAACGTTTTACTCTCTTTTTTGGTGCAAATTTTGCACTTTTTTGGTTTTGTTTTCTGGCATATCACTTTAGCTTTCAATGTTAAACAAATTTGTAATTACAATGATTATTAAGTCCAGGGTGTTGGAAGGGAAGTAGGGTTGTTTGTTCCTGTCTTAGCAGTGCTGGTGTCCCAGCAGCGTGAGTGGAATTGGGGACAAGGTTTGTGTATGCTCTCTCACCAAAACTGTGGGAAACAGGTGGGACTTATGGAAGATGGGAAGGTTGAGTCTCCCTCTGCTGCATGGCTGTGCCTGGGACCCACACCTAAGGGGGCAGCCACAGCATTCCTCAGATGTTACCAGGCCATATCACTGCTGTGTGTTTGGGCAGGGTGGTGATTGCTTGTAGACTTTTGATTGCTACTGTGAATGGGAAAAACCCCACCAAAATTGGGGTATATTTTGCTGTCTGTTTCTTTGGTTTTCAGGGTTTTTTTCTGTTAGATTTACATGTGTGCCTGCAGACCTAATGGGCTAAGCTGTTCTCTCCCAGCAAGGTTGAAAAAAATCAAAGGGCATCACTAAGTTCAGTGGAGGTAAGCCTGTGTCAAACCAATATGTGTAAAACCATGTTTCAAGTAGGATTTTTAACAGGAGAATTTTTTTAAAGGCAACCTGATTCTGTAAATCCTGTGCAGGTAAAACTCTGGGATCAACTTCTCTTTACTTATAATGTCATTGCTGGCAACTTTGTATGTCTGAGGCACAAAGAATAGGGTCTGGCTTTATATGACATGGCCGAAGTAATAGATATGAAAATAATAGTGGGTTATTTTTGATCCCACACAGCAGTAAGCTCATTTACCTGATAAAGACGGTTGACAACTTTTAACTTGAGCATCTGCTGTCAACAGATATCTGACCCTTAGAATTAAAAAAAAAAAAAAAAAAAGATTTGCTGGTAGTTCATTTGGGTTTAATTTCACACTGCAGAGTTTCAAGGCCAAAAGGAAGAGGGGAATGGCTGTAGAACTTAGCACTTTTAAGCACTTGGAGCAATGTCTGGGGAAAGCAGAGAGTCAGGGGACATAAACTGGGGACTTGGCTACACTGGCTGCTGGATTTTGCAAAATGTGTGTGAGCACATCATCTGTGAACTATTAAGCTCTCATTACTTATGCCATCTAATATACTTGTTTAGGAATGTACATACTTCAAAATAAATTTGATGGGGTTATGGTATCTTGTATCTGTCTTAAGTCATCTGTCTCTGCAGAAGGAAATTCCCCACTCCTGAGTCCAGACCGTCCTGGTTGCCCAGAAGATGTGACAATGATATTTTGAAGCCACTGTCAGCTGCATTCAGAGGGAGATGACAAGCAGAGAGACCCTCACATGCAAATCCTTGTGTGTCTCATGAAAGGGTATGTAAGAGTCTTGCAAAGACTCTGTAGGGATACCCTCTGTAGGGTTTTCAAGACCTAAACTCATCTGGCCCACTTGCTTAGAGATTGCCCCTGACATTCAGGTATTTATTTATTATTCTAGTTGTGTAAAAAATAAAGAAGAAAAAATAAAAAGGTAAGAAAGAATAGCAAGGAAAAAAAGAAGAGAAAAGGGAAAAAGGGGTTGGGAAAAAAAAAAAAAGAAGAAAACGAAAAACAAACAAACAGAAGAAAAAGGCAGTGAAGATCTTGTTTCCAAGAGCAGCAAGGTCAGACCCTAGCTGGGGTGCCTTGGGGCAGGCCCAAAGGAGGCTGTGCCCTGCTGGGGGAAGCCAGTAGAGACCTGCACCCCCTGGCCCTAGGGCACCTCGGGTACTGCCATAACCCTCTCCCAATTAAAACTGACATGGGATTTCTCAGAATTCTATTGGGCTGAAAATATTTTGCTCAGACTAAACATATTAAACCAATTACAGCAAATTAGTCTATGTTCCCTGGTGACTTGAGCCCTGTTAAAAGGCAGCTATGGTAGTTATTAGTACGCTGCCTTTAGCTACTGCTTTGTGAATGCCATATTTCTTGCAAGTAAAACACCTGAGTGGAGGTGGGTCACTCTCTGGTTACTGGATCCAAGGGACACCTGTCACACTCCACCACAGACCAACAAATGTGTCTCCCAGAGCCCCAGGTGGGCCTTTCTGGAAAGGCACTGCAAGCAGGGCAGCTTAGGGTGGTGGGCTTTCCCCCAGGCACTGTAAAAACCCGGGTGGCTGGAGGAGGTTGTCACACAGAGGCACCACAGCTCCATTAATACAAGTGGAAATAAAAATTACTGGGCCCTGCCCAAGTGATTTTTGTAAGTCCGTGCTCTTGGAGGCTTCCTCCCTATGGGAGAGGGAGTGGTGAAGGATGGGTCTGGGGTAATGTTGTCATGGTTTACTATTGTCTGTCCTTTGAGGGCTGCAAACATCTCCTGGGGACTAGAACTGCACTGCTGAGCATGCGGAAACTTCAGTTTTCCACAGGCTGCATAGGACAAGCCATGAGGGAAATGTCACAAGTTTTGAGTCTGTCATCTGCTTTTCAGGAAGAGCATTTCTTGTAAAGCCAGACTCATGGTGGAATGCTGGATAATGCAAGGCACTTCAGCTGCTGGAGTCACCTTTGTCCCCAGGGAGCCTTTCACCTTGAGCTCCTTGCTCTGTAACAGAGGTCAGTTCCAAGATAGCATTTAACTGTTTGGGTGACATGGCAGCATGTCTCACACCACACATCAAGGTTAGTGCTCTGCAATGGGCCGGGTTTGTTATTTATTAATTTTTAAGTTGATGATGCAAGTAATTGTGTTGTTTTCGCTTGTAATTTCAACTAGAGAGAAGGTCTTCCCAATGTCACCATATATAGAGATTTCCTGAAAAGAAACTTACAAAAGTAGGTTGGTGGAACATTTTGCTTCATCTATTAACCCAAAAACCAAAAGTCATGTGTTTTCACTTAGAAATATTTTATTGAAAATGTTTTATGTGAAAATGGTTGGACTCAATTATCTTAAGGGGACTTTTGCAATCTAAATTATTCTACAATTCTGTGATTTTACAATCAAGCAATTTAACTGAACTTTTGCCTCCTCATGGCTTTTGAAACTTCAGATGCTTACAATTTAGATTTAAATATGTATAAATAGAGCTGTTGTCAGTGATATAAGTTTGGAGCATTACTGAACCAGGACTGACACACTGAAATATTTCTCCTGAAAAGCTGTATAATGTAGTACAAGTGGAAATGGAACTCCGGTCATAGAAAGGCTTTGAAAATCTGGGGCTTCTGGGGTAAGCAGGACTCAGAAGGTTTGAGTCCCAGCAGCCAGCATTCTGCTTTTGCTTCTTTTTGTGATTAACTAGAAAAATCATCCAACTCTGGCATCGCTCACAGACAGACTGACAGGCAGAAGAACCTCAAATCTACCTTGAGCTTCATCCTGATCCATCATCCCTTCACCATTACATCCTCATGTGCTCCCCAGGACCGTCATGAATTCAGGCTTCCTTCTCAAAGCTCCTCTTCCCATTTCTGCTGCTGAACCGCTGTGGCACAAGATTCATCCCCAGACAGTGCCCTGCAGCAGCAAGGAGAGCTGTGTGGGAAATGAAAGGCTCCAGAGCTGCAATTTGGATGACAGCCGTGTGGTCCTGTTTTTAGGCTAGTGGCTAATTTAATTTGTGTGGATGTTTGTCCTCAGAACAGCTCATTTCTCCTCAAAATAAGCTCACTATTTTCTCCAGTCTGAAGGAGCACTGCTTGGATGTCCAGGCTGGGGAGCTGACAGAGGAGCATCATTCAACAGTAACATTGGGCTGATCCCAGATTTCCAAAGGAGGGAAATGGCGAAACAGGGTTGAGACAAGGTCAGATTCCAGTTTCCCCTGGCATTTGTATAAAGAACAGATCGGGTTTTTTTCTGTCAGCTAGGATACAGCTATGAGCATAGCGCTGGAATAATTCATAAAATGACAGTGTTTTCCAAAGCCTTCACTCAAATTGATTCTTTAGGTTGTTGAGGGTTTTTTTCCCCATTTTGTTCCTCACATCATTTTATTTCCTATAAAACAAAGTCATGGTGTGACAGAAGCATAATAAACCTTATCCCTTAAATCCTAAAAATTCAGTGCTATTCCAGCCAATGCAATATGAGCCATAGCATGTGCAAGTGAGATTTCTTTTCATTTCATACATTTCATACTTCAAGAGGTTTCCTTTGCGAACAGTTTAGGAGCTTTGAGTTGGAAGACTGTCTCATAACCAAACTGCAGAATATTTGCTATAAATATATGCATATGCATTCACTTAATATGTCTTCAGCTATATGATGGTGAGAGAGGGACAGACATTTCTGTTCTTGTGCAGGAAGGGTGGCAGACCCAGACCCAGTGGGCTGACACACAACACCATGAGTCTGCTGGAGGAGGGCTAAGGAGGGCATCTGGATGCCCCTTCCCCACCCCAAGCAGGGTCACCCATAGTTAATATCTTCACGGTTCATCTAACTTTTCTCTAAATCCCCTGGTGCTGAGGGCTGAAAAAATTTCTTGAGCAATTTATTGCATGACTCACTTCCCCTTCTGGTAAAATGCTTTTCTTCAGTCATCGCTGCTGAAGTGACAGCCTGTCGTTTCATGCCTGATCTGCAATGGACACAGAGGAGAGTTTGTTCCATTCATTTTGGCAAGAAGCTTTTACAGGTGGCCATGTCTCCCCTACTCCTCTGCTTGGGATTTCATAAGTTTCTGGCCTTACTGGTCCTGTGGTGAAGTTTCCTTGCTATTATCCAGACTGTCTGTAAATAAGGCATTAAGTGACCCATGGGATTCAACCCATGCTGGACCAAAGGAAGCAGTGGCATCTAAAATGGTGTTCGTGAACAGTGTGCGCCTGTTCCCATGTGCAAAACAAATGACACACTCTTAGGATCACAGAATCACAGAATATTCTGAGTTGGAGGGGACCCATAAGAATCATCAAGTCCAGTTCTCTAGTGAATGGCCCATACAGCGATCAAACCCACAGCCTTGGCATTATTAACACCATCTGAGCTAATCTCAGCGGCTAGGATGGATCATGGGGTCCTACCATACTAACTGGAAGTTTTGTCCCTGCCAGGTTTCACATTTCTTCACCAGTATTTAGAGCTGCAGCCTCCAAACAGTCAAACCAGGAGAGCTGTGCTATAAAACAAATCCATGCTTGCCAAGGCTAAGACTCTGTCATTGCTCTAGAAAGGGTGGAGTTGCCCATTGCAGATGTGAAGCTGATGTACCCCATCTCCTACCACTAGAGGCTAAGCCAGAGCCCTCAGTGTGCTGATACCTAAAAAACTTAGATAGGGTTTTGGCTTGCAAAAACCTGTGCAACCAAAGGCCAGAGCCCAGGGCTGTCCATATCCCACTGCCTCACAGAGCCACTTCTAAGCACCCACACCTGGCATCGTGCCCTCAGTCACCTCTGCTGACCAGAACCTGCTCTTTCAAAAATGGAGCATGAGGCAGGGGCAACACCAAAGTGCCAGGAGCATCAGTGCAGATGGGACCACTTCTCTTTTAACTCTGGCTCTTGATGGAGCAGAGGGAGTGCAGTGCCTCAGCTGCCCCCTTGTGTCTGCCTCAGCCTAGTTTGGGGTCTGAGGTGGGACTACAAACTTTCAAGGAAAAGAAATGATTCTTCATTTCCAGAAGAATTTCTTTGGCATGAATGACAGCATGATTTTCCCTTGGACTGGGCACCCAAACTCTGCTTCTATCCCACTGCAAATATTAAAAGAAGTCTTCTTGTGCCTTATCTTTCTTCTACTACCTGGTTGCTCACCTACTCATTTCACAGAAAAAAAAAATAAAGAAGTCTTACTATATTTCCATATTTTGTACATAGTGAATGTAGTTTAGTGATGGATTTGGCAGCAATAGGTGTACAGTTGGATTTGATGATTTAAGGGTATTTCCTAAATTTTTCTGTGATTCTATGGTTCTATGCTCTTAGCTTAGATTAATTTTCTAATTGATCTAATCTTATGGGAATCAGGAAAGAATCAATGATGAGAGGATGGAACCAAAATTACCCCTAATAATCTCAGAAAGATTGTGCTTCTTTAAGGGATGAAACTGGAAAATATAGTGGAACCACAGTGGGATAGTTTATCCCTGGGAAAAATCCATTTCTATGGGAAGAGGCAGGACAAGAGCACTGCTAACTCAGGACAGGGAGAGGTGGTGGAAGGACAGGCTGCACGGGGGGTGCATCTCCGTGCTTGCTTCCCCAGCCCAGACCTGCTGCTCCAGCCCAGCTGAAGACCCAGCAGCAGCAGTGGTTTGCTGCAGACAGCTGCCTGCCTGCCAGGGGTGCTGAGGGCATGAGTCACAGCAGCAAAGTCAGTGTCTGGAGGCAGGGAAAATGAAAAAAGATTGCAGCTCTTAAATAGTTGAGGGTTGAAAAAGCCACTGCTGACAGATGCTGAAACTCAGTTATTTAAATACCACGATGATCTTGAATCTCTAAAATTTTAAACTAATTAAAATAAAACTGGATGGAATTAATATAAACAGCCTCAAACCAGGCAAAGGAAAAACAAACCCCATGCAAGCTGATCTGATGAAGATTATGGAATGTAAGTGCCATTCAATTTTCTGGAATACCACATTATTTTTTATTCTGATGTTAATAGGAAAATATTTTACAGACTCTCTCAATAGGTTATGTTGGATTTGATTCCAATGTCTCCTTTTGCAATAATGCTAGTGGCAAAAGAAATGCACATCAATGTTGTTTTAGCTGCAGTAGAAATGCCAGGAAACTCAAACCTACACTGTGCACTATCACCTTGTCAGCTGGTAAATTACTAAATCGGAATTTTATGAAATTACTCAATCAATATTTGTGCAGATGGCTTCCAGGAAAAAGCACTTGTATGTCTGTTTAACTCCAGTGTGTAACAGATGGCTAGAGACAAGGCATTTCTTTTCATCCAGACTCACACTGACACTTTAAGATAGCTTTAGTTGCTTATTAGTTCTTGTAAGCCAGCCATTAAATCTTGCTTTATATATTACAGTTAAAATAAAATTCAGTCATATACAAGGCCTTTAAGAAATGTTACAGCGTATTACTTACAAAGAAATTAAGTGCAAGGTGTTCCTTAAAATATATCCTTAGTTTTAGTTTGTAGCTTTTAGATGTTAGAAGTCAGCTACTTGTCTGTACTTTTACTGCAGTTCTTTCATTGTATATCAAAGGAGTTCAGCTCTTGTTACTAATCATCAGGTGTGACATAGCCCTCTCCTCTTCTTGTGACTCAAAATACCAGTCAGGCTCTAGGTAGGCTAGTGGGTCTCTACATAGACCAGAAAAAAGGATGCAACCTCTAATTCTTTAACTTCTGTCTCGGGTCACAGTGAGGGATACCTCATGGGTTAGGTCGGCAGAAAGCCTTGTGCTGGCAGCCCTGTGTCTGCCTCAGCTCTGATGGTGCAGGAGCAAACCCCACCTCTTTATCTACAGCTCTGCGCATCCCCAGCTTCCTATGCCAAAGCTGTCCAGATTTAAGCCTCTTCTTCCACGTGTGGCAATGCTGAAAAAGTTTGAGACCTCCACAAGCTTCTACACCCCCCGTGATTGCCCTGTATGGCTCGGGCATTTATAGGCCCATTGCACAGACAGAAGTGAGGTAGGTGCAGGGATTCAAAAAGCATGTTCTCTGACACAAACTGTTCCCACCAGCCTCGGACTCTGTCACTCTTATGTGCAGAAATGTATGTCTCTATAAGTGTTTCTCTTCCATCCATCCTTTTCAGCCTTCTAGCCATGATTACTTACAGAGAAGTTTTAGCTTTTTGAGTGGCAAAACCTAATTGCCTGCTGCTTCACACTTGTTTCTGAATCATTGCAACCACAAGGGAAAAACAAGGACAGCACATTTCAGTAAATGTAAATACAATTTCCCAACATAGCCCCAGGCACTGCATATCTGACTTCTGTGACTTTTAAATAAGTCCTTTATCTGAATGCATCTTTTCTGGGCTTTGTACATTAACTGCACATTTTGCTGAGTTTTACTGTGCGAGAATAACATTACCAGATGTATATTCTACTTTCTGATATCATCCTGAAAACAATTATGTAGTGCCTTAAACATTCAATTAGAAGTCTTAGCTTTGTGGAAGTAGGTTTCTTGTCAGAATACTCTTGTGATACAGCGTGGCACAACTCACCATCCACTGAAGAACTACTACTGAACCCCTGAACAGCTGGCATCTTTCACTACCACTGCACCCACCACAGCTGAGATGCCAACGAGCAATGAAAGACTTGTCTGTGAGATCCATTCTGCCACTCCCGTGTTTTGTTTTCCCTGAGAGGGAGAGGTGCACCAAAGTGCTTTTGAACTGTTATTGGAAATTGACAGTAGGGGCAAAGAGCAGTTTGACTGCACATCTCAGAATGGTTTTGCCATCCCTAACTGTGAGCTACAGATTAGCTTTAGGATGCTCAGTCCTTCAGGGAGCTACAAGACCAGTTTTGCTCTCAGGCCAGGTTCTGTCCACCAGAGATACCTGAGCAAAAACAGAAAAAAATACCCAGCCCAAAGACTTTGTTTCCTTTGTTTTGATGAAAGAATTGAGAAAGAGAATTTCTCCTGAGCAGCATGTAGTTTCACAAGCATTTCTCATCAGCCACAGAGGAAAATGGTAACAGTGGAAGTCTCAAAGTAAGATCAATTTTTATGATATTTTACACCAGGAAAATCTTTGCAGAATCCTCCAGTTATTTCAACATCACCCTGTCATACAAACTGAATCCTCATGGAGGCTCATAAAGCCTGTTTCTCCATCAGAATTCATACAGGATACTTCTGTCCCTGAAAAAAGAGAGTGAAAACAAATAACAGAAAGAAAGATCCTAAAGTGACACCCACTTGAAAATCTGCTTAGCTCTGGGTGGCCCTCTTCACAATCTTCATTTCCCTAAATTTCCCCTCTCCCCACTGCCTCTCTCTCTGGACAAGAACTGTAGGATGTGATAAAGACTGATGAGCTAAGACTTTATACCTGCTACTCTGAAATGGAGAGGGAAACCTCCATGGGTGTTTGAAGTCATCTCACAGAATTTTCTACTCAGATGCTTTATCAGTATGTTTAACACTTATCAGCAAAGCTTCCTAAGGGCTAAGCAACTCTAAGGTTGCTTTAGTTATGATGACCTACACATATATTTGCAAGGATGTGTTTTCTTAAAAATAAGCTGATTTTTTCCCTACAAAAACTGCTGCCTCTGTGGAAATGTTATTGCTGTCTGCTGAGTGGAGTTCTCATCTCTCTCTAGCCCAAACAGAAGGAAAGACTCATGAAGAAAATGTGCCTGGCTTTAGTGGATTTGATGAAGAGGAACTTTCCATTATAGACACAGCAATAACAATGCAATACATACTGTATGCACATCCCCATTTTCTTTGGCCGAAGGAAGCTGCGTTATTATTTTTTCTCATTTATTTAATTGCAAATTTTTTATAGTCAGTTGATGTCACTAATCTCTCTTCTTTTTAATAACCTGTCTTATAAGAAGTTGCTGTACCCAAAAAAAAGTACTCCAAACTTTTAACAACCAATGAGCGTGATGAGAGTGCTTGCAAGCCATACAAACTGGAGGTTTATTTTCAAATATGCACTGAAAAAGTAACTCTGTCTATTACCCCCTACATAGGTCCACAAAAGCATTTCTATATAATCTATATTTTTAAAAGCCTTATCTTTCTGCTCTAGGATCTTTTAAAACCAGCTGAAGTGAATAGTTCTGGAGAGGTGACTTGTCGCAACCAAAGAGCACCCACATCCCCGGTCCATCATTTAGGGCACAATGGAACTTTGTGAGCCAGTCTTCCTGGGGACTGGCCCTGCCCCAGAGGAAGTGCCTGCAACAAAGCTTCCCAGATTTCTGTATCCCATGTACAGCATAATTTACAGCTGGACACTTTTCCATGCCACTTATTTTCCCTCTGAGGCTCCTTTGGCAGCATATGCAGGGAGCACATAGATCCAGTGCTTGGCTGCCTCAGTGCTCCCCCTGTTTCAGGGCTTCTAGGTAAGTGGGAATCCAGTTTCTGGATTTCAGCTGGCTCCATCAGTGGGATACAGACAGGAAGAAGCTAGCCCTTGTGCTGCCTCTCTGCTGGCAACCTGCCTCGCCCTACGGCAGGGAGAAGCTGCTCTAAGATAGGTTTAATGAGTGTTGTAGCCAATTTATGGCCATTCCTTCTTGTCCTTTTCTTTTTTTTTTTTTAATCAACACTTTGGAAAGGCAGCTGTGAGGTTATTGTCCCACAGAATATTATTAAAGTTTAGTGTAAGAATTCATTTAGTACCAGCAACCTGGATATTTCATATAACTCCTGCTTTTAAATGTTATTAAATGTGTTTAAAGCACCAATTGTGGACCCCACTTTGCCAGCTGTATAACATAGATGGCTGTCCAAGCAAAGCAGCCCAGCACATCAGACTATTGAGGAGACACTTGTGTGGGCAGGGTTGCCTACTGGGCTGAAATCTACATTCAGACATCCATTTCCTCCAAGTTCACAGAATTTTTCAGTCACTCATAAATTTCTGTGGCAGTTCATGCTACCAGAGAAGAATTAAGGGGCCACTCAGGGCCAATGGACAAGAAAAGCAGAAGGGTGGAAGTGACCAGGTCCAGCTGGTCATGCTTTTGTCCCAGGGCAGTTGGAAGAATAACTGTCCAGTAAATGGAGGAAAATCTGTCCAATAAATGCAGCAGTGGTCCAGACATTGTGCTCTTGTGCTGAAGTGGATGTGGATGCTGTCCCTAGAGCCTGCTGTGCCAGCAGCATGGCTAGACCTGGCTCCTCCACCTCTGCCAGCAGATCCCCACATTTTAGAGGCAAACTACTTGAATCGTTTTCCACCTCAACCATTGCAGTTAAACCACAAATATTCATGTATTTGCAGCAACAGGATTGCACCTTTGCACTGCTGGGTGACTGCTGCAGCTCCCCATCCCTCTCCTCGCAGGAGCTCCATCCAGCGCCTGGCTCCTGCGGAGCGAGCCGGCAGGAGCTCCCTGCGCTCCGCACGGGGCAGCTGGGGACGCTGTCGCCCTCTGTGCATTGCAACCCATTATGTCATCGGGAGCGCGGTTCTCAAAACCCCTCACGCCAGCAAGAGCAAGAGTATGTTTTATTGCCTTGATGAGCAATGCAGCCCTTTGGGTTCTGAAAATAGCAGGTGGCTCCGCCAGAACAAGACCTTGTGTCTTAGCGTCAAACCCTGTACAGCTGGAATCCCATAAACTTTCCCCTAAGCAAGGATTAAAAGTGATTTGTGCCTGTGTGTACTCTGTTAATGTGTTTGAGTAAGTTTTACCCAAGCTCGAATAAGTATGTGCCAAAGCAGTCACAACAATTCACTGAGGGTCACCTTTTAAAAGTTTACAATGAGATAAATAAGAAAAGCAATGTTTTCTTTAATTCATATGCAGAAAACTCTTAAAGCTAAGAAGAAATGATCAGGTACTTTGAATGTGTGAAAAATGCACGCTGATAAATGAAGATAAGATTTCTGTATGATAAGTAAGATAGTAAGATAGCTACATGCCCTGAAACCCCAGCCTCAGTCCCTTTATCTAGGCAAATGCATTTTTCCCAGGCTAAGCAGTCAGCAGAATATGCTGCTGCACCACTCTCTGCTAGACAAGCTGTTATTCATCCTGCTAGAAAGGTTGTGCTGTGCACTTCTCAGAAGGGCACACAAAGCACCACACTGATCTCTCAGTCTATTACATTCACAATGACACAATAACCCAAGTAAATCACTACAGCTTCTCCATCCTTTTCCAGGGAGTCTGGGGACAGGGAGCAGAGGCAATGCTCCAGATTACTTTGTCATTGAAAAGCAGCATCATAATGAAGAGCTACTGCCTATCAGAGTCCCAGAGCCCTGCTACTGTACCTTGTAAATCAGCTCCCCAGGTAAGCTAGACTGTTCCTTTGTAAGCACCATGTAGTGCTGCCTATTGCCTATAGCCTTTTGAACGTGAGACTTTCTGTCCCATAGGAAATTCCAATGCAACATTTGCTGTTAGCTGCAACTGGACTGAGCTTTAGAAATGTCCATTTCCCATAGAGGGGGAAAATTTAGGAGAAATATGAGTTTAAAAAGTTATAATAACCTATGACACTGCCACAGATTGGTCCACAAAAGCTAGTGGCTCTGATAAGGCTTTAGGTGTGGCCTTAGACAAGTTCGTGTGCATGAGACCAGGAGGTGTGTCCTTGCATCTCCCCAGGCACAGGCAATTTCTTTGCAGAAGCCTTCCAGCTTTGGCACACACAGCCACCGTCTTCATTGGATGGTCTGGACAACAGGATCCACAGAACCCAGGTGGATTTGACAGCTGACAGCATTTACAGCAAATTCTGGGGCAAGTGCCAAAGGGTGTGATGTCTGAGGTTCATCTGGTATGCTCCTGCATTCTTCCATTTTTTAGCCACAAAGTAAGTGATGACTTTAATATTTGTCTTTATAAAGTGGGTAGGAGTTATATTGGCTTTACTGTTACTTGGCAGCCTTAATGGCAGTGTGCTCATGATTAATAAGGAATAACTATCTTGCAATTCAGCCATAGAATGAAATGGGACATTTCAGTAGCACTAACCAAAGAAAATGTTGGCAGTGGGTGCTGTCTTTGAGCTATTTTTGCCTGACTTGACTAATGTGAATAGATTTTTTTGAATGGTTCAAGGGTATAAATATTCAAAGCAATAGCAATATGTTTTATTGAAACCAGCATGTTGCTTGGTAGGGCAGAATAAAATAATGGCTCAAGGGTCTGGGAATGGGAGATGGAACCATTTACATCTAAATCTCTCTTTCGCATCCAGCCAAGGTCAAAATAAACAAGAATCATATCATTACCAGCTGGTGGCCCACAGAATGAGAAATAAATTGATGGTGTGAGTCCACTTTCCATGGACAGAGGCAAACATCCCAAAAGCAGAACCAGAAGTGGAACTAATTGACCTTACTGCTGGCTCTACCTGGGAAGTCAAGGACAGAGCTTTGGGGGAAACCTGGCCACCTTTTAGCGAGGAGGGTGGTCCCACCGGAGGGAGCAAGGCATGTGCCATGTGCCACCCTTCTTGTGTCAGGATAGTGTGGCACTATACCTTCCTCCTCTGGGGACACGTGCCTGGTGTCCTGTGTGAGCCCCACAGAGGTGCTAAACCCAGAGACCTCCTCCCTGCAGGGCAAGGAGAGACCCCCTCAGCCTTTCCTGGGAACCATACACTCCCAGGAAAATGCGCATCACCCAGGGGTTTCCCTTAGCACTGACATTAGTTATGGCCTCCACCTTCCTGTAATTATGCATCCACTTGAAATAATAAAGTTTTAATGTATACTACGTGAGCTTGGACTGAGGTGGCAGCTAATGTTTATTATTATTTTTATTGCTTGTTTCTTCTGGATTTTCTGGTGTAATTAATTTATCCAGCCGTAATATTTTAAAAACATAATCAAATGTCATTCTAATTTAGAGCCAAAAAATGCACTCATAATGTATGAATGCTTAAAAAATTATTACTCTTTTTTGTTAAATACCACAAGGAGAATGTCAGTTTAGCATAAATACATTAGAGAGCATTCCCCTGAGAGACAGAGAGAAAGGTGGGTGTTAAAAAAACAGAGTAAAGACCTGCCAAAAATAAAAAGGCAGCATGGATCAGTGGGCACTTGATTACAGTGGACATCTTACATTTTGCATGTGTATATACAAGCACATACACACTTGTACATAATCATATGTATAAACCAGCATGCTCTAACATTTAGCTCCAGATTTATACATTATAAAAGGGTCCTTTTATATGTATTAAGTGAGCATGAAATCCAGAACTACAAAAAGAAGTGTGCTGGTTTGTTTTTACTTTTCTCATACAACAGGCCAAATATTGCCTTTCTTGATGTTAATATCTGGAAATTTGTTACACAAGTAAGGTAGGGGAAAAAAATTAATAAATGGGACTCATTAGAGGTATTGCCAGAAAAAACTTAGTAAATTTGGCCAGGCCACTGAGTTAATCAACATTTTTTCTTATTGAAAGCAAATGTTCAAGTACAGAGGAGTTGAACTGGCTAACTAGGGAGTTTCAAAAAGCAGAAAATGAGTCTGTATAATTCCCCATATAGCAAATATTACATGGAAGATAGCTCTGCCTGCATTTTCAGGGAAAAGTAGAAATAAGAACAAAAGGTGGAATAAAGCTTAGATGTCTGAAGAAGGATGCATTGGCTCTCCTTTTCAGTTTCTGGTTGCTAGGGTGATTGCTGGAGGCTGGCTATGTTGTGATGATGAAGCCACTTTTCTCTCTCCCCAGTATCTTTGGAGTTACAGAAAGTTTCCTTCCAAGAGCTGGAGATGTATGCTGAGCATTGGCTGCCAAGGCAAACGCTCCACACAGGAAGGCAAAGAGCTGCCCAACGTGCCTGGCAGCTCAGTGGTGGCTGGCCCAGCCCTCTGTGCCTCCACACCCCGTCTCCTGTCCTGGCAAGACCACTCCTGTCACCTTTCTGAAAGAGGCAGTCAAACCCAGCCATGATGGAGGTATCTGGGGAAAAGGGAAATGCAACTAAGGCAGCAGGGGCAATTTTTCCCCATCAGCCTCAGAGGTCAACACTCATGTCCCCCTCTGAGAGCTGATGCCTGGTAGAGAATCCTGGTGGCTCCAGCTCCCTGAAACACTTCTGCGGCATGCATGCACCTTTTTGCACCTAAATCAGGCCACATGGATCTGGGGAGAGGGGGCAAGCAGTGCTGTGTGGCAGCTGGGTGCAAATGCTGCTGGGCATCTGTGCTTGGAGAGGGAAACCTCTCCTGGTTCCTGCACCAGAGCCAGAATGAAAGGCCAGTCTGCACCATCTTATCTTTGCACATCAGCATGGGAAAGAACAGCAGCATGCAAGGTAAGACAGGCACTTTCACCTAATTTAATTTCCTTCTCTGATACTCAGCAGAGAAATTCTTCATGCCAAGTGACAACTGCCAGTGGGTTGAAGCAGATAAAATCACTAAGTATAAGCTAAGTAGCACATCTACAAGCAACCTCATATAGGCAGCTGTGCAAAGCTAACTATCTTCCTACCCCTCTGTGCCTACAACCTGCACTTTCAGTCAACTCTGCCACCTTGCTATAGACAGAGATTTAGTTTTACATACAGGAGTCTTAAAAATAGCCTTCACCTCCTGAACCCCTTTCTACAAACGTTCCTCCATTAGCCACAAGCTGCAGCTAATTTTCACACAACATCTGCTATAAGCAAAACCATCTGTGTGGCTATAAGTTAAGGATAGAGAATTTATGGCCCATGTTCTTCTCATCTGACATGGGGAAGCTTTTGTGTGCATTGTCCATACGTCTGCATTAGCTATCTGTCTTCAGGTCCAGATACACACCATTTCTTTTTCAGAAACACTTTTTTCTTTTTAAAGTCAGCAAAGAATGGTCATTACCACAATGCTTAGGAAGAAGTGATTCCAAGCTGACTCTAGCAGAGATGCAGCTACTGTGCACGATGAGTTTCTAGGCACTGAAGAAGCCTGTCATGGTATTTTGATCATCCAGTGTGTTTTATAAAGGTTTCTCAGCTTGGGCCAGTTTTCTCTTACTATAGGTAATTAGGAAAGAAAAATAAACAAAAGCAGGGCTCTCCTGGCTGCAGAGGAGTGCTGTGCTCAACATAACCCCCTCAGCTGTACAACACCAGAGGGAGTTGCTAACAGCACTGACAGTTCAGGGAAGTGATTTATGAAGCTTTTCTTCTGTGAAAAGTTGGCATCTAGACAAACTATACCCCTGCTGCTGCCTGTGTATACCTCTGGCAAATATAAAACCAGAGAATATTCTATAAACAGAGCACTATGCCCAGTGACTCCTCTTAAAAAGCACGATTAGAAACCAAAACAATTTGATCCATGTTCATATAATATAAGTATTGAGGATTATGATAGAGCAACAGTAAAGCAGGACACACATCATACCACCTGGTACCAGAGGAGATAAGTAACCATTTGTTTACTTAGATATAAACCTGAACTTCCCTGCTGAACATGTATTGCTGAGCTAATCCATTCTGTTGTGCTGAAAACATTTTTTCTTAAGGTATGTCACTAATGAACACTTTCTCTGCTGGTCCGGATGTGGCCACAGAAAATCTCTGCCACATAATTCCTTGTGTCCCATTCTTGTCACTTTTACAAGAGCAGTGTGAGAACTTTGCAGCTTACTATGGTGACGAGCGGGAAGTCATTTATCTCTTACACAGTTTGCAGTGTTCTCACCCACTGCTCAGAGGTACCACAGTGGACAGTGCCATTAGTTAACCAGGGCACTGGTGGGTGCTGGCGCCTCCTCAGACATCCCCCAGGGAGCAGCCCTTGCCCTCGGGCAGCAGACCATTATGCTGTATCTGAGACACTTTAAAGAATCAGTTAACTACTTTTAAGCAATAATTTACTGGGAAGCTTAAAAGCTTTTAGAACTCTGATCCTATATTTAAGGATGTATTTGAGGATGTAGTCCAGCCTTGTGGTCAGAGATCGTGAGATAGTGTAGCACTAAGGGGTTCTGCACTATAAGAAAACCATTTCCCTGCAAGAATAACTGCACAGGAAGTGCAGTTGAGGAGCCATGCAACATACCCCACTCAGCTATTGCAAGGCTGCTCCTAATTTGGATGGAAAATTTCACTTCTAATTCATTAATCTCCAGTTATTATTGGACGCTCCAGCTAACAAGGCACTGGACAAAATCAGATGAGACTTTATAAAGTGATACCTGATCTGCAGGAATGATAATAACTATTTCTCCAAAAATGTACGGAAAGGCATCTGTAAAAGGGCACTGGTTAGTGACTTTAAAAAAATAATCTTGAGGATGTGTTAATAATACCAAATCTCTTCAACCTTTAAAGCATATGAAATAACACCACTTTTAAAATACAAAAAGAAGGTTACACTCTCAGGAGACTTAATTTAAAAGGGCAAAGGAACCTTTTTCCTACTGCATCACAACATTTGTCACCAAGAGAGGCATGTTTGGCTGGAGAGCTACAGGAAAAGAAAAATGAGGAGTAGATGGGGACATTTTGGATAATATCCATAGTGGGATACTGTGACTTCAGGGTACTGTTTTGTCAGCTTTGCACCCGTCCTGCCTGAGGAGCACTGCAGAACAGCCTGATTAACACAAGTGTGTTTAATCAGAACTCAAGGGGTCACCTCTCTGGCAGAAGTCTGTGAGGTTTTTATAACCCACCTATGCCATCACATCAGCTAAATAAACTCTCCATGCATTTTCTGGAATAGTGACAACATTCATTTGATCTGTTTGGCACCACAGATTAAATACAAAGCTGCACACTAAGGGAGAGAACTTTTTTCAATTACTTTTTAGGTGAGGTAGAGCAAGAGTAAGGGAGGGAGAGAGAAAGAACAAAGTCAAATAACCTAGGCGTTACATTAGAAAGAAAGGCCTTTTCCTTGGCACAAGGTAATTGGAAGTTGAGCCAGGAAATTATGATTCTAGTACCTACTCTGTCATCCAATTCCCTGTGTGGTCTTGGGCAAGTCCTTTAACCTGCCTGTCTAATTCCTTCAGCTTGTAAAATGGGGACAACAAACCACAGAGGAGTTTGATGAGTACTAGCAGATGTTTTCACAGTACACTGAAAAAATGTGAGAATCCATGGATGTGGTATTGCTAGTCCCTAGTAGTACATCTAAATAAAATGAATCTAAAATTTACAAATTGCATTTAAGATGCAAATAACACTCCTCTTATTGTAGTGGGCAATTTTATTTATTTCATTTGAGTCATAAAAGAATCCTTACCAAGATTTCTTGCTCTAAATCTGGCTGGGAAATAGCTTGTTGCAACCTTTTATCATCAAAAAATGTCTGCTATTTTAACTGGGTCCCTAAGATTTGTTGTATGTTTCTGTTTCTTAACTACTGGAGTATGATATTAATGATTAAGTTGCTGGAGAAACTACGAGAGAATTTTAAATTTTCTCAGATTTGTGGACTCAGAATGGAATTCAATCCACCCTTTCAAGGAAGACAAATCTGGAGGCTGTGTTCTGTCTCTGCATTTCATTTTTCTCTTAATTATACCAGCTTCAAAAATAAAAGCCACTTCCCAGGGTCTCCACATAAGGAAAATGCATGAAGATACAAGAAATTAAAATCAGGAGATAGCAGGAAGACAAGAGGAGAACCTCCCCAGCTTTGCTACTGGAGTGTTCAATGGCTTTCACTGCAATGAGAAGAACTACACAGCAGAAGACTTAAACAGTTTGATAATCTGATGTCTAAATGTATTTTCCTTTGCACTTAGCCAGTGTCCTAACATGGGGCTGATTTGCAAAGATGTTGATCATTTGCCAGACTCCACAGAAATCCACAGAAGCTGAGACCCTGAGAAGGGTCAGAAAGGAAAGCCCTAGCCTAGTGCCACAACACAATGTGAAATCCCACCCCTGGTGTCTCTGTTTGAAATTTCTGTCTTAGACCTGCTTTAAAATGTCTGCTGTGCTAACTCTAGCTTTGGTACAAATCAGCAGCTTTAGGAATTTTTTATTGGCTTCAGATACACTGTGAAGTCCACTTCCAGCAGCTGAGGAAGGGGTTAGGATTTCTTGCAGTGCAGAAGTCAGGGCGTGACAGTACAAATTCCAGCTCATGGAGTGGATCCCATTCAAATTTCAAACACTTGCCATTCCCTGGAATAAGTGTTGCTTTAGACAAGTAGCACAAAATGATTGAATAAAACTGGAACTTCACTTCCATTCTCAAACAAAGAGCATATTCATTAGGAAGAGCACCTCCTCCTAAGTACCTACACTGCTGTGTTTCCTACAGACAGGCTTCAAATCCTATCATGTGTTCCTCATTTACATATCATATTAACTAGTGGAGACAACAGAAATCTAATGTTACTTCTAACCAGCTCAGGATCTCTGCATCTCATTAGTCACCTCTTCCCTCCGAGGACTTGTGCTGTGCTGCATGGTTGCAGTTAAGAAGTCACCAGATGGTACAGAGGCAGCACTCTGTTTTTTTACACCAGAGATTTTTTTAAAATTAAATTAAATTTAATTTAATTTTATTTTAATTTTTTAAATTTTATTTTGGTTTTATTTTGATTTGGTCTGATTTTATTTGGTTCTAATTTTTTTAGTTTTGGTTTTTTGGGGTTGTTGTTTTTTTGTTTGGTTTTTTTTTTTTTTTTTTGTTGTTGTTTGCTTTTTTTTTTTTAAGAAACAGGGTTTTTAATGAAAAGAGCCTCAGTCCAGGAGAGGCATGCATGTGGTGCATGTGGTGGGAGTGAGTGTCAGTCAGTGAGTGCTGGTGCTGCTTGGTGTCCGTGCATAAGGGCAGAGGTGGGAAGAGCTCCCAGCAAGAATCCCCAAGAGCACAAAACTGCACATAACCCATGGGCAGGTGCATTTCACTGCTGCCCTTGCCAACACTCCCAGAGCTCTACAACCTCGTGTATCCAAGTGTGGCCACGAAATTAATTTCATGATCATTTATTAAAAGTGGAGCAGCTCAACTGGCCACAGAAACCAGTAATAAACTTCTAAGATGGAAAAGGTCTTTCAAGGGAGCTTGTTGATTTCTTTTCCTTAGAGGTCTCTGGGAAGAATTTAATTTATTTGCCCTGTGGAAGAGAGTTATTTATGCTTTTATGTGGCACAACATTGGTTTCATTTAAACCACTTAGCAGCCCTGTTTAAGGCATCTGCTTGTTTAACCAGTCCTAAGCTTGTGCTCCCAAATCTCCAGAGCTCATATGCTGTTGTGCCAACACACTAAATGGCGTCCCAGCTCCAGAAACTGTGCACTCACAATGCCTGAAAGATGAGTTACTTCTGTAGCTTGCCAAGAAAACTTAGTTCAAGATCATTACACACTAGTAGTGGGTTTAGGATATGTGTCAGCAGCTTTTGTTTAGTGCAGTTTAGTTGGCCCATCATATATATGATGGGTGTTATCAGGAAGTAACTTTGGGAGAATTTGGGAAGCAAATCTCCATTTTAAAGCATTAAGGTAGGTGACAAGTCCTGTTAAAGCTGACGGGGTTTTTTCCCCCACTGGCTAATTTCCAGGATCTTTCAGGAACTTTCTTTTTCAGGATGTCACTATGGAGGGGGAGTTGGTGACTTCACTTGGAAATCCACTTCACAGAAGGGACAGTGGAAGGAGTGTCACACAGGTGAAGAAGAAAATACCCTGGGGCAAATGTTTTTGGGGAAGTTTACACACACTGCCTTAATTAAACTTCAGATCACTGCTATTACCCTCTTGCTTTATCAAGCAACTTCATTTTTAAAAAGTGGTTCTTCCTATGATAATTGGACATTGGGTTTTGGTTGTTTCAGCAATAATCTATTTTCTGCTTTGGGATTTTAAATTAAAACCTTTTGCACTGTACTTTTTCACTTAGCAAGTGGATTATTGCCACTTAAAACAATGAGGGGCAAGTATTTCCCTTGTGTTACAGAAGGATTTGAAAAAAAAATACAAAAGCAATGGAAATATGCCAACTTTAGTTAACACATTTGTGCATATCAATGGTTTACAGGTGCAGGCACATGAGAGAAGGGCTGGAAGGAAAGTGAAGGCATGATTGATTACATTTTCCTATTTGTGATTATCTGTCCATGTGACATGTATATAACAGTACATGTGGCTAGCACAGACCTCCTGGCTCAATGTATTTTACATGTATCCACCTCAAAATCAAAACTGTGACTACTTGCTTTTGCTTATTTTGCTGGACTAATATAGAGGGAAAGGTGACCCAAGGAAAATAAAATTAATAACACCAGAGAAATCCATTTTCACTCCAAACTCATCAAGATCCAGACAGTTTTCTAAGGCATAGAGAAGATGGGGGAGTTCTGTGGCTACCTGACCCTTTTCCCATGAATGCTGCCATCTCCATCATCAATCTTTTAACTTCTCTACCTATTTTTGGAAACTTCTCACGCTAAATTTCCTGAGGTTGTTTCAACTGGGGTAGAATGAATGAAAGCTGAATTAGGTCCAACATTTTGTCTTCTATACTGGCAATATATTTGGAGAAAGGACTGCTTAAACCTTTTGTCTTGCTCAGAAAGAAGCACATTGACCCTGCTACACAACCTGCCCATGAATAACCAAAGTCTTTCAATGCTACTTCCCCTTGCTACTGTCCCCGCCCTTCAGCACTTTTCTCAGGTTTATATATCTTTTCTCAGGACTCAAGGAAGTATTGAAGTCACTTTGAAAGATGCTCTTTTGATAATATTTTGCCCCAATGCAAGTAAAAAAAAAAAAAAAAACCAAAACAAAACAGACAAAACCAAAAAAAAAAAGACAAAAGAGAGAAGAAAAGGCAAAAGATTGATCTGGGAACTTTGCCACTTAGATTTCTGGCCTTAGATGTAGAGTTCCTGTAATTTCCTGAAGAGTAGCTATACAAAATATCTCGTCTTTCAGGACTTCTAGGTTTCTTGTGGCCTTGTTTTGGTACAGGAGCACTCAGACACATGGATGATTTTTGCACTATACATTCTGACTGTTGATACTATAATTGCATCAGTTCATGGACATGTTATTTAAAGAGAGACCCTCAGTCTCCCAGTGGATGTCATTCTGACTCTGGGGAACAGCAATCCAGAGATGTTAGATTATACCTGATATCAGAATCTGGTCACTGTCTTCAAAATTTACTTGTCTTTGTCTCCAGTTTTGCAGTTCATTTATCAGAGAAGAGAGGACAGAAGATGCTGTACTCAAAGCCCCTGAGTCAACAAATACCTTTTTTTTTCCAAAATACACATGAAAAAGCACTTTTTCATATTTTCTTTTACATTTTATTTAATTTTAACTTAGTTTAAATAAAATAAAATGTAGAATTAATGTAATATTTTATTTATTACTTTTTAAAAATTCCCCTCACAGCCTATCAAGAATTATGTTGGACACATAACATAGCTCTTGTTTCATATGAAGTATGGAGAATAATAACTATTTTAAGAATAAAAATGATACTTGAACAAAATTCTGTTACACAATACTCCCCTGTTGGGGAAAGAAAATAAGCCATAACCATGGTCTATCCACTTACTTTTTCCATTTCTATTCTCTTTCTGTCTAAGGAACATTGTCAACATTTTGAAGAGGAAACTAAGTGCCAGAGAAAGGAGCAGGAGGAATTTGATGGCTATCTTTCCAGCCATTTGTTTTCTTGTCCATTTATTCCCAGTCGTTTGCTTCAGCACTGCCTGGGAGTGCAGTGCCTGACACCCTGTAAAAATATTCCTATTTTTGGTGCATGATACTTGGTGCAATTCCCACTTCCCAGTATGATAACAGGGATCTGTCCTACCTCTTCCTCAATATGTACCAAACATGTTTTGTTGTGGTTTTTAGTTCATACATTTCTTAACTGCACTTAAATGCACTGGCAGCAATCAGCTCTCCCAAACTTTGCAGTCTCTTCTCCCATTTTGTCTGTATTTTTTTGAAATGCCAAATGAAAGCACTTCTTTTTCTTCACAATCAATTTCTGTGCTTGGTGTACCTTATATCAAGATACACAGCTGCAAAGAATCTCCCTCCTCTGTGTGATCTACAGAAAGGTCAGAAACCATTAGATCCTCCTAAAGCTTCATCTGCTTCCTTGGTGAGGGCACAGCAGCCTCCCAGCCAGGTGGCACAGCGGTTCCTGCACTCCTTACCCTACACCAGCCCAGGGAGCAGCATCAAGCCAGGGCAAATTCTCTCTCCCTATGGATTTGTGGCAGGAGGATGCACTGTCCTTGCATGCCACAAGGGTCCAAGTATGGGCCGGCCCAGAGAGCAGCACTCAGGAAGGCCAGGAAACTCATCTGTCAGTCACCATTTTATCTGGAAGAAATCCTACCTGCCTACAGGCAGTTCACAGAGAAAGAAGCAAAGGATAGAAAACTGCTGAATTAAGTCTTCCACTCAGATGTTTTTCCCAGTCCCTTCTTTTGCTTCTTGTTGCTGTAGCCAAAATGTCACTGTCCAAGCCGTGGGTACAGTGAATATGGGAAGAGCAAAGGAGGGGATGGGTGAGCACCCCATGGCCCTGCAGTGCAGACAGGGGCTGCTTCAAGGCCTCTGCCTTTCAAGACAGTCTGAGAGGATAAAGGTCCTCATGTCCCCCATCAGAACTCATCTTACACTAACCAAGGAAAACACACATAATTAAATTAAGGCACTTTGTTTTCGTATCATCAGTGCAATTTATAAAGATACCAGTGTGACAGTTTCTAGGCACAGATACAGCCTTCATATTTTTCCTGGATGCAGCACATTGTTTTCTCAGCCAGAAAGCTGTGCTAGGGAGACTCTTCAGCACAAAGCAATGCTCCAGGCCATCTTTCTTAGTAAGGAGAAGGGGTGTTATCTGCCCTTAAATTGTATTTCTACCTAATTAAATTCAACAAGATGCCTTCTTTAACCAAAACCAGTCACATGGAAATATTTGGAGCAGGGAATGATGATATCTGATATAAAAGTTCACACCAGCTGTCATGCCTTTCAAAGATGATAAAACATTCAAACATTCAGGCAAGCCATAAGCTGGACTCTTACATTTTGACTATGTATTTCCTGCATCCAGAGTCTCCAGTTGTGATGGGGGCACATTTTTAGCTCACTTTTGGTGTAGACAACTTTGTGAGTGCAATTACACACTGACATGAAGTAATGCTTAAGTTGAGAATAGGAAGTATCTCTGCTGCCAATTGCAGGAGACTGTGACCCTCACAAGGCATTGCTGTGGTAGCAGAGTTTGCTGACAAGGATCTCCATAACTGCATCCTTGATAGCAGAAGGGGCTCTTCTCTTCTCACACTTCTCCCAATAGCACTGAGCGCTGCCTTGTTCTGATCTCTGTGCTCCCCAGATCTCTTCCTTTTACCAGAGAAGATGGGAAATGAAGAACAAAAATCCAGCAGTAACAGCATTCTGACCAGTTTAAGATCATATCTGCAGCTGCAGGAGTGGGATGTCCATCACAAGGGGTAGAAAGTGGAGGAAGAAGGCAGATAAAATCCCATGTGGTGCAAGCATAGCACATGTCTGAGGGAGGAGGCCCAGGCAGAAAAAAAAACCATGCAAATCAATGATGCCCAAATCAGTTATCTTAAAGCTTCCTCTCCAGAGCTGTGGCCCCCTAAGAGGAAGGAGAATTCAGTGGTATCTCATGTTAACAGCTCAGGATGTACACCCAGTGTTTCCCTGAGCTTCCCACATTCTGTGGAACATCAGTTGCACAAAATTCAGTTCAGAACAGCCAAGTTTCAAGACAAAAATGGTGAAGAACTAGACAAGGGGGTTCCAGCTTCCCAGTGACCTGGAAGAAGGTGGTTGCTGCTGGCTGAGCTGTCAGACCTGTACCACAAGGGGATTGTCAAGCACACTCTCCAGCATGCACATGGGCGGATTGCTTTAGACATGCAAAACCAGCATCTTCAAGGCCAGTGAAGTACCTGTGAATAAGGAGGAGTGGCACCACACTGATGCCACCACACTGGAAGGACTTTCTCCTTCAGGACATCCTCGTGCTGTAGGTCAAGTTAGCATCAGGCAGATGCCTGTTGAGTCTGTCCTTCTCTGGGAAAAGCCTTCATCCCAGGAATGTGGGGAGTGAGCTGCCCCCTTGCCTTCAAAAAGAGAAACATCATGTTGCTAGGAGGCAGACGCTTGGGCATCATATGGTGCCTGCAGGCAGCTGTCAGCTGGCATGCCGAGTCTGAGCCTGGACTGGCAGGAGAAATGGCCCTGAATGAAGTCAAAATTATTGCTGATGTAATTCATAAATTACTCTCTTTGATGTTTAACAAAACTGAACATGTTGTAAATTAAATTAATATTTGTTCAGGGATTCATAAGATGCAATCATTGTCAGTTACAGATTACAGCAATAACCCGTAGAGGATACAGAACAAATGAGATCTGGATATAGTTTTTATAGGGGCATACTGCCATGCCCTTGCTCACAATGAAATAGTGACTAACTTTAAAAGTATAATGTTCTTTTATTAGCAAAAAGGTTCTTTGGAGTGGAGGTGTTGCAATCAGCCTGGTCTAGGTATTTATTGAAAGCAGAATTATTTCATGTACTTGAGAAATCGACAACTAGGAAATTGTGCTTGATTTCTTTTGCTGTGGAGAATGACCTGACCTGGCTGTGATCTGGGCCAGTCAGGGTTAATGTTATTGGTTGCACTGGGACTGAGCCTCTGCCAGATGTCCTATCTACGTGACATTAAGAAAAGAAAGGGCAGCGAGGGTTGAGACAACCAACTCTCTCATAAAGTTAAACTGGATGATCCCAATAAATGTATTTCACTTAATTCACAGCCTCCTACACTCACTTGTCAGAGGATGCTGTGATACCCTTTTGTTGTGGGAGTGCATTACACAAAATCTAATAATTTCTGCTGAGCTGAGAAAAGAATAAAAATAATTCTGGTACACATTTTATGTGTGGTGTTTTCTTAGTCTTATGGAGTGATGTAGGCATATTGTTCATGCAACCATAGCCACTAAAAAAAGTAAGATCAGGCTGAAAAATCTACAGGCTAGAGATGGAAGAGGGGAACAAAGTATTCATCTTTGACTCCTTTGTCTTTTTGCTACTGACCCACTGAAAGCCAGTGGGTTACTTCAGGCAAAAAGAACCCCCTAAAAACAAAGTCCCAATGATGTCAGATCAAGTTTATATTGAAGAAAAAGCAGAGCATTCAACTTTCCTCTCAGAGTTTAATATCACAGGCATGCAATCACCCATCTGTTTCCTGAACTAGCTCTTAGCTAGGAAAACAAGAGCAGTGAAGGGAACTTTATCAAAGACTGCAGGAGGACTATGGGGCGTTATGTATCAAACAGTAAATATTTGTCTCAATATAACAATATATATTTTGGCTTACAGGGGTAAAAGAGAGTATTTGAGTAGTGACCAAGGCCCATGCTCTTGATGGGAAATAAAATTTCACCTGCAAACTGACTTGGCAGTACGCCAGAGAAGACTAAGAACCAATGCTAGAGGGTAAAATTTTCATTCCCCTTCTGGAACCAAAGCAACCTCTAGTGGTTTAGATAAGTTCTAGTACACCCACCCAAGTTAGGAGACACCCAGATATTATAACAGCTGTGACCCTGAGCCTCCCTGGGAAAGCATTCTGTCTGCTTCAGCCGTGAGTCCAGAGACATTAACTTGGGGATAAAGTTCACGTTTTCCATGCTGACTGGCTGGACTCCTATTCAGCTGACTCAGAGCTGAGGAAAAGGAGATCAGATACTTGAACATCTGCTTGAACCTCTGCAGACCTATTCACGGGCTTTCACTGAAATAGTTTTGGAAAACATAACCACTTTATGGCATTCTGTATGAAAACAATACAAATGAGGCATTTGTTTTGTTATAAAAACAGATTGCATTAGGAAAGGAAAGGTAGAAAAGCTGTCTATGCCTCTTGTGCTTTACATACAGGCACACAGGGTGGGACTTTGGCTTAAAACTGTTTTCTCCTCGCTGCATATTCTCTTTAGTGCCTGTGTTGATCCAGGGTTAAGGAAGAGTTATTGTCCATACAAGGAAATTGGAGCCTCTTGCATTAAGACCCATATCTGACAGCCTTATAAAAATAGTGCATAGTACATGCTCATCTAATATCTTCATCCTAAAAAGCTCCCATTTGTGGAACTTAAATTTCATTAGAAAATCAATACATCCTCATTTACCCTTAGTTTTAGAGAAAGAGTTGCATGAGATATTCAGAGTTTTGGGATTTTTTTATTAATGTTATTGGGATCATGATGAAACATATCACTCACAAACCCCATCCATCATATCATCATCAAAGTATTCATTTGTTCTTCTCCAACTGGGATCAAATTTTAAATAAAGAATTTATAACCATGTAAAGATGAACTCTTAAGCTCTGCATTTGATTTTTCTCTGTGTTTCCAAGGAACTGAAAACGTGTTTCATCTTTTTCTGCTTCTTGCAGATAATTTGACACAGTGTATTTTAGAACATTTCTTTTGTATTTACATTTTGGCATGAGTGTATTGTATTGTTACATTGTTCACAGCCTTACTATTGTCACTGCCAACTTCTTTTGGGAAAAATCAAAGAAATGCTGAGACAAGATATATCATGCCACAATCGTTTGGCTGCCTAATATTTTATTGCTCTCTTCTTACTGGTTTCCAGTTGTCAATCTTGTCATTAGGACTTCTAAATAAACTATTTTCTTGCTTGTCTAGTAAATAATTTTACAATCCAACAGAGCTGTTTGAGGACATGAATCATACTCATCTTCATGTCACACAAGTAAAAGCAAGTCCACAAAGTCATGTAGTTGACTAATTTTTGGAAGATTTCCTCTTTATGATGGTACATTCTAAACAGAAAAACAAGGTGACTTTCACTAAGCTTAAAAACAAAGAACACTGACAATGTAACTGCTTTGGGATTTTAGGACTTTAATTGTTGAAGCCTCCTGACTCTAGAGAGTCTCACAACACATGAATGCAGTTGCCCTCACACATCTTTTTACTCCAAGTGGTCATATTTATAATTATGTCTGTGTGTATTTACATTTAAAAAAATATATCAGAGGGGTAGAAATTGCTTTTTCATCCATCTGTCTCAGCCACAGTCTTGCAGTAGTCTTCCTCTTCTGAGGGCTTTTGTGCATTCAGTAAAGTTTTCAGCAAACTCTTTGGGCCAACCTGACCTAATTCCCAAGCAAAAGCCAAAAATAGTCATTCATAAACCTTAAAGAGAATCTGCTATGGTGTTTTTTTTAATATTGTTTTTCCATAACATTCAGCACAGCTTAGATCCACCAAACCATCTGACTTAGATGGTTTCCTAAGAAACGGTCCATTTCTGCCTGTGCTCCCTATAATGAAAAACTAAAGCCCACTCGAATTTATTCTCAAGATAAAAGGTCTGGTATTGTAGAAGAACAGAAAAATCCCTTCAGTCAGTAGTATCTCTTCAGAAATTGAGGGTGAAGCATATGAGATGTGTTAGTCAACCAAGGAGCTTGTGGTTGATTTTGCTCCCTACCTCCACCTTTCCTGTACAGAACTTTTCTGTACCATGGTCCTGTGGAAAAAGGTTAGCTCCAATATTTCTCTCTGTTAGGAAGGATTTCTGTCTCTTACTCCACAGGGGCTCACAAAAAGCCCATATGGGGTAATTTTGAGGCAGTGACTGAGCAAAGAATCCATAGGTCTTTGCCATCAGGCAAGTGTTACCATGGATCCACTGTATCGGATTCCCAAAGAGGCAGGAGGGCAATATCAGGCATCTCCAGTGCTTCTTGATGGCAGATCAACAGAGAATGCAAGCTGGCTTCAGGTGTTAAATAAACAAGACTGAACTGGACATGATCCTGAATGTGGGCAAAGCGCCCTTTTGAATCAAGCCACTGTTGCAGTCTACATTAATGGTCCCCATCAACTTCATTAGTATTACTTTATTTTTTTTTAAGTTAATCCAATACTACACTTTTTCAGTTATTCTCCCCTTGGGACTGGATGATACTCTTTCTTTTTTTTTAAAAAAAGGACACTTTAAATTTTTTTCTTGCTTATTTTTCATTATATTCTCCTTTTTAACTACAGATTTAACTCTAGTTAGACTGAATGAGTGTCTGCTGTTTTTCAAATCTTTGTCTGACACTACTGACCAACATGATTTCTTCTGCTCTTACGAGTCATTTCTCCTACACGTGGGGCAGTACTACAGGTTCTCCACCAAAACAGAGTCCACGACTGATGATCCCCAGGATTGATGAAGATTTCAGTATCCTTCAGATGGAAAAATGGTCCTGGATGGGAGGGTCAGCTTGTGCTGCCTGATGGAGCATCTGAACACAGCCCCTCATGACAGATGATGTGATATCCACTTCCATAGAGAATCCCTGGGGATTTTAATCTCTCTCATGGTTTACACCACATTTCACCAAAATTTTATGGGCCTAATCTGTCCACAATCAGTAGAGTACTTCAGTATATGCTCAGCCTGAAGCATATGCTCAGGGCCATTAAAGTTAATGGTGCTTAGGCAGATTTCAAAGCTAAATGTGTGTTAAGGGCCTCTCTGCAGCAATGTCTTTCAACGGTTTGCCCCAAAAGAAACTCCATAAAATACAACTAGGTTGAACTGCATAGTATTTTCACTGTGGCAGATTTGTTTGTCACAAATGGGGAAAGGTAAACTTCTGCACTAAATACTGCTAGAAGAATGATTTATACACGGCACTAAAAATATAGTGTTGGAATAGAATAGATTAACATAAACTCTCTGTGGAGACACCATGCTTTCCTTGGGTTTTGCAGAGTGCCTGCAATATTAGAGATGCCAGAGTTAACAAGCAGTTTTTAATAATAAAATATTTCTACTGAGAGAGTAGACACCAGTTCTTAGTATCAACCAAATGTCAGATAGAAGACTATCAGATAGAAGAGAAATATCTGATAGATAAATATAAATGTACTCAAATTTACTCTTTGTGTGTTAATAATTTTTAAGAAGGTACTGGCTCTACTTTGTATATTTTTTACCCTTTGCTTTGTCTCTTTGCAGTTTAAAATGTCTTTTATCAGCCCAGAAGAGCTGTATGCCTCAGTCACTCAACCAGCATAAGTATAATAGCATCAGCCACTCTTATTTTGCAATAGGAATACTGTAAACTAAGCCCAGGTGTAAGCAGAGCACAAGAAACTGAGAATTAGTGTCTCTCCAGCTCACATTTGACTACTTTTCACAAATTCCTACACTTTAATTTGTAGGAAGTTGGAATATCTTCTTGTATGTTCCCTGCTTTACTGCTCAGCCATGAGGCATGTCATAAGCTCCACTCTTTCAGAAAGGAGTGACATCTGAGGAGGACAAAGTACACACGCTCTCAGATTAATGCTGCCAAATTCAGGTGAAAAAGGCAAATTTTACTTAGTTGCCAGCTGCAGCAGAACTGTTGCACTGGGTCTTACTGGCATGTGCCAAGAAGGCTGGAGGTACCAAAACTTGCCATGCTGAAAATGCACCATGACAATGTTTTGGGGAGGAAATGTGATGTGGAAGCAAGCTGGCCTGCCATGAGATACAAGCACCCCATTTCTAACTCTATGGTTTTCTGTGGCCAGCTGTTCCCAGCATGGCCATGGCCCACACCAGCCTTGCCCCTGGGAAATGTCCATGTGAGGCAGAAAGGCAGCAGCACAGGCAAGGACGCCTCGAGCTTGTTCTTCACTTCCTTTCCAGCCATGTCACCTCAGGCAAACTGTGCCATGGCCCCACACCTCTGCTAAAAACCTCATAAAAGGATTGAAACTATTGCAAGCCAGAGAAAAAATCCAGAGTTTAAAAAAGACATGTCCCAGCCCCACAGTCCCAGCAGAGCTCTCTTTGTTCCCTTTCTGATTTTAGCACATCCGAAGCATGTTTTCAAGCTCCTTTAACCACAGCCACAAGAGCTAGAAACTTGTTTCGAAAAAAAAAAAAAAGGAAAAAAGAAAGAAAAAACCCCATAAAGCTAGGATTCCAACCTAATCAAAGCACTCTGGGGGTTGGAACAATAAAAATAACACGGGAAGTTTTGAGAGCTGCTAGTGCAGCCAATGTTGCTGTTGTGCCCCCGCCACCTCTAGCTGCCTGAAGAGACAAGTTCAGCCTTCTCAAGAGCCCAGAGACACTTACATGTGTGGAGGAAAACAGGATTATTTTGACAAGAGCTGCCAGGAAGTAAAAGGTTCATACATGCAAGGAAGACTGACTCTTCTATTTACAACAAACCAGCCCAGCTCCTAAGGGCTGTTCAGGGCAAAGGTACAAAGAGGTTTTTTGGAAGCCTCAGTGTTCTCCATCTGCCTCCAGGCAACTGTCCTATATTATCTGAACAGGATCCTCCCAGCTGAAACAAATGCCCCTGGCCAGAAATCAGGCACCCAATGACACCTCGGGGACCTGCCAGAAATCGGGCACACCCACCCACACCTTCCTCCCCACAGGTCCCAATCCATTGCCTTTCCCCTCAAAACAGTGTGGGGCTGCCCTGCCTGTGCTGCTGGTACTGCAGGAGGGACAGACTGCAGGATCACAAGCCCTGCCTCTGCAGCAGGAGTGTAAGCTGTGAGAAAGGGGCAGGGCTCCCTCCAAATGGGGATTTAGCCCATCACACTTTGCCTTCCACCATCTACACCATCTTTAAAAGCCATTTCACAAATAAATACATTAGTATGTGGAAAGTTATCCTTAATAGAGTGTGCAAAGGGTTTTGGCACAGAAAAGGTGTGTGATAAAGTGCATTGCAAACCACAGTCCTGATTAAGTATTTAAGAACATCTTCCAGTGGGGGAAAGGGGTGAAGAAAAAAAGTAAGAAACAAAATGAAAAGAACTGAAGCAGCTCGTGAAGACACAGATGAATTGTGAAACCCTACATGGAGATGCCAAAGCTTCAAAAACACTTTCAGGTATGATGTATGAAATCAACCAAGTAAGAGGTGCTTGAAATTACAGATGTATGCAGATCTTGGTGGAGTCCAGAATTAACTCTAAGCCTATTAAAACTTTAAACACTCAAGTGTGCTTGACTGTCAACAAAGGTTTTATTTAGTGTTGCAGTTTGCAGATCACCAGGGATTCAACTTGCCCAACTGAACACCTTAAGGCTGAGGGCTCAGGGGCTGCAGTCCTCTATGCTTTAATGAGATGCAAACCACAAAAACATGGAACATTCCTAGAAATAAATCACATTAGGGGAAGGTCCAGCAGAGCTGCTGAAACCATGATGTGTCACAAATTTAAGAATGAGAACCTGCTATGAACATTTAAGATGTTTTGAATATGGCATCTGCTGATATATTCAATGTATCATGAGGTATTCCAGCAAGGCACAAACTGGGCACTGCCACCCTACCTCACCCTCCTGCTCTGGAAAACAGAAAGTTTAAACTTCCAGGAAAAGTTCCAGTGGAAAAGTTTAAACTTCCAGGAAAAACAATAGAGTCTCCCCTGATGTGGTGCTCAGAGACCTGATCTTGTGCCACAGCACTTCTGCCCTAATGACAGACCCAGTTTCACCTGAGTTATCTTCATTTATTGATGATCTCTGAAAGGGATGAAATTATTAGAAGACAAACTTACAAAATACAATGGTTTTACCATGCAAAAATCATACTTAGAGCATCAAAGGAATGGACTATCATCTATTAAACTAAGCAAAATTCCAGCCTGAAAATCAAGGAACATTTCAGTAAAGAAGGTGGTGCACAACAGACCACATCTGTGGTTTTCAGTGGGCACAAGTAGAGAGGTCCAGTCCCCATTTACACCAGCTGAGACACTAGTTTTCGGATGTCAGTGACTCTACCAAGGCTGAATCTATCCTAATGACAAAAAAAAAGCAAAATCAATGCAGATACAGTGTTGCCTTTTTTTAACAAATCCACCCATGCCCGTGGGAGAGGGTGAAGCAGGAATCCCTCTCTCTTGTTGATCTTAGATTTCAAACTCTTTTCCTTTTCTATGTGAACTTATTAAAACCCTTCATACACTTATAAATTCTTCTGTGGGATAAGATACGTTTAAAGCCAAAATAATAAAAGAATGAGAATGTTTCTGCCTAGAGATACTTAAATATTGGATGCAAATTTCCTGATAAAAATCCTGAAGAATCACAACATAGTCTAGTGTACTATAAATTATGCTAAATCAAATAAATCAGACTATATCATCCCTGGTGGCTCCTACACAGTCTTTAAATATATTACCCACTCCTCATCAGTCTATTCCACTCAATAACCAGCTCTGTCTTCAGTCCCCAGGCCCGCTTTAATTTGAACAATATATTGGCCTTTGCAGTATGAGGGAGAAAGAAACTTCAGGAAGAAGGAAGGCCGGCTTACAAATGAATCTCCCATGGCAGCTCACTCAGACGTGCAGGATGAATGGCTATTCTGAGCAGCCTGTGTCCCAGGGCAATAAATCCTTCCCTGGCCAGCATCTGGGAGCAGGAGCAGTCCCTGCCTCCGCCTCCCGAGTCCTCAGCCCCCCTCGTCCCTTCCAAACAGAAAGGCTTGCAGCCTTTCCAGCTCCATCCAGAGGGCATAACTCATGGCACAGCTGGGAAGAAGAAAACCAGGAGCCTCCAGGGAGAGGGGTCTCCCTTGGTGGGTCTCTCAGCATTGGGTGGTCATAGCCATCCTAGCAGGGGACTTGGTACAGCCAGAGCCTCCATCCACCAGCCTCAGAAATGATGGGATATGAAGAAGATGGACCTGAGCACCATGTCCTACAAGCTGTCATCAGAGCGCAACCAAAGGTAGCTCTCCTCCCTGGGGACTCCTTAAAGCAAGGAGACCAAACCACCTGGCTCCAAACCAGGGTACAGGCTGGTGTCCAAGGTGCCTGAGACACAGGGTCACCAGCTGAAACCTGATGGTGCCAAGCCAAGGCTTTGCTCAGCCTTCCCCCAAGAGCCAACAGCCCTGTGTCTAACATCATATAACATCTGGTAAGGCTATCAGGAGGGAGACTGCTGAGGATACAGTTTAACAGAGCTGCTGGGATTTTTTTTCATTGCATTTATTTTCACAAATCATAACAATAAAAAAAGGAAAAGTTGGAGTCCACTCAATTGAGTTAATGCTTTCGGAATTTTATTAATCAACATCTCAGCATTCATAAAAAAATGACACCTTTTAAAACCAGTGGAGAGAAACATTTCCAAATACTTCCAATCAAAAGAAATTATTTTAAACCTCACATTACATGTATTTTTAAACCAAACCCTCAGGGAGATGGGTGTGAACTCTGAATTATCCCAATTAACTTTAGTGCCAGAGATCAAGGCCAAAAATGCAAAGTCAGCTCTAAGCTTTCCGAGTAGGTTGCTGAGGGTGCTACAATGTCGGTAAAGCAGCTGAGCTTTTTCATGCCCTGTGCCTGGGTTTGTCCTCAAGCACCCCCAAGAAGAGCTCCAGCACAGTAACATGGAGAACAGGGGTCTTGTGCAGAATAAAACAGCACAGCCCGTGATAGCTCTGGTACTGACTAAATAAAATCTGCCTGGTGAGGAGAAACTGGAAGCCAAATTATGTTAATGCCCTTAAAAAGATGTTTACTGACCAAGCAAATGCATTCCTTTGTCTGGTCACATGGCCAGCGTTCACTTAAGGACAGTAATTTCAGTCCTGAAATTCCCTATTTTGTGCCATGGCAGGGCTGAATACCAGTATTTTCACTGACAATCTATGGGTAAGTAAGGGGGCAGCACATTAACAGCACAAGCAGCCCATGATTCCCTGGGAATCTTCTCCTCCCTGACTCCAAGTGCCACATAATAGACCATGGCTTGTGTCCTATTTCACCCAGAGATGAAAAAGGTAGTTTGAAAAATCTAAATATGGTGCAACAAAACTGAATACCCAAAACCAGGGTCATAATTACTTTTAGGATGAACACAAAAGCAGTGAGAGATCTGGGAAGACATTTTATCCTTCCTAGCTGCATTTATGAAGCCATTTACCTCTCCATTCTCCAACACTTAACTTTCCTCTTTTTCCGTGTTATCTGACTGATTTTTTTTTTCTAAGAAATTCACTCTCCTTGTCATCCCATGCTACTTTCTCCATTTGAAATACCTGCTTGGCACTCCTCTCCCAGCAAGCGGAACTCGTGAGAGTCCAACCTGTTCCTCTCTGGTAAGGATGACCTTCTCTGCGTTCCCTGCTGTCTGGAAGGGGAAGGGCAGTGCAGATGGGAAGCTGATAACAATGAAGTGGATGTGAACAAACAGATCTGGTGGATCTGCCCGAGCTGTGAGGGCTGTACCATGTGGTTCAACCAACCAGGTGAAAGAGCAGCTCTGACCCATTGAGCAGGAAAGGAACACAGATCTGATCATGATCAAGGGGACTTGACGTATACAAGACATAGTTAATCTCACTGGAACATTATCTCTCTAAAGAAACAAAACAGGATGCAGAGCCACATCTTGCAGCAGCCCCTAGCAAGGTCCTGCCAACCAGTGATGCTGTTCTACCCCCCAGAGAATTGAATCAGCATAACTGGAGTCTTTGAGCCACTTTCAGCAGGTCCTACAGAAAACAGATGGCCATTCAGTGCACTGACTCAATTCATCTTGTGAAATCAAATGGAAAAAGAGAGGAGTTGACAGAAGGGAGTGGCTGTCACTGTCCCCATGAGATACAGACACTTTTTTGCAACTATGAATGAAAGAATAACATTCAGAAACTACTAAAGCCATTCATTCAAACACATTCAAACAGATACTATGGAGCACTATTCTGCCACAAAGGCTTATTTAACCAGAAGACAGTGAGGGTCCAGGAACCAACAAACACAGGGTTTGAAAGTTTTCAAGGGTGCTAAGCTAAATTCAGAATGATCCCTTATGAAGGCTAGCTGTTATGGAGTTCAAAGAAGTTCATTGTGAGCAGAAATGTTCATGTGAGCAAAAGTTACTGCGCATACCTGAGCTTTAGTGTCATACAAAGATCATACCAAGCCAACTTAGCTACCTAGAGCAACAAGGCAAGATTTTACCACAAATTCCCATTCTTGAAAACAAGTTTTACTGCAGCAGTTAACACTTGGTGAAGTACTGCCTGCAACAGCAGCCAAGTAGCCCGTGATCCTGGAAGGACCAGATTTCTGTCAACCACGTTTGAGCCAGTACTCAAACCCAGTTTGCAAAGGCATCTTCCAGTTGGAGTGAGTGTGAACCTACTTGTTCAGCAGCTGGTGCTGTTCAAGCAAGTGTCTGGGAGTAAGGAATCCAATAATTGGATCTTAAATTGCATTGACTCATCCCTCAAATAATTCAGCAGACTGCAATATTTACAGTCCATTGTTTTAGAAAATGATGCAAACTATATGTCTTTGTCAGATGAATTATTCATATGAGTAATACACCCCTGCCTGTTCACAAATATAGCTCCTGATCCAGTTACTTGTCTAGTTGTCTGACTACTGCTTCAGTTAGCTCAAGCAGTGCCACAACTCCTTTGCTAGTTAGGGCACTGTACAAATGAGATGAAGACTGAGGGCACTGTGCAAATAAGATGAGATTGATACCTTCATTTAATGGATAAGGCAGCTGAGTCATGGTAAAGGTGGTGTCATACCCAAAAATAAACAGCGATGGAGCTAAAAGCACAATCCCAGTTGAAGACACTCAGTCCTGAACTGAAATCCACACTTTTTCCGATAAGACTGGCAGCCTCACCATTTGAAAAATGTCCATTTATATTCTCAGGTCTCTGAGATGTTATTAAGTTGTGAAGTTGGGAATGGAGTACCACAGGAGGACACCTGGGGATCCCAGCATGCTCTAAGACTGAATTTCATGATGCTCTGGCCACCCCAGAGAGCCACAGTTCCCATTTGAAGACATTCAGCTCAGAAAGGCATGCATGGCATGAATTCAGGAGATCCATTTTCTGAGGCATCAGCTAAGCAGAGAGCTGGCATTTGCATAAAGAGATCAGATCCATCATAAGATTTCCTTGGTTCATCCAAGTTTTAGACTAGGCTAGTGCCAAGAAGGATAACATTAACATTACAAGGAAAACCACAGGAAACAGGGTGTTAATAGTGAAAGCACAGGTCTTACCAAATGGAGAAAGGAGAGGCAAGGAGGCAGAGAGAGAGCAGAAGCAGTGAGTGCACAGACTTTGCAGAGGGGCAGAAACACGGCCAAACCTTTACAAGCCTCACACACATAGATTATTGAAAGAATGTAACACAGAAAAAAATGGAATTTTCCCCTCTCAGGGGAGAAGTCTTTGGGGAGGTGGTTGATGCCAAATGTTTTCCCTGTGCTTAGTACAAGGTTTTGGCAGGTTCCAGTGCACAAATGGAGCACAGATTTGTGTTCATGTAGCAAAGGAGAAGACCTCTACTCTACAGGGAGTGAAAGTTCAATGGCTTTGATTATTTGAATGAACACATTACATTTTTGATGGTGGAAAGCCTGCAAAGGTTTACACAAATGAAGTTTTGATCAGAGGGAAAATACCAGGAGTAGAGACTCTGCACAAGACTGAAAAGAAACAGAGTGCTGGCCTAAAGCTGAAAAATTTAAAAAAACCTATATGTGTAATATAAATACATTCCTAGGAGAAAAATGAACAGAACAAAAGGGCCAGAGAGTAACAGGACTAAGACCATCGCACTCTAGGAACACCAGCAGAGATGGGTAAAAAAGAACAGGCATACCTCAAAATTACAAATGAAAAAGGAAATTTATGCTTAATTCAGCTACTTGACCTGAGAGTCTGAAATGGATCTGTGCAGATAGGACCGTAAAATGCTGGAAGCATTAGAAGGCCTGAGGTAGTTCATCAGAGGACTTTATTGGAGAAGTTCAGCTCTGAGAGCTAAAATAGTAAGTAAAAAACAGAGAACTCTTCCAGGAGAGGAACTGGGGAGGTCCTCCCTAAAGCATGAGTTTAAGTCTCACAGATTCTAATAAAAGTGTCAGTGTGTTATAAAAGAGAACAAGGTTTGACTATGGCATTTGGGTGTCAAAGGTTTCATGTCTCCATGGACTGGTTGCTTATAACAGCTGGAAAGGACACTATGTCACCTACTGCTACTGCTGAAAGGAGCATGACAAATTTGCCTTGGGAACAGTGCAGATTTCATTGTTATTAAGAGAGAATATTAGTATATCAAATAAAAAACCTAGAAGAGAGATCATAGTCAGAAACACAGTCTCTAGAGCAACATTCAAATGCAGGTGAAAACAGTGGAGGTGGGTGATGCTGCAGTGGCCTCTAGTGAATGGAACAGCTGAGTCCTCCTCCAAGGGCTGCAGAACAGGCCAAAGGGAGCAAGAGACACATTTTCACATTACAAGGAAAATTGTCATCTCCTTCCCAGTAAGGCAGGGAGGGGAGATCAACCGGCCATCCTTAGGATGCTCTCTTGGTACAGACTTTTGCAGCAACAGAGGACTGGCCCTGCTTTCATACCTCAAGCCCCTGGCTGGGGAAGCGACCCACTGCAAGCTCTGCCCTTGCAGAGTCCATCTCCTGGCACAGAGCATGCAGTGCTGAGTGCCTCCTCATACAGCTCAAAGCCCCTTGCTCCTGGAGAGAGGATTAGCAGGAGACAGCACCACTAAACAAGGAGCTGCTGTACTAAGCATGTTACTCTTCACATAATGGTCCATGACCACAGGTTGCACCCACCAGTGATCCAGAGTTTTAAATAAGTTGCAGTGAAGTCCCAGACACATGGCTGCAAGTCCCCTTTATACCAGCATGATGGGCCACTGAGCAAAGCCAGCAGTGTAATAAAGTACCTATTAGCAAAGGAGAGAGAGGGGTATTCAGATCTATATGTAGTACTCTCAAATTATAAAATAACTAAAGAGGCATATGGGCTGTCAGCTGCAGAATTATTTTTTTTTAAAGTAATGAGAAATCAAGATTGCCTATGCCATTAGAAAGTGAGCTCAGGAACTTGCTGGTGCATGAAGAAATATTTACAGAAAAGCCAATAATAAAACACAATGGGCCATCCTGAAAGCTGCTGCTGTGCACTGGAAATGATTCTGTACATCTGTACAGGAAACCAGAGGTGGTTCTGCACGTCTGAGAAATAACTGTCTCAAGCACCTTATCCAGACCTTAGGCAGGAGGAAGATGAGGAATGTGTCTACAGAAATTTTGACCAGAAAGGATAACCGCATTAGCCTGAGGTCCCCACAGCACTAAATTGTTTTCTTCTGCCCAGTGCTCATGGGGAAGCAAGGAGTAGCCAGAATGTAAATTGAACGATCATGGTTACTTTGATTAACAAGCAAATGAGAAGCTTTTCATGTCCTTTCTAATCTCAATGGTGCTTGCTAAATGCTATTAGAACAATGAAGCTTAGTTGGGTAAGGACAAGGTAGGCAATTGTGCATTTACAAGTCTCTGGCATGACCTGCTTGGACTGACCACTGTGTTACACAATAGTGGGCATTTAAATGTCAGCCACTAAAAGAACTCATCTCTCTCAAAATTCATGGCCTCATGGGCTTTTTGACCCAACACAGAAATGACAATTGAATTATAGGAAATTCTTGTTATTGCGCACTCTGTGCGCACGCTTCTGGGGTCTTTGAGAAAAGATGATGCTCAGAGACAGCACAGCAGCTTCTTCATGCAGATATCCCACCAAATACACAGATCCCTAAACATGAAAGGAACATTAAATATCTCCAGCTAGGGCCTGATTCAGTCAGAGGACATCTCTAGCTCCCTTATGGCAGGCAATCAGTGAAGTTTATTTTGTTACTTGCTGCTACAAAAAATACTCCCCGTAACTTGTCTTTTTTGACAGGACAGTTGATGTTTCTACCACCGAAATATCAGTTGGGGTTTCAACACAGCGGAGGTTTCCATAACTAAAAGATGTGTCTCTAAATTCACAGTTTCCTACAGACATCTGTAGAGCCAAGAGTTCTCCCTGACTCTGTAACACATGAGTGGGATGTATGAGTCTGTTTCCCACAGATGCCATCAGTCTTGCAGCAAACACACACATGGAAAGGAAGCAGCTCCTTCAGTCACAATTATCTGGTTTCCTTTACACAAACAGCTAAGTATGAGACAAAGACAAGTCCTGGTGGGCACCCATTGCATGCTGGTTTCACCTTGGTCATCTGAAACCATAGACGGGGTTTCTTGGCCAAAATATTAAAAGTGCTTATTTCCTCTTTGCTTGGGAACAACTGCACCCAAAGCTGTAGGAGACAGGAGTGCTGTGCTGAGAAAAGGGTCGTGTGTTCCTATCCCCATGGATTCATGAGTGGGCACAGATGTTAAGCTTTCCCTTTCCCTCCAATCCCTATCCCATATTCCCCTGTCAGCCCCTCCTTGACAAAGCAAGAAGATAATCTGCAGAAAGAAAGATGCATTTCTCCCCTTTGTTTGGATAAAATGGCATATTTCTCTTTCATCCTTTGAAGTACATATTTGTTCCACAGAGTCCATGGAGATTCAGAATCAGAAAATACCAACTAATGATGATGGCTGATTGTTTGTGTCTTGTGCATGCCTGTCCCTGCCAGGCTGCAGCCTACACTGATGTTTCATTTGCAGGCAAAGACAGCAGGACTGCTCCCTGCAAGTGGAGAGCAGCAGCTTTACTGCTCTAAGAGATGCCATTTAAAGCAATGTTAAAGACAACTTTTTGGTAGCTACCTTGTGTGTATATAAAAAAATATTTAAAAACCAAATAAAATTATTGCTGTCCAGCACAAATTTAGTGGATCTCTGACTTGCTGGCAATTGCTTTTGGACTGAAGAGGGAAATATCTCTGTAAAGTTTCCATTGATCTATAAAGCAGAAACATCTGCTGAAAGTGTTGTCCCAGGCCATCTCTGACTGCAGTCAGCAGGAGGTGAGCCTGTGGTTAATAAACTTTCTCCCTCCCTTCCACAGTAGATGTCATTGCAATGAATACGAAGCACAATAAGTAAGTTTACAGGATATGGTCTAACTCAGCCAGAAAATACAAAACACAAACATGGAAAAAAGGCATCACTAGAAGACTCAACAGCTTTCAGATTAGTGGTGTACTCCTGCCAATGCAAAAAGAGAAACACTGGACCAGCTGCCTTGAACCAGCCCTGGGACTTGCTTCCATTAAAAATGCCAAAAGGACCATTTTAAAGCTCTCCTCTGCAATCCTATATAAAAGTGCTTGCAAGGCTGGGATTTAATAAAACACTGTCTTCTCTGGCAGGATTTTTGAGAATTTAATTCAATTTGCAGTGTAGTTTAAGCCACATACGCACATTGAGAACTTTAATTTCCTCAGTGGTGCTAATCGGCATGCACTTCCAATGTGGCTAACAGCATCCCACAGGTATCGGAGTAGTGGAAACTTCCCAGCACAGAGGTGAGCATGGAATTTACTGCTGGCAGCAATATTAAAAAAAAATCAAGCAACATTGGTGCTCTCCTGGGCAAAGTTCCCCCGGGTTGCTTTTCATGACACTACTGGTTGTTTCCACCTACAGGACGTATCAGAGAGCAGCCTACACCATTTCACCTGGACATCTTCCCTGTGAAACCAGCATCACTTCCCCACCACAGCCAGCAGTGACATGGGGCACTGGTTGGGTCCTCCACCACCCACTGCCACCACAGTGCCTGCCACAGCTTCCTGCACCCTGCAGTTGTGAACACCTGCTGCTTCACTCCCCCTCCTATGGGAAAACAGAGACGACAGAGAGAGGGACAGTTTTCTGCACCTGATGCAGCCAGCAAGCCCCAGACTGGCTTGTGAAAAGGCTGTTTGCTGCACTGGGGGCAGTGGTCTGGGCTGGTCTGAGACTGAGGTGGCTCCCCATGCTCAGAGAGGGCTCAACTGGGACCCTGAGGCAAGCACCCCAGCAAGGTCCACCCATGGCACAGCCAGCACTGCTGCCCCCAGGATGTGCCAGGACCTCCTGAGGCTGTGCCACTCCCTGGGCCCTGATTACTCTAGGTCCTAAAGAGCCTCAGGCTAAGTGTCCAGCACAGAGCGCAGCTATAGACACAGCCAGTGCTTCTGTGAGGCTTAGCAACATTGCCCTTCTCCTGGGGAACCTAAAGTTAGCTGGTACAGAGAACAGCCAGAATAGCAGCATCAACAAGACTCTTCTCATTATGCCACGCTGGTTACAGCATGTCACTCTGTCATCACCCTATCATTCCTCTGCTGTGCACACCACTGACTGTAACTTTAATGGTGTTACACTTACCAAGGTTATAATTACACATTACAGTGCGGCTTTCCTATGCCAGGAAAGGACTAAACGTACAATTACACAGCTCATAAATAGGAGGACAGCACACTACTGCACAAGCGCACATGTCCACATAAAACCTTTAATTACAGTTGCAAGCAGATTATAGAGATTTTACAACTATGTTATTCCAACTGTGGCAATTGTTAGCACCACCTCTTGGAGAGAACCTCCATCTGCACTGGGCTTCTCCCAGCAATGCCTCTCAGTGCTGTGCTGAGGGCTGTTGTACCTGCAGAGCCAGTCATTATCAAGAAAAGCATTACTAAAAAGCAGCTTGATGGGTTTTATTGTTACTATTCTTGTTTCAATTATTTAGATATCTGAACCTCTCTAAATTATTTGAGTATCTAGAAACACTGACTCCTTATAATCAAAGGCGTAGTCAAATGAAAAAGCATGTGTGCCAGCTTCAGTGACCCCCTCAAAAGTTTAACACCAGAGCTAAAGAGAAAAACATATGGCAAATACAAATGATTAGACAATTATAGATACTAAGATTAACTGCCACTGTGACAAGATGAGAACTAAGGGCTTTCTTCCAAAACCACCCTTCATCTAAGCCATAAATACCCATCAAAGGGGATCAGAGGGAAAAATAATCTCATCTCTAAACCCAAGAGGGTTTCTGGGAAAAACCTACTGCATGTTATTGATGTGAAAAATAATGATGCAATCACACTCTATCAAGAGGATCTCCCAAAATAAATAGTAGTTTATTCTAATAATTCCTTTCTGCTGATTTAATTTTCAATTTTAATTGTGTAGAACAGGCAGATAAAAATGAATGATTGATGTTTTTTGAAATGTACAAAACCTGAAAAGTATGCACTTCTCTTAATATATCTTTTACATTACTTACAGCACTTTGCACTCAGAGCTGCTCACTGTGGGGCAGAGTCTTGTGATTTATGAGGGGCAAGAGTTTCACAAATGGGAGTGGGCCACTTTTTCTTCCCCTCCTTCTTTTTCTCACATTAGAATAACAACAACAAACAAAACACACAAAATACGAGAAAATTATCTCAGCGTCTCTTAGATTTCCTAGCTTTGCCTCTGTTTTCTAGCATCATATTCTTACGCATCTTACTTCAGGAGGGAAAGTTTTCTACTTGGCTACAGCAATTTCATCTTCCTTCTCCATAGCTTCAGCAACAAAAACATCCCAGCTTGTGGGCTCATAAAGGCAGAATTAACAAGAATATACACATATATACTGAGCCACATGAATCCTGATCACAGACACAGATAGGAGCACACACAGGCATAGATACAGTCAACTTCTACTTCCCTTATTTATTGTGAAGTCCAACTGGAAGTACTTAACAGAGGGATATGAAGAAAGTGTGCAGGATATGGGAGAACTTGGAGAAAGAAGAAAATTTCAGTTCTGAGGGTCAAATGAGTTTGTGATGCTTTTTGTAAAATAGCAGGAGCTTAAGTCAGCATTTTCAGGATTTATTTTCAATTTTAAGTGTTTTAAAATGAGACTGAGCCCTGATCTTTTTAAAGGGGCATGATGATTTCTCAAAACCAGACCCCTTGCTCCAGTCACATGAAATGCAGCACAGTCAGTATCAGCTCTCATTTTTTAAAATCCCACATTTTGACTATGATGGTGCTTGGCTTTTAGCAAGGCTATTGGCTGTGAAGTCTCAGCTGAAAGTGTGCACACTCACAACTTAGCCACCTTCCTGTCAATACAATAAATTGACCAGGAGGAAATGGAAGAAATTTTACAGTAATTTTTTGCAACATGAATTAATTCTTTGCCAGGGAAAACACACATGTATTTGATGGCCTCATTCCCTGAATAACGAGTTTGTGATGCTTTTTGTACAATAGCAGGAGCTTAAGTCAGCATTTTCAGGACTTCTTTTTCAGTTTTCAGTGATTTAAACTTAGACTGATTTTAAGATGATCATGACGATGAAACATTCCATGAGCCCCCACACCTCTATATTCTGCTACATTAGGACAGATTTCTAGAGGAAGAAGGACATGTCTGCAAGGATACAGAAGAACTTAATGAACAGAGGCCTTGACACAACACTAGTGGTGTCCACTCCAGCAGGAATGGAGTGAAATGAGTTGGACGAGGAAAGTTGAGTAAGGTCCTCTCAGATTTTAGAGACTGAAGCAGGAAAATAAACAGGTATAAAGCAGTCTCCTGGGTCAGAAGGCAAAGGAAGAACAAGAACAAAGTACTTGAGAGGAGGCATGGGACAGCATTCAGAAATTAAAAATGAAAAAAGAACCAGTTGAAAACAAATAATGAGTGACTGGGCCATTTCCACCACTTGCACTCATGGATGAACATGCATGCCAGCAAGGTCTGCAGTAATTTGCAATATTACAGGACACTCTGGGAGATGTATTTGTTCCCGGAGGTTAAAAAACTGACTACTCAACACAACACACTGATGGCATCCCTGTATCAGTCTAGAGAAAACAACAGAATACCGCTGGAGGAAAGACCAAGCTCATCCCCCACTACACAATGGAATAGAGCTCCCTACAGTGTACAGACTCAGGATGTGTTCAGTTCAGTGCTTCCCCATCAACAAGCAGCAGCAGACAGCCCAGGCCCTGTCAGTGTTGCAGGGGAAATAGCCAAACCCACTCAATGGCATTCGCCAGCGGTTACAAGCCTTAACAAAAACAGCCAAGTCAGCACATCCTTTGACCTAAATCAACAAAACAAAGTGCTTGGGAGAAGCGCTGTCGTATTCGCAGTGGACAGCATCTTTCCAAGATGAATGCCCAAGTTTTATTCCCCTCCTAGATGCCGCAAATGGTTTTTGGCAGATGCTTCTACACCCAGATGGCGCCAAGTTAACTACTTTTATTATGCCTTTTGGATGGTAATCCTTCCACAGACTTCCTTTTGGCATTGCTACTGCACCCAATATATTCCAAAGGAAATGACAAAGCTACTGCAGCACCTGGAAAGGGATAGTTGCTTGTACAGACAAAGTCCTGGGATATTGCCATTGGGAAGAGAAATATGATAAAAGCCAGTCAAGATTTCCAGAGACACTTGGTATTCAGGTCTGAAAGGCAATAAACACTGGGCTACATCAAACTAGCTGAACGACTGAGATAACACACATGAAAACCAGGCACTAAGGCAGACCAAGGAAGGGTAAATTGGCATAAGAAAGTAATAAATTAATGCAAACTCCTAAATCTATGTCAAAGTGAAATGAAGACTGGGTTATGAATGGTAGCAATATACCCTTGTAATGAACTCTTGGAAAGTGAAATCACCTGATATTTGAATATAATACAAGAATATGTTTTCAACTGAGTGGAAGCCCTACCTGAAGCACTTAATTCTCCTTTTCCATAACCACTCAGAGCCACCTGCAACATTACAACTCGGTCAGGCTGGTGGGGCTGCTACATACGGCTCCTAGACATTTGCTGATGACATAAATCACTCTCTGCAGACTGAGAACTGTCTCATTGTAAAGGAAACATGTGAAAAATGTAGGAAAAAAGCTCTTCCAGAGAGTTGAGTCAACTTTTGACTGACCACAAACCACTTGTACCCCTGATAAATAAGAACGACTTGGATCATGTGCCAGTGACTTGTCAAGCCCTACTTAGGGCTTAACTAGGTACAATCCGCAGACATAGCACAGTGTTGTGCCTGGCACAGCCTCGCCCATTGGCACTACCCTGCCCAGATACCTTGCAAATGTGACAGATATATGAATATTGCAAATCATTGAGGAAATTAAAGCTTTATGAGAGAGGTCTGCAAGCCTTAAAACCAGTGTCTGATTCATACTTATAACACATCTCATTGGCCAATACCAAAAATGTAGAGCTGCAATATTAGAGTGTGGGAAAAGCGACTGCCTTAAATGCATTAGAATCATATCCTTATTCCAGAAAGAAGTAAAATCTCAGAGCCAATCTGATGGTTATCCCAGCAAAAATATCCCTGTGGTACTTCACTACTGAGAATTTTATGAATAAGCTGAGATGTCTGCTTAGTGGTGTGCCACAGGCAGAAGACATCCTGCTCTAACTATGCCTGTGTGTCCTTGCCTGTGAAACACAAAGACTACTGCAGTCTCCCACTGAAGGCTGAGATACCTGCCTCGATCCTTTGAGTTAGGCACTTTCCTCACAAATGACCTCCTGGCCCAGTCCTTTCCCACAGGGACTGTCCTGTGTTAGGGCAGGAGTGCTGGAGCACGAGTGGAGAAACACAAGTACTTCCCATTTATTTATTATTCTCCTGGCTAGGTTATTATCTTTCAACACAGTGACTCCTCAACTGGAATGCCTTTACTCAAATGTTTTAAGGTTTAAGCCTTGCAGCAATGCACTGTACATCTCTATCTGACATTTTCTCTCTCTCTTCACTCTCCTGGAATTCTTGCTTTCAGCAACCACATCCCTGGTTTTTGATTCCTGGAAAAAATTCTCCTTTCTCATGGTGTCTTGCTTGATCACTGAAGTTGACATGCGAAAAGGTTCCCACCAAGATCTTGTTGGCTTTTTTGGCATCCCACTTCTCCCCATCTGTTATTTTATATAGCTATCCATAATATTACAATTATTGTGCCAGTAGCTTGTCCTCTTCATATGCAGATCATATCTCTCACAGATTTCTCCCCAAATGGGTGCCTTCTCCGCTACATTAGCTACTTCAGTCGCCACACATCCATCTGTCTGAAAGCTCTGTTTTTCCAAAACCATAAATCACCAAGGCCAAAATATCTGACAGCCCTATACATCATAAAATAATGACCAGAAAGTAATGCGTTCGTAACTTGTGACTGAAGGCCAATGAAAGCAACACAAGAAACTTTCCTTTCCCCCGTGCTGTTGCAGCTTAAGTAGCATCCAGAAACTTGCTAATGATTGATTGCTACAAAAACAGAAATTAATGCTGTTTTTCAAGGAATTATCAGGATAATTTTATTTATATTAAAGCGAGCTTCTGTTTGTAGACCTCAAAGTGATATTGCATACTATTCCCTTGCAAAATCAGGAGAAGAACACAACTACCTGTGTGTCTCAGAGGATATGCCATCCTTTGCCCACAATCTAAAAATTTGCCTTGAAATGTTGAGTAAAACTAGAAGACAGGGAAAAAGAAGAAGCATCCCTGAACAGAGGAACATCATGAAGAAGCCATACCCGTTTTTCATGATATTCAGCAACACAAAATATCTAAGTCTATAGAAGGCAATTGGATATAATCACAACACGTGCTCTTATAAGATAAAAACTAACATTTATTGTCTACTTAACATTCTCACTCATTCTACTGAAATTTTGCTCAAATCTGTGCAATTTGCTGGGCCCTGGCTGCTGCCTACTGGCCATTGCTCATCACTGTACAACATTCTGGGGAGAAGAGAAGGAAAACAGATGAACAGGCACCACGGCTTCTCAAGCCACAGCTAAAAGAGAGGGTTAACCCAAGCCAATGGGTTTTAAACTACCATAACAGTACCACTTTTAAACCACCACTTTTCCTCTTATCCTACCCCTTCTATAATGGTTTTCTATACTATCTCCTATATTATCTCACACTGCATGTTGTCCCACTTGAAACATTTACTCATGGGTCTACAACGGGGCATGGGGGTTTGCAGTTGTTTATTGGGTAGGCACCTTCACCAGCCAAGGTCAAACCACTGCAGCCTGTCAGAATGACAGGTCTATGATTTGTGAGACCTTACAGGAAAAGTCTATTTTTTTTCCTCCCAATGTCAGTGTTAAAAGTAAAATCAGGTACATTTTTTAGCCAAATCCCACAATCAATAAAACCCACCAACCCAAATTAAAAAAATAAAAAAAAACCAAAAAAAAAACCCAAAAAACCAAAAAAAAACCCAAAAAAAAAAAAACCACCACCAAAAAACAGCTGAGCACCAGACCTCAAAGAAAGCAGTTAATGAGTCTTAATGACTGAATTATCATTAAAAATCCAGAAACAGAAAGAAAAACTTCACCTAATATTTCAGAAAATCAACACAGAGACTGCCCCCAGCCCTTGTCAGGAACTGTTCAACACTAGAAGAGGTCAAAGCTCTGAAAAGCAAATGTCTTTGTCTCCAGGCATGCCTAAAGAGTGCAGTGTTCAACTTACACCTGGGCTTTTTTTGGGAAACAGGAAATAGGTATTTTCTTACCTGTCTCTTGAAAGAAGGAAGAAAATTTTTGTCACAGGGTGCAGTTGAGCACAGGAACACAGAAAGAGACTGCAGCATCCCTTCTTCCAGAGAGACGCACAGCTTCACCAAACTTGGCCTTGGAATACATCATCTAATTGCACAGTCAGGTCTGCTTTCAGCACGGGGTCGGACCAGATGACCTCCAAGCATCCTTGCAATCTATAATTTAATTATTCTAATCAGTAAATAACAAAAAAAAATTAATATTCTGCCAGTGAGAGGGTTTTGATATGTTCTTGTCATAGCTATATTAGCTGATCCGAAGTATTCAATGTGAAAAATATATTGCCATACAAATTCCTCCTTATGCAGTGCACTGTTTATGTGTTTTACAGCACACTTTAAAATAGGACACAACTGTATGCATTTGCTTGATTTACTTTTTACAAAGACACCTCTGTGAAGGAAGAATCTTGCACTAAGTGGCTTAGGGGTAGTACATCTGCAGGGAAGTCATGAGCTGCTGGGACAAGCATCTTTCCTGCCTCTCCCTATACATCTCTGACCCTCATGGCATACATCCTGCAGTGCCCAATGACTTCCGCTTATTTACAGTATTTGTAGAATTTTCTGGGGTTTGTGGCTGGCTGTTATTTTTGTACCAATCTTGCAGCAATTGCTAGTGACCACAGCATTACCTTTCCTAGCTGAGTGCTTGAAAATGTTACCCATTTCAATAGGAAAGAAAGCCCAAGGACACAGATGTTGAGCAAGTATTTAACTGCTCAGCTTTCTACCAGACAACCAAGGTTTTTTTGCTTCACTGCCAAAAGCAGAACAACAAAACTGTTTGCCAGATCCTACTCACTGTCCGTGCAAGTCCCTTCTCATCCATCAGAGACTGTTCAGCTCCAGACAGGACAGGGCAGAACAACATGGCCCTTCCCTTCAACTTTATTGCCCACTGCAGGCACATATATGTGTCCCACCCCGGAGAATGTCAGGCCACTAGCCATTGACATAATAATTCCTTTGAAATGCCAGTGCTCAAAACCAGTAGAGTCCCTAGCTACCCTTGCAGCAGTGAAAGCCAAGTTTCCAAAGACTGCAAGGCAAAGAGGGGTGTTTCCAAGGGCAAGGACAGCAGTCATGTTCCTGACTGCTTGCTGTCCTTGAAAAAAAAAATCTGCCTTGCATGTGTGAGCAGCTGGGGCAGGGCATGATCTTCCTCCAGGGACATCCTCTCTTTGCATTGTTTTCCCTTTTTAAGAGTACAAGTGTTGGGCAGCCGACTGCAACTGTTTCACTGTAGGATGAAATGAAATACAGTGTTCTTAATAAAAGAAAAAAGTAACTCACACAATAGGAAGATTTAGTTAGGTTTCTGAAAAAGGAAGAGCAAAGAAGCAGTTCTCCCCACATGTCTAAGGCATCTGAGAGTGAATATTTGACTCATATAGCTGCAAGGAGTTTGGCAACATATGCCAAATTTCCAGTGGGACAGGCAGAAGGGCCAATGAGAAGGGATGCTGACAGGCTAGGAAAGGAGTAGCAGTGTGGTATTTTAACAAAGACAAAAAGTGTAGCTCTACATCTGAGAGCAGCTTTGCTAATGCAGTTGAGTTTCTCAGGCCACATAGCTGAACTGTCAGTGGGTTTGGCTGTGTCACCTCAGTATAAGCAAAGCCTGATGAAATGTGAGTAATTTCTAAAAGAAAGCATTTCTGTGGGTTTGATTCTCTGTTTTGTGGTCATAGCCTTGGAAGGAACATTAGTAATTTTGGGCTTTTGCACTTGTATAAAAAAAAAAAGGAAAAATAAAAAAGAAGGGAGATAGAGAAAATTTTAGCAATGGTTAAAACCTTGCTAAGGGCCTGCAGCCAGAGCCTTGCCGGACCCACAGGGTCACCTGGACTGCTGGCAGCCAGCTCTGAGCAGGCAAGGGGACTGCCTGCTCTGGGGCTTGGCACTGGCTGCCCTCCCCTTCCACCTCCTCCATGCTGGGAGCTGAGCTGAGGGTGAGGCAAGCAGAGCCTCGCTCGCTGCCACGCCTGACAGAGCCTCACACTGCCCCTGCTCCACACCCAGCACAGGCACACTCGCTCCCTCCAAACCTGAGGGTCAGGAACTGGCAGGATGAGCAGGAGACAGCAGAAATCAGCCAGTGCACAGCAGTGACATGAGTGCTCAGGGTCTAATCAACACCCAGAGTCACTTGAAGGAAGGCACCTTCCTCCATCAGGCTTCCATGTCCCTACATTGTCCCCCTAGAGCTGGTCCATCGACTGGTCCCCAACAACTCATTTTTTCCAGAACAGTTAAACACTGCGCAGAATGGTAAGACTCACGATTCCTCAGCCCAAATTAAAACACCCCCTTGCCTCAGAGATGCATCTGCTGTTAAGGACACTTTCCCCTCTGACTTTTCAGGAGCACTCTGGTAGTCACAGTGCCACTCCCAGAGACTTTAAATGCTGGGACCAAAGCCCCTTCACAGAGGGCAGCTCCAGTGACCCAACAGGTGCCCTGCCCGACTCCCTACACATCCCACACAGACAAGATTTCCTCAGCAGCTCAATCCCAGGTTTCCCAAGGGACTCAGACCTCTGGTTCCTTTACATAATTTTATTATGGTGCAGCAAGAGAATAACAGCTCAAGCTTGCGCCTTGGAGAAGGGATACTGAACAAAGGAAACACTGGGCTTTTGTACCCTGAGGCTGGGGTCTTCCACCTGAGTCCTCAGCTGCTGCTGTGTCTCTGAGTGTCTGGTCACCTGTCTGAGCCAAAGATCTTCCTGCCCTTTGTTGAGTAAAGGGGCAGCACCAGGTCACAGCCTCTTGCCTCGAGCTGTCCTCACCCAGGCCTCAATCCAAGCTGCACCCTGAGCTACCTACATGGTAGCTACCTACATCCACTACATGGATTCCTCAACACCTGCCTTAGGGTTAAGGGCCTGGCAGCTCCTACCTCTGGCCAAACCTGGCAGGAGCTCACCTTTGAGCTCACAGAAGTCTGTCAAATCCAAGGCATTTCAAAAGCCCAAGTAACTTGCATTATGAAAGCTGTGTAGATGTTTCCAACAAAATTTTGACTCGCTGAAAAATTTCCAAGGAAATCTAAGAGTTGACTGTGCAGCTCTGAATTGAGAAAAAGAAAAACAAAATAGCATGGTCTTGCTTGGATTGCAACTGCAGCGCAGTTACAATTATCTGCTCTAAAAAATCTTTTCCTTTATTAAAATTCTTGAATAATACAAAGTTGTCTATTTCCCCCTAAAATACAGTGTTAGCTTTGTAGCTAACTAGGAAAGAGATCTGTAACATGTATTGTGCCATTTGACACATCCCAGAAATAATTTTCCAATAGCATTGAGACAGAATGAGTGCAGGGCATATAAACAAACAGAAGGTGCTTTGGGGCTTGATCCTTAAGGATTCGCCTCCCAGTTCTTCCTGCAAAAGTGGTGTCTCTGGCTCTGATGCTCCTGCAATGGTTGTACAAAAACTCAAATATTTAGCTTTGTAATTGCCCCAAAACATGGTTTTGATTCCCACATAAGCCATGGCTTGCTGGTTTCTTGGGTTTACAAAGCTTGCAGGGCTACATTTTTCTGACCGATTAAAGGCTTACTATAGAATTGTTTTAAAGAGCATGATGGCTGCATGCACTTAGGCTTATCTCAAGATAAGACAACATCTTTCCACAAGTAGGGAAGGAGCAACAGCTTCTGTCCTGTGTATCCTCCTGAGCATGGCAGGTCTGCAGAGCAAGAGATGCCTGGAATATCTATGGAATGCAACACCTTAAAGCAAAGGCTCCACTCACCCATAGCTCAGGTGAAGATGTTGGCATTGTTGATAGCTCTTTTTCTGTACTGTTGCATCAAACTTTGCCTACAGTGGATGCTGCAGGCAAAGCCAGCTCTGTGCTAAGGGAGGAATAATGACACCCTCTGTCCAGAGCCAGAGAAAGGGCCAGCCCAGACCAAAGATCTCAGCCCAAGAATTAGCTCTCCCTATATGCTAAAAGACAGGTTTCCATCCTGCCATGCTGATTGTTTACATGTTCCATCCACAGGACTTAGGAAGCTGTCCCGACCAAGCATCTTCATTTAGAGCAGCAAGAGAGACTGCCGCAAGTCATTCACAATTATTCACAGTTTCTCTCCATCCTTAAGATGGAAAGAGACCAAGGAAATTGGTGAAATGCATTATTAAGATTATTTCAGTTACTTTTCTCCACTTACTTACCAGTTACTTTTATACTCTGCATCTGTCTCTCACTTACTGGCTTGCAGATACTTTGATAGCAAGCCACAGAAACCATTGCAGCAAGTACTTCACCAGTACTGGGGAAATTCTCAGGGGAGAGGAGAAGAAATAAGTACAAAATTGTTACTCTTTTTGCTCTCTGAGTTTATTTATTTTGGACCCATTGGGCTAGACCGCAACTAAAACTTTATGAACCTAATAAAATTCCCAACATTCTCAGACATGGGTCGTGATGTTTATTTATTAGGCAGAATACAAAGGTGTATTTATGAGGAGATTGGTAGTACTTAGAGATGCTTGAGCTCAGGCAAAGCATAAAACACACATAAGAAATATTTTCAAACTTAACACAGGTAAAATCAAACTAACCAGATGACACATCAAAACCAGAAGTGTTTCAGAAATGTTGTGCTCCTCATCACAGAACCATCCCACATAGTCTCAATAGTGGAGTTCAGGATAAATTCATTATTTTTCAATAGATGTTATATATTTATTTGCATTGTTTTGCTATGTCTAAAACACAGCCTTATCATTATGATAGTGGTAGTAACCATAAACACTAATAAACAGGAGAAGGTGGCAAGAGAAAACTTACCTTTTCCTTTCTGTCTTCATAAAACACACACTATTCCCTGATTCAATAAGCAAGATGTACTGCTTGACTCAAGTCAAAGGATAATGGGTCTTGGCAACAGATTAGGCTTTCCATCCCTGTAAATAAGAAAAAGCTAGAGGGAATATATGCTGGGATTTATTTCTGCCAGGAGCAAATAAACAGTTCTGTCAATGCACAGATAATCCCACTTCCCCATCTCTGTCTTGTCTTTGTCCATCTCCATTCTACCTCATTAAAAAAAAAAAAAAAAGAAAAAAAGAAAAAAGAAAAAAAAAAGGTTATGTGCTCATTTTCCTCCTGTCACGCATGGTTGTCTTACTGATTTCAGCATTAACTTTTTTTGATACTTCCTGTCACTGGAAGACCTCTCACTCTCTCTACCCTTAAGAACAACATACGTTTTCAATTTAGGTTATGTTCCCAGCAGATGTTGCAGGACATGAAGGTCTTGCTTTCTCTTTCATTAAAAAAGGCACTTGTAATACATTTTATTGTCTTGGATGGGAAATGGCATGTATTGCAATGTTCAGGAATCAGTCAATGTGATTTCATAATCCCTATCTTAAAAAATATAATGAGTTAACAAGAAAGAATAAAAACCAAAGGGTGCTATGGAAGGTAAGATTCAGTATCTCAGAGGACCTCCCCAGCTCTAATATCCACACTCATCCTAAGAATCACTTCTTGTCGTCATGACATTTTATATGAAAATTCTGAGTGCCTTTGGTTCTCCACGTGGGCCTCCCAGCTACGCCATGGGCATACAGCTTCATCTGAATTTACACCTGTTAACACAAGCCCTCCAGTTCCCAAGGCAAGACACCAAGAACTCACATGGAGCCTGAGGTATGGGTTAAAGTGTCATGTCAAGCTATGCTATCCTTGACTGCTTGCTGCTGGCCAGTGTCCCGGCCAGGGCCACACCACAGTCTTCCTTGCAGCAGGAGAACTGGTTTAAAATGGACCAGAGCACCAAACACCTCAGTGCTTTGACCTTACCTCAGAAAGACAAGAACAAGTAAGCTCGTGCTTCATTAACTGTCACCAAGAGCAAGGCTTGAAAGGAAAGGAATAAGGCAGGCTGCATTGAAAAATAACAGACAATGAAATCTAATTAGAAACTCAATATACCAGAAAATGGTCTCTTACAGTCCCCAAAGATTTTTTTCAAAAACCTTTAAGCTTATGCACACTAGGAAATTGCTGTTTGTAGTCTGTAGGATGTTCACAGTGTCACAGACCGATCTGTTATCTGATTTCACAAATACCTAAACACATATATGTGTGTATGCCTACGCGTCTTTGTGTGTGTACTTTACATGCACTCATATTTACTTATTCCATCCTTTGTGTTGAAACTAGGAACAAAAATGAGGTTATACCCTACAGCAAAACATACACAAACATAATGTGGAATCACCAGAGCTGCCAAAAAATCCCTGCTGTAGAGAGAAGATTAAGTCTTACAAAACGGACAGCAAACCACAAGTTTCATACAGAATGCTTGTTTCCAATATACTTAGATTTTATCATTCCATTGTTGCTTCCTGTATTATGGAAGCAATTGTTTTTTACAAAAGCATAGGTATGTCAGAGCCAGAAGCAATGGTTCATCAAAACCTGCATTTGTGACAGTAATTAATATAGACATCATACAATACTTTGATATCTCAGCATCAATTCCCAACCACATAAATCCAGCCAGTGGCTGTGTATCGGGTTTCCTCATTTTCTATAAATTTGTCTATCTTCTCTTCAGATGATATGCAGCGCTTTTTATTGCTGACTTTGGAAATGGCTCCATAATTTAAAAACCCTTTGTGTAACAGAAATCCAGCCTGGGTTATAACTGAGGTTGGTGGTTTCCACCTGATATATTGGGTCTCCTGATAACATACACTAACTTTCCATTTGTACCTTTCTGTAAGCACTTGCAGAAGGCACTTACTGCTTGAGATGGCTGCTGGTACCCTGGGACCAATACGGAGAGATCAGAAGCAATTTTGCACAGTGTTTACCTTCTCCTGGCCATAGGCTGCTGGATCTGGGTGGTGGCTCCACAGTGGATCAGTTCAGTGTGGATCCTTTCTTCCTGGCTGCTCCTGGCTCCCAGCAAGCAGCAGCAGGGCTCAGCAGCATCCTGCTCATCCCCGAAGCACCCCAGATCACTCCCCAGTGATGTGCCTCCCTCCACATGGATTTATTTGTCATCCAGGACCTTTCTAAGTATAGGAAACCCAGCAGGGGCCACACTGAACTCTGGTCAGTCAATGGAATGGTCTCCTTCTGGCTGGGCACTTGGCAGGGGGGCTGCTTGCCCAGCATCTGGGCCCCATGGGCATATTGTGGCCCTGCTCCCCCCACCAGAGGGGATGAGGTATTGTCCAGATCATCACAACTGAAGGGCTATCCCAGATGTTTTCCATCTCAACAAGAAACAGACATTTTCCCAAGTCCCAGGGAAGTCCTGGTGCTTGGCTAGAAATACCATGAGCTCCTGAGCCATACATGCACAAGGGGCCAGTGGTAGCCCTGTGGAGTCAGGAACATTTGGGAATTCAGCCCCTGGGACTCTAGGCACAGCAACTTTCAGTGTTGTTTTCCTTCCTGCAAATTATCTGCTTAGTTTTGCTTTATTTTCATAACTAATCACAGCAAAACGAAGTCTGAAATTCCTCCTAGCAGCATGACAAGTTCTTTCCACACCACTCCTGTACCTGGCTGTGACAATCCCCATCCTGCTGGCATTGGACAATTCTCCATCCTGCCGAGTGCCAGCCCCAGTGAGCACATGGCCAGCAGTGGAAGATGGACCCTGCCCACAGGGCCTGCCTGCACACCAAGGGACACGACCCCAGAGGGGGAGGCAGGTGGGCTTCTCCTTCATGGCATTGGAGGGAAATTATCAATTCCTACTCCTGAGATACCTTTTTTTCCTTTAAGATTGAAATTTTTCCTTCTTCTGTATATGCTAGTTGTTTGTAGCCTAGGAATGAGCATTCTGACATATCTCTATGCCTTTTCAGGCTGCATGTTGCTGTGCACAGATCCCTCTAACTTTTTTCTTTATGCTCCTGGCACTTGGCCTTGACACTCAGGCTCGCCCCTGTACATTTAAACAGTAGCACAAAGCTGGGCTGCAGGAGCCCAGTGAGGCAGACAGCCTTGAGGAGCACAGTGGGATGGCAAGGAAAGCAGCTGAGAGACTCTGGAGTGCACCAGCCAGGGGGAATCAGCCATATCGGGGTGAGCAGAAGCAAGCATGGCTGCAGGGATGGCCATCCTTGCTTCCCCATGTGCAGGAAAGCACCTCCAGGAGGGCAACGCAGCACAGGGATGGGGAAGGAGAAAGGCAAAAGGTTATGCTGAGGATACAGTGGCTCCTCACAGGCAGAAAATCTGAATTGAGCATATAAACATCCCACGCTTCCCAGCATGGTTTTCAATTAAAATAAACCCATTCTGTAACACCGCCAGAGAATGGCTCACTGAGAAATTTATAGTCTGAAGTATAAAGGAACTCAATCACTATTACTCTGTGAACATTTATTAAGAATATAAAAATGAAATTAAAATTGTCAGATTAGGGAGATTTGATGCCATTTGTGGACACTTGCTTTTATTTTCAGGACAAAGTTGATTTGCTTCCAAGAAGTCTGATGAATTCATAGATGGGAACTCACTACAATCATCCACCATGGTATTGTATAGCACTCATTTTGCTTGCTGTTAAGTGATATTTTGTAGTTCCTCTGTTACCTCAAGAGACTGAGTTGATTGGCCTGGGTTAAGCCAAAAACCCAAAAATAGAAAACCACGAAGTATTGTAACATATATCCAAAATCATAAATTTGTAATCAGCAAATAAGAGAGCCTCTGTTAACATCTTCTTCACGTAAAACAAGTATTTTTTGAGGTATGCAAATAAAGAGAGTTAATGAGACCAATTTTAAAAAGTAGCTTTTGCAAGCCCAAGAGTTTTGGATTACTTAGTATGCAGATTGCTGAAGGTTGAGCTGCTCTCAGGAATCCCTTTACTTTTTGATGGCTCAGTGCTGCACATTTATATCCCTGTGAGCTGTGTTGGTCCTGCCTGGAAGAGCCAGCCTTCACAAGGAACTAGTTACACGTTTTCCATGAGCTGGTTCCTACAGCTTTTTAACACAGGTTTGCACTGCACTTTTAACTGGATCAACAAAATAAATTGGTACACCAATGCCAAAATCCCCATGCACTTCTTTCTCCTGAGAAATTCAACTGCTCAATAAAAATGAACAACAGGAAAAAAAGTTTTATCACGTGCTTTACCTTATATGAAAAAACACCAGTGATTGGTCTTGATTTAGGTTGTTTCTTAATACTGCCACAAGATGTTAGCACTTTGGCATTTTGTTATTATTATGGCTGCTTTAATTTTTAAGCTGGTGCATTTATTTCTACCTTGTTCTAGGCATGTCCTGTGCTCTAGGGACAAAACTTGCCCCAGGGTACAAAACTTCACCTCTTTCCTGGTCTTTTAGCGATTATCAATGAACATTTAGTAACCATGAAATAATTAACCTGTAGATCAATCTCTTCTCACAAGTACACGACCAAGTCAACTGGTAGCCTCAGTAATATGTGCATGGTTTTCAAGAGATAAATATATCTCCCTGTATGACATATACTTGAAAAATATCCAGCATGTCTGGAAAAAGTTGCTGTCTAGAATGCTTCCATGCATATTCAAATTTTACCTTTAGATCCCAGTTTTTCAGTTTGCTGTGACACATACTTTCACCCAGAGAGTTAGACAGCATCTAACACCACCACAGTCTTGGCAGAAAAGTCCTTGTTGATACTTCTATCACTGTAAAATCAACTCATGCTGAGTGAATTAATTACTTACTAAGCTGACAGTTTTTAAGACAGCGCAAGATAAAACCAACCAAAGAAAAAGCTAAATATAAAATTCCAAATAGAACCACAATGTCTGTTGAACTGTTAAAATAGGAACGCGATAATGTTTGCAGTGTTGAACATTGGTCCTTGGATGAGTTTTTAGTATCACATTTCAAAACACATTGCTCACACAGTTTTCCTGCAATGCTTTTCAACATGCATATCAGCCAGTCCCAATAGCCTGAAACCTCTCAGGCCAACTCTGGAAATTATTTAGCACCTGAATCCCATTTATTTCTACATAAACATCTCAGTTCTTTAATCATAACTGGAAGAACTGTACTCCTTTACCTCTCAGGATTTATTTAACAAATTTTACATAATATTCCTAAAGTCCTTTAAACACTCCTCTCTGGGCAAGAGGAGAGCCCAAAGATATCCTAAACAGATCAAAGTGAAATAAAAAATGAAGCGAGATCAGCAGCAACAAGATGAGCTTTGCTTTGGCTGCTGGAGATGAATAGGTAGGTAGGTAAATAGGTAGGTAGATAGCTAGACAGACAGACAGCATGTAAACACACTACTAAAAGCCTCAAATTACAATCCAAAATTTGCAAACTCCAGACAACAGCATTTCAGTATGCATACTGAAAGAAACTCAAAACTATTCTTAATTCATGGCATTGAATTTTTCCTCTACTGTCACTTACATAAAATTATTTCCATTATTCACCAGAACAGATAAATAACAAAATGCAGAAACTTATACCACAATTTATATTTATGGAAAAATTGCCTAATTTTTGAAGAAACAACTTTGTGCCATGTCATTGGTTCAAGACAGATGGCCTCATAAACCTCTCAGCAATGTCTAAAACCCAGGGTTATATTTTACAGGCTCCAGGACCTGCATTTCACAGAGATGACTGAGTGCTGCAGCAGAGAACCAGAAGCCATTTCTGCCTAGTGGTGGGATGTGAGCTGAAGGGCCCACACAGTGCAGGGTGAGACCAAAATGGGGAGTACCAAGGGCTGCTGTCCCCACCAATGTGCTGCACCATGCTGCACTGCCAACCACAAGCTGCAGAGGGATGAACTCCTCAATTTCTTAAATTAATTTTTGGCCATATGCTCACTCCCAAGACTGAGTGGTGATGCTGAAAGAAAAGCCCATGGAAGCAGCATGCTACACAGCAGAGCCTGAATTTATACATCCTGTCCTTTCTGGCTCCACAAATATTCATAGGTGGCCCCTCACTGTTATTGGTGTACATGGCAAGAACATCAGGCTTCACATGACATATTCTCATTTACTGGCATTTTACAAGAGACACCTGCTTACTTAAGTCAATATATCTACAGCTGAAATATACCATTTATCCCACTTATCCTACTCCTCCCATGTTGCAAATCTGCCTGTGGTTTAATTACTGGAAAACCTCTGAAACAGTATGGATTGCAGATACTAAGGGATGCCCTGTCCCAGGTCCACCTTGTGCTTGCTCAGGGCTGCTGCCCATGCTGGCACAGCTGACACACAACACCACACACCTGCCTTGTCTCCTCTGCCTTGCTGGTGCTTCTTGCTGGACTCAGGTACTGAGAAGGAAGAATCCATCATACTCCAAAGCAGAGTGGCACAGCTGGAAGGAGGAAGTCCAGGAGGAAATATTTCCACTCAAGTAGCCTGCAGAAAGAGTGTGGTAGGGAAGTAAAGCCAGGAAATTAGGCACAGAAATATCTGTTCAAAACAGGATATTAAGATTTCTCCCGAAATACTGCTGAAGAAACCCAGAACTAAAATCAACCATGCTGTTTAATCTTAGCCCTTGCAAATACAACTTCCAGGGACATAGGGGCCCTGAATGCCATTACCAAGCAGTACATTTTTCTGTGTCTCAACACACAGAAAAATGTACTGCTTGGTAATGGCATTACCTAATGGCACTACCTAATGAGCAGAGGCAGCAAATTATCTTGACCTCCACTGCCTACACCATTGCCAGCCTTCTGCATCTGAGCAAGGAGAAGCAAAGAGTGGTCCGAGTAGGGTGTCAGAGTTCTCCTAGAGTGTGGACGTGTTAATTTCCAGTGACCTCCCCAGGCATCTGCTGGCAGCAGAGAAATTGTGAACTCGGAAATCTCAGTGTTTTGCAGATCCTTAAGGCAGTTGTGGGTCTCTCTCACAGCCTTGCCTCAACATGCTATACTACAGCTTGTTTTCATCCAGGTCTGTCTCTTCCACCTCCTTGACCAGGCCCCCTCAGGCCTCCCCAAGCCAGCAGTGCTGGGTTTAGATCCTGAGGAACATCAGCATGGCTCCCAGTCCAATCTGAGCTGGAGACCCAACTCACCCTACCCACATCTCCTCCCTGCCCAGCATACCCCTCCTTGTGTTCTCCCTGCCAAGGCACTTCCAACCTCATCCACCTTCTATTTAGTCTTTAGGCCACCTCCTTGCCCCAGAGCTTCCAGCTCCCTCATTCACTGGTGGTAGGTAGTGGATGTGTGTATGTCTGTGTGTTGCCATGCCTGAAGACTCCTTAAAGAACAGAGAAAGGAGAAGAAACACCAGGACACACATTTCCATTGAAGCTGTGAGCATACAAACTACACAGAGACCATGTTTCACTGTTACTTTAGAGGCCACAGGATTATACACACCAGGTTTTGCCCTTCCAACTGGTCTCCATGTACTTTTTTTATTCATCTGAAAAATGCTGTCATGCTGATGGCCACATAAGAGATGGCAAACAACTAGACAACTGGATGGAGATTCAGTGTGGGATCCCATGGATGCTTCAGAGGGCTTTGTGAGTTCAGAATGTGAATGCCATTTAGTCGTAAATGCTATCACAAGTGGTCCACTGACACATATTCCAAGTGGTCAAAAAACAATTTCCCCATGGTGACTTGTGACTCATTTTGTAGCTATAGCCATGCTAGGCAGAGGAGTATCTTGGAAGGCTGTACCAGCCTTGGCAGGAGTGACATTTTTTGGATGAAATTTTCAGGGGTTCCAAGCTTCGAGAAAGTACGAGTATTCTTCATCTTTTTTTACCCATGATTTTCCCTATTGCCTGTCTCTTTTTACACTGGAGACTCTCTGATGAACACACTTCCATCTGCTGATTTTTAAGCACTCCTGGTTTTGAGACATCTTTTTTCTGTTTTGATTAGTAGATACTTTACTTGAAACTCCTGTCTGATTGCTAACATAGCTTGAAAAGGAAATTAAGTATCTGCAGTGTGGAAGGTTTTGGGTTACTTTCAGTGATTATCAGACCATTTCACATTTGCACATGGTACCATTAAAATGCTTATAAATGCCCCTCCTCATCCCTGAGTTGCTTTGCCTTGCCCAGTTTTAACTCACCATGGCTTTTAACTCTCATTTTTTTCCTGCTAGCAGTAACTTAGATTATGTTCTTGTATAGCTGCCACCTCTGTTTTCCATTTCCAGAGCTCATTTGCTAACCTCAGGTTTTTTGAGTGGTCCCTTGTGAAGTCACATTGGTTTTTTACTTGTTCTCTGCATAACTTTTTTTCAGAGGAATTTTAATCTGTTGCATCCTAAATTCAGATTTCTTAATATAATTCTCCAGCTTGTTTGCACACCCGTGGATCTGAGGTACTTCTCATCATACCCAGGCCACTAAGATCCTGATCAAACTAGGCAGTTAAGCATGTACCTCATTTAGAGACCATGTATAATCCAATCCCTGTTCAACGTATATACCAGCAGCGGTTCCAACGGGACAAAAGCACATGCTGAACGTTTCTGTACATTTGTAAAACTTCTGTTCTTGCAATCTAAGCCTCCAGTACTACTGCAGCACCTTCTGGCTCCTAAACAGGTTTTCTCAACTAAACAAAAGGAGATTTGCAATACTCTGTTGTTTTCATCTTTTCATAGAACTTGTCACCTTCTGGGCTTTTAGGTCACTAAAAGTTTTTTACAACCTTTAGAGAAAAGCAACAGCATGTTTTACCATACTGGGATGACAAGTCACTGTGCTCTTAAAAAGCAAGAGATCACTTATTCAGAGTAAGCAAAAGGAGCTTTAGACCTCCAATTTCTGACCAGTAGAATTTGCATTTATGAAAGAATCTGAAGAAATCAGCTGTGAAGGCTCAAGCTTGCACATCTTCCTCCAGGGCTCAGGCTGAGAGGCTGCACAAAGCCCATATGCTCTCAGACCAGGCTTCAGCTCAGCTCTCTGTTCAGATGACTTCTTTCCTTCTTGCAGAAAGTGACACCTGCCATCCATACAGAAGTGCGTTTCCATGAGATGAAGGAAAAGGGAAAGGCTTCCCACTGCCGTCTCCCTGGAGTAATACATCCATTTCTTGCCACAAGCCCTCCTGGAAGAGCAAAGTTATGATTCAGTAATACAGTACTATCCTGGTGATTATTTTGGGTTTTTTTTTCACCACAAACTTCTAAAAATATTAAATTTTGCTCTAATTACCAAACGCAAATTGAAAAGAAATTTAAAGGAAGTGGCATGACCGAGCAGCAAATGTTCTTTTTACCAGTCAGCTTTGAATTTTAAATTAGACGTAATGTAAAGATAATACTTTAAAACTTTCTACCTTGAGACAATCAAGCAACATTCCCACAGTCAACGAGTTGCAGTACTTACAGCTTCACTCATTGTCTCCTAAGAAAAAAAAGTTATTTTGCATCCTGGCTAAACTGTTGACTTGGAACATGATTTCCAGGCAAAAGGGAGAACAGAACACAAACCTGTTTGATTCCTGGCCTGGTGTCCTGTCATTGGCTTGCACAACATTTCAGTTTAAATTATTTTGAGTCTCTCCTCTCTCTTTTTTCTTTTTTTTTTTTTTTTTTTTTTTTTGGTAGATTTGCCTCATGTTTCAGTATTATCTGTTAAAAATGCTGTGCAGCTTGATACTATCACCAACACCCCAACAGCACTTTAGCACTTTATCACTTACTCCCTTTCAAGCAGAAAAGGAATTTTTCTTGGTGTTAATGGAAGTGCAGTCAAGGGCCATGTGGGACCCCTCTGAGAAGAGAAGAACATACTATGCATTTAGCTTAAATCAGGTTTGGAGATTTTTTAACAGAAAATTGAAAGGCTTTATTAACATAGGAAACCAATCAGAAGAATCTGCATGCTACAAAGCAGGGTAATATCCCTCAGATGGTACAATTACCAGACAACTGGAAAAGCTTCCAATTATACAAATAAGGCACTGCACTGCAAAGCTGATAGCAATGTGGAAAGTTACAGAAAGGTATTCAGTAAATTCTTCTAGGGAATAAAGGGCGAGCATGTTGCAATCAGCAGCCAAACTTGGATAACATGATATTTAACGTATTAAAGATGTCTACATTTCTTCATAACAAAATAGAGGAGTCATAAATCACGAAGTACTGATTCCTTTGGGTAACACAATTCTGCAAGTTTGAAGACAAAGACTATATCAAGTTTCCTTCTCATATTCTCCATGTAGTAACCCTGAGGTTGGAGAGAGAGGTGAGAGTCTGTGGAAATATGCTTTCAATGAGGGAGAGGCAAATATGCTTTGGATTGCTTGAATTTCTTAAGGGAAGAGTCTGCTGCCTGAATAACTGCAAGCATTTTGCCTCGTAGGGATGAAATAACAGAAAAATTGGTATTGTGTTAAGTAATCTGAATATTATTTTGTAACCAAGACTGACCTTTAAATTTATCCACTTTCCCTATCAAATGCTCTCTTCCAAAAACTAATTACTGAGTCATCCTTTTCCTGTCTCATACAAGCACTGTTTCTTTCCATTTTCAGGGTTTTTGTGTTTGCACAAACTATTTTTGTTTCTCCATGCTAAGGCAATTTAGCTACTAAAAAACCCCAAACAAACACAGAAGGGACACTTCAAAGTAGCCAGACATCATGCGTCAGAGGAGAATTAGAGAATTCTAATAACTGTCTGAGCATTTATTTGCAATCGTTTACCTGATCATTTCAAAGTACTTTTGAGCCATTAAAGCTTTACAACAACCCACAAAGTTGGTGGTTTTTTAACCTTCTTTCACAGACAGTAAAAATGATAAAGAAATAGCTTAGCCCCCCTGCTATAGGTCATATGGATAGCAAGAGAGAGGTGCTATAAACAAGGTGACAAGGCTACAATGTTCCAGACATTAGCCAACACCATCTCCTTCTGGAATGAGCAGTCAGTAACACAACTGTCTGAGGGAAATGGGGAAGCCACTGCAACTTCTTGAAAATTATTACACAAGGCAGCCTTCCCTAAAAACTGGAGAGCCAAAGATGAATTCTGAATCACACTGTGTATCTGTCTACATTAAAATAAAACCAGACAGGTGCTTAGATGGTGCTCCAAACAATAGAGGGGGACACATACAAGAAGAGCCTGCTTCTTGCCATCTGCATCTCCCAGGAGCTGTGGGGATACCAAAAGCCCACGTGTGCAACAGGATCAACAGGAGCACCAGGACACTGGATGGGAAAGGAAGGCTGTGCTACATGAAGGCACGTGAGCAAGCTTTTGTGGGCTGCTCCATCGGGGGTCCGCAGCCTGCAGCACTGTTTGCCGGGCGAGGCTGCCGCCAGCGCCAGGAGGGGCAGCCCAGGGGTGGGAACACTGCTGTGCCTGTGCTGCACATACAGCCACTCCATCCTTCTGGTCCAGTGCCACAGGGGAGGGTTCCTGCAAATACAACACTCTGAGGGCAGGGCATGAAGCTGTGCCAGGGGAGGTTGGGTATTAGGAAAAGGTTTCACAGCCACAGGGTGGTTGTGCACTGGAACAGGCTCCAGAGAGGAGTGGTCACAGCTCCAAGCCTGACAGAGTTCACAAAGTGTTTGGACAACACTCTCAGGCACATGGTGTGACTCTTGGGGATGGTTCTGTACAGGGCCAGGAGCTGGACTTGATGATCCATGTGGGTCCCTTCCAGCTCAGGGGTTTCTATGATTCTGTGACTGCTTCTGAAGTTTCAGCCCTGTGCAGAGCAGCCTCCCCAAGCAGATTGCATCCAGCACTCGGGATGTATGGAGCTGAGATCATTACAGTGCCGTGACGACCACAGCAAACGTTGAAAGGAGTCCAGGCCATTATTGCATAAGACTTGAGCACTTTTCCTGGCAGTGACTGCAAAGAATATGAAAATGCTGAAACTGAATTTATCCTCAGTTTCAACATCATCTCTCAGAAAGAGTCAAACAGCAATGGAATTTGAAGAGGGAAAAGCTCCTATAAAACTAATGGCTTTTCACTCTCCCTCTGTCAGCAGATGATTAATTCCTGGTGCTGGAGGTGCATCTGAGTGACTTAGAATGGAGTTCTGGAAGTCACAAAGAAGCAAGAGAGGTTTTGACCGAAGCTTAATCATTCTATTCTCAGCCCTTGCTCTGTCCAAAGCACTGCTGAATGGAAGCCAGCAAGAATTTTGCCTTGAAAAAAAACAAAGGAAAAAGTCAAGATAATCTCGGTTTGCAACTTGGGATATCACATTAAGAAGAAACTAAAGCAAGACAGACTAAAAGTAGTATCAGATGCCTGATGTTCAGCACCTAAATCTGCTCTTTTTTTTTAAATTTGTATATCTGCTCCCAAAGCCAGTATAAACTGGCTGATTGGGCATTCTGAAACATATGCCACATAGGCTGACACATTAATTTGGAATTGTAAGTTAATTAGAGTGACCCAAGTTCAAAAACTTTCTCTAGAGTGATTCCCCAGCCCAGCACTAACTTGTCATAGTCACTGCAAAGTACATCTCAACAATCGACCTCTAAAAACCTTCTGTGCTAGAGCTGAGAATAGAGACATGATAACATGTATTAAATGCTTTATCATCATTCTATTGAACTTTTAAAAGTACTAGCTAGACAATATAAATCCAGCATGTATGCATATAGATAAGATCATTATGGTTTTTAATATTGAAATATTTTTAGCAGTGTTTATTAAGCTACCCTCCAAACATCTAGAAATTTTAATTTTTAGAAAATCAGGTTTTTTAGGAAGCACCTTTAACTTCTGCAGAAGAAAAAGCAAGTGTACCCAGAACAAATTGCCTGATCCACCTCTAACTGTTGGAGTAACTCCAGCCAACTTTACACGAAACTCGGTTGACACACTATGAGAAACAGTAGCTCGGGATCACCTAATTAAAGACTGTTTAATAAAGCAAGCAACTGTTACTCATCATAGGAAGTTATGTTAGGATGTCTCATCAAAGGAATGTGTACTGAGGTGTTAACTTCCTTCAGCCTGCCCTCTTCCTTGCTGTACTTTGTCCAACTGTTCACATGCCATCCGGAAGGTCCATCTGGTTTTGCCAGGATATTATTCCAACCTTCTTTCAGCAGGGAACAACACTGCCCAGCTGGTACCCTCAGCCTGTGCTTTAGCATGCTGTGACCTCTGGTGACAAAGTTATCAATGGCACAACTAAACAGGAACACTTTCCAGATGCTACAGGAGGAACACTGTGGCTCCAGCTCAACCCTTGCCCTGTCATGGGGCAACTCTGTGCCCTCTTCTTAAAACTGTTCCCTACCACTTGAGAGTTTGCCTACATATTCCCATCTCCCTCAGGTTCTTTCAGACCCCTGCACAGCTCAGTGGCACTGAAGCTCTGCTATATTGAATTTCTACATTTCACTTCCTTTGCAGAGGAATTACCTTGTAAAAGAGAAACATCATCTAACCTGGTACAATTCACCTTTGAAAAACTCCTGTTGCTTTTAATTTTTACATTCTCCACTTGCCTTTCTTTGTTCTCTATTGTTTCAAATCTCTACATACAACTGAGGTGACACTAATGAGCTGCCCAGATTATTTTTCCCTTTCTGTAACAGAGGGTGCTACAGGCATTATCCCCAACCATAAAGTGCTGGAGTTCACAGGTTATGAAAAATCCTTTCTACCAGACTTGCAATTTCCTCTGCCATATCTTGCACTATTATGAGATGGACATTATCCAGCTACTCCTCAATTGCAGACATACTTATTTGCACTTCCACAGTTACTCCTGACTACCTTTGTTCCCATAGTCTGCCTTACAAAACATAGTCTCATTATCAAACAAAAGCAAAGTATTCTTTAGTTTGAGATAATACTTGGACTAGTTTTATCTTCATCCCCTCCTTATTTGGCTGTGGAGAAGAGGAGAATTTTTTGGACCCTGCTTCTAATCAGGTGAAATATATTGAGTTTGAAAATGGTCTTGTCTCCAGTTACAGACTTCAACAAAAGGTTCAGATAAGCCATTGATGGCACTGAATTACATGTCAGAAAAGTCCCAATATTTAGAAATAATCAAATTTTAAAGTTATTTGCTCTGGAATTGCACTGGCTAATACACCAGTTATCATCTAAAAAACCCACTTGGTCCAAAAGAGAGAAGAAAATCATTTCAACACAGATTTCAGCTTTCAACATACTTGTCATTTTGAGTATCTATGTTAGCATACACTGCCCAGAAACTGTTTCAATGGCTACCTTACCTTTTGTGCTGCAACATCCCAGAAGAGATCCATCCAAGTAGAACAGCCCTGTCTGGATCTGGCATGCCTGGGCCCAACCTCTTGTTTCTGCAGAGCACTCATTCATCTTCCAGCTCACCCAGAATACACCCTACACTTCCTGCCCCTCCATCATCCAGCAGACAAAACTAGTCCTCACAGCAAGTATAGAAAAAATAGAGGGACTTTGTATTCATTAAATTCCCAAAACCTCTCTTCCAAGTCCTCTAGCTTCAATGTATACAGAAGATCTTCCTTTCTCTGTCTCAAGTCCTTCCATCTTCACCATGCCAAAACCCCAGATCAAGCCTCATTTAATCTATATACAAGGAGCAATTTCAATCTACTTAATATGTGCAATCAAATCACTCACTGCTCGATCCATTGCAGAGCTTGGGAATGTTTGTGAAGCTGCCACAAAACTTTCAGTGCACTGTGGAGCTCTGCTTTGAACTGCCAAAGAAACTGGAAGTTCTTGCCATAAAATTGAGGTGCAGTGTGTCACAGAGCTCACGCTGTTTTGTCTAATTTGAACCTGGAAATAATTTCTTTGTTTTTTTCAGAACTGCTGAGAAACCACTGGGCAACTAAATTCATGCTTCCATGTTAGTACTGAAACAGATTTTCACAGGGTTTGGCCTTTTAAGAACTTTCTACCTGACAATGGCATCTCCTCTCATAATATCCACACTAAAGAACAGCTGAAATGTAGAATGGTTTTTTCCCCACCCATCACACTTCCAAGAAAACCTTTACTTTTAGCTCCTATAAGGATTTTATGAAAGACTGAGGGAGCAAGACATCCCAATACAACCTCTGTATGATTTTGGTCAAAATGGTGTATTTTAAGCCAGAGTCCATAATGTTTTATATTTTAATTTATATTTCAATGCATGCTTGTGAAATATATTCCTATGAGAGACGCCTCACCTGACAGGGGCATGGTGGTGCTCCCAGGTGCTACATGCTGAAGTAGAGCTGGCAGCACATCTTTGCTTAGGGATGCCCTGGTACAAGCCATGCAGGAATGCTCTTGGGCTTCTGAGGGTTTCAACAAGGCAGGCACATAAGAAATATCCTCAAGGGCCAGACCAGTCATCCACCCAGTCCTGCAACCTATCTGTGACAATGGCTGTACTGTAAATAAGTGTGTACAAATAAAAATGCATTAATATATCTGGCAGAGCTTACTCAATTCCTGTTGTAATAATTTCAACAGAACACTCATTTTGGATTGGTAATGTTCACATTTATATTGTGTTCTGTACAATCCTAATGACCAAACAAAATAAACTCAGTCAGTTTAATCCCTTAAGCCATCCTAAAAGAGTCTTTCTAATTACAATGAGTAGGCAGCACCTCTTCATGAAGAAAAAGGGAAAGAAACATTAAATGAACATACAAACCCCATAGGTTAAATTGGCTTATTAAAATGCATTCATCCTATGAATGCATGGCTAGTATGAAAATAAAACATGGCTAGCATATTTCATTGAGCAGAGCCAGAAAATGGCTCTAACGGGGCATGGAGAGAATCTCCCATGTTTTCCACTCAAAAGAGTGGAAACCCCACTAGAATAAACTGTATGGAAAGGAACATGGAGGTCCCTACACACCCACATCCCTGAAAATTCCCTGGGGCTGCACAATACAGCTGTAGCCAGCCTGAAGTCTCTCAGAGGGAGGATGTCCTGAAGACTTCTCCTCCTGTGATGTACCCCATCTTCCCTCACCAACAACTCTTGGGGTGCAGGCAGGACCCAGTACAGGCAGAGCTACAGCCCCAGCTCTGTAACTTCCAGAAAATACAGGTAACTTCCAGAAAATACAACCAGTATCCTTAGAGGTAGGTTTTTGGCTGGAAATTAAATCTTTTTTCAAAGCAGGGATAGCGAGGAATACTTGACCAGACCTTCTTCCAGTTTCCTGGAATAAAAGACTGCACTGGCCTGTGGCCTCTCTCCTCTTGCCCATGAACTCACATACAGTGTCAGTAACCTGTGACTTGGAGGGTGCTGCCTTTCACACTGCTTCCTAGCTTTGGCCTTGTCAGCAGAGAGGACAAGAGAGATGGAAAAGTGATAGACCACTCAAGGAAGTGCTCTATCATTAGAAACAACCAGGATAGACAAGTTAAAAGTCAAATACTATAAAACAACATTGTCAGATGTTCTCAGAAATGGATTCAGAAATGAAAAACTGGCCAGTCACACAATGCTGGCTCTCCCCAGTCCCAGATGTTGAACTGTTATGAAGTTAAAATTGCATGAAATACTTTCCTAACTTCACTTTTCCATGGATGTAATAACTATCCATACCACAAGGGTGTTTCACAACTGCAGAATGGGAAGAGAAGAGATACACAAGACACTTGGTCTTAAAATGTGATCCATGCTATGAAAAACAAATGAGAATTTGGGATCTGACCTAACTGTGAAGCAATTTCAAGTGATAATAAGATACCAATGATAAATTTGTTAAATCTGGAGTACATGTGGAACTCATCTGAAGCATACAGCTGAAAAATAAATACACTACTTTTAAAAGGGATACAACAGGACATTCTGTCCATAACAACTAGCTGAGGACAGTCTAGCCTCCAATTATACCATTTGTAGACATAAGTTTGGTAAATATTTTTTATGTATGTTAATATTTATTGTTTACACAATAGTTCATTAAGACAGTGTTCTCCTCCCCAGTTTAGAGACACCAAAAGTCACTAGGTGCAATACAGCAAGGGGTTTACCACTAATTCATGGTGTATTAATCTTCTAGCTCAGAAGAAAAAAAAATCAACATTTGGTTTTAAAGACATCACAATTATTTCGAATTGCTCATGGATTTCCAATATCAGCATGTTCACAAAATAGCCAGAGCCAATCATTACTAAAACCATGTTGTCAGTATGTCCATAGCAGGACCAAATAAGTTAATCTTTTGAAATCTTCACCAGCATGATATTTCTGTGATTTCAACCCACGAAATGTGTCCTGCCTTTTTTTTGAATCAAGCTTCAATGTGCCCAGACTGTCTCTTCTAGATTCTAATTTCTTCTTGAAAGACCTCAGTGTCAGCATTCGGCTACTTCCCAACAAAGTTTGTTCCAAAATCTAAGCCTTCTGGATACGTCTATAGAGCATCTCTGTTTTCCATCTACTACATGGTTTGTATTTATGTTATTTCTTTGCAGTTCTTAGCAATTCTTATTACTGACATTTATGAACAACGTTTTGCAATAACCTATCCCATTCTCATACACTGATTTCTGTTTATTCACTGAATATGGAACTTAAGTCTCTAAGCTGGATTTCTTTTTTCTGTTTCCTGTGCTAGAAGCTTACAAGTCAGGTGTAGAGATGCTGAGCATTGAAGTTACTGATGAATCTGGGTGTAAGGACCCCCTAGGTTCATCTACATATAAGTCTTTTTTGGAAGAGAACACAGCTTGGAATGAAAATAAGAATAATTCTATGACAAGCCATGCTCAGAGAAGCTTTTAGTGGCAAAAATTGCACATTGGTTTGCAGCTAGCTTTTAGAGAAGAAAAACTACATGCACCCTCCTCACCATCAACAATGTAATTTAACATCAGGCTGCTTGCTGCCATTCATTTTTCTAACAGGTTTTGACCTTCCATAATTCAGGAACACTTTCCCAATTAGCAGAGACTTTATTTCCACTATACAGCAAAATCTTGAAACAGGTGAATGTTGCCATATAACATTGATAATGACCAAAGTCAAAGCATTTTCTATTCCCTTTAGTTTTGGGTTTTTTGCTCCAGATCCAAAGTATCACTCCTTTTTTTCCATAGCCTAATACTGAAATCAAAAACAGTTAAGGTGTACTTCTATGTCAAACACTGACAATTTATCAGTAAGGGGGGAGGGACTGAGATTTATTAAGCAGACAGTGACTCCAAAGTACTGTGACATTTAAAAGGAAGCATTCTAAATTTTCAAGGACATTTTGGATTACTCCATGGAGAAATCAGGACGCAGGATGCACACATTATACTGCAGCCTTTCACAACACAACAGCCTAAAGGTAATGAGAAGATTTTCATACTGCTGAGGGCAAGTGGTGTGTAAATCCTACAGTAAAATATTCAGGCAAATTACCTCAATCTTTGCTCTCTGCATGATTCATATTCTTTTAAGTTAACACTGAAAACAAAACACATGAAAATGCGAGAATGATGAGTGACTAGCTGTAAACACAGAACTGTCTGGTCAAAAACAGATGTAATTTTACTCCCTTCATTTACTTTTTACTTACTCCCTTCATTTACTTTACACATTATTCCTGCATGCAATGTTACCACTGAGAATTAAAACCCCATCACACTTCTGGATAGGTTTTGAGGCTAAATTCAGTTTACCGAGCATTCAAATGAATATGCAATAAACATGGGACCCACTCTAAAACCCTCACGAAAAACTATCTTCACAGAATCAACTAGGCTGGAAAATACCTACGACATTTTTGAGTCCAACCTATAACCTAGCACCACTTTGTCTTAATTATTTAACTTTCAGAACTGAAAATTTAACCAGAGGAAAGATTTTTATTGATTTCACAGACTACAATGTTGTTTTTTTAACATAACATCTTTAAAGACTTCCTATGCCTGTAGGACAACCATGTAGGCAAAAATTTCCCAATCAGGAAATATTTGCTAAGCACAGATACTTTAAATACCTGGTTGCACATTTATAAAGAACTTCATAGAAGACAAGTGCTATGTTGCTTCAACACCCTAAGAAAGTCACTCTCTTTTGGAAACATTAACACTTCCTTCCCAAAAAAGAACAGTCCAAACCAAGTTATAACTCCAGTCCATATACTGATATAGTTTCAGAACAAGCTGGTTTATGTTGATGAGAAAAGGCCAAGGAAAAGCTAACAATAAGTCTGGCCCTCTCTGCACCAAACGTCTTTTATGCTAGTTTGACATTGTAAAAAAAGCCCTTTCTGAGGTGTGATTTATATTTTCAACCATACAAAGACTTTTACCTTGCCAAAAGAGTACAAAGAAGGCCTGGTAAATGAAAACCAGCCCAGCACTGGTATATGAAGTATTAGTGTCTCCTCCCTTCTCACTCAATGGGATTAGTTTACAATAATGTGTATTTTCACAGCAAGAAGCCCACATACACCTTTGTCATTACAGAATTGTTTACATTTATATTATTATGTCATATACAGGGGTAGGACTCAACATGCTACATGCAAACACCAACTTTTCATCTTCAGTTACGTCGCAAAACAGGCCTAGGCTTGGTATTACCCCTGAATCTCTGTGATCCTTACATTAGAACTGCAATCCTGGTCTTGAGTGTCATTACTCCAAAATACTTCACAGCATAAAGTCCCTGAAGTTACCAAAAGCAATTTGCATGCACCAAAGACCCTACCTAAAGTACGCAAAAATGCTCAGTTTTGTTTAAATTTCACAAGCATTTTCTTAGTCTTCCCAGGTCTGAAAGACCTGTAAACTCCTCACTGGAGTTCAGAAAATGCAGAGTGCCTTGGGCCAGGACATTTACTCAGGGAAATGCACTGTCCTCCCCAGTGGCAGAAGGTTCACTGCACACAGAGCTGCACTGCTCCATCCACAGCAGGGCTGCTCACAGTGCTGCCTTCTGCTACGCAGGCACAGCCACAGCCAGGCACAGGACAGACTTTGCATGAGTCTGGTAAGTCAACATTACGATGGGAAAAATTCACCCAATGCCAAGTGCTCCAGCATAACCACATACCACTTCATTTGTGTGCTAAAAACTCAACTGGGAGTTAAATGAATTAGATCCTTGTGCACAAGAGAAAGTTAACCCTTGCTGAATAAACCTTTTTTTATTAGTGTATCAGAATTCAAAAGAATATAGTACTTAAAAAATAGTTTAATTTGAATGCAAATTAAATTACTGACATACCGTGTCTTCAAATATTCCTGTTTCACAGTTGTTTCTTCTCTTTTGTTGTTGTTTTATGAGTGCAATGTTCCACCAGGGTCTTCTTTTTCCTATGTGCAAAAAAACAAAAGATATCTCCTAAGTGCAGATGAAATAAATCAGAACACTCAATGTCAAAGCTCTCACTCTGGTTTGACTTAAAACAGAAAAACACACATTACAAAGTACACCAAGAGTTTGCCAAGTCTCTTTAGTGACCCAGAAACTGATTATGATGTACTGAATTTTGCAAGTTACTAAATCTGCCCACATATACAAAACCAAAACAAAATGCTGGGACTCTGTCACCAAAAGGATTTTCTGTTCAAAATTAGACAGATGCAGTAGCATAGGGACTCTCAAGGAAATCCCTTGGGATTAACCCCTCCCACCAGTTAACCTTGGTGGTTATCTGGATGAAACCAAGAGGCATAGAATTCTCTGAAGATATCAGCTGCACCTTCAAAGGAATATTTCTATCAGCTGTGGTGCAGAGTCATCCATGGTAACCTCTGGCCCTCAAAAAGCCTGGGCTGAGACAGGAGGGCTAAAGTCAAATCTTCATCCCAGTGGCTGTGCTTGCCTCCTCTTACATGTGCTCTCCAGAGTGCAAAAATAACTGCACAGCTCGCAGCTCCTTTAGGGAGAGGTGCAGGACAAAGACAAAACTTTGCATTCAGAAGTATCATTCATTTTTTCATCAGCACAAGGTCCTGACCCAAAGCCATCTCAAGCTGGCTGTTGTCTGTCTGTTTGCTCCCCTGGGGTTTTGGCCAGCACAGGTTTCAGTGTGGTATAAAGCTGGGCACGGTTATTTTCACACATAAATACAATGACAAGAGGTCACCCCGGCTGTGCCTATCAAAGCCAAGGGGTCCTAAATGTAAGAAGCGACTGACTTAGTGTACAGAAGGGACAAGGCTGGAAAATTAAATTATATGTGCCACAGAAAAATCTGTCTTTGTTTCCTGAGCTGTTCTTGCTTTCATACTTGAGTGTTTTGTGTTTCCCTCACCAGTAAGCACCACCACTTGGGAATGGCTGTGTCCTTGGGTGGACACATGATTCATGGTGTTGTTGCTGCAACTTCTGTGCGTCTTCCTGGAAAAATTCTGTCCTAATGGTACTTTTTTTCTTAAAGAAATGTACTTTTAAGTCAAACCAGGTTTACAAAGATCTCACCAAGTCAAGCGAAGTCCAAATGGGTAAAAGGCAGTTTTATTTTCTTGCTACAAATTTTCCAATGACACCTATTTTTATGTTACCAAGGGAAACCTTCATGATTTACTAACTACAAGCCCTTTAACAAACATGAATTCAAATAAGCACTTGTAGAGAACAAAAACAAATGCTTCATTCTGAAAGGTATGTTTTCCTTTTAAACACTTCTTCCGTTAGAATAGAAACATAAATTCAACTGATTTTCACTTTTTTTTAAAACAAAAACCTACTTCCCCCCACCTCCCATCCCAGATGGCTAGATGTTGATTCACTGCAAAGAACTTGGGAGGCTAAGCAAACATGAGCCTAGTTTGACAATCTATTATAACTTGGCTAATGCTCCTCTGTCACCAATAATCAAGGCTTTGCTAACACTTTCATTTCTTTCCCCTTTTTTTCACTCTGCTCAGCTGAATCACCAGGATTTCTTTTCTGTCAAGAGGGCCCTTTCTTTTAAAGCTTCTTAAGGGAAAAATATTTCTTTCTTCAATGAAGCCCTTGAAGTGGTTTGCTTCTTGCAGGTGAATTCACAGAAATGTTGGTTTGCAGAATAGTTTCAGGCATAGCTTTCTCTCTGCCCCCCTCCTTTTCCAATGCAGCACTGTGCAGGGCAACTGTGCCCAGCTGCAGCACTTAACCCTGTATTGTCTGCCCTGCCCCAGCACTATTTGATAGAAAATCCAAATCTGAGGCTTGATTTAAGAGAAGTCCCCACTCTGCCCCTCACAAAGTTCCTCACCCTTATTAGAAAACCTCCAAACAACAAGCCCACTACTTCAAGACTTCTTTATCAACTTCTTTATGGGGGCCTGAAACACCAGTTTTAAAGGCACGTTGAGCTACAGCGCTAGCTTGGGGGCACAGGTTCTCCAAACACCCAAAATCAGGTTCTCCCAAGGGAAGCCTGCATGCAGCGAACCAACAATTCAGCCATGGGTGCACAGGCCTGTGTGCATCCCAATCCCTGGGGAGAAAATATAATTGCACCTTGGCTTGTTGGTACAGATGTCTCCAAAGAGGCTTTGGCAGGGCCGCAGGCTCTGCTCTTGCCCTGTTCCCATCAAGGAAGGAGCAGTGGCCGTACAAGGAACACCAGCACCTGTCTCACAAAGGAGCCTGAGGGGCCCTTGCCTGGCACACAAATCACAGGCAGTGCAGGAGGGATGTGTGTCCTGCATCTGTCAGGCAATACATCTCCCCTGGGCAGTCTCCAAAGTCAGTGAGGTGAGCCACATGCTGGGCTGAGGTAAGCAAAGCTTGGCAAGTTTGTATTTCCCTGTGGAGCATCACTGCTGCAGGCAAGGGCACCTCTGGACTGGACAAAACCTAACAAATGGGGATCTCCAACTTCTCTCAGCTGGGGTCTTGAATGAAGCAAAGCAAGAGCAAAAAAAAACCCATTTTACCCAGTCTCTGCGGGAATACAAACATTTAAGAAGATTTTGTAATGTGAAGTTTAATATAGAAACAAGGGTAACATATTGAAAAGATCCTACGGCAGTAAAACTTAATTTAAAAGAACAGTGACTTACAAGCCCTGAAAATTACTCCTGCCAATGCTCTCAGACCCTAGGTTTTAAATCACTTTAGTGCTCTCAAAGATTGGGAATTTCAGCATTCAAAAGTGATGTCTAAGGCCTTCATCCAGAGAGCAAGCTTTAAAACTGTCATATTTGCAAAGGCTTTGAAATCTCTTTCCTGCCCCCCTCATGGGTAAGGCAACCCACCCCCCCACCCCCCAAAGCAGTAAGTTTAAAGCAGAAATGTTTCTATAGCACAACCATTTAAGTGAAGCCTTTTCCCATGCCTTTCCTCACTGCCACCAAGAAAAGGCACAGCCCTGTAGGGGACCCTCTGCAACATGAGGCTGGTCCGAGCAGGGAGTGACCGCACTGGAGTGGAGTCCATGGGATGGGTGGTCACCTCCCAGAGAGCAGTTCCCCTGGCAGGCAGAAGGTTGGGGACCATGCTCTATGGGACAGGATGATCCACTGTGGCCCCACATGCTGCAGCATGCTCCTACCTGCTGGGATGAGCATGGGGCCAGCAAGCTCCTCTCCCACCACAAATTAAGAGAGAAAAGACATACCTGCCAAGGCAGGCTAGCATGCCTGCCCCACTTCTAATGCTGGAGAGAAGAGGGGGCCCAGCTTTCAATGGCAGGAGCATCCTAAAGCACCTGAGTTGCAGAACCAAGCAGTCAGTGAGCCGAAGACGCGGAGGGAGCCAGCAGAGAGTACAGCATCCAAATCAGCAAATCCCTTTAAGCACGTGTTTAAGAGTTTACTAAACCTGGACCACAGGCTGTCTTCACAAACAGCCCTCACAGATCCTGGGATACCTGCTAGTACTCCATGAAGGGACAAGGAGGCTGCTCAAAGCCCTGCAAAAGCTTACCATGGCAAGCAAAGAGAGCAGGGGGAGGTGGGTAGAGTCTGCAGCCCTCTGTAGCAAAGATGATCTGCATCCAAAGGGATGCTCCTTGGAGCAGTTCACGTCTCTGGGCAGTCACATTGACTTATTATCATACAACAACTTTCCTCTCTTTTTTCTTTTGCCCTGTTTTTTTTTTCCTCTAATGTTGTTTATTTCAAATTCTCATCTCCAGTGGAAAAGCCCTATCCTACATATGTTCTGCAGATTATTGGACCCACCTCCCCTTCCAAGTGTTTCAACAACAGTCACTTGTTTTCTGTGCAACGAGAGGGATTTCAGCCCTGTGGCATCCTTCTGCATTCTTTAAAATCTTCTCCCCTCTCTGGGGAAGAATCTGTTTCTGATGTTAATGTGGTGCTACGTGTTTTTAAAGTGTTCTGATCCTGCCTGCTGTCACCACAACATGGTGATAAATTAAGAGTTTAATTCCAGTTTAATTTGCACATGCAGATTAAGAAACACAGGGAACAGGGCATGGAAGGACAAGAACAACTCTAATATCTCTTCCTCGCTCATGAATTTCTGGAGACTGTAAACTGCTTCATCCTAGTGTTGATGAAGAAAAAGTAAGAAACTTGAAGATTTAATAGATGCAATATTATTTTTACTCAGATATTATGGAAGGTGAGAATTCAAGAAAAGCTCCTTGGCAACAGAGTTAACACAAATCCTTCTCACTTGCCTTAAGTTTCTCTTCCTTGTTCTTAGTACTGCAAGAAGGCAGCAACATGCTGCCACATGCTGAAGTATGCCCTTAACCCCTTAACTGAGCTGAAGAGGTTCGGATAAACAATTATTCCAGCATGGAAATTACTCATTCCAGTGAGATGGACGGAAACAGAGATGCAGACTCTCCCGTGAAGGTACAAACCCTCCAAAGACACCCAGAGGGAGACATTCTGATCCCTACTGAAGGCATGATGGTCTACAGCCCAACCAGCCATGGTGGAGCCATTCAGGATGCAGGACCTCCAGCCAGGTTCCCATACAGACAGCTGGCCTTACCGACCCTTTCAAACGCACTGGGGGGACTCTGCACCTCTCAGGCACTCCACTTCTCCAGCCCTTAGAGGACAGAGACAAGTTTAGAAAATGTTATAAAGTAAAAGGTTGGAGCAAAGACCACTCAGATCCTGGCAAGACTGTTTAAACTGACTGAAGTGATAAAAACGGAATGCCCACATTTTGACTGTGACATATAGAAATTGTGCTGGGCACCAGGAACTTTTCAAAGAGTGCTAATTTATAGATGCTTTTCTAAGGAGGACAAGTGAGTATATTAGTTTTCCTTTAATGTGCAGCTGCAACAGCAAACCACACACATTGTAAATTTTATAACCTTGCTAATTTTCCCTAAGTCTTGGGAGATATTGGTGGTAAGTATAATGGTATTTTGTTTCAACCTAAGAAGAAAAAGAAAACTGAAAACAAAAGAATTTGTTTTCAGAGTACAGTTAACAGCTAAACTGAAGAGATATCAACTCTGATCCCTACAAAACAGCCAGTGATGCCGGGAAGACTGGTTTGTATTCTCAATTCAGCTAAAGAAATTGGGGAGTTATTTTTATTCCTGTTGATGTTAATGAGAAAAATGGACATCCCAAGCATGCAGGAACAAAATGGTAACCTAAAGGAAATGCTGTACAAATCAGTAACCCAATGGACTGCATGAAGAAGAGCTGGAGCTATGGGAAGAGACACCCTGGGAGCATTGCACTAGGAGAGGTACATGCAGGAAGAGGAATCATCTTCCAGCTCTGCAACCCATTTTCCTGCTTTCACATTCCCATTTCTAAAATAGACAGCTATAAAACCAGTTCATTAGGGTGTGCAAGAGGCTCAGATAATGAAGTAAGAAGGAGCATGTAAGAGCTGAGACTGAAAGCCTCATCCTCTGTTAGCATCACCAGCCAAAGCACAGACCAGTCACTTTATTTTATGCCAGCTCTTAAAGCTTTGATTGTTGCTTTTGTCTCATAGGAGAAGGAAACAATGATTTTCACAGCATCATATCAGAATAACTCAGTAATGGGGTAACAGCCTACATTTCAAAAATTTAAGGGGAAAGCTTTTGATCCAAGTCAAAAAGAAGAAAGCTCTGACTGCAGGTTTGCCTGACTGCCTAGGCTGAAGGGGTGGAAGTAACTTTCTAAAAGTTAGAAACTAAAACATTTTCTGGGGACTTAAATTAAGATCTTCTGTCCAAATTCTAACCACAGTCCAAATTTGTAAATAAAACATTTTAGTCATGCCTTAATACGAGGGGGGCAGGCTGCACAGACAGGTTGACTGCAACAGACCCAAAATGGAACTGGAGAACTTTCTCCCCATTCTATGGACTTTTGTCCTTGCTTGTAGATCTATGGGAAAAATTCACTGTTAAACCCTCAGAGACGTCCACAATGCTTCTCACGTTCCAAAATCACTGGGACAGCTCACATAATAAAATATTTGCTGGAAAGGCACCAAGGCATATTAAGTACAGAGGCAGCCTTAACTCTCACTTTCCACAATTTCATGAGCCTGAGTCAGAACTGCAATGTTTTTTGAACTATATATGGACTTAACTTATGGCATTTCTTCACCCATCCAACACCTTTTTATTTACTCCCATATGTTATCTCATCTTATCTCATTAGTTAGGTTATTTTAGCTGCACTTAGCATGCAGGTGATATTCCAGTTTGCTACCTAGTCATAAAACTCTGTATCTTTCTATTGTCATTGGGGTTTTCCAAAATATGCACTAATTCTACCATCTCAAGATATATTACAGCAGCTGAAAGCATTATTAAGCATTTCACTACTGTAATAAAAATGAAAATGTACGAACAGAAAAATCACAGATTTTTGTACTCCATTCTCATTATTCTAATTTTCATTTGCTTCTGATTCTATATACATCCTGATTAACAAATGCCACATGAGAGACTTAAAACTAAATGGTCTGGAAATGGGAATAGAAGTTAAGTAAGTTCATAATGGCACCCAGAGATCAGCAAAAATAATTTTTAAACTGTTCTTCACCAAGCTATTAAACCACAAGGCTAGCTACACTCACCAGCACAAAAGCAATGATATCATCAGCTTGCCAATCTATCTTCCATTTTAAGACCACCATCAGTCAAGCAGAAGACTCAGCCTGTTGGGTTCATTCTAGAAATAGTTATCAGCCACAGCACCAAGCAGAGGAAAGAATGTCCAGGAATGAGTTTGTGTTGCAAGGAAGGGGCAGCAACAGAAATTAAACCTGCTTTGTCCTTAAACTGAGAGATCATCCTCTGGCTCACAGGGAAACCCAACCAACCCTCTCTCTCTTTCCATTTTGCCTTACTGGTCTGAGGCCAAGACTTTGCAGGTGACTGGCATAAAATTTCAGCATACCAAATTTATATACTCATTTACTAAATTCACAGAAAAACAGTTTATCTCTTAAACTTTTACATTTGAAAATTTTACATTTTGGAGTTAGCACTGCCCACAATTTATGGTGGCTACTTCCCTTCTTAGACATAAAACATTAAAGGCTACCTGAACTATGTGTTTCCTCCTGTAGTACGTATGAAATAAGTTTCCTAACCTACAGCATTTATGTTCTATTCAAAAAAGACTAGCTGATGAAACACCATTGGGTGAGATGACAATTAATGAATTTTCTCAATTATTTTAGAGAGAACAAGAATTTCTGGGTGTCTCTGCTGAATTTTCAATCACAATTAATTATTTAATTAAACAGGTGAAATAATAGGCAAAAGTAAACCACATCAGTTCTTTTGATTCATTACAGGCTGTACAAAAAAAAATATCACATTTTGCCACAGATCTGTGAAAAGTGACAGTGAGACTAAGTTGTAAAGACTGAAAACACCAAAGATCAAAGTAAAAATAAGAAGCAAGTAGCTTGCAGTGTTAGAGTGTAAGGTGTGGGATTTTTCAAAATAATCTGCCAAGATAGGTCAAATGCTTCTGGTCTTAAAAAAATCCCTGTGTATCCAATCTGGAAACTCAACAGGATCTTCAAGCTCATATCAACTTGAGGAGCTTATTTCAGCTCTAATGAACCTTTCTGAGTATGTACTATGCACAGCAGCGTGTATCAGCAAAATCATCCACAGCTCTACACAGCACTCCCACTTCCAAACAAGGAAATAAAAAGGACAACCAGCAGGACTTATCTTCTCCTTTCACCAGTGATATATACCTTACAATTAGCATGCCTATGGTTCACTGAGGGGAAAAAGTAACAAAACACAACAAACATAATTATTCTCCTAAAAGAGTGCTGCTCCAGCAGCACTATGATCTGCAGGCTCCAGTAGGACCACTGCCAGAAGCAGATCAAAATCTCATTCCTGTCACCAGGCACAGTTTTGTGAAACCATGCATGCCAAAGTCTAAGAAATATTGTGCAAAAGTCAAGCTACATGTTTTTTGAGGAAGAGTTACTGGCACACAGTGTATTAACACATAGCAGTAACACAGAAACCTGTGCACACACCCTTTATATGGAAACAAAACCCGTACAGATGTTTGCTATCAGTGCAAACCTGCACCCTTTTATGTACATCGTCTTCATCCATGCACAGAAAGTTCAACAACTATCCTTGAGTGAGGAAAAACATATGGTTCACATGTATCCCCTAAATCAAGGAGAAACAGTGCTCTGCAGGGGTTAATGCACTAAGGACTCAGCTGAATCAAAATCTGTATTTGACTTTCCTACAGAGATCATGGGATCTTGACTACCCAATTCCTCCCTAATTTCTCAACACAGAGGCTATGCATGCCAAACATACATAGAAATGTTTAAAGAGCTTAGTATGTGGAAAGTAAACCTTAAATACTATTAATTCCCTGACTCTAACCACACCAATACAATAACACTGACTTTCATTAAGAGAGTGTGGAAGTATATTCAGTGGGAGGGTGTCATAGTCTCACAAGAAGCCTAAACTACTGTAACTTGTAAGTCAAGCCAAAAGAGAAGAATGTGTTGGTGATGCCTTCTAAATGATAAATCTTCAATACTTCTTACTAGCACTAATATTTGGCATCACTTTCCAGTTGTTTCAGAGTGCTATATTTCTCAAAATGAAACCTAGACCATACAAGTCTGGTCAGGTGAAAGCTGTTGTTGTGAATTGTATTGTCTGTCAGATAATTATCTATTGCATCTTGCAAGTTTTCAATTATGTATTTTACTCCCTACTAATTATCTGATGAATAATCAAAAATAATTAAATATTATTTAATTAAATATTATAAAAAATTATTAAATATTAATATTTATTAATATTAATAAATTTGTGTTTTAGTGTCAGCTACCTCATTAAGTATGATTGCTCTCCTTCACAGAAACAAAAAATGCAAATCTGAAAGTTTCTTCAAGACAAGATCAGCTGAAGAAGTAACTGCTCTAGGAAGAAAGTGGATAATGTTCTCTTTCATCCATTTCTGAAACTTCCAGCCACCTCCTAGTTTGCATAGCATGAGAAAATATGACTGAGAATGGTTGCTGCAATATAAGAAATGAACGCCAGGAGTTTTGGAATTGTTTAAAAGTGAAATAAAAATGTAGATATCAATTCCTCAAAGCCACTGGCTTCCACTTAGGGCTGGTCAAAATCCCACTATAATTAATATGAATTTAGTGATTTGCTTTAATATCTGCCTTTCATAACCATTGTTCATGCAATATGAGCAAAACCACATTTTGAATTCTGTGGGATTTACCCTATTTCCCTTACCAGTTCCAGGAAAGGATAAGAGATATTACATGATGAATATGATGCACTTAGCTGTGATTTTATTGTCCCTCCATTTCTGCTGCCCTGTGGAACATGCAGAGAAGCTGGTTCCTGTGATGAGGAAAACAATCCAAAATGAGTAGGGACAAGAAGGTAAAAATCTTATTAAATTCAGTGTATTTTCATAGGGCTATGGCTTCTATCTAGTCACTTGAAAATTCTGGTTCAGCAGACAGCCTGTCATCAGTCTGCTTTTTCAGCAATCCAAACAGAGGACATCACCACTGATGTAACTGGGTATATGTCATGTAATTGCTCTGGGACAGCATACTCTATAGACTGAGTACATGACTCTGTACGTGCTACTGGACTATTAACAAAAAAAGACATTAATCACTGTGACAGACAGAAAACAGCACTACTCTCACTCTCTGAACTGAGACATCAAATAGACCCATTGCTAATTAGGATGATGACAGCTAGAAATGAAATTTCAAAGACTGTTTATTCCTCACTCTAAAAATTATTCCTCACTGTCCTAACCTATTCCTTCTCACAAATCTGGTAGTAAAACTTGAGGCAGCTCTTCTGTGATTCTGCTGAACAGTTTCTTGTTAACAGACACATAATAATGACAAATGAGAGAGAAGAAAGTGGTTATTAAGCTATTAGAAGCTAAATGCACTACTTGAGCACTTCCAGCATTTATCTAGCTTTAACTTGTTTTTCTAAGCCAGGAATAGAAAATGATACAGAGCAGAAAATGTAAATCATCAATGATGTAATAATGACCTGTGTGATACCTTGGAAGGGCCTAAGCATACCTTTAGATTTTCTTAACAAAAAAACCCATTGTCCTATCCTGACATACGAGTTCCTGCTTACTTTCCTCAGGGCTTTCCAGCATGCATTAACCCTCTCTGTTATGTAACACTGCACAGGCACCCATATCTCTGTCTGAAAGGATGCAGCAATATTTACCTGCATGTAGCTGAGCAGCCAGCAGGAGGATGGAACCAAATATTAAGTTCTATTTTCTTAACTTGTAAGAAATACTCAGCTACCACACACTACCACTGAACTCTTCCTGGTGCCTGTCGAGGGGAAAATGTAAAAAAGGTGAAAGGCAAGCACGCTGTGCTCCCAGAGTGATTTGTCATAGGAACTTGACAAACTCTTGTGCAAAGACACCTAGAGGTGGATTAAATTACTCTGGATGATTTCTTTTTAGATTGCCAAAAGAGGAATGAATATGAGGAACCTGACATATATGTGCCTGGTAGGAGCAGACACAGAGACAGAGCTGGATAGAAGAGCTTGCTGGGAGATCTGCAAATCCAAAAAGAGCAGATGTGAGCAAAGCTGCCCTCAAAACCAGATGGTACCAAGAAACAAGTGAATCCAGATAAACAGCTGAGGTGAACCTCTTCCCAGAGATAACCCTTTGTTTGTCTCATTGAGAAGACTATTGAGCTGAGAGGTGGCAAGCATTATTTAAAAACAAAATCTTTACTGGGGGAAAATCTGGAATGTTAATTTTTTTGCTGTTTTCTGAAGTTTGAGGTTAGTGTGTTTGTCAAGTCATGCTTTGAAACAGTCTTTTATCAAAAGTATTTATGGTTGGGGGTTTTTAGACAAAATATTTTGATAATGTGCTTTGAATATGTTCCAATAACCATTTCAAAACAAATTACCACTGACATTTTCAGGAGGTGAAGTGTTGGAAAAGCCCAGCTTTTCCCACAAGTCTTGTTTTGCTCTGGAAGAAACTCATGCAGGAATGAAAACATATTTCTCATCAAACTTCAAAAAGCTCATCTGGTTGGAGACGGTGATTCATTCATTAAAAAAACCACGCTCAAACAGAAAGAGTATCCCACAGGGAAAAATACTGTGTGAGTGTCAGAGGTAATTTGCAGCAGTGACTTTCTCACCTTGGTTAAATGTTCATAGGAGGAAGTCTGAGCAGAAAAGTGATCCCTTCAGTCTTTTTGACCAAAGACAGCACCTGTTTAGAATAAATTACTTGTTAGCATACCTAGTGTATCCTTTTCTTAGGATAGGTATCTTTTCTTCATTTTTCTCACGTTGAAATGGGCCTTTTGAAACTGCCTACATTTTGCAACTTGGTTTTACTTCCTTTCTCTGACTATGTAAAAAAGAAGTTACAATGTAGTTGAAACTATAATTCCATTGATGTTTTTATAAGTCAATGTTGAATTAACTGCAGGCTGACAAAACAGACATAGCACAAGAAAAAGAATTTCTGCCTTCACCTTACTTAACATATAATTACAACAGTAGAGTGAGATAAAAATACTACAGTGGAAGTGCTCAAATAGTCACAACAACAATGCACAAATTTCTGCATGCAGACGCTAAAACCCTTCACAGGTAATCTTGGACTCAAACTATGAGTATGGGGCAAATAAGTGAAAATATCCGCCACTGGGACATTAATAATCAGGTACATTCAGTTTAAAAAGACACACAAAAAAAAAAGTTTCTCATGGCAATGAAATAGCTACTTAAATGGAAAAATGAAAACTTAAAAAACAAATGGAGTGTAACTTTGATTAAGGATTTGTTTTTCGAATGCACTCATCTATGTTATATGGCTGGTAGACTTCAGTCCCTGTAGTGCAGCATGTTCACAATCAAGGTCAGATTTTAGGGAGTACATAATGTTTTGATCGGAAAGTGGATACAAGGAGACTCCTTCAAACAATAATCAAAATAAAGACATTGACATGAGGAATTTGGTTGTGGTTTCACAGGCAGCCCAGACAGTCTAGAATCTCACTGACCAAACCAAGGCTGCTGCTCTTCCCCCCACCAAATTTTCCTGCTGCTGCCCCAGCCTCAGTGGTCCTTCCCTCCAGTGCCTGTTCCTTCCACCACCATCACTCAGGCAAAAACCAACACAAGAGTTCTAATTTTATTTTTTTTCCCTACTTTGGGGCCAGCCTAGCAGGCTAAATCAGCCAACAGAGTGAACTAGCGAGTGCCAGAGGCAGCACAAGGAGAGCACTGGGAGCACATGGGAAGGTGCTCCTGCTCCCTAGGTTGGCACCGAGCTCCATCCACTGGAGTCAACAGTGAGGGTCCCACTGACTCCACCAGGTTCTGGACTGATCCCACATTTGGTGGGACTCATAAGTGAAGCCCTTCTTCACTGCACATGTGCCAGTAAACAGTCATGTAGACAACTGTATGTAGCAGCCAGGCTCCTCTTTGATGGTACACTGGATGCTTCCATCAGTGGAGCTTCTACCAAATTTTTCATAAGGAATAACCTATGGAAAGTCACAAACCTCATATTCTCCTCTTACCTACAATGTTATTCATCTAGAAGACTGATCCTATGAGTATTTTGGCTCATTCCCCAGTTGCCCACACAGCCAGATAAGGACTTCAAGATGCAGTAGGAGTCTGGTCACTTTACTTTAGGCCAGAGAAGCCTCTCTGAAACAGAGGCCATCCTTCATTTCATGGAGCATTTCAAGCTGCAGAAAGTGAACTACAGACAAGGTAAGAATGAGCAGTGGTGACACCAATCAAACTGAGCTGTGCTCAGAAATTTATAAACAGGTCCTGCATTCAATTGATGCTTTGCCATGCAAAAGTTTGCTCAAGTGACGAAAGAGACTGAATAATACAATGTTACACACTGCAGCACTTTATTAGTTTTTTTCACACTGAACTGAGGACCTCATTAGTTATGTTAATTAATAACTAATAGCACATTTGTCACAACGGCTGTTTCTTCCCTGAATGTTTTACATAAAACTCACGAGTTTGATATTGCAGCATGCCAAAAGAAGTGAGAAATGCTTTCCCTGCTCTTGAGAAATCTTCCTCTAATTAGGTTGGCCATTTTTCTGCCTAGATGCTGAACTGGAAAGGTTTTTTGTTGTTAGAATAAAAGATACCAGAAGCACCCATTATTCTGGGTTTGAAAGTGCTTATTAGCCTGTCTGTTCTAACCACTGATAAGATGTCCCACAGTTATTCATAAAGCTGAGGATACTAAAAAATATACATATGTGCCCATTGGTTTAAATAATCAAGAGGCTGGTGAAGGGGAAACTACCAAAACAGCTATGAATGTTAATTACATTAGTAATTACATAGTATAAACCTCAAAGTCAAGGCCTCTTTTCCTCATTTTGCTTTGTCCAGTACTTACACCAGCAAGACAGCAACCATTAAACACAGCCTCCATTCCTGCTTGCTCTTTTAAAGATTTATCAAGGACTTTCTGCTTCTAAGAAAATGCCACTGTGGCAGCCATTTCTCCCAAGCCTTCACAGTTCCCATTTGCATTCAGAGAGGGCAAAGATGTGATGACAAATACACAACACAGGCCCAGCCCAAAGCTTCTGTGAAACCTCAGGTTCTAATCACAGTACTCAATTGTAACAACACATTTGTCCAAAGACTTCCAGAAAAGTGCTGGTGTTATTATAGGAAGAGGACACACTCCTGTAGGTCACACAACACTTACAAATATTAACATAAACTGCACACACACCTGAGCTCCTCTTTGCATATGACTATGAAAAGTCTAGAGGGGATGAAGTGCCTCAGGTGCAGAAAGAACCTGGCTATGCCAAGAAGAGTCCACATGCTAGCTGCCATTTGATTGCTCAATGTCCCAAGCCTCTTTTCTACAATTCCACTGGCCAGCGTTATCCAAGTAAATCTACGATGAAAGCAGCAGGCATGGCTCCCACACCTGATATGAATTTACAGCTGAATAGGTAAAAGAAACCAACAAAATAAAAAATTAGGCTTGCAAACTTTTAAAAAAATAATTAAAGGCTCTTTGAGAATGAGAAAGGAGGCACAAACACCCTCTATGATGAGTGTGGCCAGGAAAAAGAAAGAAACCTGCAGACAAGTCTTTGGGTTCTGCCTAGGTGTCCTAACAAATGGATGGCTTAACACAAAGTGCAAAAGCCGTTCTTGATGTGTGGACTGCAACCCAGAACTGTCTCCCCACATGTATCCATGTTTTCCCAGCTGAATGCCCTGGACACTCAGTACTGAGTCACACACATTTGTAACTCCATCCACCTGCAATGGGATTTATTTTATGTGACATGACACAGCTCCAGGAGAAGGGTGCTGCAAGTCACGGTCCCCGTGCTGTGCCCCAGCACACCCTTTCCCCTGTGGCTACAGCTTAGCTCAGTCCTGAGGCACACTGGTTTCCTTTCTGAAAGCAAAATGCTCCTGTGAACACACAATACAATGAGCATGCTTAAAAACACCTCCTAGACTGAGGGTCCCAGAGAGAAACAAGATGTCTGGATATCATATGGGACAAGGCATGAGAGAAGCTAAACTGTTCCCTCAGCAGCGCATGGCAGAAGAGCTTCATGGCTCTTCTGGTCCAGTTCCCAGAGCCACAGAGGTGCAGAAACCTGAGCAGGCATCTTGAGTCCCCAGCTCTGGCCTCAAGCAATGACATTAGGTTCTGGACCTTTAAAAGCAGTGTTTTGGAACATAAATATACAGATAGGGTTTTTCTTATCAAGATATAAATTTTTCTTAGAATGGTTACTTTGTTCTTTTATTATCTGTACATGAACTATGCAGGGCATTTGTTTAGCATCTGTAAAAATCTGTTTCCCATAAGCAGCTTGGCATTCTGTCTTTATTAACTACAACATTCATTGAGAATGAAAACATTGTACTATCAAACTTTGAGAGAAAACATTGTACTATCAAAAAGAATCATTATTACCTTATCACACTGGGTGATTACAACTGAGATAATTGGAGGCTAATTTGAGAGGAACTGAAGGGGAAGTGTAAGCAGAGCTAGAGGTTCATCAGAATGTGCCTGTATTTAAATCAGGAGTGCACAGAGTTTGATTTCTAGCAGATTTTTGCAACTCAAATACAGGCATAAGAATGAAAAACAACATAGAAAAATAAGGAGGTGAGAGGAGTGGTGAACATAGCTTGGAGAAGAACATGCTTGACCTGCAGGGCAGGAGAGATCTCCTGTATGCATAAGCCTCCTGGCTCAAGTGTGCTGCCCTCTCCCTCCAAAAAACAAAGTGTGAGCCCAGCCCCAGCACAAGCAGTGCCTGAGCAATTCCACACAGAGTGTGTTGAAACAGGCTTTGCCCACCAGTGCTTCAAGGTGGTGGCAGAGGCCTTTAGGAGGAGCAGGAGGAGAGACTGCCTTTGGCTGTGATGCTGAGTTGGAGAGAAGCAATAGGACAGGCAGATCATAATCTTGCTACAGGGAAAGTTTTTTAAAAAATAATATTTTTTTAAAAATTAAAATAAAATAAGAAGAAAAAAGGAAAATATAGCTGTGACCTTGATATTAGGGGAAGATGATAACTCCAGGGCACAGATAGGATCATCCAAATGAGAACAATGGCTACTGGAGGGCAGGCTAGATACCCAAGCTCTTTCCAGAGGGGATCACAGGAGGGAGTGGGAGCAAGCCCTTCCCAAGTCTCCTCACCAAGTATGTGCAGAGAGCATGCTGCCTTGCATAGATTCTGAAACAAACCCTCATCACAACCTCTCCAGGGAGAAAGAGGGAGATATCAGCCCATGCCATACGCATCAAGCTGCGCTGTTTCCAGCATCCTTGGCAGCTCAAGCATCTCCCCCTAGCTCTGTATTAAGGCACACACGTGTACCTCTTGGCATAACCCACCATAAACATCCAGCTGTGTCATCTCCTGTGCCACCACTACTAATTATCTGCCCCATCATGGGACACAGTAGGGACTAAGCCCTGGAATTCTGGCTTGTTATTGAACAGATCCCTTAGAAACTCTTACTGCTGACCTTTGCAGAGGAGTCCCTCTGCGCCTGCAGGGACTCTCTGAACCTGTGGAGGAGAGGAGGGCTCTGCAGGCACAGATGGCACAGCAGAAAGCACCACAAGCTGAGCAGCGTTTCACAGGGAACGGGGGATGCAGGACCATTTTTTCTGCCTCACTGTGCATTAGGAAATGTTTCGTAGTATATTTTTTTACCACAGCCATATCAGAAAATCTTCTTAATGGATTGTTTGCTTTGCCAGAATACCATAAAACAGGTCACTGTGTGAAATAAGCCATCACTAATAAAAACAGTCTTATGAAAGGATAATGGAAATTTATGGTAGGGCTTTGGCTTGTACGGCAGTGCAGCTAAGAGAAGAATTAAACCAGTCAACCAGTGCTTGGTACTCCTGACAAGTGATTAAGGCACTTCTTGACTCCTGTTTGCTTCCTCAGATGGTATTTCAAAAGGGGTTGAGTCTGTAGGAGCATTGGTGTGTCACTTATGGGAGGGTGAACCTTGCCTGCTGTCCATCATCCCAGACTCTACCCTAGGAAAAGCATTCCCACCTTGTATTGGTATCCTGTATTCCATCATGTATTCTCCCAATTAATGAGCAAAGTTACATGAAAGACAGAACATCCTTGATTCCACTGCAAGGAGATTCAGAAATAGACTTGAACAGGGAGGGAATCAGGCACTCATTACTTATAGACCCAAGCCCCAGTAGTCTCCTTTCTCCAGAAAAAAAGCCTTCCCATGCATATCTGCTGTGACAGACCTGTGACGTGGGATTTTGCCAACTGCTTGACATTGCCTAAAAGACAAAAAGAGTGAGGGCATGAACTGACACAGGAGTACTAGACACACTCATGCCTGGCAACCACCCCATCTCCATTTTCCTGCTTCCTGTTTAATAGGCCCTTTAGGGAGGTTTATTGCTGATCTGTGCTAGAAAATTGCTCATATAATTGAAACATCAGTGTAATATTGTTTCCCCAATTTAACTTTTTCTTTGGGAATTTCTGGATGCAATTATCCCTTGTGACTAATAAAAACAATCGTTTAATCACAAATACATGGTTAGAAATGTCATTTTATGATAAAACATAAAATACCTCTTGTCTCAGCATTTCACATCAAATGGACTATCCTTCCTGGGAGCATCCAAAGGAATGTGAAGAGCAGAAATGGAGTAGGAATGACAGGAGCTAATTATCCTTTCCTCAGGAATTTTGCTGAATAAGCATTTCTGATCTGACTATCAGGACTGTCCTTGGATGCTTCTAGGAGTTTCAGAGTCACCCAAAATGCAAGGCACCTTCAAACCCACCAGAAATTCAGGACATGAGCCTCTGCCTGATGCAAGTCTGCTAGCACCTCAGTGCCACTGCCATCCCCATTCCACACAAGCTGGAGCTGGGCTATAGCATAACCAAGGGAGCCACTTGGCATTTGCCCCTGGTTTCCAGCAGGGAATAGCAGTTCTCAGGAAAACTACTCTGGAAAGGTTTGATTGGGCCATTTCCATTTTGCAATTTTTGATGAAATCCAGCTGATTTTATATATCTCTATGTACATATACCAAATATTCTACATACACTGAAATGTACAGGCAATGAGGAAGAGGAGAGTGAATACTGAGTTTTGAATCCCTATAAAATTCCCAAATTGCTCATTTTTAACCCCTTGTGTTATACTAAAATCTATAAAACTGTTTTACAGTCCTGCTAGCTGAGAAATAAGTGTTACTGGCAAAACATGATCAGGCTCAATACTTTTCAAACCTCTGCACAAGTTCACCAAAAACCAATCATAAGGTACTAAGAATTTCTTTTTCAACTAAAGTTAAACAATTAGCATTCAAATAATTCTAGGAAATGGCCTAAAAATTGAAAGATCTGGTACTCAGTTGTCAGCATCAGAGTCCTGAGCTCATAAAGTGAATAAATCCCGCTGTCCCCATCTACATGAAAGAGGATTCAGTATAAATAACATAATATTGTCCATATTCAGTGAAATGGAAGAGAATTCCCACATAACCTCATCAAAATGTTTATTTTTATTAATTTAGAGAGTTTAAATATAATTCACTAATATTAAGATATTAAAAATAAGAATTTAAGAACCCTAAACCTCTAAATAAAAATAGGTGTTTTGAATCCCCCGTGAGATCACCCACGTCTACACATCAGAAGTGATGTTCTTTCCCTGCAACAAGCCAAGGCAGAGCTGGACTATATGGGAACCACCAAAAGCTTGGATCCCAGTTATCATGTCACCACACGTCCACTCAAAAATGGCTCCTGTGTTTGCAAGAGGGCAAAGCTGTCTCCTAGCTCTGAACACCACAAATACAGAGGAAGCCCAGATATACCCTGAAACTTCTGAGCAGATGCTTTCCTTTAAAGTACCACGCAGCACATTCACTTTGGGTTTTTAATTATTCACTACCAATACAGCTTAATTGTACTAAGGTTGAAATCAACTTTCTACAAGCACTGAAGTAATTTTGGTCTTTCGTTAGTTTCCAGACAACATCACTATAAGCACTGGCACCAGCTTCAGCATAAGCAGAATGCAGATTTCTATATGTACTGTAAATTAAATATGTATGAAAGCCTGAGAACCACAATGACAATTATTGCACCTTGGAACGGGACTTGGAATATTTCGTCTGGCAGAGTTGAAAAGACTTTTCAGCTGGGAGCAGCTGTAGCTTGGTTAGCACAAGAACGGATTGATTGCAATTCATAACTTGGAATATGGATTAATGCAATATTCATGGAAAACTGCATGTGCAGAGCTCCATATGGCCGGTGAAGCTCTGAAAGCATTTTGCTTCAGGGAAAAATCATGTCACCAGAATGCATTTGCCTTTACTGTGTCCAAGTTGGGAAGGAAGGAAGCTATTTTCCTTGCTTAGCTGGTATGCAGATTGTAGAGTCTAAAATTCCCTTCACCCCTACCCAAGGAGGCTGGAAGAGACCTCTTTTCCTAAAGCAGGAGGCTGGGGTTTGATTGCCTCCTTATTTGTACCCTGCAGATCGCAAGATGCATTATCTCTGTCTAGAACACCCTAACAAATCTAAGATAACTCTCAAGATCAGATTGTCAATATAGACAACAATCAAGACCTACTCATAGTCCAGGTGGACTCTTGACAGTAAAATGGCCACCACAGACCAAACACACCTGTCTGCTTTGTACAGCATGAATTAAAAATTTGGCTACTGAATAACACACCAGGCAAGCCCAGACTCAGGCATATGAGATGAATGCAAAGAGAACAGACAGACTGCAACAATCACTATTTCCTATCAAAGACTGAAGAGAGCATTACAACCTGCCTCATGCTGAGTACCAGGGAAAAGCCAGCCAAACTCCACAATTATTTATGTGGCATCTGCTTTCTTGTTCTGATGCTACCAAAGATCCTGAAGTCAAGACTGAACAGCGTATCTGGCAAATCTCAGTTGGGGAGTCAAAACAGAGGGACAAAAAATATGTGATGTCATATTGCTCTCCTAGCTGGGTCTCCATTCTTCACATGGCTTTGTTTCAAAGCACTTCAGGAAAATGTTTTTTTAAAAGTAGGAACTGTCCTAGATCACAGGTTGGTTGCTGTTGGAAGAGGCCTCTGGAGGTCACCTTGTCCAACCCCACTGCTCAAATAGGGTCACCTAGAGCTGGCTGCCCATGGTCATGTCCAGTATGTTTTGAGTGTACCTCTGAGGATGGAGACTTCACAGCCCCTTTGGACAAACTCTGCCAGTGCTTATTCATTCTCACAATAGAAGAGTTTCTTTTTATGTCCATACAGCATCTCCACTGTTTCAGTTTGTGACCCTTGCCTCTGGTCCTATCACTGGGCACCACTGGAAAAAGCCTGTCTGTGTTCTATGGACTTTCCCTTCAAGTATTGATGAGATCCTCTCCAAAACTTCTCTTCTCCAGACTGAACAGCGGCAGCAGCTCTTTAAGCCATTTCTCACAGGAGAGTTCCAGTCCTTTCATCATCTTCATCATCCTTTGCTGGACTCTCTTTAGTGTATCCATGACTTTTTTTGTACCAAGGAGCACAGAGCTGGACACATAACTCATGGTGAGGCCTAAGCAGTGTTGAGTAGAGGAGAAGGATCACCCCCTTGACCTGCTGGGAATACCTCTCCTAATGCAGACTGGGTACATTTCATTGTCTTGGCCACAAGCACACACTGACAACTCCCCAAGCTGCTTTCCTCCTGGGTAGCCCACAATGTACCAGTTCCCAGGGGCTTTCCCCAGGTGCAGGTATTTGCACTTCCCCTGGCTGAACTTTGTGAGGCTCCTAGATAAAAGATTCTTTGCAAAGATGCTGCTGTTGGAAGGAATAGCCCTTACCTACTTTGCAGATTTGAGTTGCTCTGGTTGACTTCATGCACAGAAATTTTCTTCTTCCAATAGGCTGAAATACTGCAGGTGCACTAACACAAGAGGCATGAATTTTACATTTGAAGTAAATAATATTCTCCAGGAAAGGAATATATCCCTGCAGGATGACCTTGCAAAAAAGTCAGAATGGAATTCCTTAAACTTGAATAAAGCCAGGATACTGAAGCACAACGCAGGTTATCCCCCTTGCCCTGTAAAGATCTCAATTAGAAATGCCTCTGGGAGATAAGGCTTGAGTAGACAAACCAACTCCTGCTGCTCAGCAGGGGAATGCTGCTCGGCAGCATCTGCAGCTCACTCCATGCTTGCTTGTGCACAAACCAGGAATCTCAGCCCTTCCAAGAGACATCGACCTGCAAAGAACCGCGATAAGAGGAAAGGCAGAGAGACAGCTAATGCACTTCCCAGGCATGTATTTGTGGAGAGATAGTTAAGAAAACTACAGCTTATTTGAAAACGTGGCCTAGTTCCCACATATTCATTTCTCTGAGAAGCACTGTGCTAAACATACATTCAAAGACTTATTATAGACATTGGACTTCCCAATGGGCAATCCTTTTAAAGACTTGACTTCCCCTTGCACTGCTGAGGATTTTTTTCCCCTAGACTGGTTTCACAGGATGCATGGTACACTTTTATATCTTTCCCTGGTGTAATTTAATCTCTTCCTACTTTTCCTACCACTATCTGATGAAGTGGTAGCACACTGGGAGCACCCACTGGCTCAGCAGGGGCTGTGATCTAACTTACAAATTTCTGGCAAAACCACAGTGTAGCTCAGGGAAACAGGGGTGTGCTTAAAGCACCTTGTGAAACTTGTTAGAAATCACACTAGCTATTACAAGGAGGAAGGTGCAATTACTGCGTGCTGATAGCTGACTTCTGAGAATCTGGCATTGCCCATAGGGAAAAAAAAATCAGTGAAAAAATCCCCCAGTTTGTGCCTTCAGAGGTCTGTCAATCCAGTTCTAGGTATTCAGTGCTCAAGGCTGATGCTTTCTTTAAGGTCTTTTCCACAGTCTAAAAATGGTTTGGGGGAAAATAAATCTCAAATTCCAGGACTCCTGTTTCATGTCAGTGTTTACAAGCTGTACATTTGCAGCCTTCTCAGAATAGCAAACCTTCAGCCTTTCACATGATGCTCCTGAAAACACACTTCTTGACAATTTGTTTCTCAGCAACACCCCTGGCTGGTAGGGGTGTTGTGCACAAGCAAGCTGCGCAACATCACTTTATTATGTTCTTCAAGTTCAGAGTTTTCCCTGCCACATGCCCTCTAATGCATACTCCAATGATCTAGGATCTGGCAGATTGGACTTGGGGAGACAGAATGATCAGACTTGCTGCTAAATTGTGTTTCAGTTTGTGTGCCTTTTCATTCAATGCATGGCATGGTTTCAAAGCATTTTTAAAAACTAGAGTCTCTCCAGAATCCATGGATTAACAAAACATTTTGTCTTATCTTCTCAGAACAAGTCTAAAATTACAAGCACTGCTTCATGTGATTATATTTCACAAATAAATAATCAATCTTTCTAGAAGGCAAAGTCAAAGCTTTCCTCCCCACAACCACTTTCTAAACAATATATTAGAGACTGTGTGTTGTCTTCTTACAGTGATTTTCACTGCACTCAAGTGATTCTTCCTCATGGAGTTCTTGTGGTCTTCTGCACACCACACCTTCTGAAGAATTCCCTTTCCTAACTGCTTGAGAGCTCTTCAGGTGGGTTAGGTCCATGTGAGGTTGTGACAGAAGACCCGGAGCTGGCAGAAGAAGAGCTAGAGGCTGCTGGGAGCTACAGGGTGAGAGCATCCATCTGATCTCCACCTGCAGCTAAGAAACTAGAGAAACCTTCCCTCGTGTACTTTAACCTCTATTTCATTGCCAAAGGCACATGAAGAGCCTGCCTCTGTGGTACTTGCATCTGATTCAGAATGCAAAAGGTCACTGAAAAGCAACAGTATCACCCTCACACAAGACACAGATCAATACAGCCTGAAGCACACTCTCTCTCTCGCTCTCTCCCTCTTTCTCTACCACCCAGAAATTCAGCCAAATGAAAAGCAAAGCCTTCCCTCCAGGAAAACCAAACAAAAGCCATGTGTCTTGAACCTTCTTTATGTCCAGACAGGCATAGGGAGTTTGCCAGAGCAAACAAGTTCCAGAGTCAAAGGATTTCCGCTGAGAGCTCTCTGCAACCAGTCCTCCTCAGACCGGCCCCGCGCTTCCCAGCCAGCTCTTGCTGCTCAAACCGCGGCAAAGAGGCCTCCCATTACAATGACACATTTGACAGCTTTGCCAAGAGCACTTGGGGAGGTGCCAAAGAAAGAAGCAGTGCGCTTTCCTGAAAAAAGCAGACACTCTGGGGAGGAATACTTGAGATACTCCTTCTAGTAAACCTGAATAGTTGAGTGCCCACGCAGAGAAGCACTTGGGCTGCTGTCCCAAGGGAGAGCAGAGAAAAGGCTCCACCAGGTTTCTCCCTCTCCAGAACGTGCCCCGTTCTCAGTAGTATTCAAAGCACCTGCTTTGAAGAGTGGCCATCTCTTTCAATCCCTGGGTTCACTTTGAAGACATCCTTGGCTGCCTGATACCCCACGTTTGCCTTCGCCCCAGTCAGGCATGCTTCAGAGCCCTGCTGTTCAACACTGGGCTTCCACTAGCCCCCCTTATTACCTAAATGCAAGCCCTAAGCCTGGTTCCAGCTGCTCCTGTGTGGGAAGCTCCACAGCCACCAAGATCTCACAGTCCACATGAAAAAGCACTGTGAGAAAAATGGAGATGCTCTTGAGAGGACACATAGAATGTGGGTAGCATCATCAGGGAAATTTACACTGTGCTGAATGAGACAAAGATAGCTATTTGACTCCAAAGCAAATATCACCCTGAATCACCAACCTTGAGTAAGGGGACAAAGATTCAAGATAATGATACTTTTATGTCTCTGAACAGTGACAGAAGCCATAGCCTTGTTCAGGTTTTCCTGCTCTAAGGAAAACCCTGAGGAGGAGAGAATGCCATTGCAAGCACTAGAGCACTTCTTCCCACAGCCCTAGGTGACAGGATGCTTCCCAGAGGCATTTCCAGAGCTTTAAGGGACTTACTGAGCAGAGCAGAACACCCACACACATGTATGGGTGTGTGGAATGCGTGTGTGAAATGTGTGCATCATAAGGTCCCCAGTATATTTATCTGAGGCATCATTCAACTTCTAAACTTGTATCTTGCAAAGGTTTTATTACCATGACATAATCTAAGTCATGTACAAACCCTGTTTTTAAGACATTTGACTTCTGTCTGGTTTACACAACTCCCTCTGATTTTACATGAAGGCAAGCATAATGGAAGGCTCTTCCATTGTTTTTATGTGCCATATCCTTTCTTTCTGTTTCTTCTTTAAAACACATTTTTTATTTAATGCGGGATTGTGCATCCAGTGCCTTGCAGATGGAATGCACAATTGAACATTATACTCCACTCTTGAGAGACACACCATAAAATTAATATTTGAACCATATTCTTGCTGATCCAGAGCAGAGAGCAAAATGACACAAAGAAAATATTCTAAAGCAATTTGTGGCCTATCTGCAGAACACTTTGCAGACATTAGCATAGTAAGAGAAATACTTAACATTAATAAAAAGTGAGGTTTCATTCATAGGCACCATTATACTCTGCTGGGTTGCTTTGGTTAATTTTACAATTAAGAAGCTGAAGTGGGGTGATGAGGAGAAAACTAGAAGTGAGAAAAGACAAGATTTCAAGCAATGGTTCCTGTCCCCTCTCTCACCTCCCAACACACACACACAACTGTGCAGTGGGGAAACACAGAACAAGAAGCTGTTAGGGATGAAACCACATTGCAAATAGAATCACAGTGGGGTCAGTGTTTCACAGCGTGGAGGCCCTGGCTTCATGAAAGGCATTTGAAATGCTTAGGACAAAAGATTATGGGTAAGGTTTGTGCAGTACTACTGTAAAGCCAAGGAAAAAAAAAAAAGAAAAAAAAAAAAGTTGTAAACTATTCAAGAGAGAAACAAGACCAGGGGAAACAGAAAGGGGATGGCCATTACTAATCAACTACTTCTGTCATTACCACAGCCATGAAACTAAGATATGAATTTGGAGTAAAAAGTGCCTCATATGGGGGTGTTTTGCCCTGGGATACTGGGGTGAACAAAGACATGTCAAGTCATTAAAATCTGTGCTGATGCCAGACAGTCTCAGATTTCAGAGTTAGGATTCAGAGTTTCCAATTATGTTCAAAACTGTTTCTAGACATAGGAAAAATGAGTTTTAACTTCACCAAAGGAGCACTGATGCCTGACCTTGATACCTGCTGGCATCCAAACCCACCTGAGTTCTGTTTAAGCTGTGTTTGTGTGCATTACTGGGACTCTATTTTTCATTTTTACCAGATGGTAAGGTTTTCCCTAGTTAAGATGTTGAATTCTGGTGATGGTGACTGTGGAAACACACCTTTAAAAGCATGCAAAAAGCATACAGCATGCAAATAGCATTGTTTTGCTGTTGTAAACACAGCTTAAAATTATGGGTGAAATGGAAATTTGATTTTTTAACTGGGCTGACATCTCTGCATTGCACAAATGGACGAGGAACAAAGAGAAAGTGCATTATTTCATCCTCAAAAATAGCTAAGGTGCATAACCATGACCTGCAATCACCAGAGTAATTAATGCTAGAGAAGTTTGAGGCAACAGGTACACTTACAGTATACAGTACCACATCTGCAGCTCAGATGTTTATTAGTCACAACTTGACATTAAAAGACCTTCTAATTGGCAAGGATTTATTCCTTCTGATCTCAGGAAGTTTATAATTGCGAGAGCCATAGACACAACATGAATAACGCCTAAGTCTTCCACCCTTCCTAATGGGTTACAGAAAGCATGCACTTTGGTGCAGAGAGCAGGGTGGCAGGGAATAAAAAGCAGGTGAGCTCCCCTCTCTGGTCTACAGGAAAAAAAAGAACCCCCCCTCAATGCACAGAGTAGAAATGAAACCTAATTTTTATATACAGCCTTGGTTAATTCTCTAATTTTTTGATTCTCTCCAGTGACCAGCAGTCAAGTGTGCCCAACACGCTCCTGGTTTCCTCGCTCCATGCAGGAGCCAGCCAGCCAGCCCCCAGTGGTGCCGCTGCTGCTGGGGTGGGGGCCTGCCCTCCAGCCAGCGGGACTGGGTTGCGGCAGCTGAGGGCACAGGTGTCCCAGGAAGGTGGCACTGGGTCACACCATGCCCACGTGCAGCCCCTGAGCGCACACACACACAGACACACAGACACACACACGGTGCTGGCCACACACACAGCCGTGACGGGGACGGCGCAGCGGCACCAGTTTGTCACCACCACGCTGTCATTTCCCTCACTTGTCCTGGCTCGGCCACCACTGCTCAGGGAGGAAGCACCGTCTCTGTTGAGATGCCAGGGATGTTCTGGCAAGAAGTATTTCCAGAAAGCTGCACGTTTGAGAAGGCACTTAAAAAGCCCAGACCGCTTTGTTTAAACTCCGATTGAAGACAGACCCATAAGCTCTCTATATTATTTATTAGTTATTGTCTTATTTAATCCCCTTTGGAAAGGCAACAATAGAGGAGTTACAGTTCTCCACTTTTTGTTTTCCAAGCCAGTGATGTTATTCCTTAACTCAGAAGCTGAAAGCAGACCATACCATACACTGAACTACCAGCACAGATGGGTTACTGCTATCCACCTCATTTGCCCCATTCCTGACTCACTAACAGTCACCATCAGTGATGTACTGATCCCCAGCCCATCACTGGGGAACACAGATTTTTGTCCAAATACCTGAGCTCAGCAGATGCGTCCCTGCCCTCATGCAGAAGTGCACTTTTCCTGATCACTCTTGAAGAATACAAGTGTTTGGGAGCTGGGAAAAAGCCCCTGGAAGACTGCAAGGATCACACCCCACGTGCACACCACGCTAGTTTCCAATTCTCACCTCCAGGCCAGCCTATGAAGGAAAACCAGGAGTAGAAAGGGGCACTTGCCAAAGGGAAGAAGGAGATGGTTGCCAACCTAAGAGTGATTACAATTAAGGAGCACTGACACTCCCAACAACTTCAGAGAGACTCAGTGACAAACAGGAGCAGGCTTCTGTTTTCCATATCAGGTTTCTCAGTAAAAACTAACACACCAAAAAACCCACAATACCCTTACTCTCTCCTGCTAGGTAAAATCCTATTGAACAAGAAAGATCGAGAGACTTCAGTCTCCCTTCCACACTGAAGCCAACTGCCCTCAGACAAAAGGTTATTTTAGGTACCTCTGCTGAAGTTTTTGTTTTGAAGAGACATTTGTTTTCAGGGAAGACATATGTAAGAGTCAGACTGCACCCTGAAATCTGATTTTAGTCTTTTAATGGTGGGCTTGGGCATCTGGACTGTATATGAGCAACAGCTAGCCTCCAGTTCAGCTTGTAAAAACTTTTTCTGGGGGTTAGTGCCTTCCCAGTGTTTCTCATGTTAGAATAAATTAACTTAAGTGTGCATGGAAGGTAGAAATACATATGACTGAAATGAAAAGTTGGGCTAAAAATAGCACTACAATTGCATTGTTCATAGTGAGGGAAAGGAAACCTGGGGCGGGGGGGGGGGGGGGGGGTGGGAAATAAATATATTTTACAGCTGTCTCAACATAATGTCAGATTTATTCAAGATTTCTAAAATGGTCTTTGACAAGCCTTGGCTCATTGGCTAGGACTGGAAAGGGAGGACTATTTCTTGTGACTGATATAAAGAGACCACTGTGACTAGTTGGAAAAACCTGCTTAAAAGTGCAGTAAATTAAAACAGAAGCCTACATAAGACATGCACCTTACAGACAAAAGGCTTAAAGCATTCTTCAGTCTGAATCACCAGAGTGTGGTTTGCAAAGGGAAATCAGCTTCAAGAATTTCTGCTAGCCAAAGATGTAATCTCCAGTATTTAGAAGAATCTTCTATTAGCACACTATGGAAACTAAAACCGAAACTCATGTAGCTATATCGTGCTTCCAAAGGCATGGCACTTAGTCTCTGTACCAAAAACTGCAGAAGTTATCAGTGGTTCACAGCTCTCACCAGATCATGTAGTAGTCTCATGTATCAAAAAGCTTGCATGGTGCATACAGTAACCTTCACACAAGTGCAATTTAAAAAACATCCAATTTTGCATGCGTAGAAGAGTAGAAAATGAAACCATGTGCATTCGATCAAAGACAGGCATGTTGGCCTTCCCCTTAGCTCTGAGAGATAATTGCACACATTTTCACAAAAAATTTGAACATCACTTAATTCATCAACAGTGCCTTGCACATGCTGTACCACAAAGAAAAAAACTCTTCAAACATCTTCACAGGAAGTGAGAACCCCACAGACAGAGGTGCTCTGCATAAGAAGTGTATTACTTTCACAGATCGAAGAGAAGTCAGATTGTGATCTTCCTTAAAACCCTGGTTTTCCCTCTCCCTTCAGGCAGACACATTCCCCTACAGAGGCCAAGAAATTACTGAGCAAAGGTTCACTCCAGCTCCCACAGCCCCCTCCAAGCCCCATGAGAAAATCAATGCAGGCAACTCCTTTGGCTTCTACCAAAATGTCTGCAGAGGTACGTGATCTACGCCAAATAGCTCTGGAAAAGGCATAATACTTTTACTGTGAAGCTCTAGCACCAGTTTGGATGCCCAGTACAACTGGATACACAGAAGGGCCACTTCTCCTTGGAATGAAACACAGAATTTCAGATTAGATCCAAAATCCTCTATTTTAGATCCCGTAGGGCATGGTAGAGTAATAGCTAGTGGCATCTTATCAGAGAACAGACTGAGGGAAATGGCATCTTATGGATATGCCTTGCTTGCCATTACCTCTTTGTGATGCCAGCTGGTGATGCATAGAACACCCACCACAAATAACAGATGGGAATTCAGGAGCCAAAAGTCTCTCATGACATACCTTCCACACCATATGATGACCCTGTAAGCCTTTGTGTCACCAAGCAAATTTAAGGGATCAAAATCAAACTCCCCAGAAACTTCTAAACAGCGTTTTAATGCCCCTTTTCAGTGATGGGGATTTACTAGCTGTTGTTTGTGGAGGAATGACCAGGAATAGAGCAGCTGATATTCTTAATGAAGGCTTGACAGCTCATCTTTGTATAAATAGAGTTAGTTAATACACTCTGCATATAACAACCAAGAAAGCAACCCCAAAAGAAAAAGAAGAAATTAATAAGCAAGAGAGGGACCTGAGACTTCCATCCTCTTCATCATCTGTCACACAGGTCAAAACAGAACATAATGTTTCAGCCACTTCTTCTCTGATGTGACTATTGCTATTGGAATAAAATATTTTCTTGAGTATATCTGCTCCCATTTGCCTTGCATAACTACAGTCAAAAAGATTTCTGTATTAAACCTTGGGGTAAAAGTTCCCTGTCCAGTAGGGACTCTTTCCTTGTTCCACAGAAACTACCCAAGATATCACTTCCACACTTGAGGGGTTATGATTGCCTATAGCAACTTCTCCCCTTCTTTTGTGTCAGTTAAAATAAAGCAGCCTGATTTTGAATTCCCATATAAACCTAGCTTCAAGTCAGCAAAGCTCCACCAGAGAAGCACTGTTGGAAGATGCAAAGTGCCTCTTTATCTGCTAGGCTGACTACATGTTGAGCTGAAACAATGGGTCAATTATCCCAGCACTATGTTCTTCCTGGGCTGAAAGAGGATAGTAAGTTGAGATCTCATCAATCACTCCAGCTCCTATTGCTCCTGCAGAGAGAATTGTTATGACAACAGGAGGCTGAAACTCAGGTTTATTGTAACTGAACGGATGGATTCCAAAAGTCTGGGACATTCTTGCAATGGAAAAGCTGATGAATTACAGAAGAAAAAACATATGCCACTTATTTAACTTTCTGATTTTCTTTGATTCATTGCTAGGACAAGCAAACAAATCTTAAAAGAAAAAAAAATAGAAAGAAATAAAAAGAGCAAATAGTAATGTCATTATTGTTTCTATACTTCATACAGTAGTGATGTCTTCTACGCCAGCACATCATCTGCCCCTTGACTTTCCTACCTCAAATCCCTAGATGGAACCCTGATTTCTGGAAGAGGTAGGGCTTACATAGTGCTAGAGAAAGTGTCTCCAGTTCCACTCTCTATTCTTTTTTTCTCTACTGGCCAATGGTGTTAACATTTGACAGAAGGGTAGCAGCCAAAAGACTGCATTTCTATATGAAGATTGCCAGCTAAGCAGGGGACAGAAATCTAAAGCAGTGCTCCCACAGCTAACAACAGTTGCCAAAACATCCACAGTCTCTGGGCAGAGAGAGACAGGGGAGACTGGAGATGGTGCGCAATCCACAGCCTGGGATTACAGCAGGGGATGTAGGACACTTGGTTGGAAAGCAGGTTACACTGCTCAGAAACAGATCACTGCACAACTGCAATAAAAAATTCCCTCTTGCCCCAGCAAAATAGAAGAGAAACACTTCTGAAGAAGCATTGTAATGGGAGAATGCATGCCTTGCGGCTGGGTAAAACAGCAAGAAAAGAGTTTCTGAATCCAACCTTTCCTCTGCATGTGTGTGTGTGTGCTTGCACATGCCTGCACACACAGCCAGAATGCACACTCACCCATGGAACCCAAAGGTGTGGGTAAGAACACAGAACTCAGTACACGCTTCATGGTCACTCACACAGGGGAACAGTTAAACCCAGCAATCACTGCAAGTATATCCATGCATATGCCACAGACAAAACCTGGGATTTCCAGCAAAGCTCGAGCAATTCAGTGCAATAAAAAAGGGCTCCTTGCAGCAAAGCACTTAACGAATGGCAGATTGTATCCAAAGGGTGCCATTCCCCAAGGGATACAGGGGATTTGGCTGGAGCATGCAGTATAAACAAATGGCCTGAAGATTTGTCAGGGTAAGGACCGCATTTAGCACAATCAGAAGGCTTCATCTCCTCTGAAGCCCTGTATGTTTCATTCCCAAAGCAGATGAAGCTGCAATATTTTTCCATGCTTTAAAAGTAAAATGTTTTGTGAAAGGAATCTAATTTCTGAAAACTACTGTACCCTCCCAGTATTTTCTCAGTCATGCTCTCTTCTCAGACTCATTAGCAAAAAAAATGAATACCTTTCATTTTAATGTAATTTCAATATTCATTATCTTCTTACATACCAACCAGGGAAAATTGAAAAACCTAACAAGAGACAACACTAATTTTCTGTTTTAAATGGCTGGTATAGGCAAATAATGACTCTGACACTGGCTACCTTCTAGAAATGACCTTTTCACTTTCCCCTATAACCCATGATTCGAAGTATTTGTAACTCCTCTTTGTCTTGAAAAAAATATATTATTTACACCATTTTTTCTATTCTGAGATCTTAGAATTCCTCCTGGACTACAGCTCACACATCGCTGTGTCAGACTCTGATGGAGCATCTATTTCTGATTACAGTCTGGCAAAGTAAAAAACAGAAAATTGGAATTCCAAGGAAAAGAACATTTCATGTTTCATCATGAAATGTTGTTATGATGAGAAAGGCAGACTTTTAGCTTGATTGTTTTATTTTTACCAAGGGATGCTTAGTGCTATGTTTTATGCGCTCCCAGAACATGAGCCTGTGCACTCATGGTGTTCCAAAACCTCAAAATCCACAGTCAATTATACTGCTCCAGAATGGTTGCTCTAGACTCCTTACCGCCAGCTTCTCCTGCAGAGTTACTGCTGGCTCCATCCGTCCCACACAGCCATATTCCTCGTGGCTTTGAAAATGCACTGACTCTTTGAAAATGCTTGAGGCTGGAAGAGACCTCTGGACATCACCTGGTCCAACCCCACTGATCAAACAGGGACAAAGTCATTTGCCCAGGACCATATCCAGTCAGGATTTTAATATCTCCAAAAACGGAGACTCTACAACCTCTCTAAGCAAACTGGCAGTGCTTGACCACCTTCACACTGAAAAAGTTTTATATTTTGTTTAGACAGCACCTCCTGTGTTTCAGTTTGTGTCCATTGCTTCCAGTTCTGTCATTGAGCACCACTGGAAAGAGTCTGACTCCATCCTCTTTTCACCCTCTCTTCAGGTGTTTATAAATGTTGCTGAGATCCTCTCAAACCTTCTTTTCTCCAGGCTGAACAGTCCCAGTTCTCTCAGCTCTTCCTTTTAGGAGGGATGCTCTGATCCTTTCATCATCTTTCTGGCCCTGTCAGGGGGGCTCTCTCAGGTAAACTCACATCTTGCTTTTGTTGGGGAACCCAAAACTGGACACAGCACTTCAGGCCTCACTGGCACTAAGTACAGGGACAGGATCAACTCCCTCCACCTGCTGGATACCTCTCTCCTAACAGCCCAGGGTACTTGTTAAGCCTTTCTTGCCACAGCAGTGCACTGCTGGATCACAGCCAGCTTGGTGTTTGCCAGGAACTCCCGGGTACCTTCCAGATGGTCAATCCCTGTCATGCACTGCTGCCCCCGGGTTGTTTGTCTTTAGGTGCAGGACTTTGCATTTTGCATTCATGAACATCATGTGACTGTTATGGCCCATTTCTCCAGCTCATCGAGGTCTCTCTGAATGACAGCACAACCATCTGGTCTTTCTCACTCCTCAGTCTTGTGTCACCTGAGATGATGATACATTTTATTTCAAACTTTATGAGGGTTCACTCTGTATCCAGGTCATTACTGAAGAGGTTAAAGAGAATTGGCCCAGGAGAAGACCTAGATGAGGAAGGCACTGAAAACCTTAGGTATCTCTGTGTCCTTTGTCACCAAGTCCTCTGCCCCATTCAGAAATAGAGCCACATTTTTCCTTTTCTCCCATTTACTGCCAATGTACTTGTAATAGCTCTTCCTTTCACATCCTTTGTCAGATTCAACTCCAAGTAGGTTTTGGATATCCTAACCCCATCCCTGCATGCTTGGACATCATCTCTATGTGCCTCCTGAGTTACCTGTCCCTGTTTTTACCTCATGCATGCTGCCTATTGTATTTTAATTTAGTTAAAAGCAACTTGCTCTTCAGTGCAGCTGTCTTAGCAGGAAACCAAGCTGCCTTTGCCTGCTTTTCCTGCTCCTGAACTCAGAGAATGTGATCCTGGAAAAAAACCTACCAGACCTCCCAGACACCTTATCTCTCTGGGTTCATAACCCATGGGATTTTTCCAAACAAGACCCTGAACAGGCCCAAGCTTTCTCTCATGAAGTCTAGGGCTATGGTCCTGTTATTTGCCTTGCTTCCTCATCTCAGGACCCACCATCTTATAGTCACCACAGCTAAAGCTGTCCCTGGCCTGTGCCTCCCCAGCCAGTGCTACAGAGCATTTCCCCTCATTGCCTGCTCCATCACCTGCATCAGGATATCACCATGAATGAGCTCCAGAAACGTCCTGTGCTGCCTGTGTGCTCAGCTGTATTGTTGCTTCTGCACATGTTGGGGTGTCCAAAGCCTGCCATGAGAACTAGGGCCTGGAGACTTCTTCCAGCTGTCTGAAAGCCTCATCTCCTCCTTCCTGATCAGGGGGTCACAGTTAAAAATATTATTGACTGCATACTAGTCTGTGGCTTGTAACAATTCTGGAAGTATTTCTGTATTTTCAGTGAAAATACAAGCAAAATAAAACCTGAGTCAGGAAAAAGCTTCTCTCTATATAGTGAAGTCCATCTTTTTTCCAGTCATTTCATCTGTAGGCTAAAGGGCACCCGATAACTATGACTACATTTGAGCTGAAATCAAAATATAGTAATTCACAGTTTGGGATATCCAGACTTATACCTTCAAAAGCACAGCTTGATTTATGGATGACTGGCTGGAAGATATTTTGTACTCAAGCTCCCAACCATCGCATAAATACTGCAGCTCATAAGATCTCCTCCTCCAAAGGAATATGTTTGAAAATACTGAACAGCATCCCCCATAATGAACTGCCAATTTAGAGAAGGGAATAACTTTCAAAAAACAGTCCTGATTTGGTAGCCACAGATGGGGATAAAGCTGTACTTGTTAATGCCATCACAGTAAGTCAGGCCCTTTTTTGATTTATGCGACTCTAACCCAAAAAATAACACATAGCTATGCATTTCTATCACCTCCAATTTCAGCATGAACAAAAGAGTAAAGTAACAGATGAGTGTCAAGGAAGTAATTGGTGTATTACCTCTTCTCACCACATGCAAAGCCAACAGCACAATATTACCAGTGAGTGACCCAAGTTCAAATATGCATTACAGTCCAAATGCTCCCAAAACAGTTTAAAAAAAGAGAGCTAAAGTAGTCAGAATTTGTCCCCTCCTTATGAAATTTTAAAAAAACACCTAAGTATATTAAAACATATATATATACTTAATATAATATATTTCAAAATGTTTGACTGCAAGGAGCAAGATGCCAACTTCCCTCCTAAGAAGAAGACATTGTCCTATAAGGTCACAGCTGAGGGGTTTTACTTTATCTGTGAACATTCGTACAGCCAAATCTTAGTGTTGCTTAGACTGGTGACAGGGCTGAGCATCCCTTTGTGCTGGGCTAAATAATGAGATAAGTTTCAGAGCTCAGTGCTGGGGCCTTAGAGTACTAGTGGATTGACTCTAAAAATGTCAAAATCCCCTTTGCTAGAAAACAAAACTTATACAGATAGTTGCAACAGTTTGCTCGAAATGTCACTGAATTAAGCAAAGCTGAAAATAGAATAATTTTTTTCCCAGCCCTGTACCTATTTCACAGAGCCACCCTTCTGCTGTCCCAGAAAAAGGCAAGGTAAAGAGGGAGCATATACACACACTGCTGTAAAGCAAAGCAGCTGGGAACTGACACTGCTAAGTAAGTGCAATCTCATTCATCTACTTAATATACCAGGCAGATCTGAAGGGAACCCTCAAGAAACTGCTCAACAGTTATCATTCTCTACAAGCAAACAGCTAAAGGAAAATCTGCTCAAGCATAAGGTAAGTATTCACAGACATATTGCAGACACAGGTAATAAGGCTAATAGGCCTTCTACAACTATGACTAGGTGAGAGATGCCGGATGCTTCTCTCTCTTCTTCACCAAACCAAGAAACAAAAAACATCCAAACTTCAGAGACATGCCCCAAAAATAACAGCAGGCATTTCAAATATGTGGCTAGCCCCTATGGCTATAGCACAGCTGCAGACTGAATAGCTTTAGAGAATTAAAGCTGTTACCTGCACACATTCTAAATACACAGCCAGCATTAATGACACAGGCCATCTAGGAAGGATTAAGGATTAGTTATCATTTCAACCCAATGAAAGAAGATCCATATTTCTTTTTAGACACGTAATTCACAGGAGAATTGTGCTTGCCAACACTCTGAAAAAATAATCTTTCAGAATTCTTGCAAACCCACTGTGTTATGATTTCATCTCATGAAATACAACACCTTTACATTAAACCTCATAAAACTAAATCCTGCTGGATCTTTTCCAGGCTCAGAGAATAAACAGCTATATCAGTGATGCCTAGAACAGTAATATCTGGCCCACTGTCATACGGCATGTTCCCATTTACAGAGGGGAGCAGGTCTGCAAACAGCTACTTCACTTTGCTATTACAAAATCCTCAGATATAATGAATTTCTCACATAATTGTTCTAAGAAATACTTCAAGAAGAAGGAAAAAAATGCTTTGAAAACCATAATACATATTTATTTATACTAGGTTTTGGGGGAAGGGGTTCCTAACCTGTTCCCTCCCTTCCCCTTAATGTAACGCTTTGCAGAGCTGCTCTGGTTTTCAGTGAGCAGGAGCAGGTTTAGTCGTCTGGGGCTCTGGTAGATAGCAAAGGGGAGGAATTTGTCAAAAGAGTTCAAATGCACAGAAGAATATATCTAATGACTTTACTCTGTAAAACATGATTATTCTCCCTTTGCTTCAGAAGTGCTACTCAAATTCCTTTCAGCCCTGCTGGTCCAGCCCAAAGCATGAGTAAGGAAGATATCCAAATAACCAGTATAACTACACCAGGCAACACAGGTCTAGGGCTCAAGCCCTCCTCAGAATCTCAGGGCAAATGTCTTCCATAGAGACTGGTGTATGGCCAAAGAATAAAAGCAATTTTCTATGTGATTCAGAATCTTCTCCATTTCCCATGTAGAACTGTGCTTCAGTTCCCCAGTCCAGGCAAAGGTTTGCATCTTCATGTGAAAACTGAAGTTACAGACCCATATATGCAGATGTCACACATTCCTTCCATCTTGCCTATCATTTATCTGGCTAATTACATCTCAGGCAAACCACAGCCAGGTCCACAGTGCAGGAACAGGAGCCAAGGAGCACATGAACATATAGCACTTCTTACCAGGGCCTGAATTCCCCTAAGGTTCCCCTCCTCATTTTTTCCATTCGGACCACAGCATTCTGGATTTTAGTAGCCACAGCTGGAGGATGATACTTCTACAGTAAAAGGGAGAGGTTAACAGTGCTGTAACCTTCCCTTCTAACCATTCCCAGGGAGCCTTTGTCCCTTCCCCTTTGGCAGGAGCCAAAAGGGAAGGGACAAAGGCTCCCTGGGAATGGTTAGAAGATTTTTTTTTGAAGTGGCAGAAGAGAAACATCCCTGTTGAGATGGTTGATTAGATGACACAACAGCAGGACAAGGTCATTGACCATATCACCAGAATTAATGAGGAGGGCATGTGTGTGGAGGGCAGTAGATTGTTCCTCCAAGCTCCCTGTCAAGCAGAGGACTATGCAGGACACCTTCAGTAGCGGGACATCACACTCCCAGTCCTTCCCTGGGGTGGGCAAGACTGACACCCTAGGAATGCTCTCCATGGATTCATGGTTCTCTCCACCAGCAAGTGACTTCTGTCAGCGAACTACTGTATACACAGGGTGTCAGAATTACAAACACCTGAGGGTGGGAGGAGAGAATGGCAGCTCTCCATCACCTAAGAAGCTCCAATTTTGAACTGGCTAATGACCCCAGCCCACAGTAGCCACTCTTATGAGGGGCACATCCAGGCAGACTGTGCAATGCGGCACCAGTCACAGTGTCCACAGGGGCAAATCATTGTGAGGGAAAGAGAAGCAAAAAAGAACAAAACACCGGTGACAGCACACCAGGGTAACGTGAACTGGTACTGGCACTCTTAAGAGCTTACTCTGATATTTCAAGCATCATTTTCAACATAACTTTATATTTTTCAACCAAACCAAATGAAGATAATGCAACATGGTTTCAGCTTTGTTCATCTTTTTCAGCGTGAACTCTTTCAACCCCCAAGTGTGTAACTCTATACACTAAGTAGCAAAGGATACATCTCTGTAAACCATGGTAACTTTTATTTTTAATGTTTATAAAACTAATCAAAACAACATGATTTCACTAATTATTCTCAGATATAAATATTAATTCTGACCCTATTTTTAATATAAATATTAAAACTGACCCTGACACACTTTCTGCTACAACTTTACCTACAGCATCTAAACAAACCTTGTTTGCTGTGAAACCTAGAGAAAAAAAATACTGCACAAATAAACCAGAGAAATACATTCTCACATTTTTTTCCAAAAATGAAGTTTTCCCTGCAGAAAGTCAACCCAACTACATACCAGTTGGGAGCATGGGATGCAAGACATTTCCCTCAAAACTAGTTCCAACCATAGCAGAAGATGAAGCAACAACAAACTATTTGGGTAGAAGGCAGATAAGATGGATTAGTCCTATAGCCAACAGGGAGTACTGAAAATATTGAAATTTACAGAAACAAATTAATAATTTAAAGTATGAAAATCTACCAAAATAATAAATAAATTGGCTAGATAGCTCTAAAACTTACCTCAGCTTATATTACAAGTATGCATTTGCATGTACTGAGAAAGGAAAAATAGATGTGGAGAAGAGCATGTTTATAATGTATTTCAAACAGGAGTTCCTTTACAAGACTCTTCAGCTTTACTTGTCTGCACCAAGTTCAGGAAGGCAAAACTGTGCAGTTCTAGCCTGAAAGCAGAATAGTAGAAGAAAGAAGAAGTTTGTGGTTTGCAACAAAAGTTTTAATATATTCCTTGAATACAGGGTAAATGAAACTTTCTTGCTTTTTCTCAATTATTTCTGAACTTGTGCAAATGGCAAATGTCATACCAATACATCATAAGCCATGTCACGCAGACTGCCTCTGGGTCAGCTACCTCAAACTTCTGGATTTTAATAATTTTTTTTTTTATTATTTGGAAATACCATCTCTAGAGTCTGCAAATATATTTAAATGACTGATCACGTGCCTACATATGCCTAGTTTGATTCTTTGAATCACTGTGTAATTTACCTCCAATGCAATACAGAGGCTTGCTGATTAGATCAATCTGACATCACTGTTTCATTGTTTTATTTTAAATAGCATAGCTTTGGGGAACAGGTTCTTCTGATATTGCTTTTTAAAATGTTTTACTACAAATTATTATTATTATTATTATAAAATAATTTCCCTTGACAAATAACGGGTGTCCAAACCTTGAGGCCATTAGACTAGTTATCTATCAGCAAATCTGACATTTCCCTGCAAGAAGCAATTAGGTCTGAAAGTGAGTTTCTGTACCTGCCTCACTCACACACTCATTTAGAGCTCTTTTCTCTGCTAAGCACTGCAGAAGCAGAGCAGTCAGTGGCTATTCTTGCCCATCTATGCCTCTGCAGATTTAGGAGATCCCCCAGCACACAGATCCTCACCAAAGCTCACCAATGTCCACAGCTTCAGCCTCAGGGGAAATCAGGGGCAGTACTAATGGCAACTTTGGACACAAATGGCCAAAACCCGCCAAAGTCCTAACAGAAGGTAAAATTAAAAGCTAGACCCCTCATGACAGTAACAACAGCAAAACTCACACGGTGGCAGTATTTCTGTCCCGTCACCCAGCCCAGCAATTCTCCTTCCTCCCCACCCGAAGCACCCATGCCCCTCACAAACCAGGCATTTTGGTACAAACACCCTGTCCTTTTGTATGCCTCACACCGTGGGGCCCCCTCTCTGCTCAAGGTGCTAGCTACTAGCAGGCTGCAAACAGCAGCTAGGGGGAAAGAAAGGAAAGATTTATTACATTACAGCTTTTTAAACAAAATACACTAGGAAAACCAAGTACCATGCAATTATAGCCCTCCAGGGCATGGTTCTGCTACCTTTGCTATCCAGCACTTAAGATGAGATAGATAGTAAAGGGAATAGTAATTACAAACAGAAATTCTGCACGAGCAAAAATGCTCACCACGACAAAAACTGTAGCCAGATATAGATACATGTCTGATAAATTTGAAGGATCGTAACTTATGGAGTACTAGCATACAAATAAATCTGTATTTATATATATACACGTGTGTGTGTATGCATAATACAACACCTAAGCACCTACATTTACCACTTTGTATAAATGGAAAGTAGAAAGCAACATTAAAAAGAATAGCTTTGGAATAATATTTAATAACGTTCCTACAGAAAACATTCCAAACTGAAAAAACTAACCTGAAAATTTAAAAATACTAAATGCAGGGAAACTATTGAGAGAATGACCACTAAAATTAGAACGGCAATAAAAGTGAAAACCTAGAAAACTCTGTGTGATTTGGTTTCATTTCCATTTGAAAGTAATCAGCCTCAATTTGACCTTTTCCTCCCACGATAGCAAACCCTGACTACAGACGGCCTGGAGTGCCAGCCCCCAGGCAGAGTTTCCAGAGGAGAAGGGCAGCGAGCAGCAGCACAGAGCGTTGCGTTCGCAGGGGAAGCTCGGTGCCCCGCGTCCCCGGGCAAACACCGCACAGCGTGCACAGGCGCCACCAAGAGGCTCCTCCGCCACCGCCCAAGGAAGATTTTCCTCCCCCTGCGCCGCTCGGGCACACCCGCAACACCTTTCGAGCATGCTCGCCGCTGCACTTTCAGTGAGCGTTCCAAACGGAAAGCAAAGAAAATGGTAACTTATTTTTAAAGGGTTCCTTCCAAAGAACGGGGCGGGGGGGGGGAAGAGGGGAAGATATATCTACAGCATATGCAGTTTTTGACAATGGAATTTTTAAATGTTGTGGCAACAGAAAACAAGATTGCTGCCCAGTCTGTATCTGGAAAATGTTAAATTCCACCTTATCAGCCACTGAAAAAGCACCAGGAGGGATCTGCTGCTGAGCTGCCTCACATCAAAATCTATGCAAGCCTATTTTTTTCCTGTCAAATTCAACTACAAGATTCAAATAGTAATAATATTTCTGTAGTGTGATGTTGGAGACCATTTTTAAAGGTAAGCAGAAATTTTCCTCAGATGTTTTCATCGTGGTGAGAAAACCAGTTTCATCCTCATCACTGCCCTTTTATGAGCTGAAGAGAGTGAGCTAAAAAGCCACAGGTTTTTTGTTCCTCTACAATGTTAAGGGCAAGTCCTCAAGCTCCAATATTTTGCTTAGAAAGCCCCTGAGGTCAGTATTCCCCTAATCTGCTTGGCCGGGCTACTCTCACCAGTCTGTGGGGCTGGATTCACTTCAGGGGCGAAAGCATCACCCAGACATTTGGGGAAGGTGGGTGCTTTGTGCTAGGTAAGGCTTGGCTGCCCTCCATGCATCCGTGCCTCCCTTGCAAATCATTGCTCTCAAAGGGGCAAATCATCCATCCTAGTCTCACCATCTCCCACCAAGGGGAACCAGTCTGGGGGCTGCCCAGGAGCTGAAAGCTCAACGTTTTCGCTAGGAAGGGCAGAGGGGTTGAGACACAGCCTTGAATTAAGCCTCCCAGGTGAGGGTGCAGGCATCCCAGAGAAGTCTCAGGCTGCAAGCCATCTGGCTAAACCCAGAACTTGGAGCATTGACTTGGACTAAATGGTCTCTAGAAGTTCCCTCCAGCCATAACTATCCCATGATTCTGCAACCCAAAAGGACAATGACACCTTCAGGTCTGTGGCAAAGGAATGTGAGGCCCAGGCTGGAAGAGTCATCAGTGACAGCAGCTTTTGCCTCAAAGCTCATCACATCACCAAAGCACCTCATAGAGTCGGGGGAAGGGAGAAGCAAAGAGGCTTCCACACACAGTATATAGCCAGGTAAGGGACTGAGTAATCCCAAAGCAGAAGATATGGAAAAGTATGACACGAATTAACAAATTAATACTCTTTATTGCTGCCTGTGTTAAAGCAACTGGGTTGCCTATTCTTTAGCAGACAAGCAAATGTCAATACATTTTCCCCCTTCCACATCTCGGCTTTCACGACTGGTCAAAAAAATGTACAGAAGTTCGTAATTCTTATCAAGGCTTGAAAACCAGGGGAAGCAGCACCATGGTTTTAACTTAGAGGGCACAGAACAGGCACACTCCTTAGAACACAACACTACACTGAACTCCGTGAAATTTCCAAGGACTACAGTCGTTTTCCCCACAGTTCATTCATTTCCACCACCATCCATCAGGTAACTGAGGGCTGGGCGAACTAGAGCTGAGGTTCTTTCTTTCAAGGCAGCTCATTCTCTCACCTCTCTCTCAGGATTTAAGGTGATTAAAGCACTTGAGGATTAAAGGCGTTTTAACAGTTTATACAGATTTAAACATCTAAAGTGGCTTAAACGCTTATACTTCTTTCAGTGCTTTAAAGTGGCTTAACTATCCACGGCACTTGATGAATTTACGGGTGCTCAAAAGCCTATGCTGCCCTCAAAACAATAAAAACCACCTTAATGCATTAAAAAAAAAAGTATACCTTAAAACATCTTTGTATTTTAGGAGTGCGGTCCTGCTTGGCTCCTGCCAGGTCGGACCAGTTCGCAGGATGGCTTTCGTGGGAGGTGGATCCCAGCGCCCCACCCGGCAGCAGCGGCCCCGCACCTGCGCTGGACAGCCGGGCCGGGCCGGGCCGGGCCGGGGCAGGGCGGGCCGGGGCGGGGTCGAAGGCCCCGAGGGCCGGAGGGGCGGCACCATTCGTTCCTCAGTTCCGTTCCCAATTAGCGTGAGGCCGGGAATGTTTATTGGCCCGAGCGTGTGCCGCGGGACACCCCCGCGGGCGGCTCCCGGGGACGCTGCCGGGCCCATCCCGGCACCTCCCCCGCCCCGCCCCGGCGTGTGCCCGACACCGGCGTGGGGCACCGGGGCAGCCCCGCTCCGCCCGCAGCGCCGCGCTCGGGGTGCGAGGCGGGGCCCGGCCGGCAGGGCGAGCATCACCCGCAGCCTCGGAAGGCGGCTGGGGTGGCGGTGAGCGGGCACTGCTGCCCTGCGTCCGCGGCGAACACGGGTCCGCAGGCTGGGAACGCCGTGCCCGAGCTGGCAGCCAGGGGCACTGACAGCAGCCTCGTCCTCTGGTGCTTTCACCTGCAAGGGATCAGAGCGAGGATACCAATGGCTGCTCGGGTGTGCAGGCATGGGTTGGTTTTGTTTACGTGATCCTCGGTCATTTCAAATTTAGAGTAAATGAGTTCACCGGGGGTCATTAAAAATAGAAATAATAAAGTCGCAATAAAACCTTGTTTCAAATCAAAGCTTAATCCAGGAAAACATGTGGTTTTCCTGCTTATTTCCTGTGGGCTGGTGAAGCAAACAAGCAAACAATTCTGGTGAAAAGAATAAGCAGGTTTGTGTCAGAAGTGTTTCATCCTCCACCACAGAGAATGGTGGTTATCTCCAGTCTAAACAGTCTACTCACATTTGGGTCTTTGCTTCCACATAGCCTATCCGTGGAAAGTAGCATACAGGGAATTTATAGAGCAGGCAAATTTTCTTCCAATCATGCTGAAATCCACCTGAGGGGATATCAATGAGTCCAAAAAAAATGAGAAGCAGTGGGGAAAAAAAAGGCGAGAGAAAAACAAGCCACAAACTTGTCCATTTTACGAAGACCTGGTGAATTGACCAACCATTCAGGGTAAGAACAAATCTGTTGGTAGATTTCCTTCCACCAAAGAGGAGTTTGGGAACAGAGGCTTGCAGAACCAGCACTAAGAGCTGGAGGGGACATTCCTGGCAAGTGACAAAGCCTACAGCCTCTGGCACTTGGAAAAATAGGTTTAAAATGGGCACCGTAAGCCATCAGTGGGGCTCAGTCCTATGGAAGGCACCTGAGGCCAGCACCTTACATGTGCTGTGTTTAAAAGTAATCAATGGCAAGAATATGTGGCACTGTAAGAAATAAACTACTTTTAAGCCTAACCACAAGTGATACTAGACATTCAGGACATTTATTTTCCAGGTATCAAACTTCAGGAGAGAAGCTGACCTACAGGGAGGTTACATTCATCAGCTTGGCCCACTGGAAGGGATCTTGGAATCCCCACTGGAAGAGCTGGCACTGGCTTCACATGTGACAGCAGCATGGGGCAACACTGCAGCCATTCCAGCATGGCTGACCTGTGCCTTCCTGGCGGGAATGCTGCAGGTCCCATCTCCTTCCTATGCCACAAGCAATGAGTAACATCTCTGGGAAGCCCAGTGGGAAATTGGATGTACAGGGATCCTGCAATTTACAGAAGTCATTATGGCTGAGGCTAGCTTCCCATAAAACATCTCTATAAGGAGAAATATTCAGTAGCTGATTAATGAATGTGGTTTACCACAAAATGATACTACACAGCCTACTCTTTTCAATAATAATCCCATAAATAATATTACTAAAAATCCAAGAATTATCCAAAGCACACTGAAGCTGAGTTGTGATCCCAGCGCCTTGCCTGTTGTCTTCCCCTTGGTGTTAAATCAACACAAACACAATTTTTTAAGGGAGTTTCTAGGTGAAGACAGGAGTGAAGGGAAAGGGATGTGCCTGCCCTGCACGGAGCCAGGCCCGCGCTTTTAGCCTCAGAAAAACGTGCGAGTATTTCGAAAGCGCTTGGATTCTTCACTCGGGGAAATCCCCCACTGGCAGTCGGGGCCATCCAGGGGCTGTGGGGCCCGGGTCCGCTGCAGGCCCCCGCTCCTGGCAGGGGAGAGCCAGGGGCAGGAGGGGCTGGGGGGGCAGCAGGAGGGGCTGGGGGGCAGCAGGAGGGGCTGGGGGGCAGCAGGAGCTCTCCGCCGGCAGCCCCCGGGGCTGGGCGCTGCCGAGCCGCAGTGGGGCCGGGGGTGCCGGCAGCCCCGTTTCTGCCTGCGGCTCCAGCCCGGGGCGAGCCCTGCCAGCATCGCAGGGAAGGGCCGGAGGTGCCAGACACTCCCCGGGGGATGAGGGAGCCGCCAGCCTCGCCCCGTGCCTGGGAACCGGCCCGGCCACATCTCCCGTCCGCTGGCAGCGAGAACTCCAGACGCGGGCAGGGGGTGCCGGGGGGAGCGCGGCAGCTCCGCGGCAGCTGTGCCAGAGGCAGAGCTCACCTCCAGCTCCCCGCGGCCCCTGCCCGGCACAGGAGCTCCTCGGGGCTCTTTGTTCGCCGGGATCTTTCCCTCCTTCTCCGTGCTCGCACGGTAACGTTCCTTCCAAAGATTTCCTGCCAAAAGACAATCCCCCTGAGCAAAAGCAGACCGAGAAAGTAGTGACCAATCCTTTCTGGATGGCTGTCACCAGGCTCCTCCCAGCCCCCGCTCCCCCTGCTATTTGCATACAAAAAAATCCAGAAAACTCCCGTTTGCCCCAGCATCTCGCTCAGACTCTCCGTCCCCGCCTGGCAGCAGGAGTCCGGGCTGGGGGACGCTGCCTGCGGCTGAGGTAGCGTCTCGCCGCCCGCCCCGTCACCCCGGCCCCCCCGAGCCTTTCGCCAGCCCCCCTCCACCTCCTCCGCGCCCCAAAATGCAGCGCCGCCTCTGCGCCCTGCTCCTGCTGGCGTCCCAGTGCATGGGCTCGGCCGCCGGGCTCTTCCCCTTCGGGGAGCCCGACTTCTCCTACAAGCGCTCCAACTGCAAGCCCATCCCCGCCCCGATGCTGCTGTGCCGGGGCATCGAGTACCAGAGCATGCGGCTGCCCAACCTGCTGGGGCACGAGACGGTGCAGGAGGTGCTGGAGCAGGCGTCCACCTGGATCCCTCTGGTGCAGAAGCAGTGCCACCCCCGACACCAGGAAGTTCCTCTGCTCCCTCTTTGCCCCCGTCTGCATCGACGACCTGGACGAGATCATCCAGCCCTGCCACTCGCTGTGCGAGGAGGTGAAGGAGAGCTGCGCCCCGGTGATGTCCGCTTTCGGCTTCCCCTGGCCCGACATGCTGGACTGCAGCCGCTTCCCCAAGGACAACGACCTCTGCATCCCGCTGGCCAGCAGCGACCACATCCTCCCCGTCACCAGGGAAGGTAAGAGGGAGCGGCCGGGTCGCCCCCGGAGCGGCAGCATCTGCCCCGCTGAGGCGCCCCGACGGCGGGGCCCCTCCGCGGCTTCCCAAGGAAGGGGTCTGCCTTCAGCCCCGGGCTCCGGGACGGGGGACCGGGGAGGTGGCCGCACACCAGGCTCAGGGAGGCTTTTCCAAGGGGCCCGGGGAAACCGCAGGCACCGTCGGGGAGCTGTCATCGGCCTGCGCCCATCTCCATGCCCAAAGAAAAGGTCTGGGATTCGGCGCTGGAGCCGCGCGGCATCCAGAGGGCCGATCGCCTTGCACGAGAGTCGTTGCTGTAGCGCGGAGCTGGCGTACTCTGTGCCGTGTTTCGACCTCCCTCCCCACTCCCCTTGTATTTTTTTTACCCGCTAAAACAAAAACTTTTGGTTGAGGCGTGACCTTTAAAGCCCACCGGCCCCCCTGTAGCGGGCCTGCCGCAGGATAAGGCGGGACAAAGTCCCCGGGCAGCTTCGGGGCTGGGGGGAGAAGGAGCAGGCTCTGGGGTGAAGGGATGGAAAGCTGGCGTTTCCCAAAGGGTTCCCAACGCCACCTGCTGTTCCTTTCTCCCCGGGTCTGACGGGGACTGTTGCCTTGCGTTTGCAGCCCCCAAGGTCTGTGATGCCTGCAAAAACAAAAATGAAGATGATAATGACATCGTGGAAAACCTCTGCAAAAACGATTTTGGTAAGTGGAAGCAGAGCTCCTCTTGCTTCAAACTTGAGAGTCGAGGATCAGGTACAGCTCCCAGTGGAGTCAGTAAGAGATGTGCCTGAATAAAGGCAGGGTTTGACCATCAGGTCATGAAACACAGAATTCCACCTTGGAGTAAAAAGTAGCCCTTTTTATTATTCTTTTCTGTTTACTGTTTTGAAGCAGTGCTCTTTTATGTGGATGTTGCTGGCAAACCCAATAGAAAGTAAAATGAGAAAAAAAAAAAAGAGAGAATCTTTCATGCAGACTATTGCCTGGGGAGAAGTAGAGCAAAGCTTCATTTAGATGTTTGAGACAGAGCCGCATGACCAATCTCAGTGTATCGTAAGAAAGACACTCTCTGCAGATTAAGAATGAAGCTCTATATATCATTTGACAGAGAAGGTAATGCACAGACAATTGGGGATATAAACTTAATGGGAAGATCTGGGGTTAGAGGAGGACAAGAAAGCCCCTTCAACACAGACAACTGAAGAACACATTATCCACACATTAGCATTTCAAGAGCAAAAGGGAATAAGGAGGGGAATCCTTTTACAATAGGTCAGTGTTTAATACCTGGAAACAGATTTGTAGTATAAGTATCTACAACAATTCAAAAGTCTTCCTTTAAAAAAAGCAAACAAAAACCCACCCAAACCCTGAAACTATGAGTGTGGGACATAATTACTAAAACAATCAATAGTTTTGGTCCGGCGAATTGCACTCAGATAAATCCTCCTACAGCTAAACATGCCCCACAGCTTCTTACAGAGCCCTGTAACCCCCGCCTAGTTATTTTACCAAATCGAATGCAGCTGTTGGACCAATTTGCCCTCCATGGGATCTATTCTTTCAAAAAAACAATGCATGTGAAATATCATTTCCTTACAGGTTTGCTTAAAATCCTCTCCAGCCTAATAAATTAAGTGTAGAAGTTTTGAGCTGCAGCAGAGATCAGGTTTCAGATTAGGTCTAGGTACTTGCCTCCCCACCTCCCCTTCAAACGCTACTTTCAGGAAGGCTGCCCTCTCCCAGCAAAAAAAAGGTGCTCTGCTTAGTGTAGCAAACTTGGCCTCTCTCTGCTGCAAACAAGAGAAAAGCTGGAAAAAATATTAATTTAGAAAGGAAGGGAAAAGAGGGGGAGGGGAAAGAGGAGAAAAAGAAATCAAAAAAACCTCAACCCTAAGGTTGATTCAAACTGAAAATGACTTGCATGCCCTTTGTGGCTTTAGAAATGGAGCCACCTGCTGCCTCTTCTGTCAGCCCTGACAGTTTAATTAGCAATAGAGCACCTCCCTCCCCAGGTCCTCTTTATGTGCACTAATGGGAAAAAAACCTCTCAATCTCTCTCCCTCTCCCCACTTCCCCCTCCCCTCGCTCTATTAGCCTTGAAGATAAAAGTGAAGGAGATTGCCTACATCAATGGGGATACCAAGATCACCCCTGAAACAAAGAGCAAAACCATCTACAAGCTGAATGGGCTGACAGAAAGAGATCTGAGGAAGATAGTGCTCTGGCTCAAAGGTGGCCCTCCAGTGTACCTGCGACGAGATGAACGACATCAACGTCCCCCTACTTGGTGATGGGGCAGAAGCAGGCTGGGGAACTGGTGATCACCTCGCTGAAGCGGTGGCAGAAGGGGCAGCGGGCTTTCAAGCGCTTCTCCCGCAGCATCCGCAAACTGCAGTGTTAGTGGCTTCGGCTCTGGCTGTCCTCCTGCAGCCACCCCTGTCCCAGGCTCTCTGGGCCTCCAGCTCCTTCCTGCCTTGGCCCCTGTGGGCCTCCAGATGCCGTGGGCACAAGGCACACAAGGGGAAGAACCCCTCCGTTTTTGTACATAGGTTAAAATGTAATAAAAAAAAAAATTATGACTATTTTTGGGGAAGCATTAAAGTATCTCGCTTAAAGCTTGGGGTTTTTTTTTATGGTTGCAAACGTGACTTTGGTCTGAGGTCTTTCCCTCTTGGTTTTGGTAATGCTGGTTCATTTATCTTGCTGCTTCTCTGTGTGCGTGCATGTTTGTGGCGGCACAGCAGGGGCCGCAGAGAGAGGCGGGCGCCCGGCCGGCCTGGCACCGCAGGCACCGCGCTCCCGCGGAGCTGGCACGGCTTCCCACCCGCACCAGCGCTGGAAAGGTCACCTTACAGCTCTTGCATGTGATACATAGGCACCACCAGTAAGAGTGTATTAACCATTCTCACTTTTTATTTTCCACAAGTCTGAGCCCTTCTCTCTCAGCAAAAAAAAAATAACAAGTTTTGGAGCTGGTTGATCTGAATGCAACTTTTATTTTTCTTTATTGTTTTGCAAATTAAACCATCTGTAGCCTAACTGTAATATACCTAGTGGTTAATCTGAAAGAGTTGTAAAATATTGCTTTAATTAACCTTGTAAATAATCCAGATAAATGTTATATTCTTGTATATAAACTTTACATCATAGTTTACTCATTGTCTCTGTCTGTATTCACTTTAATCCATTTTTGGAGGCCTGGGAGAAAGATGTCCAAATGGACTTTGTTGTGGCAAAGCAGAATTTGTCATTCCACCCTAAGTGACCAGTAGAAAAGCACAAGGGAGCCTCTAGTACTGCAATCAGAAAATCTGTAGTGGACACCTCATTTCCCTGAAGATGAGCCCAAAAAGACACAGGACTGAGGTTCAGTCAGCTCATTTTAATTTGTGTCTGTTGAGCTCTTGGAGATGAGGCTTCTTTTCTGTGGCTCCTTTGTTCAACCTGCCTGCATTTTCTCATCTTCTCAGAGGACTTTCCGGACATGGAATTGCAATGAGACCACTGTCTTAAAAACTAAATCCATCTTTCCATTTCTTGAAAAATACATATTTAAGGAGAAAAATGTCATTTGCTACTTGCAATTCAGAATAAATGGTAGAGCAAGGCATTTTTTTTGTGTGTATGTACACTCCACTATACTTATTGAGAAAGAAAATAAAAGATACCTGATAGTGTAACTAAATTAACGTTTTTCAGCATTTTTCTTACAAATGTTTTCTGATGACGGGTATTACCTGAATTTTATTGTACTTACCCTGAAAAATAGTCTTGCTTCCCAGTGCTGTTACACACAGAAAAGTCTTCTTGGCATCACTGACAGCCCCATCAGCAGTCCCCATATTCCCAAGAACAACATTTTATGTTAACTCTTCACACTCAGAATACAAATCCAACACTAGACTTTTCTGTAAAATAAAAATTTCCATTATTTTCATAAATTTCATGTTATTTTTCATCATCAGGATCAAAAGATGAAAAGGAAAGATCCAGCATGTACCCCTGTTTCAGAAAAATGAGTTATTTGCCCTCTCCTACAGTCTTAATGCATTCATTATACCTGATACAAACAGCAGTAGGAGGCTGACCATGCAAGAAAAGAGCAATCCTCATAAATGTCCTCAACAGTACAAAATTTAAAAAAAAAAATTAAAAGGGAAAGAAAGTAACTAATCACCAAACAAAATCCTATTTCAAATTGGTTCTTAATTATTTTGTGAAATGGTACCTGTATTTAACAGGCCAATACCTTGCTGAAATGTCATCAAACCTTTCTTCTGAATGAACCTGACTTACCAGGAAACAGATTGGACTCTTTTCATGTAATTATTTTAACACCAGCACTCTGTCCATCATCTTACAGAGCATTTGCATTTTGGGTGTTCTATCGCTCTACCCGTTCTGCTCAGCATATGATGTAATGCCTGTACCTGAACAGCCCTGGGTTTAGAGGGAGCAAGCTTACAGATACAGAGGGAGCTGTCTGAAGATGAACCTGCAGAAAACCCATGTGTGCCCCATGGAGGAAAGCACTTTGATGAGGAGGAGGTTGCTGTAATGCTGTCACTGGGGACTGAAAATGAACAGCAAGGACTGTTGCACACAGCCTGCCTTACAGATACTAAGTTGTCCTACAGCAGCCATAAAATTATCTTAATTGGGCTGTCCTGGAAGGCAGCAGTACTGATGCTGATGAGGACAGACAGGTCACAAGTACTCACATCTGGGGTCATATTAAGGCCAAGACCATATAACAGACTTTTGCCAAATTACTTAAATGTATAAAGGACATACCACCTATGATCAAAAGTGCCCTGTCTTAAAAAAAAACCTCATACCACATTCCCCTTCACAACATAAACACAGTTACACCAGCAAAATCTTGTTCATATCAGGACAAATTCAGGAGAAGGAGAACAAATTTAACTGGCAAACATTCAATTTTGCTAGCATAATCAGCGTCCTGGATTAAGAGCACCCTCCCATACAGATGCCCTACTGATACAGCCTTCTGCTTGTGGCCCCTTGGCTGAATCACTGGGACTGTCCACTCTCGAGGTGAATTGACAGGGGTCAGATTTCCTTTCAGATAAACAGGATTTAGGCAAATGTGAAAAGTAATGGGATTCACCTTTTCACAAAGTTCCATTACTGTGTTCTAACAGTATTGTATTTAAAGATGGGTCATATCTGCCTCACCAAGAAGTGTCAGTGTTTGTTGTACAGCTTCTAGTGGTGTAAATTCCAGACATTGCAAAGTATTCCACTGAAATTTAGGATTTTAAAGTCACAGCCTGAGGAAACTTCACCTCTCAGATACTGGCAAAGAAGTAAACACATACATTTTTACTCTTACTTGCTCAAAAATAACTGAAAATCTTTGACTGTGCCAGGAAAATAGTGAGCCAAACATACAACAAAAATTATCAGAGCCTGTTACTTCTCATAATTGTGTCACATATACTTCAGAGTAACTTTATTACCTGGTATGGTCCACTCCTAACAAAGTTGTTTGTTTTTTTTTTTTTGCAATTGATGAAAAAAGGCAACCCACTGCTGCATTTTTTCAGACACTTTTTGTCTTCTTCTAAATAAAACAACGTTTTTATGCAGCCAATTATGTAGCTTCCATTGTATTTTCTTTCATAAAAACTATAAAAGCAGCTGACTACAATGGATTAGTTTAAGAACAATAATAATGACACTTGACATTTATACAGAATTTTCCATTTAGTTTCTCAGACTGCCTTCACAAAAATAGGCGTTAATATCCTTTTGCAGATCAGGAAAATGAGGAACAGTGAAGTGAAATAACTCATTCAAAACCACCCAGCAAGTCTTTTACAGTCAAGAAAAACAGAGTATTTTTTTTCTCCAAGTTTTATGCTCTAATCATTAGACCGCAGCAATCAGAATGATGTATAATCAAGGCAGCACTTAGATTATAATTTGAAAGCATAACAGCAACCAAGTCTCCCTCCAACTTCTTCCCCTCAAGTGTGTAAAAGAAAATGTCTGCCCAATTTTAAATTTAAAAACCCATCAGCAATATTCCTCAGTATTTTCCTTTCTTTCTTACTGATAGTTCTCTTTATCCTTTAACTATTTCTTAATCCTTTGTTTTCTCCCCCGCTTCTCATTCACTTCAGACACTCACAGAGAAGCCACCCAGCCCCTCTCTTACCCTCTCATACAGACACTTTTGCCCTCAGAATGGTTTATTAAAGAACTTGTGCAGTATTACTACACACACGCCACAAAAATCCTAATGACCAGCCCAAGACTTTAAAAGACCCATACAGAAAATCCAGCAAGCGACATGTAAATTTAATTAATGATTTTCTCTGAGGACACAAGGGCAGTTAGCTGCCACAAGGAGCATCACAGACACATGCTGGTTGGCTCAGGCCACTCTATCTATTTTGCAGCAGGAGAAAATAAAGATATTTAAGGAATATGCAAGCAAGAATGAAGAATAAACAGGTAGAACACACATTTCCTTGGTAACCAGGTCTCCTACACATCTCCCTGTTGTTATAACCCTTTGTTCTCCAATCTTGAGCCATGAAGTGCTTCTCTCAACCCTCTTTCAGATGTCTCTACCTCTCTTCAGACATCAGGGGTATCAACCAAGAGCAGAGCCACCAAGGACCACCTCCTTGTCCCCTAGGTGCCTACTGGGACTAGAACAATCCTCCTGCAGCCAGCAGAGCAGCTTGGCTTTGGCTGCTTTGGCAGCCCACAGCCATCCCCACCAACCTACCAGCTCTGACAGCCGTTGTCACACAGTCACAGTTGGCGGTGCCACAAGAAGAGCGATGGATTGATGGCTACCAGAGCAGTAGGCAGCCTTCCTTAGGCTGGGCAGCCAGGCTTTTGTTATTGGAGCCAGAAGTTCTTATTTCTAGGCTTCAGAGACCTGCCTATATGATTTATCTAGAAGTTGCTTTCTTATCAGTAGATGTAGTTCTAGCACAGCCTGACTGTCTGGTGAAACAACCACAGGAATGGATCTTGTTTACCTCTGTACAAAGAGGAGAGTGCAAGATATTCACATCACAGGAATCCAAGACCCCAAGCTCTCTTGCAAACATAAATTAGCCCCCACTATATCCCTTTGGGGTGAGTTTAATACAGTAACATTTTCCAAATGCATCAACTGCTTTCAGGGTGAGCCATGGGCTCCTAAATCACCTAGATGCCTTGGAAAATATTAGCAGCTATCCCCCACTGGATTTAAAGCCAGTTGGCTGGGGTCAGCCAGCAAGCCTGTCACCCAGCCAGGAGGAACACCTCAGCAATCAGCCAGCCAGCCCATTGCTCTCACAACTGATCAAAATAACCAACACAGAAAGCTGCACTGTGCAGCAGCTGATGGAGCAAATTTCAAAACCAATCACCACACACACAGAGAGCAGCTGTCCAGCCAGAAGGACCAGCACAAGTCAGAGGTATGCACAGTGTCTTACAGGATAGACACAAGAAAGAACTTATATACCATCTAAGACTCACAATAAGACAATACTATTAATGCAGCTCTTTCGAAATCCAGATGCTGCCGACCATTTGGAGTCATTTTCAGACCACAAAATGATGCTGGAGTTATGGAGAATTTTCTGCTTGGACACAACAGAAATTTTTTGGCCATTAGAGGCATGGCCAAAACTAGCAGCAACTGGCAGATTTAGGACTGATCTAAGAAGGTAGCAGAAATGCTAATTTAAGAACACTTTCAGCTTTCCAGATCTTTGTTTTCAGAGCTTAACCCTGACAGTCTTCATTAGACATAAAACTTTCCATGTGGAGCTGCTATGGAAGGACAATTAAAAAGTTTTCCAGAGATACCTGTTTTTATCAGGCAAGAGATAACTAATCCTTCCCTGGCAATTTCCCTGCATTGTTAGTTAAATTCAAATCCCTAACATTGTCTAATTGCCTTTTTTGTTATGTGAATCTGCAGCCATGCACCATGCACCATAGGGAACCCAGGCTGGTTACACACTGAGACAGGTGCTTTAGTGGCTGCAGGGCTCACATCATTAGGCACACACAGAGCTATTAATCACTTCAGTTTACTCTGAGGCACAAACCTGAATTAAGCCAGGCCACTTTCCTACGAAAAACAATAGCTTAATTGTAACAGGTAAGGCAAAAGCATTTTAAGAGGTAGAATTTCAAGAACTAGGGCAACTTTCCCCAAAAAAAGAATCGGCAAAGACAAGAAAATTCACCATATTTAAGAATTAGGAAGTTTACTCATTCGTTTTCAGCAAGGGAAAAAAAATAATTTGAAGATAATCTATTCTCCTCACACAGCCTGTTACCTTCAGATGCCGAATTCCTTGAGCTGGGAAAAGTTGTCACATTTACATTCTGTGATCTGTAGCGCTGCAATCATCCCAGTGATATGAATGGCGGGTTGTTTGGGGTTTTTTTTCACACAATGGGGAGTTTTAAATAGAGATGGATTTTCAAAAGCATCTACTAAAGCACAAGTTCAAAGATTCCAAAAGTATTCTTAGGTTTTGATTTTTACAGTAACTTACACAACAGAAGGAGGAAAAAAAATAACTTTGTTGGAAACAATGTAAGAAGGCATTTTAAATCCTGTTAGATGCCTACAGATGCTTATCTGTTTTGTGAGGTACCCACATATATTTCAAAATCTGGCTGCAAGACATCCTTAGAGAGTTTAATGTACCTGGGGCACCCAGGAATTTTGGAAATGGGACCTAGACTGCTGAAAATATTAGCAAGTAATGGTATTATAATCTATCTGACATATGTGAAATGATAGGTTTGTCTTTACTCTTTGGTTTCAACATTTGACCAGAATATGATACTTACTTGAAGAGCTGAAATAAGACATCTTTCGCTTCCCCACAGAAACAGACTTTGTAAATTCATAAGGTACCTCTGGAATTCTAAAGCTAGCTCTGCCTTCACAAGAGAACACTGCATGGAAATCAGTCCCTCAATTCAGAACTGAGCTTTAGAAACCTTGCTAGGAACATTAGCATCCTTCTCAACTTTGTACTGCTACGTTAAGTAGATGAACAAGAAAAGATTTGTGTTAAATGCTTCTGTCTACAACACAACACGGCTGGAAGCTACATTAACTGTTGACACTTGCCTTGCAACTGCTGCAACTCAGTAGTACATAGCACGGAGTAATATAAAAGTCAGAAATATAGGTAGAGTACACAGAATCACAGAATATTTTGAGTTGGAAAGGACCCACAAGGATCACCAAGTCTGACTTAAGTGAATGGCTCATACATGAATGAGACCAGTGAACTTGGCATTATTAGCACCATGCTCTCACCAGCTGAGCTGATCTCAAATGGATGAAAGAGATGCATTTCCTCACATGTAAAACTCAAAAGGACCACCAGAGACATCTAGAACATGGATTACAATACAGCACATCTATGCTGGTAACGTGCCACAACCCACCTTAGGGTGAAGTTCACCCAGCAATAACTACACTTATCATTTGCACATTGCATCCAAATATGAGCAGCTCCATAGAGCAAACATTTTCTGTGCCTCGCTGCTAACTGTGTGCTCCCACCATCTTCCTGGGTCACACAAGGCAGGCAGTGTGTGGGTCAGCTCTTCTGCCCAGCCCCAGATGAGCCCTGAATGAAAACAGCTAGATCATGAGTGGCTTGTGATGAGTTTGGCGGCTGAGCAGGGGACCTATCCAGTTCCATCTCCATGTCTGCCTGGGGACCAAGCAACACAGGGAGGTCACATAAAGTGCACCTCAAAAACAGGCCCTCAGCCCAGACATTTGCAAAGAAACAAGTGTATTACAGCAGGCTCAGTCTTGATTTGCTGCTGTGGCTTGCCCAGCACCAATTGGTGAGGGCAGCTAAAGCGTTTGCAGTATCAAATTAATCTTGGTATAGCCTGTCTCTGGAGCACATTAAAGGGTCCCCCAGCCCTTGAGCTCCCACAAGCCAGGAGAGCAGCAGGCAGGAGATGCCAGTCGAATTACTATCTGCAGGGCAGGGCTCTGCACACCTGAGTCTTGGAGATTAAAAATACAGCTTTTCAGTCTTATGGTAGTCTTGACAAAGCTGAGCACCTCGAGGCCCAGGCTTGCAGCATTTGCCAGCTGAACCCTCCTCCTGCTTGTCTGTCTCTCACACTCATTCTATCTTTGATCCTCTCAAGGAGAAAAAGGATCTAGAAGAATTTGTGGAAAACTTTACACACAGCAGTACTCAAAAAAAGAGATAAGAAGGAGGTGCTGGTGAATACTGTAATGGGCATAATCTACTTCAGTGGGAGATTCTCGTCTGGCTGATGCATTTCATTTCTGACACACTATTGAAAGGATAGTGCAGAGACAGAGGTTAAAAAAAAAAGAGGGCAAAATCTGCCAGGGAATTTGGTACCAACACATATTCTAGGTGGACTTAATGAAGTGTGAAATGATGGCCTAGAGCTGGTGCTAGGGAAATAAGCAGTAAAATTCCATATACATTAATAGAAACAGAGGTAGTAGCATTGACTATTTTGAAGTCTGACTGTTCAACAGCAAGAGAATCTATTTTCTAATTTTCATGGTATGTATAAGTCAAGGACACCAAGGGTTCAGAAGAGCCACTCCTGCTCAAACTCCAAGTAGAAGAGAAGCATCGTGAGTAGATTTAATGGAGCCCTACTGAAGCCACTGCTCTAATATAGCTGATAGCTGATAGCTAAAATGCAACAGCTCAGGAAGTCTGAATAAAACATGTATTTATATACAAATGCAATAGCAAAAGCTATTGGGAAGAAAAAACATCAACCCTGATTGTCATTGTGTGGGCATATAACAAGGTGGAGAAGTAACTGTGGTCAGGATAAAGTCATTCTCATAGTATAGTGTCAGGCAACTGGCTAAGTGCAAAGCTGCCCAAAGTTCAGTGAAGTCAGCCTGGTGACATGTGGAGCAGATGCTGAAAGCCTGACAGCTGGAAATGTTGGAAGCACTTGTCATCAAAAGGTGGCAGGAAGCTTATGTCAGCTGGAAAAGAGCCTGGCTGCTTGTTGCTAGGGCAGCAGAGAGGGTTTTGACAGATAAAAGTGTTGGTGAGCAACGACTAGAGATAAGAGTGCAGATCCCTGGGAAGGCAGAGGAGGGCTGGTTCTTCACATTTATCTTTAGTGATAGGGATACAAAAGGTCACTGCAAACCCCCAGTTTGGGGCAAGGCCTTGCATGGTCCTCAAGTCATCCGCCACTAGCTTAACCCCAGACGGGAATTGTTAGTCTGATATTTCATGCTCATTCTCAGTGTTGTGGTAGAAATGCTACAGCTAGCAGGGAGGCTGCAGATAGGAAAGAAAGCAAGGGGTATGGGGAAGAAAAAATTCGTCCTTGGGAAGAGTTAGATTCGTTAGACTTGACCTTGAGAACAAAAGTTATGTCTGTACCTGGCAAAGTGCCTTCTTTTTGTATTTTACTTTCCTCTAGACACATTCAGGGTAAAACAACAAAGACATAGCAGACCTGTCCTCAAGTAAATCTTCTTTGGCCCTATAAAAAATAGAGGAGAAAAAAGACCCAAAAGTTCTTTATTGGGCTAGCTAAATCAGAAGTATGTTAAAGAACAGGAAGAAAACCCAAGGTCTATCAAAAATGCACAGTCTTCAGAAAGACTGAAAAATAAAACCTTGTTAGTTGCTGCTTTCAGTACAGATCCAGTAAAAAAACTAGAGAACAACAACAACAAAAAAAAAAATAGAAACCCTTTTGCAAGTTTTTTAAACAAGTTTTCCCAAGTGTACAATATTGCTCAGAGATTTTCCAGAGCAAAATCCTCTTCAAAAAACATTATAAAAGTTACAGTATTGATAGCAATTTCAGATAAATGGAACACCCAAGGTCTTTGTCAATTTTCACACTATGAGAAGTTTCATTAATCAAGTACAGCTGGCTGAACATTTTTTTCATTATATGGTTTATTGGTTTGGATGACTGAAATAAATTGGGGAAATTCGCCTAGTGCTGTTTCCCTTTCATTTCCAAGGTTGGCAGTGGACATTTTTGAAACTATATATTCCAGTTTTGGTAACAGATTTGCACACTGTCATTAGCTATACTCACTCATGCATGCCCAGAGAGATAAGTGAGACAAGATGGCAAACACTTGTCCAGGCTGTGGGAGACCCTGGTTCAAGTCTGTCCTCTCTGCCCCTCTGTGTTCCACGTTCAGTTCACATTGAGACCTTAACCAGTAACCAGATAATTTGGTAACTACACATTCAAATGGGGGATATGCTCCAAATGATATAAAATTATAGAAAAAATTGGCTGCGCTAGTCACTTTGCACAGCAGTGAGAGGACATGAGTACAAGGGTCAAAGCCCTTCTCTGATCCTTAGTCTCTCTCATGCCTCTGTAGATGATGTGTGCTATGGTCCCACATCAGACTCACAGAGAAGATTCAGCACAAAAAAAAACCCTGACCCACAAATTCTGATTTACTTGCTTGATCCATTTGGATTTTTTTTTAAATCTAGATATCCTAGAAAAGAAACAGAGCTCACCTCAGAATACTTTATTTCTAGCATTAAGACTTTCATCCAAGTATTAGGCAAACATTTTAGTAAAAAGTTTGAAGCAGTTTGGAATCTTGAATTTAAGTTGTTAACATCCCAGGTAAATTGCCCGACTCACTCAAACAGCAGATAAAATGGGAGAGCTGGGACTACTTCCCTCTCATGTTTATGATCCAATCCTTTTCTTTTATTAAATGTACATGAAAACCAAATGAAACAGTTTGCCAGGTGTTAAAAATGTTTCTATAACCTCAATCAATCTTTGTGCTGTGCTAACAATTCTAAAGAAATTAAGTTTCCATTCAGTCCATAACATTTTCTTTGCAGCTCAGCTGCCAAAATACTTTAAACCCAGCAACTATTTGCACAGCCCTATAAATTAGGCTTACTAAAGGAAACAATTAGCAAGCCTGTAGCTTGCAGGAATTTCAATTAGTACTGCTACAATGCATTGTTTAAGTAATTAGAATATTATTCCAACTATTGTAAGTATTTGCAACACAAATCTGCTGTACATAGATGCTGTCCTATTAATAATGGAAGCTAAAAAGCTTGAAAAGCTAGTCTGCAGAAGAGGTCACATGCTTGTTATTAGTCTAACCAGTATATGCTTCTCACTGTTACTGAATAGCAATATTAAAATAAAACAGGAGCATACAGGGAAATGTACTCTCGTGCTGCTAAATTTGGAAGAAATCTAAAGATATAGATGTGTCACTTACTCCATTCAAGTTTAAAGAGATGAGGATCTGGATAAAGACATGGACATAATAATTATTATCGTTAAGGTGTACCACTGAACTAGAGTTCTGTATGAAATACTCAGCAGAGCTATAAAATCAGTAGTGAGATATCATGAAACCAAAATGAGTTTCCAAATGAATGTCTATTTCCAAATGGAAACAGTAACAATCATAAATAAGATGTTTTAAACACAATTAAACACTCTCTACTATCTTGAAATTCAATTAGTCTGCTAAAAGACAATAAAACTTCCAATAATGATTAGCAGCCTTAAAAAATCCTGCACCTCTGATTTAGCTGTGAAGCTCTAGAGATGGCCTAGCGGCCAGATGTTTATAAACTCTTTTCAGGTTACAATTTAGTTACGGTTACGGGGTTAGACAATGTACTCTCATTTAGCCCTCCAACTGACTAGCTTAACCATTATCTGTCACTTCACTGGGCATATGCACCCTGCTGGCTGCCACTGTCCAATGCCAAGTCATCTATTTCCCCGCCACTGCTCGGCTGAAGCTGCTCCATTCATCCCCTAGACAGCCTCCTTTCAGGGGAGCATTACAGGCTCAACAGACCTCTTTGTTGGAGCTCTATTTACACCACCATTTTTTGTTACCCGGATTGTGAAAGGAAACAACAGGAGATGGAGAGGAGACGGACTGCTAACACAGTGGACCAGAAGTCATCAACCTCAGCTCTTTGAAGTGATATGCACAGTAAACACGGAAACTATACCAATATGTGAAATAACCTGGTGGTCTAAGTGCAGCTCCCAATAGACATGCGGATCTATATCTACAAGAAGTCAGCATCATAATCAGCAATAACTGGCAACCTTCCCCACTATTTATAAAGAGCTGCAGTGTAATTATTCACCCAGCTCCCATTGATTATAATGGGATTTGGCTGGATAAATCCCCATGTAGCTCTTTGAAAATTTGGGTGCTTTAGGGCAGTTGCTGCTCTGAGGTGTAAAACCTTATACACATTCAGATGGAATGTGCTCCCTTCTGAACACAGCTAAAACGCAGCAGTAAGCACTATGAGCCCGTGACTTGATTACTACTGTCTGCAGGATGTTGTGAGATAGAAATGCACTCCCTGCAGCAGGACAGCACAATGACCGAGTGCCTCCAGGGCGAGGGAGTGCTGAAGGAGCACATGCCAAACTTTGAAGATGTGCTTAATTCCCTTTGACTTCCACCCGACTAAAGCACGCACATGACTGCTTGGTGGCGTGGATTTCAGCATGTGACCCGGGACGTAAGGCACACTGCAGCGCTCCAGAGGCCTCGCAGCAGCTTCACTTGTCAGGTTTTATTTGGGGAAGCTGCTGTGCACGCACACCAGGCTGCTCAGCAGCTGCCTCCCCGGTGAGCCAGGGGTTGGCTGCTCCTTGCCTGCCCCACAAAGGCTTTTGCAGCCACATTGCTCCCCTCTGTTGACTTCAGCAGGAGCAACGCTGCATTTCAGCGAGTCATGACAGCACCAGGGTTTTATATGCTGAGGTGATAGACACAGTGTGTTGAACCACCAGCTGAGCAGGCATAAAGGCCTTGGAGAGCTAACTCTGTGCCTTTCAGGCAGACCTCCCACACCAGATAGCAGCTCCATTAAGGGTACATGTGTATCACTCATTTATTTGCCAAACTCTGACTTAAATACACCTGTTATCCCCCAGCCCTGTTATCTTCATTATTTAGTGCAGCACCTTATCATCCAGCTTCAGCTTCCTCCCTCCTACTCTTTCCTGAGCTTGCCTGAATGACAGCTCTGTGCCTCTGGTTACCAGATTTTAAGTTTGCAAGGCCATGGCACCCTGGTCCATTGGCCCTTCCAGCACTCTCCACTAACCATCTTCCAATCCAGTGGTGCCTTAGGCAAAATAAACACCTCCAGAGGCAAAGTTAGTGTTACTTCTCTGTGACAACCATCTCCTATTTTTGCAGTGGGAGAGATGCCAAATAGTGGTGATGTGGAAGATAAGTCTGCATGTGCTGCATTTACCACGGCCCACAACCAGTCTTCCAGAACATTTTCCTGGTGCACAGATCCTGGGGTTCTGAGATGATAAATGTCTCACCTGCTTTCATTTTATAAAGTGCACATTTTTGGATTTCCTTTTTCAAACAACAACAACAAAAAAATGAAATAGAGAAGCCTAGTATCTAAAAATTAAAAAATACTAAGAGAAAGTATGTCGTTATTAAAGAAATTTTTCTCTTCCTAAACCAGTCACATCATTGGGGAAACAAGGGATTGGTCCTTGAATTTTCACTATTTGAAGTAAAGAGGCTCGCTTCACTAATTTTTGCAGATTTGAGGAGAAAACATATTTTAATGTCCGGCTTTTTGGCAGATTAATTTACTATTTTTTGTCTGGTGTGTTTTGCTGCTTTTTAAGAACACCTTCACAAGCTAAAAATGTTCTTCTGTTATCTGACAGTATCCAGAAACTGGACATAAAATAGACAATGTACAGACCACTGCGTTTGTGTGCATATTTCAGTGCATGGAAATTTGCACTTTTAATTTTAACCAGTGCAAATGACAACTAAAAGCAATAGCCTTTCAACTTTTGCAAAAAAAATGGCCCAGTTTTGCATTTTATGGGGTAGTTAGAAAGACAAAATTTCATTGCCTGTAGAGGGGAACAATTTTCAGTAATTTGAGCTTATAGTGAAACCAGCTGATCTCCATCTTGCTTTATCTGTACTGCTTTATTCCTCGATCATAATTGTATCCAATGAATATTTTTATGCTATTTTATTTTTTGGTAAACTGTATGCATCCTGAGATAAAAAATGTACTAGTTACTATTATTTTCCCAATGGGTTTTCCTTTCCAGCACAGTATTGTTTTGTAGTAATCACGCTGAGAATTTGCCAAAGTTATCTGACAGACCCAGCCTAGAGCTTCAGCAATTCTGACAGTCCTGCAAAAGTTCCAAGAACAAAAACAATCCACTTTTTTTACTTCCTAGGAGCCCCAGAATCCAGCCTAGTCAGTCAGAAAAAGTTCTTGTCTTGTAAGGCTGGAGCAAGCCTTTGAAGCATATCAAGTTTATGAGAACAGAGACAAATCCGGAAAAGCATTCTTTAGGGAAAAGCTCAAAGAATAAAATTTAAAGTGTTTGTTGTGTTCTGTTGATTGGTGGGTTAAAGATAACAACTTACCGGGCTGCCTGGTCATCAAGAGGTTGGGATGGAAAAACAGAGCCCCTGATGTTAATTGCACACAATTTAAATTTGGCTTAGGCTATCTTACACAGCTCCTTGCTTTTGATTAGATTTCTGCCAAGTGCTCAGACTCTTGTTTGGTAAGTGCTACAAAGGTACAGCATGCACAGACTGAACTTGGATGCTGTTGGTTTATGCAGAAACAATCCTCTACCACCCAGTCCCTGCATGCTCCTGTTTCTTAAAACACTGTAGAAAGAAAGGGGAAAGGCAGGATAACAACATATAACTTTTCCCTTGAAAATTTCTGTTTTGTCAGAAGTAAATTCTCTTTAGACCTCCATTTTTTTAAAAGAAATTCTGCTGTTGCATTTTAAAGAGCACTTAGAGATATAAACCAACTACTATTATAACAGAAAAACATCTAATGATTTAACATTATTGCAAAGATTTTGATTCATATTCTGGGTTAAATGCCCACTATAGAAGCTATACAATGCAACTGCATTACTTTATGGCATGCAACCTACTGTATTGAAATAGATACATATTTTTAAAGTATGTACTTCCAGGAAAATATCTAGGAAAAGTTCACCATGCCACAGTGATTAGGAACTTGTAGAGGGTGGCCATCTCTTCAAGATCCTCAATAATGGATTCAGAAGGGGTCAGAAGACCATGGGCCACGACCATTTTAGTGTTCTATGCATCAGATTAAAAAAATAAGTCGTTACATGGCAACAGGAAACAATAATAAAGTTCAATTTGCTGCTGCCTTGGAAGGCTTTGCAGAGGCTGCTCAAGAGATCTCTCAGGCTGCTTCCCCACAGCTGCTCAAAGGGCACATGAAGCAAACCCAGCAGGGAGAGTGATAAAGACACATGTCCTCCTTCATGTTTAGAACAGAGGGTGGAGTGGCCAGCAGAGGTGGTCTGGGCTGCACGGGGTCAGATGGAACAGGGGACAGCCTTGCCCACTCTTGGTGCCAGGCTGCCAGCGCTGCCACTGAGACACGGCAGGCTTGGGTGGACACCTGGCAGTGGCACCTTCCTTCCCACCCACTGCAGGGGGTGTGACTGCCCCATGGCTGTGGCATGGTCGTGGAGGGCAGAGGGTGGCTGGAGAGAGGCTGGTGGTGCCAGGAGGTGTGGGGCAGCTGTGGTGGAGTGTCTGGCTGCAGCTGTGTGTGTGCAGGCTGTGTGCCTGTGCAGGTGCATGGCTAAGAGGTGGTGTTGGCTCTGTGATGAGAAGCCACGTTTTCAGCTCTGGTGTTCCACAGGCTGGGAGGGAGCAGAGGTCTTGGGGGAGGCCAGATGCAGCCCAGGCATCTGCAAGAGGAGGCAGAGACAAGCCTGCGCCTCTGAAGGAAAACCCGGTGTCCGGCTCCTAAGGAGGCATTCATGTTTCTCAGCCCACTGGCCATCACCCATCCTTCCTAGCCAGCCCAGCAGGACTGGCCACTCTCTTACCAGGTCACTCCTGGGAACCAAGCCTGTCAGGCCTTCCTCTACCTCTGTGCATTTTTCCCTTGCTCTTGGAGAATGGAGCCATCAAGAGACTTTCAACTATTTCCTGACCTAATCAGCTTTCACAGAGTTTTACAGCAGCTGGCAAGGGTGAGCTGGTAGCTCTGGCGCAACTCTATGCATTTATCATTATCATTCATCATTACAACTGTGGTAGTACCAAAAAGCCCGGGCACAATTTTTGGGTAACGTTAATTCACACCTCATTAGCGAGTGCTTTTTACCCAGCCACCAGAAGAGAGGCCCTGCCTGCACAAATGGTATCTAGTCTATCTGAGTCTGCTGCTCACAGACATTGTGTTTATAGGAGGGTTTAGCATTTACAGCAAACACTTTTTTGCCAGGTCAGTTTGCCAGTACTGAGTGGACACTGGCGAGAGCAGGTCATGCACGTGGCCATACATTCACTGACCATCCATTGCACACTGATGCTACAGATCCCTGCTGCATTCAGGGATCCATTCTTTTCCTGGAGGCCAAATAAAATTTTCACTGTCACATTTAAATTCCGGCACAGATAGAAGAAAAGATGTCATTATCAGAATGTGTAGGGTTAAAAAAACAACCAAAACCACCAACAGAAAAACCAAACTAAATAAACAACAAAAAGTCAGTATTTTCTATAACTTCCTCACTTTTATAAGCTGAAAAGGAGTATACAATGCCATGAAATACTAGTAAATGATCGGCTGTCTTTGACATACAGTTAATGTTATTAAGACACAGTTAACTGGGTTAAGTTAACTCTCTACTGGGTTAACTCCTAGCTTGCTGCAGAGTCAGATTATGGTGTGCAATGTTGAGTAAAGTGGGATCTAAACTATCCCAAGCAATTTCCAGTTTTATTGCTCAGTGACAACAGACATCAGATCCAATTAGCATGACATGAATGCATTTTCAGAATCTGCAAGTTTTTTATCACTTGCTAGCTGGTAAACAAATAAATTATGCAGTGTGAATTGAAGCACATCTCTACTTGGAGCTATATAATGTAATTGTCATAATTTAATTCAGCTCTAATGAGATTAGAGTTTGCGGATGTGTAATCCAGTATTTTTGTAAAGATACATTACCATACATTTGAACTACAAAAGCAAGACTGCTTTATCATATTTGCTGACTTGTCAACACCTTTACTTGACTCTGCAAAAGTTTAGTGAGTGTTTTCTTTACCCTTGTTCCCTCAATTTGATCCTCATGACCTCCAAAGGACATGAAAACAGGAGCTTCTTGCCTTACACTTTTTCTGACAGAAACTGCAAAAAGAGCTGAGAAAGCAGAATGGCAGTGGGGTACCTGCATGGCTTTGGAGTTCCTCCTAGGTGACGATGTATCTTTCAATACTTAAATCCTTCTGAGTGTACATCTCTCCCCGAATGAGTGGTGACTTGGATTCCCTGTTTCTCCCTTAGATGAGTAGAAAGTGCCATGCAGTCCTTTAAGGCAGATGGTAAAAGTGCAGCAAACCCCTTGGCACTCAGGAGCAAAAAACTCAAGAGCACGTCACCCACAGGGCTGGTGTATATGGCAGAAAGCTAAGGTGTATAAGGCAAAAAACAACATAAAGGGGCACACTTCAATCCTTCAATCCAATTAACTGTAACAGCCACCACCACATACAGACATTTCAACTGAAAAGAAAAAAAACCAAACAAAAAACCAATAAATATTTTTAAAAATAAGGAAAAAAAATCCCCTTCAGTTTTATAATTTCTATCAAAAATTTTAAGACATTTATGGATTTGGAAGATCTGGGAGGAAAAACAACAACCAAACACCATCTTTGACAATTACCTTCTCTAAGAGAACTCAGTTTGCAACCAGAAGTAGACTTTAGACTTCATTGAGTACTTAAACTCAGCTTTTCAGCCTCTTTCTGTGTGAGCTATACCACGGACTTTATAGCGTACCTGTACAGTTGCTGGATTAAAGCATCTGAAAGATCAGACACAGACCTTTTTGATTAGGCCTAGAAGATACTTCATTTAAACCTCAGCTTGCTAATTTTATTGCAAGTGATTTTGCCCCCATGTATTGAAGGAGTAAAAGAGAATTTGCTGCCAAAGAAGGCCTGGGAAAGCGGTGAAATACCCACCCATGAAGATTTTAATAATTCAACTGGACTCAGCCCTGATGTCCTTACTCTGTTTTGTGCTGGTCCAGAAAACTGCCAAGGTCCCGTTTGGTGGAAGTCCCTAGATTTTAGGTGTAGGTCTCTAGAATACCCCATTATCCCAGCTGGTCAGTCATTCTGAAGGAATTGCATAACCACTATTCCTAATGTACTGCAAGTTCCTAAGCACTTTCCATGCAAGAGGGGCAGAGGGAACTTAGCAACGTGTCCAGTAACTCAAGGGACAAAGTGGGTGGTAAGGGTGAAGGGAAAAAAACCCTCATCTGGATGTAGTGCAATGTGAAATTACAGTATTTGAGTGCATTTCAGGAAAATTATTTGTTATCAGCAGAGGAACATTGGAAACAAGGTAATTTAAATATTGCTCACAAATATTTGATATTTTGAATCAAATTATATGTTTATGGCAATACCAGAAACATTTAACTTTTTTTTTCACAGAAGTATGTTTAATAAGGAATTTTCTCAAAAAAACTGTACTGGAGTTTCTATTATGTCTAGTTTAATCAGTTCCTCAGAAAAACAAAAAAGAAAGTGGCTTTATGGTGATCATTATGGAGATTGCTGCTGTAGTACAATGTTTTCCTTAAGGTGCAACGAATGTAATGGTTCCTGTCCTTGCAAGTGCAACATAAAGCAATGACTCTTTAGCCATAACCTTAAGACCTGCTTCTCCGGGGGACAGGTGGGAGAGGGTGGAGAGGAAAGCTTGCTACCGCCCTGTTTCCACCTCACCTTTTCCTAGTTCCCTACTTACTTTTTACCTTAATCACCATCTCCGGCGCCGGGCTTGCCGGCGCGCTCCCCGTAAGGGGGCACCCTTGGTTGTGTCCTGAGGGCCGCCAGGGCTGCTCGGAGATGCTGGGAGCGGCAGCGCTGCCGGCAGCGCAGGGCAGGGCAGGGGTGATGCGCTGTCCCGCGGTACCCGCATGAGGCTGGGGAAGGACAGGACACGCTCAGCACTGGTGCCCGTACCCACCGCAGCGCTGCAACATCTAAGCTCAGCACCCATCATCTCACCGCTTCCTTCCAAATGGAAAAAAGTGTGGCTACTCTGGCACTTTTTCCTCTGAAGAAGGGATGGGAAAGAGCCACGTGGCTTAAAAACCCATATCCAGATTTCTGCAAAGTCAAAACTTTTAATTGGATGCAAGCTTTGGCTAATATGAGATAGTAACTAATAGCACCAAAGAACGGTTTCTGGCTTTTTCCTGGTTGCTTGCTCAAGTCTGGATCTCAACTGGTTTAACACTGGCTGTGTCTGAACAAAGAAGCTGCTGCCCATCAGCCACCATGACACAAGGTCTGGATCTGCAACTCATCTAAGGCAGGCATCACACAGAATGTTGCAGCTCCCTTCCAGGAATGGAGACAATGCATCTCAGTCTCTTCAGCTTGATTTCAGGATGCAGTTGAGGTGCAGTCAATGCACACATAGATCTGTAAGCCAGGAGGTGCTGCTGACTTCTGAAATGTAGGCTCAGAAGACACCGGGTCAGAGGAAAATCAACATCCAGGTTGAGTCAAGCTCAGATTAAGAACAAGATTCTTAACTACAAGAACACGAGACTCTGATCTAACACAGAAGTTAGTCAGACTTAGATATGAAAAGAGACTGATTTATAGCTCTAAGACAATCCCCTCCTTCCTTAGGGGCTCAAGAAAATTTTATTAACTCTAGAAGGAAGAGAAATACCCCTTACAGTTCTCAATTTATATAGAAGGAAGCAGAAACAGGGCTTTAAGCCTTCTTCTGAGTTTCCATTTACTTTGGATATTGCATCCTTGCCTGTTGCCCAGACTGTGCTTGTTCAGTGGAAAAAAAGCCACTGTTGGTCCTACAGTGTGAATAGCTTGTCAGAAAGAGCTGATTTGGAGCTGTCTTGCTTAAGACAACATCCTTCTCAGGTTACAGGTGGGAGTCAGATCACAGACTTACAGGGTTACATCTAGCAAGACAACCAAGCCTCTGTGGAAAGCAGCAAGCCATGGCTTTTAGTCAGGTGGAGAATAGCTTTTATATAAGAAGGAAAAAATGAATCACCTGGGAAAGCCTGGGGGGTTTTAAAAAGTATGCGCTTGGTGTTGCCTTGGCATTATCCTCCTCAACATTATTTAAAGTTAAGTAAAGTGTGTGTACTACAGAGAATCAACTACTGTCAAAAACAAATGCTTATAGCCTACAATTCTTACAGTTCTATTATTGTGTAACTCAGTCTTCAGCAAATGAAGTTCCATTCCCCCCTTTTAGTTTACAAGAGCCAGTCACACCAACAAGGTGACATAAGCAATACAGGAAAAATGCATCTTTAAATGTTTCATCTAATTTAGGGAGGATCTTATATGACCATAACCATACAACTCTTCAATAAGATTTTGTGATGGTTTTTGTATTGTATTTACAAATAAGCAAAATATCTGCACCAGAAACATGTTGGGGCCTCAATATCCAGTGCATAGTTGCATGACAGCATCAAAGGCTCCTTCTTCAGTAAAAGAGGAACTGAAGCAGAGCCTCTTTCAGTAAAAATAGATCACCAGAAGCTGAAGTTCACTTTACACTGAGTTTTTGCAGTTCTGCTTCATGGTCTGTCTAGCTGTGAGAGTAATGTCTTCTCACACCTACCATCTATCTGTGTATCAAGTTACTTTATAATAGTGAACACTGGTCACCATGGGTCTCTGCCAGTAGAGGGTTTATTGCATTTATTCCATGTCAGAAAATTTAGGAATCATCAAAACAATTTCCAAGTTTGTGTGTTAAGTAGTAACTGCCCTAATGTTTCATATCCAAATACTTTTGTACAATTTTCTAACACACATTTATTGATCTCCTTGCATGAGCTTACTTTCTTTAAAAGCACATCATAAAGCAATGCTAAAGTTAAAAGGTCTGCCTGAAAGTAACTGCCAAAATCTGATCCCTATATTTCAAAGACTAACAAATAGGACAAACAGTAAGAAACAAAGTTGGATGATTAATGAGATAAATGAAAAATAACTAGCATACACTTTTGTATCAGATAAGAAAGCCTTCTGATTCAGGAGCAGAAAATGCAATGATGGTTGTATTTAGGATTTAAACAGTTTGGTTGATGCGTACAGGAAATTGTCCATTTGAGATGAAAACAAACAGGAAAAAAAAATCTACTGCTCCCCTAAGTACATGCAGGTCTAGACTTCTGCACTGCTCCTCTTGCAGGTGGCAATTATTATTCTTGCATTCATGTACATATAGTTTTAGTCTGATTTGGTGAGAAACATTGAAATAAGTCAAAATTTGAAAAACAACCACGTACGCATTAGAAACAGCCCTCTGCTTCTGCTTGGTTACAGATTTTTTTACTTGCCACCCAGCCTTTGCCCACTTGGTTTATGCCTGTATGCTTCCCTTACAGGTTACACAGCAGAGTGTCTAATACTGGAAGAGAAGACACCAAACACCTTCCTCTGCCCACAACATTATTTGCATCCTTAGCAGCAAAACAAAAGGCAAATCAGATGAAGGGGTAGAGCACACTATTTTCAGTGGCAGGGGTAAACCTAGGGCTCCCTTTATCTGATCAAAATCTGCTTTCTTTTCCATTTTCTGTTCCAAGAGCCCAAATGAAGCAAGTAGCCAGCCCTACTTATTGCATATCATGCCTTGGTAGACAGCATCAGCTGGCAAAACTTTCTGTCTGAATCTGAAGTCATGGTGGGTCTTTGCACATATACACGTCCCTACTCTGGACAGTCATGCTCTTCTCAGACATAGGAAGAGCCCAGAGAGAATTTCACAGCCATGTTAGTAGAAATAAAGCAAAGGATTGTAATGATTGACTCCCACCCTTCCCTTCAAAGTGCTTTGCAAACATGGGAAAAAAGAAAAGCTTGGTTTCTTTTTGAAAGAAAAAGGAAATGAAGGTCAAAGGGAGCATAAAATCAGCCCTAAATGGAAAGGGCATTCATTAACTTTCTCAAAAAGAACAAAAAATAAAAAAGCAGCAACTACTTACTAGATGCAAGAGAAACAGCAACAGCCTGTACCTTCCAAAGAGCCTTATCCAGGCTTATCGAGAATGTAAAACGTCTCCTGAAAAAAAAGGCATGCTGGGGAAGGCTCCTATTTCAAAGAGGCCAGAGCAAAAAAAGTTGCAGCAAAGCAACCAAGGTTCAGCTGTAGATAATTTTGGGCAAGAGGAAAAAGATTGCCCTTCACCAGATGGCCACATATAAAGTAGTACAAAGGAAAGGGGTAGGAAAAGGGAAAAAAAAAAAAAAAAAAAGGAAGAAGAAGAAGAGGAAGAAGAGGAGGAGGATTTGGATTTGTTGGGGGTTTTTTTCTATTAAGTCTTGATTTGAAATAAAATGTAGGCCATTCTGATACCTGTGGTTTTTTCCTCCAGATGGTAGCTGATAGTTTGGGGTTAACTTCCGCATGAAAAGGAAGCAAATTAGAGAAAACTATTGTTTCTCAGCTACTTCTGAGAATTTTATTATTTCATATTTTGAAAAATAAACATGGATCCTGTGTTCTGCTAATGCACCTTGTGAAAACCTGATTTCCAGTGGGTTTGCATGTGTTCAAATAACACTCATTTCTCCATTTTACTCACAGGTTTTGCACTTAAGGAGGTGCAGGCAACTGCTTGAAGTGTATTGTGGGATGTGGGGTGAGAACAAAGAATGACCATCCTTGAAAAAGCATTCTGTCCTGTCCTAGACGAGCCTATCTGTTTTTCTCAACAAAAAGGCAGAAGTCTAATATAGCAAATGGAGAAGAAAGGAAAAAGCTTATTAGTATTCTGACTCTGTATTTTCGCAAAGGAAATTCTGACTATCAGGTACTCAGCTGACTCTTATAATGCAATTTGCTTGCTGTTGGAATCTGTCCATTGGTGAAAATTAGGTAAATATGATAACATAGGAACCAAGTTGTTCTCCCCTGGCATAAAAGCATCTCAGATAGAAAGGCAGATGAAACACAAAAGCCTTGTGCCTGGTACTATAGGTGGCTGCCCATTTTACTGATTATATAACTTGTATCATGTGGCAGTCACGGAATAAGAGCTTACTTGGGACTGTAGTTGAAAAATGAAACAGCATAGTCATGACAGCATTGATTTCTATACCTAAGTAATGAGGCAAATCTTGAAAAAATAAGGTTGGTTGATTTACTTAACATAGAAATTCCTGCCAATTTTCAATGTGCTGTCAAATATAATCATATTAACTAAACCTTAAAAACCCCAAACAGCCTGATTTATTATTTCTTCAATGCATATGTTTTTGAGTATTTGAATATGCCTTCATCAAAAGAAACTAGATTTTTAGGGAGCCAGTTAGCTTGCTTTGCCAAGCTAAAAGTTCTGGTAAGGTCAATCTCTTAGAACAAATATAATTATTACAAGTTACTTTCTTTATGTACACAGCTTTTAGTTTATGCCATAAGAGGGAAAGGATAGCAGGATAATGCTCTTTAGGCTGAATTTCCTGGTGATAGTCATTATTCCTCAGAGTGGGGGAGAGCATTGTGAGGGAAGCAGAGGACAGATGGATGTTTTTCAGTTGGTGCTTGTATTTAATCTGTGTAATTAGAAAATGGGAAAGTTATCTATGACGCTGATGCTGACTTCACTTCTAGGTCTTTTTGAGCTCATTTAAAGTATGGTAATGAGAAAAACATTTTACCTTTGGGCAGCAATCTAATTTGTCAGGAAATTCCTCTTGCTATGATGAGTGGATGAGGAAAATTTGGAATAATATGATCCAGATGTTAAAGCTCCTATTTAGCAGCAATGCAGATGTATTATTTTATGGAATTGTCCAGATGGTAACCTTCCAGTATTAATAATAAATCAATACTGGGGTTTGCATCTGTATGACTCCATTCCTATCTTTGCTCTCATTTACATGATGAAATACTCATGCATCTCATGTAGAGGCTAACAGTACTAAAATTAATAATCTGGAAGACATAAAAATCAGTGAGGAAAATTGAAACAATTACTGCAAGTAATATATACCAATTGATTTGATAACAGCGTCACCCAAAAGGTTTTGCTACCATTTTTAATTGATTTGCTTTTAATTTTGTAGCTAACACGATAAGAGATTTTGTATTAGAAAGTAGCCAATTTACTGAATATGTGCACTCAAGCAGTTTTGGCTTTGCCACTTAAATTCAAACTTTACTGGAAAACAAAAAGAGCAACGCACAGTACATGAGCCCAGCAGAGAAGGCTCATATTGGACAGGCTGGCAGGCAACAGAAACCTTCAGTGGCCTCTGGTGAAGGCTGGGAAACCTCAGGATCTGCAGTCAGGGATGAGCAGAGGCCACTGACCTGTGGCATGTCAAAAGGGCAGCAGGGCATGGAAGTAGCTCAGTCACTTTTACAGTCGCAGACAGCAGACTGAGCTCTCCTAAAGTCAGGGTTGCAGGGTAGAGAAAAAAAGCCTAAAACTGATGTGATCTAGTGATGATGTGGTGTTATCTTCTACCTCTTAATTTATTTAAACTTATATTGTAAAATACCATTTTGTTCAAGGGTTCCATGCTTCCTGGGACTTGGGGGGGGGGATTATTTTTAAGGGTTTCTCCTTTTTCCTTAGAGAAGAAGAATTGAGTCCTCCTCCAGCTGAAATCTGTTGCAAAGCTATTTTAAGTTTCACAAGGAGCAACACACCTTCCTTCAGAATTCTACGTTTTGGATTAAGGAAAGAGATTCATTTTCCATAGAAGCATCTTTTTACTCTACGTGAATTGTGCTTTTTGTTTGCTTTTAAAGAATCCCCCTGCACCAAACCAAACATAAATTTTAAAACTATCTCCCCTCAGAGTTTTTTTAGATTTTATTTTTAGCAAGATTTCTGTAATGATCTAGCAGGTAACTCTACAAATATGTATATGCTAAAGTCAGTCTTGCTTTATCTTTGCCATTATCAGGCTTCCACAGTCCCAAACCCATGGTTGATGGGGGTTCATTCCTTTATTTTTTCCTATATTATATATTTTTATTCACCTTTAAGAGCTAAATACAGAAATATAAAACTTGTTGAATTTATATAAATATCTCAGTAGAAGCTACACATGCAGCATTCTGTGCCACTCTGCGAAATACACAAGGTCTTGAGCACTCTTTTTGTTCTATCTGTATGTTAGTGTACAAATTGTTCCTCATGATTTATAAATGCAACTAAATTTTGGGTTATCTAGGCATAATGTTTACCATGTTTGGATTTAATTTGTTCTTTAGGTAGGTAACTTTAGATAAAATTGGGATTGGCAGCCATTAGGATTTTCTATTTGATAGATTTTGCTTTGTATGCAGTGAAATTGCTCTAGGCTGGTCTCTTCACCACCCACCTCTACAGATGAAACCCCTTGTGCATTGTGGCGCTGTAGCTCCTCTTCTTCTTGGGGGTTTTTATTGCATAGCTGACCTGGAGTTTGGTATTAAGTCATTTTACAACTTGTGTTTGTGGTGTGAAGAGAGAAGGGGAACACCCTTCAGTTTTACCCCTACTGTGTTCACTCATTTAATGCCCTGACTTCTGAGTGAATCCTCAGTTCTCCATTTATGCACCTGAAGCCAATGAGACATCAAAAACCTTGACATAATGGATAAAAATAAATCAGTGGATTCATATCAAAACCACATTACAATTCTTTCTGATGATCATGATTTCCTACTCTACCACTCTTAAATGTTGCTTGGAGATCTTCTGTTTTGACTATTGACAAATATTTTTACTCCAGTGAGTTACTGCTTCCTTCAAACTGTGGGCTAATTTTCATTTTGTTTTGCAGCAGCCAACACCCTAACACTTAAGAATATGCTCGACAGCCAGCAATGTTGAGAGCAGGTTATAAACTACTTTTGGAGTCACAGCTACTCAGCTTTGCTACAGGTTGGCCAAGCTGACACATTTTCTTATAGAAAGGGACTTTAGTTAGAGTCTTATTATACAGAACAATTACATTCATTTCATTGTTGTGCAGAAGCAACAAGATCAGCCAAATCCCAATAAGGTGTAACATGCCAGTCAAAGCAATGTTACGTTTCTGTAGCTGAAAGAGCCCACTGAATAAAAATTCCCTAAAGCAAATTTTTTGCTAAAATGCAGCAAGTGGTATTTAATCCTCCACTCCCAAACATCCCGACCCAACAGAGCCTGCAAAAATGTTAATGTCTCCTGTCAACTCTCTGAGAGCGTGTTATGTGTAACAGGTCTTGGGAGACTGAAACCTGGCTACAAAATATCATTAAACTGGAGCTTCTCAATATTAAAAAGGATTGTCATTTCTGCTGCTACAGGACACAATGTAAAAGCCTTTGAATAAGAGCTGACAAATTTTGTACCTGTATCTTAAAAATACACTGGTGGAGGAATTTAGATAAAGAAAATCTTCAACAGAATAAAGCTGAACAGTATTGGTAACACAATACTGCTAAGTTTCTGCCAAGAATTTTCCACCACAGCTACATACTTTTAGATTAATCAACTATACAATTTGTGGGCAATAGTTTTGAGACTTAAATGAACAGCTGATTAACAGAACAGGGGCTGCGATATCTGCAACCCCTTCAAGAGGTGTTGGACTTACATCAGATGCATTATGAGGTTGATCTACTTGTTCTTGAGGAATCCCTGGAATTCCTGGTCAGACAGCAGCTCAAACTGAGTCCAGCACAGTAGCTCTTTGTGGGAATGCAGAAATCCTCGACAAACATCAAGAAAATTCAAATTCTATCCAGGTAAAATTTCTAGGTGCATTAAGAAATTCTGGCATTTTGGTGAAGAATATGAGTAATCTTTCATGGTCTTATGACAGAAAAATCTGATGACTCTGTGGATTTTGCCATGACACTGCTTTTTTATGTAGTGTACTATGGAAGTGATGGGAAGACACTTTGTGGAGATTTGTCCTGCCTACATGGCTTCCACCACTGCTGTACCCGCCATGTACATCACCCCCAATACCACTGGCAAGGAACAGAAACAAGCTCTTCAGTCTCTTTTGCCCTGGGTTCATGAGAATAAGGTCTAGTGGATACTCCTGCAGTAAAGAAACTTCTCTTTTCCTTGAGAAGAACTGTATTTGTGCCACAGGCAAATTACTGAACTCCCTCATCAGTTTTATGATCAGGAAATCATTCTTAATGCAGTAGCCACTGACATATGCCAGGCCTTTGGGGATTTGGGGTTTCCAACAGACAAATCCCTATGTGCAAGAAACTACACAGTTTCTTCCTTCTCCAAAGTCTATGAAAGACTCTTCTTGTCCTTCCCTTTTTATAGCTCCTATCTTCCCCTTTCAAAAAGGAGAATTATGCTGACATAATCACCTTATGTCCAGTTTAACATCCAGCAGATGGTTGCTAAAATTCTTGCATCAGCAGTAAGATTTTAATTATTCTTTGGTAACTGTACATCCTGGTAGTAGTTAACCCTGGCAACTGTAGCCATTTTCATACTGTCCTTATCTTTGATGGCAGCTGAAATGTGTTTATGCATCCTTGACACTAAGCAAATATTTTGTTGTTCTTTGGCTTCTTTATTTCCTGTAGGTTTGATCTTGACAGTTTTACAATGTCAGTGGCATACCAACAAGAAATTTGTCCAATGACATCTGTACAGTCCATGGACAGAAAATCTTTGGGGATATAAATAAGGGATCACTGAAAATACCTAACAGCTGTCCTGTAATCATGGATAGCCTTTCCATTTAATTATGAAACTATTGTTTTCTCCTCTTTTATGCTGTATTAAAAATTAATGACGACAATAAATACCAAGAAAAAAAGGAACTAAAACCACATACAGAAATAACATTGTGCAGAGGCAAAAAAAGGAACACAAACTATTTTTCAGTCCTGTAACACAAGCTGAGGCCATGCAGATTTCTGGCTGACAAACTGATGCAAGAGTGGCGATAATCCTATAGTTCCAGGCTTAAATCCACCTTCCAGGTCCTTGGTGCGCAGCCTTCGTGGGTGTGCCTGGCAGGACATTAGACCAGGCATGATGACCCATCAGCCAGGTCTGCTAATTCAGGCTCCACTCCTGTGTATTGCAGAGGATTTCCTCCAGCTGTGCCTGGGACTGTTTGCCAGGTGGTTTTAAGGCAGATGTGGAACCCTTCTAACCAATGTCCTGTACCCTGCAGCCTGACAGAAGAGCCAGTGACCCAGGGATATCAAACAACTCCACATCTTGCATTCTAGAAACTCAAAATGAAAAGTATTGAATATGTGCTGGAACAATGTTACTAATCACTCACTTCTGCACTTCATAAAAGTATCCTGGCTTCTTGTGAGCTGGAAAATATGAATACCAGTCTGGATGTTCAGGACGTTGGATTCAGCTTTACAATAACTCCAAATAGTCCAAATATTTTAAGTAATTTGAAACTGTTTGGTTATAAAACCAGGCAATGTCCACACTTAGTCATTAAAATTATCTGCTGATGGTTTGACCAGATTTGCAGATGTAAGCACTGAGTCTTTTTTGCATTTGAAAGATTCTTTAACGATACACCTGATACTGGGTTTCATGAATCCTGCATCCACAGCTGGTTTATTGTTGGCAAGAACCAGCTCACTCAGACTGCCCTGAGAAATCTGATTTCAAGGGCTTCAGCAACCCATACCCTCTCTGTAACAAGTGTGCTTTTCATTTGGATTTTCTAAACCATAGCCTGATTACTTACTAATTCTTGTTTTGATCTGCAGTGGAGGGATGAGATGGCCACATTAAATGAATGGAAAATCTGTTGTTATTATTAAGGAAAAATTATATTGAGGGAAGATGATAGGTCTGTTTGGCTTTACCTATCTAAAACCCCAAGCAAGCTAGGAACAGAAAAGTACATATATATTTTCCTTCTTGATTTCAAGACATCCAGAATTAATTTTTATAATGAGAGGAACACTTTAAAGAATATAAATCATAATTTTATAAAGACCATGCAGTGAATTTTGTTCTTTAACAATGTTAAAAAAATCATGTAATGCACTTTCAGAACTTTTAAAGTATGTAATGCACTTTTCCCTTCTAGTAGTTAGCAAACAAGATTTTCCCTTAAGCAATTAAAAAATAGTTGAAGCTCTGCTGCTGTAGTTTTCTGTAGAAAACTGCTTGAGTAAAAGCAACGTTTAGCTTATTTTCTTGGAGCCTATTTTAACCATAGGATACTTAATTTTAACATTACCTCTGTTTAAAAAAAAAAAAAGAGAGAGAGAGAGAGTAAATTACGGGGGGTTAAGGAAGTAAAAAAGTTATTTCAAAAATTTAACCCAATACTGTATCTTTGGTTCTGACTTAAAAAAACCCCAAGATTTACCTATTGTTGCATTTTCTTTCCAGTTTCCTTATGAAGAGATTGTGTGGGAACACCCAAATATTTTATGGACAGCTTCTGGACTGTCTCTGCTATCTGGTGGTTTGGCAGTCGATTGTTACAGGCATCATCCAGGGCATTACCTACTCACTGGTTCTGGAATAGGATGCAGATTTTTGGTGAAAATTAAAAGTGTTGGACATTTACCTGCCTACAATAATATGCATATTCTGTACTTAATTTTAAAAGACTAGAGAAAATAGCAGTTGGTGGAATTCTGGTGCGCTAGAAACACTTTTGTCTCTTTGCATTACAGTGAGGCTCTGCAGCATGCTGTGAGAACAGCATGTTTTGGAAGCTCGTGCTAGGAAAAAAATAGATTTCCCAGAACGAAAAAAGAGATAGCAGAAGTAGCTTCTGAATTCAGATTAAACATGATCAGTATTTTAAGAACCTCTACATTGTTAGTAGAAATCAGAGATAAACTTACCTAACTTAAACTTTAATATATATATATAAGAATAAAGCAGATATTTTATGAAGTCTTCTATAGGTGAAAAAAGGTTTAGATGCTAAAAATAGGAAATTATGAGCTTAAAAAAATAAAGAGCAAATCTTGAATACATAGAAACAAGGTGGCTTTTTTAGCTTAGATGAAGTAACAAGTTAGTAATTCTTATTTTGTGTTATGCCTACATTAATAAGTGCAAAAATGAAAGTAAATAAGCTGTTCATTTTCATTGTGCTGCCAAAGTTGCCTGCTTGTGGGTGTAGTGGAAGCTGGTGTGTCCTCAGCCTTCTCAATGGCTAGCAAAAAACAGGGATACCTTGCTCTCACTGCCACTTTGGTTGTGCAGAGGAAACTTCCAATGCAATCAACTCAGTTACAGTGAGGTGTTTGAACAGGGTTTCTGTACCACATTAGATGCCCAAGATCAAAACAGGAACAAAAACACTAACTTGGACATGGTCTCATCACAGTTACAGCCAAATGTTGTAGGTGTTTCCATTTGAAAGCTTTTAAGACCTGCTTCTGTATGTGCCTGGAAATGTCCTAAGCTGTGCCCAAGTCCTGAACTGTTCCAGAAGTTCACAGACCTCCTGGCCTATCAGAATCAAGCTATTAGGGTTCACCCAGAATTTTCTATGGCTGCAAGAAAAATATCACAAAAACATCACTTTCTTTTTACATCAGCTCTGAAGGATGGGTCTGGTGCCAGTCCTCCATTTGTTCAATTTTTCAATTAGGACCCTTGTCCCAGTAACCTTCTCAAGAAATCACTACCCCACCTGACAGCAAACACAATGTCCTATGTGGAATGTTCTCCACCCACTCTAGTTTTGTGGACTGCATTTACAGAGAGAGCAAAAGGTAGGAAACACTCTTTTCATGCCTATGTTAAGGTTGCTGAACATAGAGAGGAACGTGGCTTTGGATTCAAGGACCATATTTGTGTTTCCCACACTGTGGCTGAGAGCAGCTTAAACTCCACTTGTACAAGTCAGAAGAGTATTTGAACCCTACTCTGAAGCATCTATTGAAACATATAGTACAATGAAATTAGACAGAAATCATGCTCCATAGATGTCTTTCATAAAGGAAATTACAGAAACTAAAAACTACAACAGACAGGACTGCAGTGAGAAAGCACATTTCTACATTATGCCTTGAGCCACGATTTTCAGGAGATCTGGGCATTTAATTTTCTGTGACAATGAAATACAGATAATCAAACCTTAGATTCACTGACTAGGAGAACTAGGAAAAAATTATTTGCTGCAAAAACTGACTTTTATAGCATTTGATGAAAAGTGGTTTATACAAAGAATGCAGAAAAACCCTTTTTTAGGCAAGTCCTCTCCTGAAACTTTTGCAAAGATGAAGACATATAACCTACATAGCTGTATGTCTAAACAACTTTTCATCATTAAATATTTAAATGAAACAGCTTTTGCTCATACTGCTGCTTAACGTGTGCGGATAACTACTCTTGTTTAACCTCAAAAGGCAGCTCAGCACCACACATCCACTCTCTCACTCTCCCCACAGTGGAACAGGGGAGAAAATCTGAAGGGTAAAAGTGAGAAAACTTGGGAGTTCAGATTAAGGCAGTTCAACAGTAAAGTAAAAGCTGTGCTCACAAAAAAAGCAGAAGAAAGAATTAATTTACTACTTTCCACCAACTGGCAAATGTTTAGCCATTGCCATGAAAGCAGGACTTTTACTTGGGAAAGCAGATACGGCAAACCCAAACATCCTCCCTTACTCTTTCTTTCACTCAACTTTTAGTGCTGATTATGTTGTCATGGGTCATGACATTATGTATGGGACATCCTTTTGGTCAGCTGGGATCAGCTGTCCTTGCTGTGTCCCCCCCCAAATCATGATGCACCACCTACCTGCTCGGTGGCAGGAAAGCGTGAGAAACAGAAAATACCTAGATGCTGTGCGAGCACTGTTGAGCAATAACTAAAAAGCCACTGTGTTATGAAGACTGTTTTGGGCACAAATACAAACCACAGCACAACAGAAGGAGCTGTGAAGAACATTAACTCTCTTCCAGCCCAAACCTGTACAACTTTTCAGAACAATAGCTTCAAAAAGTAGTTATCTCATAGCAAGTGTTAGAATTAGCAGTAGCCAAGCTTTCTGTTCTCGAGATGCAGATAAGTGATGGAACAAACAGGCAAGTGAAACAAATCCAGAGTAAATTCACTACATATTTGATTCTCATGTCCCTGTCTATGACCTTAGAGCTATTTTCAAATTATACCAAAACATCTGCTGCTGCTCTTCTTCAAGAGGCCACTCCAGGTAGGTCTTTGTGTTCATGATCTTCCGCAGCTTGCAGAACCTCTTGGGAATGGCTTTGCTCTGGATGGGCTCCAGGAGGATGAGAATGGCCGCGTCGTTGTTCTCATCAAAGAGGCGGAAGTGTGAGAAGTCCAGCTCGTATTTGCACCACTCGCTCTGCACAAAGTGCTCGGACAGCACAAACAGTGTTTTGCGGCTCTTCTCAATGGAGTCAATGATGTTGTCCACGATCCACTTCCCCGGCACAAAGTCCCGCTTGTGCAGGCAGAGCCAGAAGGGAGGGCAGGCCTGCTCCAGCTCCCGCACCATGGTGTTCTCCACCCACTCGGAGTCGTTCTCGCTGTAGGAGACAAAAGCGTCGTAGCAGACGTCCTTCGGCGGGGCGCGCTTGGGCTTCCGCTTGGCTTGCAGCCACGCCCACGTCATCCGCAGGTACCACACCATGTGGTACTTGTAGCCGATGGCCGCCAGCAGCAGGATGACCAGGAACACCAGGACACAGATCAACGACACCACCAGGGACCTGTGGCACTCCATCAGGGACAGGTGCACAGCGCCAACCTGCGCCCCTCTCACCGCCAGCGGAGAGTCGCACACGTACTTGTCCGGCCACCCCACCAGCACCTGGGCTAGCCTGGCCTCGTGGTGGACGAAGGAGAGGAACTCACAGGAGCAGATGAAGTTGTTGTCACTGGCATCCAGCAGCTCCATTCTCCCAAAGGACTCAAACTCCTCCTTGGAGAAACTGTTCAGCTTGTTTCTTCTGACGGACAAGGACACTAAGTTTGGAATGGGTGCGGCGCCCGGCAGCGTCTTCAGCTGGTTTCTTGTGAGGTACAGCTCCTTCAGAGATGAGAGCTGCAGTCCAAACTCCTTCAGGTTGTTTCCACTGACATCCAACACTTCTAGCGATTGAGGAATACAGTGTGTTACTTTAGGAATTTGAGTGCTGGACAGGTTTAAATATTTCAGGTCTTTTGGCCATTCACACTCATCTGGAATCTCACCAAAGTTATTTTGGCTAATGTCTAAAACAATTAGGTTGCCTAGATGAGATAAACTTTTAGCTGTCATTTCTAAGTCACTCAGTGAATTCTGACTTAAATTTAAAGTTTGTAGTGATGGCCAAGCACCCTGACAGGCTGAATGTTCTAAACTCAGGTCTCCCAGCAAATTTGCACTAAGGTCAAGATATATTAATGACCGAAGATGTTGGGAAATTTTACATGGTACCAAAAAGACCTTGGTGTTTTGAACTGTGACTCTCCTAAAAAGAGATAGTAGACCTTCCACAGCCTGAAGATCTGTAAACAAATAAAATTCTTCTATAGATAATTTCTTTATTGTGAAGACTCTAAGTGTCTGTGATTTCTTTGGCTGAAATTCCATTTTCCACTGTCCAGTTCCCAAGAGTCTACAGTCTACCAGCTCCAGCTCCACTAACTTTGGCATGTCTTCTAAAATGCTGACAATCTCAGGCACAGTAGCATCTGTTAGTAAAGTCTGTCTAAAAGAAATTTTCTTTGCAAAAGATGAAGACATGATTCTCAATACTTGCATTTCTGCAGCACTACTGAATGCTATTCTTCTCACTTCCAGCCAAACGACAGAGTGCACAAGGTCCCTAACAATTTCTGAGAATGTATTAATACTTGTTATATTTATGACCATGTGATTTATCTCCTTAATTGATTTCAAACTTCCCTGCTCATACTGACTGAGGTTGCTACCATCAATCCACAGCTTGTGCAGAAACTCAATGCCCTCAAAGTTCCCTTGTCTTATCACAGAGAACTGCGGGTTGCCCAGGTGGAGAGAGCTCAGGTTCCTCAGCCTAGAAAAGGGGGAGCTCTGTCCCAGGTCTCTGTAGGAATTGCCTTGAAGATGGAGGTGCTGGAGTGAAAAAAGGTGCCCAAACCACACAGGGGACAAGTGAGCCAAGCTGTTATTTGATAAGTCCAAGAGCTCCAGTTTTTCCAGAGACTGAAAGGAGTCCTCATCTATGGAGCTGATTTCATTGGACTGCAGCAGCAGGGCTCTCAGGTTCACAGCCTGCCTCAGGTCCTGGGATTGGATGTGCTTTATCCTGTTGTGAGCCAGGTTTAACACTGTGATTTTAGCCGTGAGCCCAGGGGGAATGAATTCCAAGCCCATGGAGGAGCAGTTGCAAAGCTGAGTGGCATCGCATGAAGGACAAGCCTGCTTCAGTGCTTGTTGCTCGGAGAGGCTTGCAGCTAAGACCATGTAGATGGCCAACACTTGCCAGGTGTGTGTAGTCATTTTATTGCCTAAAATATGAAACACAGTCAGAGCAAATATAAGATGTGTAGCTTTTCTTGGAGAACTACATTTTGGATAAATCTAAAATATAAGTTTTACTGTTCTGTCTTGTTGAAGGCACTGTTAAAATATTTGGTTTTAACACAGAGTTGAAACAGATTCATTTACTACTCTGATCCTCCTCCTGTTTAGTAAGTAGCCTTCATACTTCAATCTCACCTCATGTCTTTTTCTTCTGAATCTGTTGATATTATTTTGTATATCCATTTTTTTTACCACAGAGAGTCTCCTGTACATGTTTTAAATCCTGGTTACATCAAGAGGTCAGCATCTTACAGTAGATAGTAGCATTCAGGTTTGATACTTACTTCAAGCATATGTCTAATCTCTATTCTGACAACAGGAAGAAAATAAATGCATTTGTTTCCGTCCATTTTTCATCTTATATGCCTTTTCCTACTCTAATTGTAAATGTCCAGTGAGCAGGGAAACAAACACTTGCCTGGATGATTCTCATGTTGCCATCAGTCTGATACTTGCTAATGAAATTTAAGCTTGTAAAACTGACCATTGCTGGCTACTGTCTCAGCTCTTCCTTATTCTGCCACATCCTTCTCCTCTGCCAATGCCTTTTTCTGTTTTGGGAACCTGTGGCAGAGAGAAGATCAGGCCAAGCCACAAGGAAGAACCAGGGGCTCGGATCAGATCAGCTGACTGGACTAGATAGCTTTTTCCAGCCCCATAGCCTGTTTCTGGTCTTCTGGATTGAAATTATTCAAGAGAAGCCACACAGATGTGGATCCTGTGTCACTCCTCTTTCCTCTCACAGTTTTCATATGATGATTTGGCAGAGTTGTTGTTTTTTTTTAACAGAGCTTCCTGAACTATCCAGCTTGCCTTTACTCCCAACAGGACTTCTTAAGTTCCTCTATCCTTCTGAGGAGCTGTAAAAATAATTTTTGAAGCCTAAGAGAGATCTTTTCCCTTTAAAACCTTTACTGCATATTGAAATATAACCTTGTGACAAGGATCAAGGAGCATTTTTAAAATGTCATTTTCCCCAGCATGCCACAAAACCCACCTACCTCAGCAGGTATCTTACTGAGGGTGGAAAGAGTGAGCAATTCCCAAAGAGGCCAATCAATGAGTTCACAAAATCATTGTGGGTTCTCTATCAGGTTAATCAGGTTAGATCGGCTCCTTGAGAACTGCTTTCTCCTTCAGTCGTCCCACTGAGATTCTGTGCAGAAGATCTACTCTGAATTAATATTCTGATTTGTTTTACAGTAGCTGACCCACATATACAAGTTAATACAGAGAAGTTCCACCCTTCCAGCTGCATTATTTTTAGTCATAACTGCTTAAGATTGTCCAAAAGCAGTAAAAATTGACTGAGATGGTTTGGGCATATGGGGAGGAGAGGAAAAATTATGGATAATTTTTTCAGTCATTCCATCTCTTCCCACCTGCAGGACTATAAACATTTTGACCCCTTGTGTTACTTTCCTTTTATCTCTGTCTGGCTCTGATGTAGAGCTTTGGATCTTGAAGGACCAGGTTCTATTCCCTGTTTTTAGATGCCCACAGCTGATCTGGTCACCTACCATGTCCTCCAAAGTCAATGGAGAGAAAGAACACCTTGTAGGAGCAATTAATATAGTGTGTCCTGGACACCCAGATTAAGATGTGGCAACTCCAAGAGAAATTATCCAATTGCCTTAAAATGGGGTATCACAGTTTAGATACCTAGATATTTGGTCTCATGAATCCCAAACAAAAAATTGTGGTCTGTAGTTAGACTCATCTGCTGTCCAGATGAGGTTCTTTTGCAGGGCCTTTTGGTCTCCCAAGAGTAACTGGATAATGCAGGGTGTAGGCTAAAGGAGTAAATCTAGGAGTAGCATGAGTTTAACTGGCAACAGATTTAGGTGGTATTTTTACAGTTGTCATCAAATACTTACTTTTAGAAAATGAAGCAACCAGGCAACCTGATCAGTCCAAAGCTGTCTATAGGCAGGTTATTTATAGGTGGAAAATTGGCAGCACACAAGGGAACTGGGCAGGTACTGCACAGGAAATACCAGCAGAGCCTAATGGCTCTCCACCTTACCAGCCTGAAACCAGCCAGGTATTGCAGGACTTAAGTGCATTTGGTGATTCAGGATGCTGACTTTCCAGTTTTTTTGCTTATCTGTAATGTGAACACACACTCAGAGGAATCCCACTCCCATCCTCATTCACTTTCAGCCATTCTCATCCCCTTCTGATTCCTGCCTAATGATTCTACTTGAGACCCTGATTTACAAGGTCATTTCAGGCCTCTGCACAGCCACTTAGACATACAGCCCCAGTCCATGATATCATTGCCCTATGAAGAAATCACTTCTCCCTGTTGTGCTGGGAATTAAAAAGCCACAGTAAAAAAATGAAACTGAAATGCACCTAAAAATACATAAACTTGCACAAATGCCCTTATACCATAAGGTGCTGTGATGAACCAGGCATTCAAAATGTTTCTGAGTTATGGAAAAAGGGTCCAAGCCATCAGACATGCTCATGCTTATTTTCCTTGGCCCACACGAGTGGAAGTATTTGAGGAAATACACACGTATTCTTAGACAAAACCATGACTGACAACAGAACGAGGTTCTATAAACGCTCACAAACGGGGAAGGTTAATGTAAGACCTAAAATAAAGCACCAATGGCCTGCTAATTGATTCTAGCTTGGGGAGCACTACCCGGCTACCTGTGGGGAGGTAAATTTGAGCAGTGCTTATGGAGCCTGCAGAGGGAGAGCCACTGGTTGGTGAAGAGGTCAAACCACAGGCAGACTGGGGAAGGCTGCTGCTCTCCACCTGGCAGTGTGTGGGTTATGCATGTCCTAGTTCTCAGCCCCAGCACTGCCCCCACAGCACGCATGCACAGCCACACATATGCACACACACGGCCATGCCTCTGCTTGCTTCCAGCACAGAAGATGTGCAGCAGGTCACAGTTAGGCAAGGAGGCACCTAGATGAGGATGTCTCGAGGCCATTGTTCAGTGAGCTCTTTCTGCTTGAATTCCTGAAACCAAGGCACCCCACCTTTACTCCCAGCCTTCCCTCGGCAGTTTGTATCAACACCCAGGGGAGACAGCGTACAAATAGGACAGACAGGACAAGGCAACCTCCCACGAGGAAATTGTGCAGAAATGGCACAGTCTGACCCAAATTGTCTCTTCCTCATTTGCTGCTTTCCTCTCTCCTGTTTCCCAGAGGACATTGGTCTCATCAGTATGTCACATCTCTCCAGGAGAACCTTCCTTTGCCTGCCATGCATCCCTGCCAGATGCCTGGGACTGCACCTTCCTGCTCTACTTTTGCTGGCAGCCAGAAATCCCTCTCCACCCCACACTCCTGCTCAGCAGCCCTGAGCACCCTGGATCCCCCTTGCAGAGGAGGATAGGTGGCAGAGATTAGGTTGCCTCTTCCAGGGCTCCCTGTTTGCTTCTTGCTCTGGCATTGGAGCTCCACTGTCTTTCCCTGCATGTCCAGCCTTCACCTACCTGAAAACTCACCTGTGTGCCGAAAATATTCCCAGAGATGCCACCGGCAGCTCCAGTGCCTGCATGCCAGTTAACACATGTTGTGTTTTGTCTCACTCTTGCTGATCATTCTTTGCCCAGCTTCCTCTCACGCTGCTGTTCCGTTTCCACTTCACCTCTCAACCTTAACAATATAAGCAGGGGAATTCCCACCTGGATGATCTGATTGGCATAAGAGCAGTTACGTTATCAGTCCTTTTAAACATGCCAACATACAAAAGTCTGGGTTTATGGTAAGAGTGTTCTGTGTGAAAACTAAGGCTTCTCCCACATGTCTCTTTGACCCTCTCTTTGTAATGACTGGCAAGATTTATTTCCCTTCTTACCTCTAGGCACACATTTCTCCTAATTTGTTTATCAGTGCTCAGTGTTTGCTCTTGGATGATTCACTCATCAACTACCTGGAGTGCAGCCTTGATTAAGCCATGAGCTATATTTTTCCAAGAGAGTTAACAGAAAGATTGCTTCCTAGCAGACTTGGTAGCCCTGGAGATAACATTGTAACAGGAAAACAGAACTGAAAGTGGTGTTTGCAGGCTGCACCTACAGAAATTATCTTGTGTAGACATATGTACACATACACACAGGAGTGTGAATAGATACACATTTATAAAAGCACACACACACATATATACATGAAGATGTATAAATATAGAAACAGAAAATATACATAAATTTTGTTATTTTTCAAATACTTAGCCAATATGCCAAGGTTTTAGTATTTCACCACAAAATAACTGCTTATCTAAAATTTAATCAAGATCAAGGCTTTCCTGTACTTAAACTCCAACAACACAAGCAACAGGGAGCATGAAAATGTTGAGTTAGAGAAACCACACCTCCCTTAATCCCCTCAGAGACAATTTCAGGTTCCTGTAAGAAATTCTAAAACACAAGAAATCCAAGCACTCAGTGTGGGACTGACTACCTGAATGTAAACATCTGTATCTACCTGCTTGTCTGGACTCCCTTTGTAATCAGTGGAGAGCAACATGGTAATTCTAGAAGATACCTCACACTGAAGTAGAGAGATGAACTGCCTCTTATCCCTGTGATTTTCTTCACTGACTACAAAGGAAGGTAAGTAGAGCTGTCAGACTTGCATGGCCCAGTGATTACATAAATATGCTCTGTAAAATAGAAGAGCAAAACTTAAAACTGAGCCAGTATGCAACACCATCAACCCCACACATGAGAAACACAGTCTGACATCCAGAAATAGAAGGCTTCAGCGATTTCTGCGGGTAGGTAGAAAGGAAAGTGGTGGTGATCATGAAGAGAAAAACAAACATTCCCAGGAAGAAATGGACACAGGGAAATATTGATTGAAGCCCATGGCATTTAATTTCATTTGAAAATTACAATGGCATTGTTAGAAACCAGATGGGGAGAGTGGTAACAGGAGTAAAAAGTACAGAAATACACTGCACTCAGTAAAATGTTCTTAGAAAAGTATATGGAGTCCAACATGGTTTCCAAATATTATGGTTGTTCCCAGAGATTTTTAAAGACCAGAGCATCAAATCACTGGAAAGGCTAAAACAGGCCTTTTCCAGTTGGTAAAATGACAATCTCTATATAAAACAAAGCCAGTTGCAGTAACAAAGAAGAATAAGAAAGAAAAGATTTTTAGCAGCAAGAAACAGTGGTATACTGCCTTTTGTGGAAATATGTTGAAATGGGGACTGCTGACTTTTATGACTTCAAGGCTCCTTTCAAGTTTTCCCAAAACACTTGCTGCTGCTGTTCACCAACAGGCCACTCCAGGTAGGTCTTTGTGTTCATGATCTTCCGCAGCTTGCAGAACCTCTTGGGAATGGCTTTGCTCTGGATGGGCTCCAGGAGGATGAGAATGGCCGCGTCGTTGTTCTCATCAAAGAGGCGGAAGTGCGAGAAGTCCAGCTCGTATTTGCACCACTCGCTCTGCACAAAGTGCTCGGACAGCACAAACAGTGTTTTGCGGCTCTTCTCAATGGAGTCGATGATGTTGTCCACGATCCACTTCCCCGGCACAAAGTCCCGCTTGTGCAGGCAGAGCCGGAAGGGAGGGCAGGCCTGCTCCAGCTCCCGCACCATGGTGTTCTCCACCCACTCGGAGTCGTTCTCGCTGTAGGAGACAAAAGCGTCGTAGCAGACGTCCTTCGGCGGGGCGCGCTTGGGCTTCCGCTTGGCTTGCAGCCACGCCCACGTCATCCGCAGGTACCACACCATGTGGTACTTGTAGCCGATGGCCACCAGCAGCAGGATGACCAGGAACAGCAGGACGCAGATCAACGACACCACCAGGGACCTGTGGCACTCCATCAGGGACAGGTGCACAGCGCCAACCTGTGCCCCTCTCACCGCCAGCGGAGAGTCGCACACGTACTTGTCCGGCCACCCCACCAGCACCTGGGCTAGCCTGGCCTCGTGGTGGACGAAGGAGAGGAACTCACAGGAGCAGATGAAGTTGTTGTCACTGGCATCCAGCAGCTCCATTCTCCCAAAGGACTCAAACTCCTCCTTGGAGAAACTGTTCAGCTTGTTTCTTCTGACAGACAAGGACACTAAGTTTGGAATGGGTGCGGCGCCCGGCAGTGTCTTCAGCTGGTTTCTTGTGAGGTACAGCTCCTTCAGAGATGAGAGCTGCAGTCCAAACTCCTTCAGGTTGTTTCCACTGACATCCAACACTTCTAGCGATTGAGGAATACAGTGTGTTACTTTAGGAATTTGAGTGCTGGACAGGTTTAAATATTTCAGGTCTTTCGGCCATGTACACTCATCTGGAATCTCAACAAAATTATTTTGGCTAATATCAAGATTATTCAATTTGGGTAGACGAGATATATAGTTTGCAGTCAGTTCCAGAGATTTTAGAGAATTCTGACTTAAATTTAAAGTTTGCAATGAAGGCCAGGAACCTTCACAGATTGTCTCATCTAAACGCTTATTTACAAGCAAATTATCATGAAAGTCCAGATACAGAAGTGATGAAAAATGTCTTGCTAGTTTGCATGGTACCATGAAAACATTAGAGCTTGAGATAGTGAGTCTTTTTAGTTGGATTATTTGCGACTCCATGCCTTCCAGGTCAAAAAACAAATGAAAATTCTGAATCACTGCTCTTATTATTGTTATGGTTTCAACAAAACTTTGCCCACTCCTTGCAATTACTTTAGTGTTCCATCTTCCCTTCCCCTCAAGCACACAATTGATTGCCTGTAACTCTTTTAAAGAGGTGATTTCCTTCAGTGACACTATTGCTCGGCTGATAGTTTGATCTGTGACATAAGCTTCTTTAAATGTAAGTTTTTGCATCCTAAAAGGACGTGTAGAATTCTGCACCAAGCCTTTTTTTAAAACTGGTAGTTTGATTTCTACCACTTCCAGCCAAGTGACAGAGTGCACAAGGTCCCTAACAATTTCTGAGAATATATTACTATTACTTAGGTTTATGATCATGTGATTTATCTCCTTAATTGATTTCAAACTTCCCTGCTCATACTGACTGAGGTTGCTACCATCAATCCACAACTTGTGCAGAAACTCAATGCCCTCAAAGTTCCCTTGTCTTATCACAGAGAACTGCGGGTTGCCCAGGTGGAGAGAGCTCAGGTTCCTCAGCCTAGAAAAGGGGGAGCTCTGTCCCAGGTCTCTGTAGGAATTGCCTTGAAGATGGAGGTGCTGGAGTGAAAAAAGGTGCCCAAACCACACAGGGGACAAGTGAGCCAAGCTGTTATTTGATAAGTCCAAGAGCTCCAGCTTTTCCAGGGACTGAAAGGAGTCCTCATCTATGGAGCTGATTTCATTGGACTGCAGCAACAGGGCTCTCAGGTTCACAGCCTGCCTCAGGTCCTGGGATTGGATGTGCTTTATCCTGTTGTGGGTCAGGTTTAACACTGTGATTTTAGCCGTGAGCCCAGGGGGAATGAATTCCAAGCCCATGGAGGGGCAAGTGCAAAGGTGAGTGGCATCGCATGAAGGACAAGCCTGCTTCAGTGCTTGTTGCTCGGAGAGGCTTGCAGCTAAGACCATGTAGATGGCCAACACTTGCCAGGTGTGTGTAGTTCTTGATTTGTGGTCAGCTTGGATGAACATTTTGCTGGAGGAAACAGGAAAAAATACATGGTAGGGTCATATTTTAATTTCAAACAGCAGCTGAAAACTCTTGAAATCCTGCACCACTTTTTTAATAATCTCAGATTAATTTTTTTTAAATGTTATCCTGTGGTGTCAGTCTTCCTCTTCTACTTGACCTTCTCAGACCTGCAACCACGGTGTGTTGCTCATCCCTGGGGTACAGCCATATCACTTGTCAAGGGCCATAAAGGACCATTCTTTGTATACTGCTTTTCTGTAGGCACATAGGCTATGGCTCTCACCTCTTTCATCTCTCACATTATGCTTCCTCTCAGCAAAGAAGCTACAGCAGGATGTTTCAGCTCCAAATAGGGGAAGATGGTTAGATCATCAATGATCTGAATGAGGGGAACGAGTGCACACTCAGTTTGCAGACCATACCAAGTTGGGTGGGAGTGTTTATCTGCTGTAGGGTAAGGAGGGTCTACAGAGGGATCTGGATTGGATGGATCCATGGCCTGAGGCCAATTGGATGACACTCAACAGAATGAAGTACCATGTGCTGCACTTGGGTCACAACAACCCCATGCAGCACTAAATGCTGTGGTCAGAGTGGCTGGAAAGCTGACCAGCAGAAAAGGATCTGGAGGCACTGGTCAACAGGCAGCTGAATATGATCCAGTATATGTCCCGGTGGCCAAGAAGGCCAATGGCATCCTGGCCTGTATCAGAAATAATGTGACTAACAGGACCAGGGCAGTGATTGTCCCCATGAACTCGGCACTAGTGAAGTCACACCTCAAATCCTGTGTTTAGTTCTGGTCCTCTCACCTCAAGAAGGACATTGAGGTACTGGAACCTGTGCAGAGCAGAGCAATGGAGCTGGGGAAGAGTCTAGACTGTAAGTCTTAAGAGAACCAGCTGTGGGAGCTATAGTTGTTTAGCCTGGAGAAAAGGGAGGCTCAGAGGGGACTTTATCATTCTCTACAACTGCCTGAAATGAGTCTGTAGTCAGTGGGGGTCAGTGTAGTGAGTGGGGGTCAGTCTCTCCTCCCAGGTAACAAGCAATAGGAAAAGAGGAAACAGCTTCAAGTTGCACCAAGGGAAGTTTAGACTGGATATTAGGAAAAAAATCACAGAAAGGGCAGTCAAGGACTGGCACAGACCACCCAGGGAAGTGGTGGAGTCACCATCCCTGGAGGTATTTAAAAGACATGCAGACATGGTGCTTTGGGACATAGTTTAGTAGTAGGCTTGGCAGTATTTGGTTAATGGTTTGACTTAAGGGCCTTTTTAAACCAAAATGATTCTGTGATTCTATGATTACAAACTCTCACAGGCCGTACAGTGTCAGCCTGCCCATTCTGTATGGCTACATGGCAGGCAGAAGCCCAAACAGAGCCTGCTCTCCCTCTCAGCCCTTCCAGTGGGCTGAGGTTTCCAACAGCACAAACTTTCCCAGAAGGGATCTGGTGGTCCCCTCCATGGAGTCTCACCAGCCTCAGGGCTTCTAAAAGCAGAGCTCTTGCCACACCCTTTTGCACACTGTGTAAGCAATTCACATTCTTTACTGGAAAGGCAGAACAACCTGATATGAAATGAAGGCTGTCAGACTTTTCTGTAAAACAATACCAGTAATGGATAAGATATAGATGTTACTGTCACCCTATAAACAGTGAATGTAATTAGAACAATACTGATTTTAATGGAAAGAAAGGCTGTGTTTCCTGCCATAGGTGCCAAAAAACACTTCACCAAGTTTGAACACCAAGCAGTTCCAGTACTGCAGATGAACACTACCCGTAAACCCTGAATAAGCAGAGGTTAAGTACTTACCTTGTGTACTGCATGCTGTGCTTCAGTCTCCTTGTGTGCTGGTCAAGGCATCTGAACGGTCACTTCATACCTACAAGCACAACAAAAGCTGGAAATTTTTGGCAGGTCTGATGAGGTGATAGTCCCAAAGTGAGAAAATATTTCAGCCTCAAAATATTGTCCTCTTCAAACAAAACTTCATGTTCCCAGTTTCCCGGTGTCCTTTAACTAGGCAGCCAGTGAATCACACCAGTTTGCATCTCTTCTCCCTAGTGGTGGCCCCCCTGAGGAAACCATTGCTTCTGAAGAGCCCAGGATTGTCCAGCACGTATGTCTCACCCTTCAAACTCACTTTCAACCAATTCTACCATTGCCGTTGACTGGGGACACAAAAAATGAGAAGAGATTGTAGTTGAACTCTCTTATTTGAAAGATAAAATTTAGTGTCAGTCTCTTCTTTTTGTCAGTCAACTCCCATTGCTGAAAAGGCTGATGCAACCATTTTGCACAAGTCATTCTTTCACAATCACTTCCTCCACTATTAAGGGCAGAAATAGTTCCCAGGCAGAACTGCATTCATCTCCCTGTATCTCTACTTTCAATACTTTTTTTGTCTGGTAGGCACTGGGGGTTGTTCACTGTGCTGAGAAACAGATCTCAGCTCAACCAACTTATGTAAGTCTGTAAAATATTATCAATATATAAAGTGATGCATGTATTATTAAGTGTTGGAGTCAAATTTTTTAGTCAAGGAGAGTACTATAGAAATACTCAACATCCTTTAATTTCTGAGAACACTACAGTCATATGTTGTCAACAGAAAATTAATAACAGGAATGATATTCTGTCCGAAGCACAAGACACAGTCTGAAGCAAAGTATCTCTCTGTAAACATCAAAGGCAGTTTTGAGAGAGGAGGTTTGATGGCATTCATTTTAACCTGACTGCAGTAATACATGGTTGGTCAAATAGACAAGCATGCTGTTTGCATAAAGGGGCAGGGAGTCATCCTACCAGCTCTGAAAGGCAAGTCCATTAAATTCAAATACTAACATTCCTATTGCAGTTACAATTTCTTGTCTGTGTTCAGAAATTGTCACCTTTTGCTGCCCTCTTGCACCAAGAATTACCTGCCTGAGAGCAGACAGAAGGACTGATTCCTGCCACCTTGTCAGAGGGCCCACAGCAGCATCTGTATGATCAAGGGTAGTAAAGCCCACAGAGAGCCCAAATGCACCTCATAGCAACCTTCAGTCCCACTGCACTGACATTAGCATTGCACATTAGGTTAAGAGAAAAAGAAATTGGAAGATGGAGATACCCTTGTATTTTCTGACTACTACAGAGGATAGCTGATAAGCATAACATTGTAAAATAGAGGCAAAGCTGTGGGGCAGAGAGGAGAAGGGAAATAGTCTTTTAGTGAAAGGATGTCATCAACTTCCCCAAAGCCACCTCTTCCCTCTAGCAGCTGAAATGGTTCTTGCTCTTCAATAGGGAAGACTTCAGTTTTCAAAATATTAACTCTGGGTTCAATGAGACATGTTACTGCATATTGTTGTCTTCAAACCTGCACCTCTCTGATACAGTAAAAAATTTAGTTAATTTGAGAAGAGTTTTGGAGAAGAAGAGCATGTACATAATTCAGTGTGAAACGGGCACTCTCTTCTATCTGTTACAGCTTCATCACCACACATTTGTGGAGAGTTGAGGTACGTACTAGCTGTTTTTTCAGAAGAAGCCACTTTCTCCTAACATCCAGGCTCAGCCAGCTCTCATCACAGATGGATCTACACTGGGTCAGGCTTCTGGCTTCTCTCAGAAAACGAAGTCACTGGTATGACTATGCCACAGTTCACATACCAAGCAGTCCATTTCAGCAAGCTGCTTAAAGTGCCAAGAAATGTCAGGGTGATTGTCAAGGTTTATCACATTATCCAGACTCAGGAAGGTTTGAGGATGTGCAAAAATGCTCTCCACAAGCTGGTACAGACAAGGTACCAGCCACCTGCCTCCCAGAGCATTGGCTTTCAAATTGAGGTGCAACATGGCTCAAAACAACTTATTTTGAAATCAAAGACTGACTCTAAAGTAGGAGAAAGCTGCTGTCTTTTAAGATAAGAATACTGTTCAACTGCTTTTCCTCCAGAGTAACTGCATGTTTAGCATTGAACAAAGATGCACCTTTTAGGTACTTTCTCTCCCCTTCCAAGTTTAAGCTATGATTAACCTTCCTCTTTAATACTGTTTAAAACAAGTCACATGCCTCCACCTATACTACGTTTTCCTAAGAGAAGCACATGGTTCTGCAACAAAGCTGTGCCTTTATAACTGCAGATGTTCCAAGCAGAGACACTGCATGAGCCTTTACCAGCGGTAGATAGGGATTAGATCGAAATGTGGTAATTATGTTTGAAGCTGTCTTGCTTTAAAGGTTCCCGTTTATCCAACAGCGGCACAAGCAGTGCCCAAACTGGGCATGATGCACTCTTTAAGCACTTCCCGTTCCCAGTCTCACACGGAAGGATCCTGCATTCCCCCACCCCTCCCCCTTCCTCTCTTTCCTTCTCTACGTCAGTGTCCACATTGAGAGCTGCCTGTTGCTTTTCTGCTGAGAAAGGACAAGTGAGCAGTGAAAAAGGGACCTAACCCAGGTCCCAGATCCCTGCCTCAAAGAAAAAGCAGAAGCAGTAGAAAAGGGAGGGAGAATGAAACTATTGACCAGCCTGTGATGCAAGCAGAAAGCACACTTTCCAAATCTTTGTAAACAGCACAGAACTGCTTCCTCATACTTACCACTGGAAACCAGGATGTGCCAGTATGTCAGCTTGGCTGCAGCAGTGTCAGGCAGGCTGAACCTGGGATGCTTTTACCCTAAGTGCCCCCAGAAAACAATGGCAAGGAAAAGCCAAAAGTCAAATCTGTCCTTGCAGTCTTTGGAGCAGGAGGTATAATACTCATGTAATTGAAAGCAGAATGGCTTGGCATCCTTTCATGGTCCTGGGAATAGATTCTTTGCGTGCACTGCTGGTGCCTGTGCTTTAATCTGTCTTGCAGAGCTTCAGATATTCATCTTCAAGCTACAACAAAAAGGTACATGATAACAAAAAGTAAACCATTTTAACTTTGCTGTGTTCTGTATCTACCCTGCCAGCTGCTCAATCCTCTGGTTAGATCTTCAGACTGGAAGTTTAAACGCAAAGGACCCAATTACTTTTGTTTTTCTTCAGGGCAATCCTGCAGTTGTAGCAGAGCATGTTAATGATATAACTGGTTAGTCACTCAGCAGCCAGCCTACAGCGCTGCCTCTGCCAAGGAAGCAGAGTTGTGGATTTATTTTTGTCATATCCTTCCTGAAAGCTTTCAGTCAGAAAAACACAACATTGATTTTCTACCTTAACTGAGGAGCATCTTGCAGGGAAGTTTGCACACTAAGACACCAAAACTTATCTTAATGATATGGAAAGTTTCATTTTTCTAGAGTAGTTGTAACAGCATGACTCAACAAGAGAAGACGTGTAATCTCTTCCAAAATATTTTGAGTTCTTGACTCCCAAGGAAACTGCTTCAACAGAAACAGCCTACATGCAAGGCAAAGCTGGACAACAAAGTTCCTTTCTTACCTTGCCCTTTAGGTATAGTGAAAAAACTTGTTCCTTACAGGAATATTAGGATATACAGGAAACATATATTTTCCAGTAATACAGTGGAAAAAAGGCAAGTTTGACACCCTATTCTGAAGACCACTGTGACAAACACAGAAAATCCTGTTATCACCACACAGATTTGTTAATCCGAGATGAGAACTCTGAGAAAATTCACATGGTACTGGGAGCTCAGAGTTCAACCCAAATGTGCTTGGGCAGGTAGGCTCCCAGCTTGCTGCTGCTGGGGATCCATCCCCTAAAAACAAACATAATCTGGAAATCATATTTTCTGCAATTTGCATAATATTGATTGGTACAACATTATCAATGTACAAAGCTGGTTCTTAAGTTTTTTAGAGGTCTTCAGGAAATACTTCTATGTAGATTTCTCAAATACCACTCACACAGTGTTTTGAACTAACTTTTTTCTTTGCTCTACATCTATCTCACTCTTTTGTGTTGTTCAGTTTGCTTTGCTGTATCCTAGGCTGTTTGACTAAGAGGTCATCTAATATGGGCTGCCCAGAATGGTGTTTGGACACCTAAGCCGTATTTCCAGTTTTAAAAGAAGAGGCGCCATTCCTGTTTCCAAACAAGGATTTTGGACAGAGCCGCAAACACTTATGGCTATGGGCTCCCAGCACAAGCTGCAATACCAGGGGGGCAGGGTTGGGAACAGAGAGGAGTGGGATCTCTTATGCTCGCTGTTTGGACAGCTTCTGCTTCATTTCATCTCACCAGGAGAGAAAATACCCTGTCACAGCCCAGCGGGTGCAAGCCATCACCGGCAGGCTGTCGTGAGGAAGTTGGGGTTTAACATCCTGGCACCGGAATTTCCCATAAGGAGGAAAAAAGCTATGCTCAGCTCCAAGCAAAAGCTCCTCCAAGAAAGGCAGGGCAAAGGGACATGCATGTTGGTGCATTCCAGTGTGGGAAGGTCCAGCAAACCTAGTCTTGCCTCATTCAGAGGAATGCATGGACATATTTTGCGCTTACGCCTAACTTGTGCTAATAGGCTGAAAAAAGTGTTTTCTTTTTCCTGTTTTTTGGGGGGGATTTTGTTTCTTTGGGGTTTTTTTAATGGAAGGGAAACATTCCTCGGAATGTGACCAAGTCATCGCAGAACCAGTTAGAGTTTGTTTCCTGTATGGAGGTGGAAAGCACTTTGCTGGGATGCAGAGATACATATTTAACTGCTTGTTATACAATAGAAAAAAAATTGTGTTTAACAGTTGGGCAAGAATGTGAGCAGGAAATGAAGCAGATCATTATCATGTACCATAAAAATATCAAGATTTTTGTATTTGTTCCAAAAAAGATAATGCCAGGATGTATTTTGCACAGGTAGTTCAGGCTTTGTATTCAGCTGCTGACTCCCCCTGTATCTGATACCATGAAATATTTTAGACATGACAGTGGATTTCAGAAAGAGAAAACTAGGCAATTCTAAATATTTTTTTCTCAGCTATTCAAAACTTCAGAAGTTCTTTCTTCAGTGTATCTACTTTTCTGGATTTATAGCCTATCAGTATGCCACATTTCTTAAAAATACAAAAATATCTAAGGTACTACTTCCTAGGGGTTTTTTCACTCACTGGAAAAAACAACATGTTTTTTGAGTCTCTTGCAGGGATTGTTTCTATTGCCTTCTTTTGCAATTGTATAATTTTTAAACAAACTTTTTAGAAGCTTGACTTCAACCAAGTTGTAAACATGCATGAAAACATAATTTTTACTGAAAATGAAAAGCCTGATCATAAAAAGATGTCAGTAAGTATTTTAAATGTGTGTGTGGTTTCTGATAGGGCCATCAGACCATCTTCAAATAATAAGTTAGTTCCAATATTGGACCATTCTCTGACTTTCTGAATTTGAACATGATTGAAAACAGACTGTCCAAGCTGATTTTCAAGCACACACTTAGCTATTTTAATCATTCCTTCTAAATTATCCTCAGATTGCATTTCTTGCTCTTCTGTAAGCTTTCTTGACTGTAACAGTACCAGCTTAGTAATGACAGATTCAGAAAAGACCATGTGCCTTGATCTTTTCTGAATCTGTCATTACTTGTGCCTGTGCTGCCAGATGCCTTTCTGTCTTTATTACAGTATCTACAGAAAGAAACACACGCCATACTAGATGATCAACCTCAAAACCAAGGTGTTTTCAACTGCTGTGAAATACCTATATTTACAAACTTTGAGCTGAATGTCTCTCTAACATCCCGAGTAAGTTATATGGATGTGCCAGGAAGAGCATGGCAGTACTGTGGCAATGCAAATGAGGGTTGTAGCAATGCCAAAAAGACTGTGTATATCTCAGTAAGTATGGAAAGCATGATAACTCATGCTTTCAAGTAAATTTCTCTGCATTTCACAGCTTTTGGACAGAAGGGTTGTCAAAGGAAGAAGAATCAGAGAAAATACAGGTAAAAAATCTGCAAATAACAACCAAATTCCATCTCCATAGCTCCACAGCTAGATCTCCATAGCTCTGAACTACAGGACCAGAATAAGCTGGTTGAGAGATAGCCATAAGGTAATAGAATTTGTCTACCTTACATCTGCTTTCCCATGGGAAAGAACGTCAAATTAGATGCACTCTCCTACCTTGTATCAATTCCGATTACAGTCCTTCAACACTTAACTCACTGTGAAGTTTGCACCTGTGGGCACAAGAAGATCTTTGTTTCTTTGGGTCTTATTATCCAATATCTGCCCAACAGACTGGCCACCTGGTTTGTTTTCAGCTTGTAACTTACACTAGTGTCAGCATAAATATTCTTTTCTATTTATAGAAATTATGTTACATTTACACTTCTTTCATGTGCTATTTTTATGACATCATTTAAAATTAATTTCCTGAATGTTCCATGATTAATAGTGTCAACAAATTTCTCTAAATTCTGTTCTTTGGACTACTTTATTTCTCTGGGGTTCATTCCTTGAACTCTTTGTTCCCAGCTCACATCTGGGACTGAAAGGCCAGGCAGAACATACTGAGATGTACAACCCTCTGTTGAGAGGCATCTTTCTTGGTGATCTCTCTGGTGCCTCCATGTTTGCCTCTGACAGTGTCCTCTCTGATATTTGCAAGGCCTTCCAGCTGAACAGAATTTTTCAAGAGTCACTAACAAAAATGCAATGAGTAATGGGAGAAGGGATGGATAAAGTAAAGGTTGGCTGGACTCTTCTCCCCTACTGTTCAGTGGTCTAAATTTTTCTGTAAAAAAGGTATTTCTCATACTTCTCATGATGAAGCACAGCCTGTGAATGAGTTTGGCTTGTTCCCTGTTTCTGCAGGTGGAAAAATCCTGCCTCCTAGCTGGGCAGCCTTTCCTTTTCAGGGGGAACTCAGCAAGGAGCTGGCAAGCTGGTTTTCTGGACAAGAAATCTGTGAGCTCATAACTTCTTACAGAGTAACAGGACAACATTGATACCAGAAACTCAGTCAGGGTGAGTCAGGTCTGCAACTGGATTAAGGGAGAAGGGAACATTTCCATCCGTTTTGGCTCCTCATGTCGAAACAGTCTGCCATCGAGAAGGAATTGCTTTGTGCTCCCCTCTGCTTTTTACTCCTTGCAGGAAGGCTTCAAATAAATGCCCCATCCCCCAGGAATGCCACCAATCATAAAATAATCCCTCTCCAATTGCTCTCCCTAACTCTGCTGGCACAATGACGACTGTACACTCTGCCAGAGTTAACAAGCAGGCACATTAATCCCCTCTCTTGCTAGAGAGTCTTTCCAGACCTGCCTCAGCTTTCTGTCAGTTACTGTGCATGAAGGCAGGTTTGTTCCAGGATGATTCCTTGCAGGCATATTTGCAGGAGAATGCCAAGTGTGCACCTAATCTGAAATGACTGAAGCCCTCGGAGGCATGGGACCAGCTGTGCCGTGTGCTGGCTCTTTCATTTGCAATTTTTCATTTGTGTGGTTTACTTTGGCTGCTCGTCTTTGGTAAACATTGTACAACACTGAAACCAGGAAATACCCAAAATAAATAAAGAAATGGAAGATGATTAATAGACCTTGCTTTGTCTTTCCAAGGATCTGCCTTACCCAGGCCAAATTCCTGCCATCCAAAGAGGAGTAAAACCTCCCTGGAAGCCTATCAGGAGTGAAGGACACCTCTAGCAGGGAAGGAAGGAAGGAAGGGATGGGGAAGCTGCTGGTCTCATGCAACCACAGTAGGACTGGCTCAGCAAGCCTTGGAAATCACATGCAGAACAAGAGCCTCACCCAGCTGCCCTGGAGACGTGGGGAAGTGGGAAGCTTACCATGGTGCCTCAGAGCTGGTTTGTCCTAAAAAGCTTGCACTTCCCACTCCAGAGCTCAGCCAGGGTTTCTCCTTCCCCTCCAAACTTCGCTTTTTCCTATGACTCCTGGTGTGCAAGAAAACAACTTTGTAGATAAAGCCACACCTTAGCAGTACAGGTACTCGGCAATCAGATGAACTCTTAACACATTTTAAAGGGAAAATCAGACAGTGCATGTACTGAGGCACTGCAGGGCCTGCCCGGGAGTGGGGCATGCTTGTTCCCTGTCTTCCAGGGTGGAAAGTCAGAAGGGCAACAAGATCCTCTAATTCCCTGTCCCCACCAGTGGGGAAGCAGCTGAGAGCTGGGTCCCTACAATTGCATACATCCAATCTACCCTATAATTTGCAGGTAGCAGGACAAGACAGCTCCTGCACACAGAGGGACTGGCTTTGCCAGGCTCTGGGAAGCTGTAACCTTCTGTTCAAGAGGCCTATGGCAGTAGGAAATCACCAAGACAAGCTGTCGCCACTGCTCCTTTTCCTGCAAAAAAGCAGGACAATAAGAAAATTCAGGGAAGATACACCATGACTGCTCCAGTTCCATAGTAGAGAGAGGGATTTTTTTATGTGCTTCATAAACCTCTGTAAATGCTACTATAGCTGAGACACAGAACAAAAGGAGGTGCTTCTTCTGCACAAGCTTTGTGAAGGAGCCAAGTGATTAGGAACTGGATTAAGCCTTGCAGAAAATGTGGGCGAAGAAGATATGAGTGAGCACTTAACCGCAGGATACTGCCAGAGATGGATGACATTGTCAGAGCACCAGCTGTGCTGAGACATCCTGAGCATACTCAGAAGCAGACACAGAAATCCAACAGGAATTATGGTCCCCAAACTCCAGGGTGTCCAGATAACACTGTCAGTTGAATATGGGACATCCAAGAACTAAATGCTAAATGGTTTTGTGTCTTAAGAGGCAGCAGGATCTCAAATTTTGACCAAGTGTCTCTTTTGCTTGTGGTAGGACTGTTTTCTGATTCTTAAAGCTCTACACAAATGTCAATAACTGTGACTTGCTGATTCTTCTACAACCTATGCCTACCCACCAAAAGAGAGCTGACATTCTTTCCTTCTATTTTTGTTTCAGGAGATACATAAAGTCTAATGGGAAAGATGAAAATCAAGGGGAAAAAAAAAAGCTACAAGCTTTTTGCATAATTTTTTGAGGTGACATTGACATTCAGCTTCATATATAGAGCTTCTAGAAACTCAACTCCAGGCATTTTTGATGGGGAATGCAGGGGAAGGGTACCATTACCAGATCCAGAGATTTCTCAAGTGTGCTTATATTTCCATCTCCACTGCCAAAAATACACTTTTCAATCAAGCTAAGTAAAAGGTTAGACTTTTTAAAAACAACCATTCACATAACACACAAACCAGGGAAACAAAAGAGAAGCCTATGTCCTGGGAAGGCAAGTTTCAGTAAGGTAAAAGGGGCCAAGAGTCCTGGCACACACAGCAGCATTCCCCTCCCCTGGCACAGAGTTTGGCTCTCAGAGCAGCAAGGCACCAGAGAGAGACAGACTGTGAAGCAGTGTGCAGTGTTTGTAGAAAGCAGAAGCAGCTGTTGTGCAGACAAACTAATCAAAGTCAGCATCTTGCACAAGGGCAAGCATTAGCTCAACTGTAACTCCACACAGTGTGGACTCCAAAAGGTTTATTCCAGCTTGTGACAAATGGCCTCCTCTGCCATCAAAATTAATTGTACAACTGGAAAACAGTTTTCAGAATAAATTGTACAGCTGAGGCTAGTTTTTGGAGTTTGCAGCAGCTGGCACACAGCATTTCCACCTGCTGCTAGGCAGTGCTGCAGTTCCCATGGGTTCAGTCATCTTACTCATCATACATACAATCTGTCTGAGAGACGGTGCTGCAGTGCAGAGCCTGCTTGTGCAAATCTGTGTTGGGCATGCTATGTCTGTCTTCTGCCTGTATTTTCTAGGAATGAATACAGATACTCATGAGTAAGCAGACTGATCTAAATAGCAGTAGATGCTGACACACTCAGACACTTAAGGAGACCTGGGAGGCTCCAGAAGCTTCCTACTCCTTCCTCTCAGGAAATGCCTCCTTACCAGGCTCTCTCTCAGATCCCAGACTTGCAGACTTCTCTTAATACCTGCAGCATGTTTGAGGCAACACTGGGTCCACAGCAGTAGTAATAAAAATAATAATAAAAAAAAAACCCAACCAGAGCACTCATTAGGCATTATTCACTGCAGGAGTACAGGGGGGAATTTGAAATTGGCAAGTTCAGTCCCATTACTGTAAGGGTACATTCAGTAAGGATGTAAGGATACATTCGGTCTGTCATCTATTGGAACACATGGCTGTGTATGCCTGGCAAGTGCTTTAAAGTTGTTGTTTTGATCTTTGCTAAGATAAAACTGTAATATTTTGTAGGCATTTGAAAATGTTAGTTATTGGACTAGTTAAAAACCACTTTACCACTTGGAACTGATGCCATCTGTTTCCTATTTTTATTCATAGAAATCAATACTTAGTTTTTTGAGGACTTGTCTAACAAACTCTCTATATCAAATATGAGTGATGGTCTGCCCAAGACAGCTGAACTTCTGCTTGACAGGTTCACTGATGGGGCTGTTCAATTGATATATGACTATTCAGACAAGAGGAAGCAAGGAGAAGGACACAACAAAGGCCATGTCCTTTAACTCCTCCCTCAAATCAGCTCTGCAGAAAGAATAATACTTGGTTAGATTTCAGGTTTCTCTATTACAGGAAATGGCACATGAAGTTCTTGCAACCAAAATCAAACCTGCAGCTTACTGAGCATCAGTCATGTCAGCCATTCTGGAAGATGCATCCAGGCTTACATTTTACTAAGGAAACTAATAAAAAAAATAAATATTTCATACTCACTTAAGGATTGTGAAGCATTTGTATAAGCCATTATTTGGTCCTCAACTAACTGTAATTTATTGGTACTTAAACGGAATTGTTATTAAAAACCTTTCAAGTAAATAGATTACTTTCTTAAAACAAATCCAAATAAACCCTCCACCACACATATGTAGTTCATCTATAAAAGGCACAAAGCTATCTCTCCTTAATGCTATTTTGAATTGAGGGCAATCACCAGTTGCACATTGCTGTAGGATATCAAATGGATCATGAAGTTCAGCTACTACAAAAGAAACTCATAATCTTGCCTGCAAACTTCACTCAGAAGGCAGAAGTACTTACATACAGGAAAGTATGTCACTGTGAGCTTAGCAGGCTGTCCACCCCCGGGCATTTCCATCAGGTCTTTGTGTCCCAGGTTTCTGCTTACAATCAGGAGCATCCCACCTTGCAAGCCACAGACGTCTCAGGCCAGGCCACGCCAAACTGTGATGTTCCAGACTGCAATCAAAAGCAAAAGCAAACCCTGAAAGCTGGGAGGGGGAGACCAGCTGCACTTGGTGTGAGGTGTGAGTGGTGAAAGTGATAGCAAAGTGTCAGGAGAAAATTGCTCAATCACATCTGTGCTCACCAGACGGCTGGTGTGGGAAAATTGGACACCTGAACCTTGATTAGCAAAAATTAGCTGAACCTTGATTAAGCAAAGGACACCTCTAGTCTGATTTCTAGCAGTGCATGCCAAGGACATACAGATGGGAAAAACTGTGACTTGGTATGCTAAGTCATTTGGCAAAAGCATGAACTGTACACAGTGCTAACAGGGAGAGCCTGAAATCAAACACAGTGAATGCCCCAAGTCCTTAGCCAACAGGAGGACTGGAAGGTGCCTAACTGAAGGCTAATAACCAAAGGAGGAAGACAATCTGGGATTAAGCAGAGGCTTTTACCAACAGAAGTAGGGCTGGCATCTCCTCTGGTTAACAGCTGCTTGCTTGTCTGCAGAGGGACTGATCGACCCACAGGCAGCTCTGGAAAGAGCTGATCAATATAAAACTGCCACTGAGCTCCAGAAGCCATTCACACCACAGACTGTGGCTTGTGTGGCTGAGAAGTGTGGGGGAAGTCAAGGAGAGAAAGGGCTTCCCACTCTGCTTTGGAAACAGGGCAGCAATGAAGTAATTTTCCATTCCCTCACAAGGGCCAGGCACCCCGTCCAGGACGTACCTGTGCCATCGTGAGATGGGCTGGAGGCAGAATGAGCCAGCCTGCCTGCAAGCAGCTGGAGGAACAATGCTGGATGCCTTTCATATCCCTTTCTCATATGAATGCAGCTGATAAGAGAGGAACAAGCTTCACTGTCTCACAGGTCTGAGGAGAGTGGTGGGAATGGTACAGCATTTCCTGACATTTCTGCAAGCTTCCCTTATCATCTTCAATATCTAGATTGCACTGTTCAGCATTTCCTACACCACACTGCAAATCACCTTTCATCTAACAAGGCTGTGTTCAGTGAATGAAGTGAAATATTTTTCTCACTAAATCAGAAGCAGCCGTGGTAGCAGGTTCTTGTAAGGCACTATGCACTGCTGCAGCACCCCGGCATTGCATGAGAAGGAGGTTATTTCCAATTTTGAAATAGCCTTGCACTTTACTGAATATTATTTCTAATACTGAAATAGCACCTGCTGATGCCCAGCCCAGGGAAGGCAGCCCACCTTCCATGTTGTAGTCCTGAGAGCTGGAGCAGGGTCCAGGCAGGGTCCATCTGTGCTAACAAAGACATGCGAAAGCATTAGCTTCATTCACAAACTGTACATTCAGTCAAAATTAAAACCAAATGGCTCCTAGCAAATGGAGAATTTTCCCAGAGTGGTTGGAGAAGAGGTCTAGCACAGCCTGTCAGCCCATGGGTACAGCAGTCATAACCCAGAGCATGGCAGGGACAGTCATGGGTATGATCTGTTGCCTTCTCAAAATCCCTGCAGAAGAGCTGAATTTACTGAACAGGATGGGCCCTTTTTGGTCACTCATGAGGGTGACATTGTCCTTCCAAGAGACATGAACACTTGTGCTCAGATGCAAGCCAAGCCTGGCTGCTGGCAATTTAGCTGACAGTGACTAATCATGCTAGATGAGAAGCTAGTCCACAACAGTCAGAGAAGTTCATCTGGCACTTCAGTTTGTACACTGGGCAGGTCCTGCATTCCAAGCCAGCATGGTCCCTGTGTGTGCAGGTTGCTGGCAGCCTCCATGAAATAAAATCTGCAGAGAGGTGCAGGGGGCCATGTGGAATCACCCAGACCTCCACCACCTCTAAACAAGGCTGCTAAAAATCCAAATAGCCCAGGGAGTAACGTCCACATCCAACCAGGGGAAAACTCTTTCAGAACAACCCCGGGGGCAGAAGAGGTTTGAGGGATTGTGCTGCTGTTGTTGCTGAAGAACTCAGTAGGAAATGAAGCAGAGCAAAAAAGCGAGCTGTAGTGTGTGGTCTACAGTTCCAAAGGAGGTGTTTTTGTCAAGCTGGCACAGACAGATTTTGCAGAGAAACCCACTTGAGAAATGGAGGGAGGAACAGCAAGATTCAGTTTGCAGCAGGCCAGGAGTACCTGTGTCTACGTATTAGTAATGAGCTGCAGAGGTAGGTGCAAGCCCCCAGGAACTCAGTTGCAAGACCACTTTGTAGGGCTGGGACAACAAATCCTCTCCCATGCTCTGTCACTTGCTCACAATGGGGCAGAGTAGAGCTCACCCACTGTCTTCCACTCCTCCACACCTCAGCTTGCAGAGGAAGCATCACTGGGACTTGCCCAGCAAAGCCTCTTCCTGCACAGGACTGGGCAACTGGCCCAAGCAATACCAGGGACCTCCTTCTCCTGCTGGGACACCAACCTCTGCCAGAAAGGCAGGGTGAGTGTTGCATTGAATAGGGACAGAGTAGGGCCAGGCAGCACAGCAGTCCTGGGGAGACAGCGAGCCTTCACTCCACCCAAGTGTGCTGCTGAAGAGGATGTGATAAACCCCACCCTGAGCATTTTTCTCCATAACTAGTCAGAGAGCCTGAACAACAGGACAGAGCAATCAAAGGCAGAAGCAAAACACACCCATGGTGACAGGGTAGTGCCACTGTGCACATTTTCCAGTAACTGCTGAAAGCAAAGCAAGCATGTGAAAAGGGCAAAAACAGACAGAGGTGACTCAGTGACTAAGAAAAATAAACAATGGGTGTTTCACAAGAATGAAAGGGAAGAAAACAAATGCCATAAAGCAACACCCAACCTACTGTAAATATCAGTCAGGAGCTCACCTGATAGGACGGCTCTCCAGGAACCCGTGGTGCTGTGGAGGCCAGGAGTCACCAAGGCTTCTCCAGAGGCAGAAAGAAGTTGGGTGGTGGAGCTGCAGGCACTGCCAGCTCTAGTGTAGGTGGTGGAAACCTCCCTTGCTTCCTCCCCTTCAGCTCTCTTCAGAAGATTAAGTTAACAGCTCTCCAATGAGCTCATCTGCCTCCCAGCAGTCAGATCTCTCACCTGCCCTCACAGCCCTCAGGCTCATTTTGCCAGGGCCGGTCATCGCTCCTCCGAGCAGCTGGAACAGTCCTGCATGCCCAGCTCCAGCTGCAGGAGGTGTAGGACAGATCTGCCAATTGCCCCCGTACCTGTGACAAACCCAGATGAGCAAACAATGACGGTGCTCCCCATGTGGGCCTGCCTTGGGGACAGCCCTGTCCCTGCATCTCTGAGCTCCGCACCTGCAGCTTGGCCTCGCCCATCTGCTGCTCCCATGGAGCTCAAACCAGGCTCCCATGCTGGACTGGTGGCAGCCATGCTGCTGGGCTCTCCAAATGCCTCCTGCAAGAGCAAGCTCAGCCCTGTACCAGCCCCACCGAGCAGGATCCCAGCAGAGCACTGCCCCTCTCCTGCAGGGAAGCTGCATTGGATGCTCCCCTCCCTGCAGCTCTACAGCGCAACGCTGTGAGGGGCCTGCTGCGGCCCGGCAAGGCTGGGCCAGGAAAACACCTGCCACAGATTCTGGCTTTGTCCAGGTGCTGCCTCCCAGTACCAACAGACCCCCAGGGAATGTGCCAGAAATATTCTCTGGCTCCATAATGGAAACACTGGCCCAACCAGGCAGGCTTGGCCAATATAGCCTGTGAAAATCAAGGACAGTGATAATGTGGTATCCCTAGTTCTCAATACCCATATAAAAAGCCACAAACCTGCTGGGAGCAGAAAGCAGGGGTTGCTGTCACTTCTTCCCAGTTTTCTTGGGAAAACAGTGAATGCCCCGAGACTATGTAGTGCTCACATGGTGACATAAGTCAATACTGAATTCCTGGAACTGCACCCATGGGGATTATCCCCCACTCCATCATCAGCCCTACTAGTGAACTGTGCAAGCTACTGCACTTCTACACTGTTGGTTTTTTTTTATTCCCTTTCCAATTTTAAGCATTTCTTTGGTTAACTAAGAACAACTTTTGCTGAAGTCTCTTAAAATGGTACCAGTTTCAGAGAGATCAGTGAGGCTCCCGGTGCTGCTACAGGCACAAGGCAAGAAGTTAGAAATTACTTTGCTCATGACAATGAAATGTCTTTAGAGCAGCTTCTCCAAATCACTCCAGCAGAACTATAATCACTTTGGTACCAAGCAATTATTTATTTCATCTTTCCCTTTACTGTAGGAGGAATGATTTTTAACTGAGCCCAAACCCACTTGCATTCAAGTGGATTGCTAATTAAGCTACAGATGTCTCCTGATGGCAGCAATTATTTCTAGTAACCTTAATGAGATTGTTACATTCCTTAGTTATTGTTATGAAAAGTTATATGAATGACTTTGCCTAATACTACCCAGCTCCTGGGGGAATAACTTCTTGATCTGTTCTGGTTTGATTAAAGGGAATGATTTTTTCCTTTCTTAGAAATATTTCTCAAGCTCTTTGTAGCTCATTCCCCTTGTCTTTTCTTGGCACTTTTAAGAAGTCTGATCGAATTTTTCACACAGGTCTTCTTTTCCAAACATTTCTATCTGGTTTTGCTCTCCCTGAATTCTCCAGTGCCTTTACTTGGTTTATTGCATCATTTTTCCTCTCTTTTCCAGTGATTGACTCTGTTTAGAACATACGCTTTACTTACGACAGGGACTCAGTGCCTAACAGAACTCCACAGGGTTTGAGGTTGTTGTTAGCTTGTTGCAGATATAAGAAATCCATGTCCTTACACTAGAACTTGAGGAAAAACCTCCCTTCAGTGCACAGAAAATAAGGATATCCTTGAAACATTGAATGGAATTAATAGAATAAACTAAGACAACTAAGCACAACTTTTCACATAATCTCCTCTCTCCTGTGCCTTTTTATCCAAAATCCATGCATGCTATACAACAAGCAATATTATCCAGGGAATAAAGAAGTTCATTCCATTTCAAACCAAAGGATCACCTTTTTTTAAAATCTGTATTTATTGGGTTTATACTCCCGCTCTATTCCTCCTGAAGTCTCTTACCATAGGCAAGAGTGCACAGAAAGCATGTCAGTGGTTATGACTACTTCTCATGGCTTAGTACCATTTTCAGGAGCATCAAAGTTCATAGGAACATTTGAACTTCCTTCAGAATCACAAGCAATTACGATTAAACTCGAGTCAAACAGATTCCTGCCCAGCACAACACATCATGGAAAGCAGCCATAGACCCCAGGTGCTAATTCCTGACCAAGCAATTAAAACACCACAGTTCAGAGAAGCATTCAGTGACGATTCCATTTTTCTGACATTGAAACCAAAGGAAGGCTTTGGAGAACCTTCCACATGAGCAATTAGAGCAGGTAAATGTAGGAGCTTTTGAGTTTCCCAACCAATCCCTGACCACCTTCTGAGCTAACCCAAACACTCATGAAAGCATAGTTGGCAGAGTAACTTTCAACAAAGCTTACTTTGCAGGAACTGCCAATTTACTGAAACCTTTTGTGGAAATGCGCTGTTTTGGCTAAAATATTTCAAGCCCTGGGACGGCATTTCTGGATGAAACCAGCAAGATAAAGGAGCTGGTCTGATAGCTCAGCAATGTGGTGAGACTAGCAGGGCCAGAATTTAGGTCTGAGAGCTCAGATTACTGAGTAGCCTTGCATGCAGGCTGTGAACTATTTTGCAGTGCCTTTTCTGCTCTGTCTTTGAATAAAAAAAAATAAACCAGCCTTGAGTTCTTGTCTTTCAGTTACTCTGTGAGCAAAAGGCAAGATGAAATTAGGTAGCAAAAAGTAAGGAACTTGCTCAAGCTCGCAGGATCCTCAAAATAGTGTCTGGACCCCGATGGTCTCCAGTGTGACCTCCCATGAGGAAAAGGATTGCCACCTCCAGTACAGCAGGTCACATGTGGCTTCATTCAGCCAGGCCATGAACATGAAGCAGAGATCTGTTCACCTGTTGAGGTACCTGTTCTCCTGCAGCATCACCCTCCAAGGGACATCATTCTTCCTCATGTTCAACCTCCCATGCAGCAATGCATGATCACGGCCACTTGCCATAATGCCTGTGGCCACCACAACACGAATTTGGTTCTGCCATCTCTATGGCTCTTCTTTAAGCAGTTGTACAAAACTGCTACTGGATCCACTTTCACTTCCTCTTCAGGCCTGACAAGTGCCCTTGTGCCAAGGACATCTCTGAACCTAAGGGATGTCTCCGCCTCCTTTTGATGTCCAGACACACTCTGCCATGCAGAGAAAAGGCTCTACAGCAAGGGTAAGCAGAGACATCTTGCATGATGGACTGAGTCCTGGCATGGGTGGAAGCACTTCCTCAGCTACTCAGTTTTAGTCTCCTAACATGAGCCAGCACAATATCCTTCTGTCTGGGAGAGTGGTGTGAACTCTGCTCTCAAAGAAACATTTCTTTCTGTTCAAGCTTTGGCATTTTCAACAAGTGCAGTTAAATGCACTGAAAATGCTACTGCAACATGAAGGCTAAAAATAACAACACAAAATGCCAGGAGTCACTCACAAGAAAAGTTCCTGGAAGAAATGCCCACTCACCCACACTGCACAAGCTTAACATCATCCAAGTGACAGCTTGCAATTTGAAGCCACAGATAAACAAGCCACAATTCAGCCTTTTTCCTACTGCCAGAAGTCTGCGCTCACTAACAACTGTATCCGCACTAGAATTGGCACCACTGGAAACTCTCTGATCTGCATCAACAGGTAGGTCCCCAGTTAGTATTTGGTACAGATGCAATTACTTATGAGTGTAAGTTTGTACCTACAACTGCTAAACCACTCCTAGTTTATACCACAGAATGTAAACTTCAGAAGAAACATGTGCGGTACAGGTTCATGGATGCTCTTAAGAACTAATACTGTCCTTAATGATGATAAAAAATTTGAATTTTAAATTTATAGCCTTCACCTGACAATAACAGCATCCTGAATATGCTGTGCTTTTTAAAATGCACTGAATGCTCAGACTTCAGTAAAAAAAATTTATTTTCAATATAAAAGTGCCAAAATATTCACCAACATTGTAATCTATTCAGCAACCAGCTTACTCTAGTAATCAAAATTGCAAGCATCTTTATTCACATTTTTAAATCAAATTCCTTTCACACATTTCCACAATAACCCGAGTCCCTCGAAAGTGGGAAATTTGCATTTCGATTGGCTGCTGTAGTCCATATGTCCAAGTTCATGTAGGCACGGAAAGGGTTAAACCTCGGATAGTATTCCTGCTTACACATAACTGCCTGGTTCTCCACGTGGGTTGAATGTTGAGTCGTGGCACTGACGGGGCAGCAGCTTTCATAAACATCACTCTGAGGTGCCCAGATGGAACCAAAAAGTCCAGACATAGGAGACAAGCTTCGGGTGCTTGAGAGGTAGGGCTGCAGAGCAAGATAAAACCAGCATGGGAAACTGCAACACAGACCATTTGCCAAAGAAAATCTGGAAATGCTAAGTACTAAATGGGAGAGAGGAAGCAGCATTTATGCAGAAATTTAAGAAATCCACAGATTTCTTAAATTTCTGCATAAATGTCAGTAGAAATGTCAAGTAGAAAATTACAGAGGAGTTTACAAAGAAATATGGCTGCCAAAAATATTACAGCAGCATTAATGTGTGTGTGTGTGTGTGTATGTTTAAAGGCCCTCCACTGAATGAAATCACATGAGCTCTTCCCTGCACAGCACAAGATATTACTCTAAGAACAATATACTACTCAGTTCTGGTCAGACTGTTGAGGAAAATAGAGGAGAAATGGAAGACACACAAAGATCCCCACGCATACTTTGAGAGTTGAAATTAAAAGAGAAGGACGCCTAGAAATCACAAGAAAAGGGCTGAAGTATGTGTCAGTCCAGAAAGACTGTGCATGCTGGGAGCAGAAAGGGATATTCAGTGTGAAAAATGAGACTGTAATTGGGAGCTAGGGAATTTAGTTAGAAAATTTTGAAAGCTTATAAAGAACCTCCTGGAGGGCAAGATGTATTAGTCTGCAAGGAAGTCTCTCAGCGAAGGTCATGGAAGTCTTGGGACTTTTAAAATTGAATGAAACATTGAAATGTATTGTGGAGAAAAGCTCGCCAGGGAAATGAACTGAATTATCTAATGCATTTTCCAATCTTTACCTTCTGTGTTTCCTGGCATTCCTGAATAAAATATGAAATAAAATATATGTTTATTTTAGGAAAAAGTCTTCTACCAGTTTTGCCACCTTTTAACATAGAAGAATTTTCATTTTTACAGTTGAAAATATTTCTTGCTTTATTTAGTTAGTTTCGTTTAAAATAAACCTATAATAAATTTTAAAAAATCTAAAATAGAGGATTTTGAAATATGAGCAGAAGAGAAGATAGTTACAATTAAAGACCATCTTGAACTGAAGATACTACACTGCACTACAGGATGACATAAACATGGCTAGTCTGGAATATAAGAGGCCAAAGTCATGATTCTGAAGTCTGCACAAATCCAGCTTAAATCACTTGAATTTCCTACCAAAAAAAAAAAAAACCTGTCAAAGTCACTGAGAGCAGCTGTCCATTCAGCTCTTCAATTTTCAAATCTCTCTGGGTTTTTCTGTCTACACTTTTTGGGTTTTAGCCTCAGTTGGACACATTGATTTTGATAGAAAAAAGTCCTAGTAGACTACATAAACCCAAAATATTTTTCCATATGTAAGCTGATTATAGTCAATTTTCAGGCAAAAGGATCATCTCAAAATTTTGCAGATAAGGTCAGTAACATCCTTGACAAACAGCTGGGAAAAACCTGGGCTACCAATGCCAGCATTAAACACATACATCAGGCTACTTAGAAGATTCATGAAAAACATGCAAGCAAGAGGTACGGAAAGGACACAAATACACAAGGAAGGCTTTGTGGGAGCACGCAAAGGCAGCGCCTCACAGTGACAATACTCACTGTGGAGTTGACATAACTGGCAGGCTCCCAGGCAGGTGGCATGTTGGGAGGAGCATTCCAGGTGGAGGGACAGTTCTGGTCAATGAAGGCTGTGTTCTGCATTGCTGCAGTACCTGGGAAGCCACTAGGGTAGTTCATGTTCTCTGCAATTTATAAAATCAAGAAGACAAACTAAAACTTTTGCAATATAAAACACTATTAACATTTCTGTGGAGGAATGCTGAATCTTCTTGAGAGTGAGCCGGGCTGGGACTGACCTAATCCTTCAGTGACTCCATGCAGCGTCAGGGTAGCACAGCAGTGAAGTGTATCAATTTCTGTCAACAGGACTACCACTCTGTATTAGAGACCCACTAACAAATTGTTATCAAGAGGCCAGGATAAAGACTTGGCAGTCCCTCTACTGGAGAACAGAGTCTTTATTAGACAGAACGTGCATGGCAGAACCTCCCCAGGCCTCACCGCCAGCATGTCTCAGCTCCAAGCACCCAAGGGATCAGCGTGCTGCCTGGGATTCTGCAGTCTGACCTTTCATTAGTACTTAGGTAGGTAATGCTAAAGAATTCTAGATTGCTGCCAGTGTGCTTCCCAAGCCAAGAAACTCTAGCCTGGAAAGATAATTGGTCACAAGAGGCCTTGTATTTCACACACTGGAAGGCTGAAGCCTGCCAGAGGGGAAACAAAGAAGATTGTACAAAAAGATATGTGTAATACTGTAAGCACAAGCATTTCTCTCAATTCCCTCTGGAAGTCCTGCATACTGCCTTTTCAGGCTCTATACAAAGGCCAATCTTCTCATCCACCACATGCAGTCATTGTTTATTACTACAGAACACTCAGCTGGAAAACGTAAAGTTGAAAGCAATGAACACCCATGTATAGACCAGCTCAGCCTTTTGTTCTATAATAGGTGAGAGGAAAACAACCATGCTCTGTGATAATTAATAAGCTTAATTTCATCCTACCTTCTGGGAAAGCACCATATTCATTCATCTCTAGTGGACAATACATGTTGGAAAACTGGCTGTCACAAGCTGCATTCCAGTCAATGAAGCTGTCTCAAGGAAAAAAAATATCTGCAGTCAGAAACAAATTGCAGAACTTCTGAAAATTACTTAGAAATACTTATTTATTGTAAAGCTCTTGGATGCAAAATGCCTGTAACTGATCATGAGGCTTTTCACATTCCACTTGTCAGTTTTGCCAGTATCTACTCTGCACCACTACACAATCACAGCAATATTTCTCACAGAGCTCTTTTTCCTCTGGGAAAATGAACAACTTGTAATAACGCTACAAGTTCAACTTTCTTCCTGTAAAAAGAAAATAACTGTACTTCTTCCCCACAATCATGGATTATGTGATTCGAGGTGGTAGAAGAAGACAATACATTTGAATGCTTGAGAATAGCAATTAAAACGGAGATTTCTATTTTCCCAACCAAATGTGCTAAAGTCCTGTTAAACAGTGCATTTTCTAAGCTACACATAGATTTCTAGGGGTTATACTTCTTTAACTAAAATAATTTCAGAATTTCAAGATTTTTTCAAAAGTGATTCCTAAAGACATGTCAGTAGTAAAATAGGCCCTGCTATGCAGCAAGTTTGCAGTAGTCTAACTCTGGATCCAGTTTGCACAAGGTAGGCATATAAAAGGATTTCAGAAGCTGCCCTACTTCAATTTTACTATTCAGCCAAGCAGCTATCTGAAGTTATCACTACTAAATATCAATACATAATGGCATGGATGTGCATGTATTTTTTGCATAAGAAGTCCAAGTTGAGATAGGTGTATGAAAGCAGTCACAGACTGGGTAAGGCTGGAAGGGACCACAGTGGGTCATATGGTCCAGCCTCCCTGCTCAAGCAGGGCCATCCCAGAGCTCATGGCACAGGATTGTGTCCAGAGGGTTCTTGAATATCTCCAGTGAGGGAGACTCCACAACCTCATCCATTCTGGTGTGTGGTCACTGCACAGTAAAGAAGTTCTTCCTCATGTTCAGGTGGAACTTCCTGTGCATCAGGTTCTGCCCACTGCTCTTGTCCTGTTGCTCAGCACCACTGAGCAGAGCCTGGCTCCATCCTCTTGGCACCCTCCCTGCAGATACTGACAGACACTGATGAGGTCCCCTCTCAGTTTCTCTTAAGGCTGAGCAGGCCCAGCTCCCTCAGCCTTTCCTTGTAAGAGAGATGCTCCAGACCTTTAAACAACTTTGTAGCTTTTTTCTGGATGTGCTCCGGGAGCTCCTGATCTCTGCTGCACTGACTGTGGAGTCCAGAACTGGACACCACTCCAGATGTGGCCTCACCAGGGCTGAGCAGAGGGGCAGGATCACCTCCCTTGCCCTGCTGGCAGTGCTCTTCCTGATGCACCCCAGGGTACCACTGACCTTCCTGGCCACAAGGACACTGCTTGCTCAGGGACAGCTTGTTGTGCACCAGGACCCCCAGGTCCTTCTCCCATCATTTTGGATGACAGGATACAATTTGAAGAACTGGCCATATTTCACTGCTATGTGGTGGCAGAGTATTTCTGCTCTCTAGTTTGTGGCACATCTTTCACTACTAAAATTTACTGTGTGAGCAGTGTAAAATATAAGAGTTAATCAAGTTCATAGCTACAGGAAGATCAACCCAAATATAGACAGAGCTTGAAACATACCAACTTGTAATCCTAAACCACTTTTATAGTGGAATATCTGTCTTTTTTAACAATGTCTGTTCCTGCCATTTAACACAAGTACACACTGCATAACACACCATGTGGCATACACAAGCTATTCATTTAGCAAGAGGGCAACAGATTTCAAAGCTAGGCCCTCTGCCTGCAAAACGGGTGAAAGCATTTAACAGCTTTCCGAAAGTATTTAATTAAACTTGAAAAAAGTTCTAGAATATCTATACATGAACAGGGACAGCAGTGAATTTGTATTAGTGAAATTAATCACAATGCACTCATGGAAGAACATTAACAACTAGAACTAAGACTGAAGTGGCAGAATGACTTTTATTTTAACAATCATCTGCCTTTACAAAAATGATGAGTAAAGTACAGTCCTCTGCATTAGAGAAGCCTGAACAAAGCATTATCTGTACTTTTTACACAAAACATAACTTGCCTGTTGTGGACAGAGGGGGTTTCTTGGATCATGCATGGTATATTACTCTCAAGGTTGTAGTTCAGACTGTTTGTCATGCAGACTGGCTGGGCAGGCCACAAGTCTCCTGTTGGGTAAAGACCTAAAAAAGGAAAGGGGAATGAAATATAGAGTAACAGGAAGGAGACTCCACAGATTCTGTCACACTGATACTGTATTCTCAGATCCCCAGTAAGGACTGTCTGCTAGAGAAAAAAAACCCGGAGTTACTAAGCAATTTTTTTTGTGATGAAGGCCTGTCTTTAAACACATCTCAAAATTTCTGTTTTTTAAAAAAGATATATGTAAGATTTGAACTGAGAAAGCAGAATTCAACAAAACAGGGCAAGAAATTCCTGCTGAGGGTCCTCAAGTGTTCAGCTGCCAGTGCCTAGATGGCACACTTCCACAGAGCAGGAGAAACAGCAGGGATGCAATCCCCACTGGCCTCCTTGTGCCCACCCCATAGTCACTAGTCACTAATCACCTCTGAAGTCCAAATACACAAATGCAGCAGGAACAGGGTCAGGTTTCTAACAGACTGGAGCTATTCCCAACCAGGCAATCTGTGAACTCATTAAATGCTGTATTTAGCCTCTAGCACAGATATTCATTGTGCTGCACTTCATGGACTGCATGCCCTGACTGCCCACAGATATTTGGTTCCTATCAACTCTATGAGAACTGGCAGCTGGAGAAAAGAAAAAATTCAAATTAGCAATTTCCATGAGACAATGCTTGTAAAGTTGGCTCTATCTCATTATTTCACATGATACACATCAATACTGCTACCATGGAAGAAGGTTTTTTATCAGCATTTATATCCTATCAGACAGGTTAAACCTACAGCAGAAGGGCAGGGAGTGCTGCTGCCCAAAGAACCACGTGTCTTGACCAGCTTTAAAACTCCACCTCACCATGCAGCATGATGCTTTTATAAATCCCACTCAAAAAGCTAATATTACTTCCCTCTGAGATACAAACAATGAAAACTCAAGAATTTTAACAGTGCTACACAACCTCACTCATTATTGCTGTCAAAGAGAGCAAGTCCCAACTGTGGATATTTAGAGGAAAAATGGTTATGGTTTGCTTTGGTGCCAAGCTTCACTTTAACACAGCAAGCAGTGCTCTTGATCTCCAAGCTGCATTGCTTCTGGACATTCAACTGTGCACAGCAAGAAGATGAAAAAAAGAAAGAAGACCTCGAACATGAGTTGAACGTTAAACGCTGTCTTGATGCAGAGAAGATGCAACAAAAATTATCAAGGTTATAAGCAAAAACTGTCAAGGTTTTAAGCCTTCATTTGCTAACTTTGCACCCAACCTGCTTAGAAGCAAGTCAAGTTCTAGTAAAGATGTGTCTATCAAGTTGGTGCATGTGCTATTAGCAACATCACTAAAACTGCTTGGCAAAGTGTGAGACAAACAGCTTCAGTTGTTAATACTGACCTTTATTTTTGTCAGGATCTGCAGCTATGTCAGTGAAACTGGGACATAAGGTTTCGGGATATTGGGGGATGCTGTTCATGTCTCTGCTGAATGAAAAGAAAATTTAATTTCTTAAATCTCATAATCCAAACTATTTCAAAGGAAATATACAGAGATGTAGAAAACATTCTAATGACCATCATGACTGCTATTGCTTTTCCACTGTCCTGATTTTTACTATTTCAGAATTACCACTGTGCAATTTTTACAAGTTTTTTCCAATTAAAAGCCAGCTACTCATCACACATGCAAAATGAATGAAATTAATACACCTTAATGAGCCCATTTTTATTATCCAGGTATCAACCTACTGCAAATTCAACAGCTGTTCTCTAAAACTGGAAAACAAGCTGTAGTTCATGAAAATCAGTAGGACCTCTTATAACTTTTGAACAACTTTCAGGTAAGTTTACTTTTACGTCCATGAAGACACACAGAGACACATGAGCGTGAATTTGGTATTTATCAAAGCCAACCCATCTAAGGAACAAGTCAAAATGAATAAAAGAAAACATTTTCAAGCACCAGAATCCCAAAGGAAAAGGACTGGAGTATTTCTCCTAGGGAAAAGAGAGAGTGGTCAATAAGAAGTGAAATGAGGATTCACAGCAATAATACTTGTAGATGCTATCTCTACTACAGTAAAGAGAGAGAAAAGAATGTTGGGGAGGGAGGAATCAATTTTCATGCTGTAGATCCTAGGAGAACATTCCCATTAAAAAAATAGCATCAACTTGAAAGTCTTATTCCCACCTTAAAAAAAAAAATACAACTAAGCAGTAATGGAAATGTAGTAAGTTACTAGGATCTGAAAGAAGTGAAAGTGGAAAACGAATTTCCATTTTTTTTTCCATTTGGAAGTTTGTATTGTGCTTATGCAGCATAATCAATTTTGCTTATATCTTTTCATCTACTGAAGAAGATTCTTCTTCCAACTAGTAAGTACAATCAGATGATCATAAAAAATTACAAGGTAACAGGTGCCAACAGGTATTATTTATCAAACTGAGACAAGACTTCAAGTTGGTGTTGTTTCTTTAATGCCTTACAGGTGTAGATTCAATTTTTTTACCTGGTATTGCAGATGTTATGAGACAGATTTAGAGTGATAGGAGTTTCAGATGGGAAATCATTTTGTGAAATATTCTCTCCTAAAGAAAAGAATGACTGTGAAAATCAAAGATCCTTAAAAAAGAAGTATGCACGGAATATACATACATACAAACAGAATCATCAATGGTGTTAATCAAGTTTTCTCTCACACTGGATTATCACTAACTGCATCCATTTCAGGGCATGCTACCTAGGTCCATAGTCTTAACATGTGTTTTATGATTTAGAAGTGATTACCACAGTCTTGAAGGAGAGGTTCCTTTTTACTATCAAATTAAGTATAAATTTAGAATTACTTATTTTCTTTTTTTTAAGAGGCCTTATAATTTGAACAAACAGGAAAGTCATATACACATGATTTGTTATCTATTAGATCACAGGTTCAGACAGATCACACATTATCATTAAGAAATGTAAAATTTTATACATACACAAATACACATGAAGTTTCTGGATATTTTTAAATAATTCAAACCATCGTTTGCAGGTACCCAAAGCTGGGTTTGTGGGTGTCACTTCAGCACTTTAAAATTTACTTCTAGCGCCACATCACTCTGGATAATTATGGCAATGACTTTCAACTACTTCAGTGATATTCAGGTATTCAAGAATTGCAGTAATGAACCACAGCTCCTATTTCTCATACTAGTCAAGTGGCTCAGGTGTTCTGGCTATTTACATGTCAAATACACCTGTCCAAACCCAGCCTCCTCAGATCTGAACTGCTTTCACACATTCCACATTTGTGCATTACTTAAATAGTTTTAATGTTTAAAAAAAAAAGAATAAATAATGTGATGAAACAAATTCGAAGGCAGAAATTGCTTTGGCTATTCTGAGTGACTCTCAGTTCTCCCATCCTTCCATGACAACTAACTGTGCATATTGCTCATTGAGGAGCCTAACAGTGATCTTCATCTCTATGAAATGTGTGCACTTCCTGTCAACAGGAAGTTACATCCCTCCTTGTGTGTCTAAGAGGTGCTCTACAAAAGACAAGTCATGTTCCCCATGCTGTGGTAGGCCTTTCCATTCAGCAGGAAGGCTAAAACTCTGTGCACTACTGTGAAGAGGTGCTGTTTGCAAAACTTACTGGATGGAAGAAAATGCCTGGTAGTTATCATTGGCTTTTTATCTCCATCTGAACTGCTGGTACTGCTCCAGCTACCCCAGCTCCCACGACTTGCACGAACACTTCCTGACGAACTTCCACAATCCGAGCTTGAATCAGAACAAAACTTCTCCAAACACTTCGTTTTGGACCGCTGATAAAAGTTTTCTAAAGAAGTTGGGAAAAACAAAAAGAAAACCAATCAAAAAACAATGCAACATTTAAGAAAGTCTTGTCAGGGAAAAATAATCTGCATCATGAATTTACATGGATTCTCTGGACTTACTGATGAGAGAGGCAATAATATTTGCTGGTAGTTTCAGTAACTAAACCAGCTCCTAACACAAGGAGCTTCTGACCTACATGATATCCATGATATCATGAATGCAAGTGAGGATACAGTGCTGCTATAGGTCATAGGTTGAAAGAGGAAGTGCATACTGTCCTTTGAAATATATACTTAATACTTCAAACATGAAACATATCCTGGCTGTAGGAACATGCATAGGAGGAGCAATGACAAAATGCAAGTAATGAATTCATAAGTGACAGATCCTCATTTCTTGTTATCTCATCAGAGATGCAAAGATCAATCCTATAGAAATTGGTAACTTTTGTCAGATCTCCTCTTCCCTGAAGTCAGGGAAAAACAGATGATTAAAATCCTGATGGAAAGGCAGGAAGCAGGTACCCAAGCTTTATTTGAACACAAAACCAGACTACCAGTCTGTCTTTCCTTCACCAAGAAACTGATGGATCATTGCTTCAGACTGATTTCATTTTCTGGTTTGCACCATGAACCAGCCCCTTGGAGAAGCATGCAGAGCCCTTCAGAAGTGAGCAGCTATTATTTCAGGCACAGCATCATACCAGTCCTGTCATCTTCATGTCAGGGTTCAAAAGGGAGAAAAGCACAGGTCTCTCAAGTAAGGAATGCTCTACTGCCACAAAATTCACATTGTGTTTCTTTCCCCATTTTAAGACAATTAAGACTGCATACCTGTTTCTCCCTGTATGGACAAGCTCCCAGCTTTTTGGTCTGCTTTACAATTTTCCCCGTTATTCTGAGGACACCAGGCTCTTACTCCAATATTTGCTCTCAGATCCGGCCTTTCAAATTCACTGCACATATGTTTCAACTCACTCTGCTCAGGGACCCTAATAGAACCCACACCCAAAAAAAAAAAAAAAAACATGTTTGAATTTTACATTTCATCTGCAGTTTTCTTTTCCAGGCATTAAACACTTCAGCTCATACAGCTATCAAGGCAAAGTGCAGGGGAAGCAGTAGGTTTGGGAGTCTTATTCCCCAACTTTTACAGAAACCTAAAAAAACCTTTCCCAAAATGCAATATCGTATCATATCATATCGTACTGCTTCTCAGGGGGAGAGGCAAAATGACATGTGCATATTTAACTCCATTCTCTAATGCACATGGCAGAAGGCAGTCAGATGTTGCAGTGATAAGCACAGTTTAGCAGTGTACAAAGAGCTAGATGCAAAGAAAAATGTGCCCTATGTTCATTTCACTGGCACAATTATAACTAGACTAAAATCACAATCTGGAGCAATCTTAACTTTTTGCTAGTAAAGGTGACATGAAATGTCTGCATTCAATATCATCATCAGAGAGTATTGAGGAAAAAATGATTAAAAGTCAGCTGTCAAATTTCTACAGAAATGGAAACAGTTTCATCTTAACTCAGAACGCAGCAACTGCTTAATTGGTTGAAGGAACAGACACTACACTTCAGTATTTCACTGCTTGTTTTTTATCCCTCCTATCTACAGAGGGTGTGCATCCAGCAAAGATTTCCACATGTACTGACTTCCCACAAAAATGAAGAGAAATTTGTGTACGATGAGTTATAACAGCCCTTTCAGATTTTACAATCTCCTTTTAGAGTCCACTGACCTCAACAGAAGCACTCGCAATAAAAAATTAAGTCTGTGCAGGCATTGTAGGATTGTGACCTTAATTCAAAGGGCTGGGGGAGGGGAAGGAGTAGGATTTTCTCCTCAGAAGTTTTTCTATTCTAAAAAGCAGTTTGTAACTAGTATTTTTTAATAATCTGAACAACTTAAATTTAAAATATATTAAAAAAATAATTAAAAGTAATTTACAACTGACTTTAAAATGCATTAACACAATTCTCAGGGGGATGAAAAAGTAACTTTCCACAGTGCTCACTCAATATTCTTTACAATCTAGTGCTGCTCTAGTTGTTTTAATCATTATAGCAAAAAATGAAAGCCACTTTCTCATTTCTACACATTTCTCTCCCAAAGCTGGGAGAGGAGAGCATCCCCCCAGTTACTCAATATAGCACATGACTCTCCTGAAGGTGGAATAATTTCAACAATTTTATTTTCCTTTTTCAGCAAAGAGAATACATGACTAGAACGTCTCCAGGACACTACACAAGGGGAAGGAAGCTAACCATCCAAACTTCAGAGACAGCACATTCCAGACTCTAACAGAGAGCTACCGCTGCTATGCAGAACGGGCTGCATCTATCTACATGTACATTTACACACAGAATATTTTAAAATGTTTTTGTTTTGATGGTGATATTTAGTAGTGCACATTCCTAAAAGTAAATGCTCAGGAGAGGATTAATATGTGTTTACTTAAATAGATAAAGCAGTCCTGTCTAATGTATTATGCAAAACCTGCAGAAACACTACAGCAACTCTGGGTTTCTTCATGATTTTGGTGAGGCAATACATACCTTGTGGATATATTTACACTCTTCTTCTTATTTTTCCTAGATGTTCTATTTCTATTCCAATTCAATATTTGGTACATTTCCTTCCTTTTTTATCTTGAGGCTTCTTCTTTCTATATGCATCTTCTTGCTAAAGGCAAAAATACAAGCTGAGACATTATAAAAATGAACTTAACTTAGTCAATGAACTCCATTGGATTTTTTCTAGCTAAATTTCTCTGGACAAAATGGCCTGACCCAAATGCATAGTTACTTCATGATTTAGTGGCTTTCCACAGCACATCCTCTTTCCAGCACCATCAATTTAACTAGCCTTTCCAAGACTCTGTCCATCAAGACAGCAAGAGATGATGAGAGAGAAATTTCTGAATTCCCAAACTTAGCATTTTCCCTTTCACAGCATCTAGCTCTGACTTTCAGGGAAATAAAAAAAATTGAAAGGAGAAAAAGTAAAGCAGTCAATAAAATTCCCAATGTGCTAAAAACAAAAAAACATCTGCCAGATTTATGGTGTGCAAGTTCAGCAACAATAAATCCTCCCTTTCCTCAGCAACTGGGGGCAGTGGGGGAAGGCATTCATTTGAATTACAGCTGAGGAAAATTACGGAGTAAGTTTACCAGCAAATACTAGTCATTTCAAGAAATGCAAGAAACAAACTGAGCACCATCAGCCACATGGGCAAAGAAGTTTGTAACAACAATTCCCAAAATAAGAATAAGACTGTGTCTTTTCTCACATATTCCCCAAGCAATGTATGCAATTCTTCCTTACACATTTTGCCATGGGATTTATATCCAGTAGACAGAATACAAACACAATCCAGATTCTCAGGTATACTAACTGCCTAATGAAGTTCTTCTAGTGTTTTATGCTGCCTGCAACAAAGGTACAGTCTGATGTGTTTATCATACTCAGAAACCAGGGGTGAAGAATGATCCTTCTCAGCAACTGCACAATCTGCTAAAGGGCTTCTGCCTGCTGTACTCCCAAATGCAAGTTTTCTGATGCAAAGCCCCTGGGTTTAGAGATCAGGTCTGCAAGTGAAGGCCCATATGCTCACCTCCCCTGCAGAGAATGTTCCCACATCATTGTGTGGCTGACAGCTGGCATTAGATTCCAGTATGCTTGTGCCTGCCCTAACAGTAACAATCTCTGGCTGTGATATTGCTAGTTTGATTTTTACCCAAACTGTTCACCATTCTATAAAGCAGCATTAATACACAATGGATGTGGGACAGCACATCTGCACTCTTCCTCATTCATGTGATTTACAGCATTTCAGATCTGTGACTCTACAAAGTAGTCCCTACATATACATACATACCTGTATGTGTATATATATGTACATAAACTATAAAAATATCATTTCGAATTTGAAAAGGAGAAAGAACACAATACAAACCTCAGAAGAAGTAATCTCCTCTTTTGCACAGCATGGAGTCTCTTCCTTAGGTCCCTTACTAATCTTTTTTCTCTGTGGAAGGCTTTAGGTTGATCTGCTTTTTTGAAGTCTCGCAGTTTTCTGTTTCATTCCTGAGAGGCACTTGCTGGCTATTCCCTACAATTAAACAATAATAACTGTTTGCATGGGAAGAGAAGGGGCTCTCAGTCATAACCACATACCTTTCTTAAAAAACAGACTTGTGTTGCTTTCCAAAACAGGAGACTATTGTCTAGGCTGATGATACTGGAAAATTTTAAAACCAAAAGCTAATGCAGTGTAAAACTTCTTACAGCAGTTGCAAAAAGTAGCTTTGTGCTGGTTCATGGTCATGAGCACACCACTCCCCAGTGCATGCATAGATTACACAAGTCCTGCTCATCTCATCTGAATTTGAGCTACCTGGGGCTCAGCCATGGGTCTGTAAGGTAGAATTTGAAGCTGGAGAACACTGGGTTAAAAAAACAAAGAGAAAAAACCCTGCAAGCTGAGAGGGGAGAAAGGACAGCCCTTTACTGGGTGCTTGACACCTCTGAAGTGTCCCTCTGCATTCACTATGAAGACAAATCCTTTCTTTAGCATGGGTTCCACACTAAAAGTTCTTTTACTTGAGAAGCTTGTGAGGAAGAAGAATTATTTTGATCTAAAAGTCCAACAGATGAAAGTCTCAAGAGGAAGTCTGCCTCAACAACTAGCCCAGCTGAGTCACATTCCTCTGCCTGGGCCAGGACAGGGACAGAATTAACTTTGCCTCTGATCAGTTCCAGGTATCTCAGAGACCTGCACTACATCCCCAGTGATCTGCTACCGAGGCTCTCAGCTGCTCTGTGTGAGAAATGTCATCACTTACTGAACTGAGCTGGCCTTCTCAACTTGGGAATAGCACACCCAAACGTTTTTACAGTTTCCTGCCAACCAACTACAACATCCCAGCTCTGAGTCAGATACCAGCTCCCCTCTGGAGCAGGCAGCCATGAGGACTGCAAAAGGAGTACATGTGAATGAAACACTAGGCAAGGGAGACTGCCAGAGCTCTAAAGAATGCTCTGTTGCTCTCCAGCATACAAACTTGTGAGTACCCAAGGTCCCTGAACTCCCTGTTTGCACAAAATCAGGTCTGTAACTATAATCAAGGTACAAACACTGCAACATAGTATTTCTTAGACTTAAAATATCCTACTAAATGTCTTGAAACACAGAAATATCACATGCCTGATAGTACAGAGAGCCACAACTGCTAATAGACAACAAGAGAGATTACCTTTAGTGCTTTACTACTGAATATATTGAATGATCTCCTAATTCAGAGGAAAGAATAAGCAACAGTGCATTTTAGGACCATATGAAGAATCGCAAAATACCTTGTAAGAATGAGTGAAAATATCTTGCCTTTACCTGAGACTGCACACTTATACCCGCTATAGCTCACAGGTAATAACACAAGAAGCAACGAGCCCATGGTAGCAACTACACAAGACAGCAGGGCCTGAAATCCCTCTCTGATGGCTCACTCCCTAAATAAACTGCCACAGCTACAGCAAATGCCAGTTTTCACCATTCAATTACTTTGCCAAGTGCCTCAGTAAAGCCAAGCTTCCAGATGATACGTTCTCCTATCCTGCTTTTGATTTCTCCCAGGTGTTCTTCTGCTGTTCTTAAAATTTTGAATTGTGAAGCTAAGAGGTAAGACTTCCCAGGCAGCCTAGCCCCACAATTTCAAAAAAAGAAAAACAAGGTAAAAAATACAGCTATGCGATTACTATGGAAAACACCGATTTGCACATTCTAACACAATAAAAGTTCACATTATCCTGATGTCATGTTTTTCTTATTTTGGGTGGTTTTATCTGTGGAGTTCTGAATATCTGCTTCTGAATGTGCTTGCTTGGTGATTCAACCACCATATTTTCAGTGGACCTGAAAATAGCAAACCGGGATCCTTCTAAATATCTGACAAGGGCAATTTGTGCCTTATAAGCAGATCTAGGACATCAATTATTTTAGCAGTTAAAATGCTACGGCAACAAGCTTGAAATTTGTAAACCAAGCAAATTTATGATTTATAAAACAACTTTAAAAGTAAGCTGCTTCCTCAGGAATGTAAACAGACAAATCACAGTGAACACATAAGAAACACCACATTCCCTTGTCCTACACAAAAGACAAAATCCTGATCACAGTGAGCTCATCAGAAGATTTCACTTAGTAATTTAGACTGATAAAATTTGAGAAAAACTTACCACTAATTTTCCTAATTTCTTGCAGTTCTGGCTGTTGTTGAGGTGAATTTCTGGACAAGTGACTTTCAGGTAGCTTCTTGGACATCTTCACAGAACAGAACTCCTGTTCTTTGAGCTCAGCTAGATTTTCTGAAGTTTTAAGGTTAGTTTCCTTAGGAAACATACATGTTTGAAGATCTTCCTTCAGATCACACTCTGAAGAAGTATTTTTAATGAGAACTGTATTTTTCAGTGTACTTTCTTCTTTACCCAGAAAGTCTTCTGGAAGAGTTAAATTCTTGTTAACGTTTATGCCATTTGCATATTTCAGAGTTACCCAGTTCTCACTGACAACATCAGTGCAAATGTCCTCTTTTGGTGCTGAGGTTTGGTTCTCTGCAATCTGATTCTGTTTCTCATCAGCAGCTGCAATGGCACTGCCAGCTGCTGTGTTTGGTTTCTGCTTACTGTAGTAAACTGAACATTTGTGTTTCTTCTGAGAGTGGCTGTAGGTCGCAGGACTTCTCTTTGCTGCACTCTGACTTCGGCTGGAAGAAGTGCCTACAGACAGGAAGCCCTTCCCTTTACCTTTATCTGAGGAACTGTAGGAATCCATAAATGTCTTGCAGCTTCCCCTGGAGGGAAAAAAAAAAAAGGGGGGGATTTGTTTTTCTTTCCAAAGCCATCATGAATTGTTTTATGAGATATTGTTGTAAGAAAAGAAAGGGAGGCATATTCACAAGCCATGAAATTGCTTTAGGTCTTTCATTTACCATACCAGCTAAGCACATTCTGATTTCAGTGAGAATTGAGCAACACTCTAACTATTTGCTCAGACTTCCAACACACTTACATGCTTCAGTGAATAAGTGCCTGACTGACCACTCAAGAGGGTCAGATTGAGAGCCATCAGTGTGTTTTCCATTCTTTCCATGGCTGCCACACCTGGTTTATCCTTTATTTTCATCACACAGTTTTTACCTTATGTATTACTGGCAATATTCAAGATTAATAAACCCCTGAGTTCTTCCATTCCTCCTGGTTTGAGGTGGAAATTCTCTAAAAAAGGCTGCTTGGAACACTTTAAACTAGCACACAGTAATATCAGCAAGAATCAGACAGAAAACACCACTCCACAATAAACAGGGTAGAAAAGAAGAAAAAAAAAAGTATTTTTACTTGTAGGAATCAGAGCTGATTACGTCGACAGAGTTGCTGTTCTGCTGTGGTGAAGTATTAGGATTTGGCCTCTGTCTTGATTTCATGAACTCTGCTAGAATATACTGGGCTTGCTGGAAGGCTATCAGAATCACTCCAAGCAGGGACAAACTGCCAAAGAAAACAATAGATACTGATGTCTACAACTTTCAGGAATACTCAGTAAAAGAGTTAAAAAGATACACTTCTCAAATATTTTTTCAGTAAATTCTAAGTAAAAAGACAGACAGTAAACTCAAAATACAGCCTTAAAAATGATAGTTGTAATAGTATTTTAATTATTAGCTCAATAAAATATCTCAGTCATGAACTTTAAAAGAAAAAAAAATAGAACAAAGAAAAAGTTAATTCTAAAAGAGATAATCCTTGAAGGTAATTTAGAAGTAACTGTGTTGTAGTCTTATATCATAGACATCATATCATAATATAACCTATGAGTCCACTGTTCATTTATGATAGTCATCATCATTATTTTGATATTTATTAAATACTGTCTCTTTTCCTAGAGAAAATGCTGGCATAAAATGAGCTACAAATGCCATCATACTTCTGAACTAAAAATGTAGGTGCAAAATATCCTCTCTCTCCATGGTGTATTAATTGTATCAAACATATATGGATCAAAACAAAAATCTTTCTAAATCATCAAACCACCTTCTCAATCATGCAGTGTAAATTTTGTTAGCAGGAAAACAGAATGAAAAATTCCTGGTTTTTCAGATCCCTGTAGTCTTCTTCTTGTTGCATCTAGAAGCTGGCAAAGTGGTCACTGCTGTTACTTCGTTTGTGTTCTGACTGTTTCCAGTTCCAAACCATGCAAGCAGCAGCACAGGGTGCAGGGGGATCTCAGTTAGGGATGCATCAGCACATGTGTGCTATCACCACAACATTCACACGCACTGCATCTTGCAGGAGCTCTGGGGTGCTGTGAGGAAAGCCTTACCTTACAAAGAGGACAGTGAGCCTCCAGAAAGACTCTTCCCAGCTGGGTCCTGGCACCACATCCGCACACAGTGGTAACAGATGGTGAGGGAGAGTCACGTTGAGCGTGAAGTGGAACTCCAGATCAGCAGCAGTCACCAGTGTGAGCTCACGAATTACCCACGAAGATGTGAAGTCAGGAGTGAATCTGTCAGGAAAACCAGAGGTGGTGTTACTTTTTCATTGTTGGGCTGAATTTTACTTTCTGAAGTCACACTGATAACAAAAATATAAATAATATGATGATGACAAGAACAACAACAATAATAAATAAGAAAACAAATTTAATAATATTTACCAATAATTTAATAGTATTCTTAAAATTACTAAAATATAGTCTCATTATTAATATTAATTATTAATTTATTCATCTAATAATAACCGTTGAGATATATTACATAATATGATTTAATAATATTTTTTAAAGCACAGTTAAATTAAGGGTCCACTATCTGCTTAAACTGTGCAGGTGGCATTAGGTCATCTTAAATTGGCACAATTTGTGGGTTTATTGTGACTCTTCACAATACTCTTATTACTGTGACACGTTTTCCTTTTATCAAGGAAATACACATCATCAACTCAGGTTAAATCAACAAAGCACAGCTGTCCAGCATACAGCCAGCATGATTTCAGAAAGGGGCAGGTACTAGGGTGTAAAGCTGGGAAGATACAAAAAGAAGAAACATCAGATTTGTCTCTTCTTCTACTTCCCTGACCCATCTCAGGGTTTCTTCCCTGACCCATCTCAGAATTCTACTTGATTGCTAGAATGTATAACTTGCCTTTCCAATCAGTAGAAGTGAAATCTGTTGTATGGGAAACCACAATTACTTTACTACAGTAACATTAACTTTACTTTTGCTTAAGTCACAGTAGTATCTTTCACTCAAGGATAGTTTAAAAAGAATCAGTTTTAGACTATGTGCAATGTTGGGAAAACATGACTAGATTGTGGTCAGGCTACTTGGAACAAGCTTAGAGAATAACAATCAAATAAAAAATTGTGGCAACTTTTTTGTTTTAATTTATTACTTCATAATGCACTGATAAAAGCATGTATGCTGCTTTTTAAAAAGAATGGGTCATATAAAGAACCAGCATTATATAATCCGTTTGTTAGTGTTCTCCTGAGGGAAATTCTTACTAAATTTCTATTCAAAATTTTGTGTGTGGTATGCCATTGGAGTGTCTGTTTCTGAAATTAATTATTTCAAATTTCCACTTCAGTTATTTTGTCAACAAATTTGTCAGTGCTTACACAATGCTGATTTCTCGTGATGAGTTTTGAGCTAGGAAAAATCCCCGACAGTCTAACACTTCAAATCCATATCCTTGGCAACTGTAACCATTGATTTTCATTGATGAAATTGTTATAGGAAGAGGCCCAATATTCTCTACTTTGAAGTTCTTCGTAATGGATAGAATTTGCTTGCTGTCTTTCAGTTCTTAAAGGAAAAAAGAGAGCAATTAGTTTACAGTGCATGAAATTATTTTCTTACATTCATAAATAAATTGCTATTTTTACTTACAATTGAATTTAAAAAAACCCATAAGTGACCAAGATCTAATACAGACTATTCTGCAGTAGTGTATTTCTAAAACTTTTAACGATTTTCAGCCAGAGTTTTGACAAAACAGAATCTACACTTCTCATGGCCAAGCTCTTCAGCTTTTAGCATTCTGTGTCTGTAACATTAATGTTCTGTATGAGTTCCAGTGCAGAGCAAAGCAGGCAGCTGCACAACCAGAGACCTGTGTCTCCTTACTCACGTCGTCTGCAGTCCATTAGTGTCGCTTCTGGCACCTTAAATCGAAGGGATCCTCCTGCACCTGGGAGTCTTCCCCCTACTTTAAGCAATTCTTTGGCTCCAAAGCCTTCTACATTGACCACATCCAGAACAGTTAAGTTGTTTCTGCCATAAAATAAAAATCAAGCAGTCAGCCACTAAAGCACAAATTAAGTTTGCAAAATCATGGCTTTGCTCTCTAGGTGCCAAACCAAGATAATAGTGTTTCAGAACAGAATCAGCGGCAAAATCTAAACAGGTTTCCCCTAAACAGAGACAGGATCACTCCAGAATCAGCCACTAGTGAATTTCCCACAGTGAAGGACCAAGTTTAGTGACCACTGCCACTAGATAACAACTGTGCCACCTAGTAAAAATGGTTGCTTCTTCATTCAATAAACTCCCTTTTCCAACAAAGGTAACCAAAGATTGGCTGCATAAAAGACTCACTGGATCCATAACTCCTATCATTATTAAGTCAGGTTGAAAACAGCAAAGCCAAACAATGTGTTTCTCTCTTAACTGCCTCAGTACAGTCACATGCATTTTATAACCCTCTGACCACATATCAAGAAAATCAATGACTGAGACACAAGGCACAAACACACTCTAAGCAATTTCTATTAAATGAGAGGTACTCTGACTTTCAAATTTTGACCATTTGTCTATGTGCCAGGACTTTGCAAATTCATTTTTACATTGAGCTGCTTGATTCTTACTTACAACTAAAATTTGGCTTACCTGATAAAATAAGGGAAGCTACTCTTTTGTAGTCAAGAGGTGTAAAAATTACAACCAACTTTTCTGGTATTCCAGTGGCTGTTAACTTAAACAAAGCATCTCAGAACTGCATTTCTTGCTGATGAGGTCCTCTTGATGTGCATTCTGTTAAACAAAAAATGCACTTCTTACTCACAGAAAACGTGTGTTTAAAGATGTCAATAAAGAAAGCACTGTATCACCACTTAGCACCACATAGAATACTTTTGCAAGGTGCAGAAACTGCTAACTAACTCATTATACCAAAGTCTTTCATTTTGACAACTGAAACATCAGATAAGATTGCTTATTTGAGCAAAAGTTCATATTACTGCATCTTATTATAAGGAATGTATTACTTCATTATTTAAAACAGCTTTTATTTCCTCAGATGGAAAAGAAATTATATAGTGTCTTTCATATTCAAGAAATCCTGAAAACTTCACAACACGAGAAACTGAAGTGTATTGATTGCAAGCAGGAAATGTGGCAACCCATTATTATCCTCAGTGCATGACTTACCACTTGATTGGAAGTGAGAAGAAGGGACTGCTGGTAAAATATGCTGATCATTTGAGTCACTGGAAGGAAGCCAAGAGATTCTCACTACATTAATTGAAAACCAGAACTACCAGAAGTTCACTTAGTCTGGAAATAATGTAAATTTTTTTAATACTGTTATTTATTCTTTCTGCCTTTGAAAATGAGAATAGCCCTGTAACTTGCTCTTCCAGAACTGGGGGTGGTCCCTCTTAGAAAGGGGTGATCAGATACCTATAGCAGTCAAAAAACCCATAAAGATTCCAAAATGGGCTCTCATTGGTTGCCTTCTCAGTTTATGGTGTTGTAACTAACAGCTTTTCTGATCTTTTTTCAGGTCAAAATGTATTTTATTCTTAGTCTATTTTATGAAAACAATGCACAAAAAACTATCAGAACCTGCATTTAATAATCAGTATTTATTAAAAGCAAGCCATGTATGTATTTGCAAGCTTCCCCAGTCACTCCCTATAAAGATGAGCCTAACAATTCACTGCACATAAACTCACTAGGGAGAATGCAAATGCATTTGTCAAATGCAAATGCAAAAATTTAAATAATTAACAACTATTGATTTGGTTAACAAGGCAATTATCTGTCTCATGTGTGCTGGAAATCTACCTAACCATCCTAGTTCCCCCTAGCTCTTCAAACCTAATGAAAAACATGTATTGCACACACTGATGTGAAGATCCACAGCTATTTTTCCATTTGGCCAAGAGTATGGTGTGTGGGACTGTGGAAGCTCACTCCTACCCCTACACTACCTTCCCTTTTTCAGACTGTGCCTACAGGCTAGGATTTATGAACTGCTGTGTCCTCTCTTTTACAACAACTCTTACAACTGTTTGCCAGAAAGAAAGGGTCAGCTTTGATTAGTGTAGCAAACACACTCTCTCTTTTTACAAGGTACAAATATTTCATTATGATCTTAAAGCATAACGTGTAGAAACGTGTATCTGCACAGAACATTAAAGATGAAGCTTGCAGTATGCCCAAACAGCAAGGAAAATACATTAATTCTGGGCTTTTGTAAAAACCAGAAGTCTTAAGAAGAAATCCTTTGGGTATTCCAGATAGTAATCTGGTCACAAGAACATGCCAGCTTCCCTGATACAGCATTTTCTCTTTCATCCATGACACAACACTTCAGAGTTTAAGCACAGCTCAGCACTGGTGTGCCATAGTCAAGTGTTACCACACTTGTGCAAAAATGAGGCAATGGGAACCAGAGAGAACCATGACATTCCAAACCTGAATGCAGAAGTTGCAATGGCATGAAGCTGAGATGTAGAAATCCTGGCTCCTTCTCCCCTGAGCTAACCAACACTGCTTCCCTGTACTGAGAAGAGAACCAGCCCACTCTTGACATCACTGACTCCACAGCCTGACACTTCATGATCAGCCTGGAGCCAAGGTTGAAGCCCCAAGAGCACATCCACACACTTGCAGGCATGCATGCACTTCCTCCCTACAGCTGTATTCAAAACTGACCCAAATCCTGAAAATTATTAACTGCAAAGATACAAACCTGATGAAGAATCAAGAGAACATGGTGAAACTACTTTAAAAATTGCACTTGGGAAGAACCCAGAAGTAACATGGCTAGAAAAATCCTTCTTTAGTGTGTCAGACCACTTCTACCAAAATTAGCCATCTTACCCTGTGAGAACATTCATCCATTAGCCTGAATTCGGTGGTTGTGAAGTTAATAGCTTGCACATTTATGCTGAACCTAAATAAACCAAAACAAAAAGTTAAGCGCTTGAAACCCAGTCTGTCAGAACTGCATTGACTAATTTTTACATGCTGGCATCTATTCTTACATAGAGACTACTTTTTACAATTGCATTTTGGCAGTGCGAAATATGGTGGAAATGTGGGTCTGCATTTCAACAGAATACGCTGCAAATCAGTTTTCTGTGGATTCCACACATTTGGAAAACAGACAAATGGCTGGGCACTTTAAGTCTGTCAGTGTAGAATATTGTAAAAGATAACAGTCAAGAAACAGAATTTCTAAGCCACACAAACACTAATTCCCCAAAGCTCTTTCTGCTCACATAACCGTTAAAAATAACCATTATTAAATCTCATATAATTTATTCAAATATCCCTCTTTCTGCTCATGATTTGTTTAGGATAAGTTCCTATTTTCCATCACATAATGTGCAAATCAAATTCACTTAAAGCAATTGATTTGTTTGTCCAAATGCAAATTATAAGCATTTGACATTAAGTATTAAAAACTGACATAAGAAAACCAACACATAAAATGTAGATTATTGACAAATGGACCTCCAGCCACTGAACTGAAAACTCACTTGTCATAACTGTCTATGACATTAGCTTAAAAAGAACCAGTTAATGGATGTGATTTCTGGTGAACTTAGAAGATCTGCAGAAACAAAAGTGTGCAAATACAGAGAAAAAGTAATTGCAAACCACTAGAAAGAGTCTATGTGGAAATCATATTTAGTATGCAAACAGATGGAGTTATTAATGTGCATATATAGATACAGACATATATATGCACATGCATGTACCTATGTAAAGGAATGAGGTTAAGGAAGCAATTACACAGGGATTGGGACCCCAAATAAGCAAGTTACACCTAAGCACAGGAGTAATCCCACTGTCTCTAACCACACAGTCCTACCAACTATAACATTTTTTCAAAGATAAGTGTGACAGGGCTTATTTTGTTGAACTTCAGCTCACTCACCAGGCCCCTTTATTGTTAATCTAACCCTCCTCTAGATTTCTCATTAGATCATCATCTCAAATCTAAATCAGAAAGTATAAAACAATGCAGAAACATTTACTTAGCTGACCCTAAATGTTTATGCTGAGGTTTCTCCCTCCGAACCTGCATTTTTCTTCCCAGTTCCTGTTTCCTCTTTGACCAGGGTTACTACCTAAAAAAAGGCTAAGAAAAAAACTCTTCCTGGTGGGATGGTTCAGATACCTTCTTTTCACTGATCTATCTACAGACTCTATAGATACCAACTAGCACTGTGAGGAGATGCACAAGCCCAATTGTGTAAGCTGTTCACCTCACCTGGGCAGCTTGCACTAAGCCTCAGATACTAGAAGATGAACATATCTGGCAGACACAAATTTGCTTAATAATGTTAAATTTGTGTTTTATCAATGATGAGGTACATAACAAAGGCATGCACCATACAGGGAACTGCCCCAAACAAGGCTGTCTTCCAAAATGGGTCAGAACATAATCTCCATCTAAGTTACACTTTGAAAAACTAAATAAAACCCAATAAGTAACAATCATAAGGCATAGCAAAAAAGATCTTTTAAAAGGGAAAACAGTATCCTGAGATAGTTTTACCATTTGTTCAGCAGACTCAGTGAAGCTTGGGGATCAGGGTAGTAAGAAAGAGGCAGAAGCTGCAACGTAACTGGGAAGGATGAAGGGTTTCTTAGTACGAAATATTTTACCTAAATAGTTTGGAGGGGAAAAGAAAGAGTTAAAAACTACATATTTGAGAACTGGTTGGCAAAATAATTCAGCACTGGCAATACAATCTGCATTTTCAAGGGACTTCAATCTGGCTTTTGTGTCAATGCAGTGTAATCATACATGCACATGACTGCATATAACAGCAGGACGTCACCACAATGTCAGAATTTGCAAAATCAGCTACAAGTGCATTTTAAACCATGTATATGAAAATACAGACTACCCCCTCTCCCCCAACAACCCTTTCATTTGGATTTTGATTTATGCAGACAGATGTGAACAAAGCTCTAGCACAGAAGAAAGCAAAGTTAGTGAGGTGCCACCCCTTCTTAGAGAAGTCTGAATGCAAGCAGGTTATAAAAATTTCTGTAATGACTAACAATTAAATTGGACAAATGGAATATTAAGGTAATCCACAATGTGTGCATATGAAAACTATTTCCATATGACTGGTTCTGGCCTAGGCTATGTTAGTAAAGACCTAAATCTGACAAAGGAGAAAGAAATAACTGTCAGTGTGGCTGGAAGATACATTGCTCTGCAAGTGTTGTATCTCCTCATAAATGTTTTACACACTTCTGTTAGACAAGACAGTGGCATGAGGAAGGCCATCCTGTACAGCCTTACATGCATCACTAATGACAACACACCCTATCCCTAGTCCCATGTTCAATTATTTTACCACAAGCATGTAACTTATATAATGAACACAAGGAATGTTTAACAACAACAAAAAATTGTTGGTTAAAACCTACACTGCTTTACTCTTCTCCTTGTACTAAAGTATTACAACTAGCAAGCTAGAAAACTTATCAAAGAGCCAAAGGAATACAAATTTAGTGTCTTAAATGAAATCAAAACACCAGTTCATAAGCAGAAGGAAAATGCTAAGCAGCACCAAATATTAACCACAGACTTAGTTATTTAAACAAGCTAAACACACAAGTCAGAAAAAAGCATAGTAACAACCATCCTCACCATACTACTTTTAACAGCTGTGGCATTAAAGTTGAGTGTAAGGCCAGGCTCTGTAATCAACCGTGGCAAGAAAAAGGCAAAGGATTCCTCTTCAGAGTTCTTCTGCTGAGTAAAGCGAGCTGATCCTAAAATACTTCTCCTGCTTTATTGGCAAAAGCAGAAAACTTAATTAGTTTCTCTTTTTTTTCTCAAACAAAGAACTACAACAAGAAGATGATTTGCCAGGACCTGTAATTGCATCAACTTATCTTTCCTTGGAAATGGTCTCTACAAAATAAAGTCCATAAAGCTGTAGCCTAACAGCTAACTTCTGTGTCTGTAGGCCAGGGCCTAAAAACCTTGAAAGCCATTCAAAGACCCTGAGAAGACTGCTATGCAACCTAATGATGAAGGACTCATGCAACTCCATAAATGAGCTGGTAAAACATGCTTGGATTGCTTTCATGCCAGGTAGCCCTGGTGAGATAACTACAGTCAGATTATTTACATTCTAGGCTGAAAAGCTTACTTGTGGCTGGCAGTGCCTTGAAATGAAAGCTGGGGGGTGTCTGGGGTGCTCTGAAACTCCCTGCACTTCAAGAGAACAAACTTAAGTGTAGAAAATGGTCCAGAATGTTTTGTTCTAATTAAGAACACTTCAGAACAGAAATATTATTTTTTACAACACTGTACTGGCTTGAATTAAGAACCTCAACAGATTCTGTACAGACCTGCATGCTTCCCCACGTCTTATTTTTTGCCATCTTTCATAAAGGTCACTTGCAAGCTCGGAATCCACGTCCCAGGCAGAACGGTCCAGAGAGAGACTCTTCTGCCAAAGCAGATTTGCTGCAAGGATAATCAATTTTTCAGATTTTACAGAGATAATATTTGCTCCTTCCATCAATCTATTTTTGAAAATCTGTAATCAGTATCTGCAAAGCATCCAGACCCAAAACAAAAAAGGCAACCCACTTTTCCCCTTCGAAGTGAGAATATGCAAGGGATTATATATTCATTTCCATATCAGATTTGTTTAAAGAAATACATCTGCAAAACCAAAGTAACTGTACATGCAAACAAGAGAATGGGTATTTCACAGGCTGTGTATGCTTTAGTGAGACCTTTCTACTGCTGCTTTTCCTAATAGATGCCACTGAAGAGTAACCATGTTATCGGTAGTCTACATAGTACTCTCCACTGATGGCAGTGAAGTACCAAGATAATATGCTACACAGTGGTACAAAAATATAGTAGCATGGCACAGCAGGGAACATAACAATTCCCAGTTTGGCAAAAACAGTCTTTTCATTTTAGCTTCTTTTCTAGATGCTGATAATTTTCTCAAATTCTTCTTAAAATGAATTGCAAAGCTTTACATCAGTCTAAAGATTAGTGCATTTTAGAAAGTTACACTCATATTGGTTCAAGCATTTTCACGCAGCAGAAAGTAGTTAGAAAAGCAAGCTTCTTTAGAAAGAAAACAAAAAATAATTATTTTGAAAGTGCATGTACTTTATTTTACAATCCTTAATGTTTAAAGTAATGAATTGAGATTGGTGATTATTGGAAAAATCCAACAACAATTTCTTTAGGTCAGTATTTTCAGGCGTTACACATTTCTGTTTAACAAACAGTAGTGTCCTAAAGCAGAAGGCAGAATACCTGTAAGTACTGATCCCATTATGTGAATTATTAGAATGAAAATAAAGTAAGTAACAAGTATTCAGTTGTATTAGCCATATTCCTTCATTGAGATTAAAAAGATATGGACCTTAGCATGCAAGTGTCTCAGTAAGTGTTCAAGTCACATGTTTCTATATGTCACCTCAATTCTTCTTTTCACATCTGATTGACTACTACTGCCTTCCTCATATCCTCACACAAAGATACATTTTAGGAAACGTCATTTTGAAAACATTTCCAGGAGAGTGCTCAAACATTTAAAGCCTATGATACCAGCTGCCTTTTAAAACTCCTTACTGCACAGAGAGTAAAAACCACTATTCTGAACCAGCTTTTAACAGGTTCAACATCCTTTAGGCAGTATCATGCCACGTTATACCTATTGCTGTATTTTTGTAAATGCCAGTCAGGTATTTTAAAGAGCTCCCAGCATTACAGTATCTGGAGATAGATTCTCCAGTTCCAGAAAAAATGAAACCCCTTCTTTCTGTTTCATATGATACAGTGTTAAGGATGCTGTTTCATAAGCCTGATAAACCATATTTGCTGAAATCTATGAAATTATTGCTGTGGGAAAGAGATAAAGAGAAAGCCTTAAATTTTAACTCTAGACAGGCAGATATTGGTCACTTTTTTTTTTTTGTTTGTTTTTCATAAAAGAATTCCCAGGATCTGGGCCCAGGTTGTGCACATTTTCTAATAACTTTGAGTTAGTAGACAGTTTTACCATTCTACTTCAACATCTCTTAAGAAAACATGTATGAAGAAAGAAAAAGGCAATACATCATCAATGAGAATTCCCAGGAGAGTCTTAAATACTAAAATTTAAAAAAAAAAGTTTCAAGACAGAACAATAGCTTAGCACATGTCTGAAATACTACACTCAGTTCCCTCAGCCATTTATATACTCCCAGAAAAGTGGATGTTTTTAAACAAATGTAAAACTAAGTTCTTGCATGAACAATCTCAACATTCTCATTACAAGTCCTGCTATATAAAATGATTTTTCTACAATAAAACTACTATCAGTTGCCAAAAAAAAAGTCTTAGACAAGCCTACCTGAATCAGACTTTCCCAAGTAACACTGAATATCACAGTGGGCAATTGCTTCAAAATTAAGATCTCCCTGCTGAAAAAACAAAACAAAAATATGTCAAAAAAGAGAACAAATTTCAATTTCTCAGTGCATAATTTCACAGAGTGAAATAAGAGAATTAAGTGCCAAGAGAACTCTAATTCCATTGCTGTTCAACTCTGGGGACTTAACCTCTCAATCTTCAGGATGGTCTAACAGAGTGGTCTGGTACTGAGCTTTTGTTTCAGGACTAAGAACAGATTTCTGGCCTGAGAGAGACACTGCTGCAGTTGGGTTTGCACTGCATTTAAAAATAATTCAACACATACAGCTGAACACAATACCTTGGACACGGTTGAATATATCTGCAGAGGTATTTCGAACATCACTCCCACGTTTGTGGACAAACAAATACTAGAGAGCACATTTGTTACAGTGTCTTTAACATTGAGCTTCAAAGAAAAAACATTCCAGCAGCCTGGAGGTAGAGTCAGAGGTTCAGCAAAGTTCAGAATCTGAAAAGAATCAAATGACAGCTGAATTAAAATTGGTATAGTACTTTCTGATGCAGGTGGTACCTTGAAAAATGCCAACTTTCTTGTCTTTTGTGTTTTTGCTGTTACTACATGGTCATATGTGCTCATACCTGATCCATACAGTGCATTTATGCAAATCCCAATATCAAAACATAAGAAGAGCCATTTAGATGCCTACATCATGTGCTTATTCATAAACCAGATTTGTCTGATTTGAACCAAGCAGTTGTGCCAGTAAATTATTGGCTTTAAAGGTCATCTATGCACTAAAGGCTTCCACTATGAAGAAATGCTGAATTCTTGAGAGCACAAACACACACATTCAACAATTCTGAGAACAGAGCAATGCTCTGTAATTTGATGCATCTGTAGCTGCAACTCAAATGAAAGAACAGTTGTCAATAAAACAATACAAAAGTAAGCTGGACAGTGAATAATGCCTCTTGAGACAGTAATCTAATAGTTACAGATGTACATAAACCTTTATTTTCAACTGATTTCAACCAGCTATAACAACACTGAGTTCTTCAAAGAATCTATTTTGTATGCCAAAGGTCCATATCTTTAAATCAAATGCAAAACATTGTACAAAGAATAAAGCTTACCTTTAATATGTTCTTTGTTTCTCTGGCTATGAAGACCTCATTCACTTCAATGCTGAAGTAAAAATTGTTTGTAAACCATATGGACCAATATCCTGAAGTATTATGATGTGGTTCTATATGAAACAGTGCTGCAGAAGGATCTACATCAAAATACCTATAAGTAAATACATAAAAAATATAAATACATCTGCTAATGTCCTTGAGTACACAACAAGTGGTCTATACAAGACAAGGTAACATAGCATTATTGTATGATGGGGCTCCTCTAAGTTTTCCCTGAGAAGAACAAAATTATTTATTTGAGAATAATGACATACGAGAGTAAAAATTCACAAGAACCATGTAAAAGAGACAGGCAAAGTATCCACCCCTCTTGTCATGCCATAGTACAACATTGCCCATTGCTTTGTGATACAGCAGGCTGGATGGAATTGGCAAAAGATGACTGAAGCAGGAGAAGACTTCACATTTTTTCTAAGACTATCCAGCTTCTGCATTGCATTAAAAAGGGTGCTGGAAATTTTATCATAGACTAAGCAACGTTTATATGATATGAGCTGCTAAAGCACATCTTTTTATGGGCTCCTAAAATTCTTCTTGGGATAAAATAGAGAATTATTGCTTTAAATGTGACATTTGGCAAATGACGCAGCAACAATAGGAAGAGCCTCTTCACTGACACTGGAATCACAGAGTGACAAAGGAAGTTAACTTCATCTCTTAAAAGTAAGGTACAGTATTTTCATTAAAGTATCAGTGCACTTTAACAAACAAACAAAAATCCACTGCCAACCTACCCTTCCATCACAGGACAGAAAAGACAGGCTTTGAGTGTTGTAGTGCCTTTCAAAAGATAGTTCTTGTTGTCAGAATAAAGACTTTCACTGTCACAGGATGCAGCTGGGAAAGAGCAGACACATGGAATACATCAGCCACAAGCATATCCAAAATTATTTTCATGGGAAGATTTGCAAGAACACTAAAAAGAGAAACATTTACTGATGCAATCCTCACACAGGTGAGTAAAGTATCTAATTGTTTGAGTCCTAAGCCTCAATTTTTTCAGAGATTTCAAACCTTTCCTTAAGAAGTATTCATGAATGATAAACACCTTCAAAAATACACACACAATAAGGCTATGAAGAGCAATTTTAACCACCTGTCATTGGCATAGCATTCTTACTAATCAGAGCACACTGCCTTCTTTTAACAAATGAAAAATTCCTCTGAAAAAGAGAATCACTTAACATAACAGTCCTTTCTTTCTTCTTATTCATCTATGTTTTCCCTAGGAAAAACATGTCTCAATGTCATTATGAAAGCAGCCTGTTTCATTAATGTTTAAAGTCTGTACACTGCAGTCTAGTGGACAGAACAGGAAGCAGGCTGGAGTCAGGAATGCTTAAATGCCAATCTCTGCTCTTCCACAAACACGTCTGGTTTCAGGCAAGCCTCTTCAATGGTCCTGCCAAGCAATGTCATAGAAAATGACCACCCAAGCACAATAGCCTTTTAGAAAACATATTTTAAACAGGAAAAAAACCCCATAAATCATAAAAGGATGTTGAAAAAGCATATTCAATAATTACGCTTGTTGTAAAGTCAGCTAACATTTCAGCAACTGTTTTTTGCCCTGTTTTCAAGTATGTATAGCTTAGAGCCTTCAACCAGCATAAGAAGAACCACATATACACAAAAAGGGTGGAAACTATTAGCAAAAAGAATTCATCCTCTTTCTCAATAAAGTCTAGACGAGTTGATTTTGAGATCTTTTGGGGTCTCTGCTGAAAAAAACTACCCTTTTTTCAGCAATCAAATCCTATTTAATCATATTATCTCCAAATATGGGTAACTTGTACCTTTACAAGAAATAGAAGCAACTTTTGTGAAGTTAGTAGATGATGAGGATAGCAGTACTGGCTCAAACTCCACAGCTGATGTGTCTTTTTGTGACAACTGCCGTATTTCCTGCAGGAAGACAAGACAAGTTATTTTTATAGCAGTACTACCCTTATTAGCATTGCAGCTCCTGTATTAGTCTATCTTCTTGTCAAATTTGCATGCCACCATCTGCCATTTCCTCTTATCTTCTAAATCAACACATTAATTTTTATTCAAGTTAACAGCTTTTACATATTTTTTAAAAATCTACCACTGAACTACAACATGTCATTTCAATGATCTATCAGACATTTGGGCACACTTAAAAAACTTAAAAGAGTGACATTTGCCACCAGCAAAATCAATCTGCTATTAGAGAAAGCTAATTCCCTAATCAAATTCACCACCCTAAATTATGACTTCCTGAAGCCCATGATTACCTGTATATGCACCAGGCTGTTTCCAGAATGCATGATATACACATCTACTGATGAATGACCTGTCAAAGGAATAAACACCAAGGTAAGATCACCAAGGACAGAAACACTTGTTTTGTCAAACACTCACAGTAGAAGCAATCCCAATTTAAATTTTAAAATCTTTGTGTGACAGATGCCCTTATAAAAAGGAGGAGCAATTCAGATCTTGAGCTGGCTAACATTTGAGAGAGAAGTAAAAATGCTTTAAAATGTAAGCTTCAAAATGCAAGCATTTCCGGGAAATAATGCAAGGTTGGATTCAGCACTTTAGGCTCAAATCAGGAATGGTCCTATCACCTAGTAGGTAGCAAACTATTGCCTAAAGAACAGGAGACAAGGGTAACACAGCTATCATCTGCTGGTAAGGTGGTACAGCTATGTTGGGGAACCACCTCTGGCCACTGCAAAGCTATATTCCCATCCACAGGATAGTAGGAAGACACAGAGGACCAAAAGAAGGGCAGCAGGACAGAGTAAGAGATGACCATCATACTACAGTCCTTCCAAAAGGAAGGTAACTTGAGTTTTTGCCCTTGCTTATACTTGCAATAAATCAGTGTATGCAGGCTGACATGAAAGGATGTTCTCCTACCTGACCAGCCATGATTTCTAATAATGTAAGTGCTTTGCTCAGCTGCTTGAAGGCAAGACTGCAAGTGCCAGCTTCCAAAAGAGGGTTCAAGGTATTGATTATGAGCTCCACATACCCCACAGCTTCTCCTCTGCAGCCTTCCCAGCTGGTTAGTTCCCCTGTGCAGACCCTGCCTACCTGCTGTCCCACCAACAGCTAATCCAAAAGGCTTATAGGACCAACCTCTAGCACAGACAGGACTTATCATTGCACTGTATTTAACAGAAAACAGCCCTAAAAGATACTTCTAGTACTTTAACCATCGAAAGTGTTCACAGTGAGCACCCTTGACAGAACAGATGGGAACAATTTTCTACCAGCATCAGAATAAATGTACATCCACAACTCAACATAACAAAGCCCTGGCATCTCACTGGCCAGGAAACTAGGTTTACAGTGGGTATTTCAATTTCAGCTCTTGAAATACCACATCACAGAACAGGCATGAGGGAAACAGAACATTTCATAGATATTGTTTTGTGTATATTGTATCTATTGTTTTGTGAATAGATTTTGAAATGCATTTCTCAAAAGACAAAAAGATCATGTTCCACTTCAACAAGTATGTTAAAAAATATTATTTTAATCTGGATTCTTAAGCAGTTTCTTCTTCTCCAATCAGAAAGGAAAACTGGCAGAAATGTCTAAAAAAAACTATTCTACTAGACTGCAAGGCTCTAAAAATAATTTTAAATCCCCTGGATTTAGAGGATTTGCAGCATAAAGAAACTGCAAGGGGTTGATTGTTTTGCCTGTGGAATTCTAGCTTACAAGAACAAATGATGTGCACATCTGTATTACCTTATTACCCTACTTTCCACAATGGCCACTATCCCCAGTACCATATAAACCACTCTGCCTTCACAATCCCATTATGGTCAATTTAATTAATGGGAAGCCAGAAATGCAGTTGTAGAATTCAAAGGACCATGTCATCTTTCCACACTGTTTAAGCATGGGGGACTAAAGAATGAAAGAGATCTAGTTTACAACTTTACATTTGTTACCTTTATGGAGAAAACTGTTTATGATAATTCTGCCCGACAGAAATTCTCTGCAAGCTGTGTTTAACTGAACTTACTTGGTTTCCCTTACCTGTGAAATTAAGCCGTCACTGAATTTGATTCAATTTAGGATGACAAATTACAAATTATGTATAAAAACAAGTTGAATTATACTTAACAGGTAGATTAAAGACTTACCTGAGGTCTTTGTTCTTTCCATTGCTACATAAACTATCAAAAGATTCTCCAGTAAGTATTGTCTGTGCTCCACAAAATCTTGCTGGGCATTTTCCACTCTTACTGTTAAGCTCATTTCTAGCAGCATTGGGTCATCAGACATAAAACAGCAACTCTGAAGTGAGACAAAGGGATATGGTGTGTGTGTGTGATGGTGGACAGAAAAGAAAAAAATCATTACATTAAGGAACTCTGAGAAATTAATCAAAGCTATAATCTAAGAGACAAGGTTTCCAGCACCAAAGTGCTGGCAAAACAACAGTAATTAGGACCTTTGCTAAAATCTCAGCAGAAACCAAACACAGTGCAGGTACAGAGAGCACAGCAAAAACAAAGACAAAAACAACTAAAAAAGACACTGAACCTTTAGAGAATGGAAATTTATAAACTGTCTTAGTCAGTCTCACCTCAGGGACTGTAAAACAGTTTCCTTTGTTAAATCCTCTGCCATCAATAAAATGTGCCATAAACAGACTGATGCATGTGTCTTAATGGTAGGAAGACAGTTCATGTTCACTGGTCTGTTTATAGTTAATTTTTCCAAATCCTGTGCTTTTGTCTCCATTTCTCACTGAAGTAATTTTAAAAAAACAAACATACATGTACAATTCTTAATAGAAAACACTGTTGTCTGGCTAGAATACTGCAGAAAAATACAAATAGGATTTTTTTTCTGTCTGTAAGTAGTGGCTGCTGTTAACACAGCTAAGTCATAGCAACTACAAAGACACGGACACCATTTTGCAAAAAAAATTAAAGCCAACAAAGCAAAATAGAACTAGACAACCAACAGTGAACAACATAAATTATTCCTGCATCAAACCACAAGGTCACTAAAGGTCACTTAATTTAAATGACAAAGGTCACTAAAGGAGGACTAATTTTCTCAGGATGGAGGATTAGGAGGAGAAAACTGGCATGGGAATTGATCTTAGAAGTGCAGCAGAATATTTCCAGCTAATCTCAAGTGGCACAAGCAAGTACAGCAGGACTGGGGAAGCGCCTGAGGATGGGATCACAGCTCACTGCTCACACAGCATCAGAGACCCCCAGCACTTGAAATGGCTGCCAGGAGCAGGAGAAGGGCTGCCGTGGAGACTGGAGCACAGCATGGCGTGCCCTAGGGAAGCTCAGACCAGAGGGCAGGAAGCTGCACTCCACAGAGCCTCCAATGCTCAGGTGCACTTCAATGCACTGCACACAAGAAGCAAATGGGAAAGCGAAGCAGCATGGGAATGCCACCATGTGCAACACATATTCCACACAGGAATACACCTATGGAGCCTGGGCCCTGTCACTCCTGGGGAACGAGGTGCCACCAGCCACACTGTAAGTCTGAGGCTGGGCCAGCTCCTCACCCATAGCGTGGGCACTGAGCAGCAGCCACCCGCCCTGTAAGGACACGCAGAGACAGGAGGAGAACCAGGGTGGCACTGCCTAGGACAAGGAGACAAGCTCCTCTCCTGAGGGCTCAGTGCTTTTAGAGAGGCTAACACACTCCTCAGCACTGCTCAGCTGCCCTCATACCCCCCTGAGAAACAGCCCAGGCTTCCGCCTCTCAGTTCACTGATCACTTCTCATTGAGAGCCAGACACTTTTGAAAAGTTTCTGGAGAAAAGAAATTACAGAAATCTAATCATTTTTGTGCCCCACCTCAGCAGTACAACACCTACACATCAGAATGCTTAGCCTGTTGGAGTGGTTTTGGTTTGTTTTTATGTGAGGTTTATGGGGTGGTGGGTATCATTTTTCATCTCATTCTCTTCTAAAGATTTTAGTGTGATATGTGTGACATTTAATTTGTATCAGAGGATACATTTTTGTAAAAGCACAATTGCCCTTTAAACTGTGACACTGAAAACTGCCTTTTTGCTAAAACTTCAACAGCTGTGGAAAGTGTCCCTCTAAGCTTGGCTTAAAATAAGAAGACTTGCATAGATATAAAAACAATAATAAAACATACCTTAACTTGCTGATATGTGTCATTAGGTAAACTGCATTCAAGGTGAATCCATAATAGACTAGCATTCATAGTTTCTGTCTGTAAGAAAGAAAAGTGAAGAAAACATCAAACACATTGCTTCAAATGTTATACAAATCCAATTCACATACCATAATTTATAAAGATAATAGGACTGCTTCCTCATCTATGTAACACAGCAATGTAAGGAATTTTTTAAATTAATACAATTACTCTGTACAGTAGTTCAGTAATCAGTCTCTGAACCTCAGAACTCCATCAATATCTACCTACTTATCAAACTATTATTACACATGATTATTAAATATTTATACAGCATCTGCATGAGAACTCTTACAACTTTTCTTATGCCAACAAAACTGTATTCAACAGGGCCTTTGTGTGCAATATAAAAGCTTGTTTCCTTGTTTTCTGTGTATTTTCTTTGCTGATTGGATACTGAAATACAGTATCCAGGCCAAGGACATAATGCTTCTTGGACGTGGTCTGATACATAGGCTTCATGCCAAAATGGACAGACAGAAAATACTTGTTTTGCCTTTTTATTCACTAGAATGGGAAAAGAAAAGAAAATAAAAGCTGACATTGACTGTGGCAGCTTGTAAAGCACTCATAAATCTAATGGGATGACAGTACTAACAAAGCCAAGTATAGTTCATGAAAGTTATCTGGAAATCAGCACTGCCACATTACTGGCACAAGCTGCACAGCCAGTATATCTCGATTCTGAATTAAATTTTTAAAAAACCAAAACAACAAAAAAAGCCAGAATCAGAATGACAGACCTGTCACTCTGTCAGTGCCTTTCTTACAGCCAAATGTCATGCTAATTTTGAGGCTAATGTAGAAGCCCCACCCTCTGTTTCTCTTGTGATACTGATATATCTGAGTAGGGTATCTGCAGGTTCAGGTTTTTGAAGGTGTTGATGAAACTGACCTTAAACAATTTCAATAATTTGATGCTGAAAAGCAAAACTGAAGAAACTTTTGAAGGTATCTAGCACCCTATTTCATACCTTTTTCGTACAGGAAAAATAGGACAGGCGGGGGCACATGAGTAGAAAAATTTAGCATGTGTGGCATTTCATGGGGTCCAGTTTTATAAAAGCACTGCCAAAAGGAAGCCAATGTCTGCATTCCCAATTCAACAGGATTTCATACCAAAATGACTGAGGCTTCACACAAGAGGGCGACGTAGCCCCTGTAAAGGGGTGGTTAATGGCAACTCAAACACTGTCCCCAGCACAGCTTTCTGGGGGACTCAAACTCTGCAAAGTCTTTTCCTTTTTTACAGATGTTTTTTGTCTGTATCAAATTGTTAGAGCAGGGGAAAAAAAAACCCAACACATGGCTGCTAGTGGAGTTTTAACAAGGCAGTAAGATTACAACTTTGGAGGTCATTTTCTGATCAGATAAAACTTGATGCTTAGAGTTTTCTTTTCAGTGCTTCTTTGAAAAACACTACTGCTTTCATGGTCCTAAAATAAGGATTTGTTAGCCCTTATTCAATGCCACTGCCATTTAAAGTAACTTAAGACCCCAGATCGCTATTTAAAAAATCAGCTACATCGTATTTTTCCAGCCTTTGTTTTTCTTGACCTGGCACAGATCTAACATGGGAATGGCTGTCCTTAAAACTGAAGCTTCAAATATACAGAGGGGGAAAAATGCTACTGGGGTGTATTTGCTGTTGATCTGTTTTCTAGGGGAAAATTTTATTTACTTGTGAGGCTATCTTCAGAACAGGAAATGGATTTGCATTTCTCTAGGGCACACAATAATGCATAACTGATATGCCCAATGTCTTACAGCACCAGCAGGATGGCTCTGAGTTAACTCTAAAGAGAAGATAATGCATCTGAGAAGGAAATGCTGTCAGAGGCAGAGTTTCCAACCGGACAAATCCAGGACTGTCTCCCAGCAGTGCAATCACTCCATTTATACTGTAAACATCACTGCTAATGAATCAGAGCAGAGAGCTGAGTTATGCAGCCAGTGTTTGTACCAGAGGCAAATTGACAAGGAGAGGCACAGCAGGGAAATCTCAGAGAGGGCTCTGCAAAGCATTGTCACTTAATTACCTGGTGTCTCTATTTTGTATTAGGTACTTGGGCACACGTACTTCAATGTACACACACACTCAGCATCCACAAATCCTATATGAACAAAGACAATGGATAGAAGCCACACAAATTCTCTCAAAGATTTTTGGGTATATTCTTGCAGCATTACCAGGACTGCAGGGTTCAAATCACTTCCTGGAGTTTGGCTACAGTATCATAGAAAAAGAACAACACTGAACAAGCCTCCTCTTCTTCCTGTAGGCTGATCCCTCAAGTTCCTGTCCTGGACAATCCCTGTCCCTAAAGTGGTATTTCCACTCTGAATGGTGTTAATAAGCTGTCCCTGTAATAATGATTCAGCAGAGTTTCATCAGTTTTCTGCAGGCAGTTATCATGACAGCACACCAAGAAAGCTCTACTGTCTTCCTTCCTTCCCTCTCCACACCCAAGCAACACACTTGGACATGTTTGCTTCTATGATCCTCTGCCCACCAGAGCAAAACATAGCTTAAGGGGTGTTACATTTCTGCCAGTACTTGCAGTATTTCCCAAGCTGTCAGTTCATAAACTTTGAACTCCTATGGGCAGTCAGCAAAGCGGTATCTGTGTCTCCTATGATAAGACCCTCCACCCTGCATGCCACTCCTCCTCTGACATCTCCACCATCCTGAACACAGCCAGGCAGTGATGCAGCTGCCCTCTTAGTGCTGTCCAAATACTAAACAATGCCAAAAACCAGGCAACTATAGCAAAGGCTACACACAGAAGCTGGGTAAACAAAGATGACCTATATGGGCTGCACCATCTGTTACAGCTTAGTGGTAACTAGCCACTGCTGAGTGGCCACGTGGATGTACAACAGATTCACAGTGTGGGACACCGCTCTTCTTCCTCCCAACAACTGAGCCACAAACCCAGAAATCCTGGGATCCAGGAGCACAGGCAGAGCATGCCAATCCCAACCCTTCAAAAGCTGAAACGTTGAAAAGGGTAACAGAAAGATGGAGACATTCAACAGTAAAAAAGGCAAGTTTGCTTTTTTCTTTTCTTATCAAGCACAAAAGTTTCTGCTAAAAAACACACGGGAATGAAGAAGAAAAAAGAAAGGCCTTTGTGCTTTGCCCATTAAAAGACAAAGACAACACACAAAATCCATGGGAGTTCATTTACAACAAAAAATTCAAACACAAACCTGTCACATATTGTATTTTCCAATGGAAACATTACCATAATCTTCCATCTATAATCCCCAGGTATATGTTATATTTCCAACACAAATAGCCTACAGTGGCAGAATTTTACCTCTACTCCCTATTTACAATTCTGGCCTTGACCTTCAAAATAAATTGTTTCAAATTGAAGAAGCTACAAAAGAGGTGGTGAATTTGGTGAAGAAATGGACAGCCCATTACCAAAGATACTACAGAGCATGGACACTTCAGCTTGACAAAGTGAAAGTTCTGATGCCACCTACAAACACTTCTAAGCGTCAGAAGCAGGATAAGTTACATAAATTAATTGTGCATCTCAATATATAAAATGGCCACAAAGCAATTTAAACTGGAAGTCAGGTGTAGGTTTCCAACCATCAAAGTAAGTATTTGGGGTAACAAGACTCCAGCAATTCTGGTAAGTCACTTTACCTAGCACATAAAGGGACCAAATGATGTCAAAGATTTTTTGGCCTTGATGACCAAAGATGTCAGTATTACTGAACAATTTAAACACAACCACCTTCAAAATAGAAGGCAAAAAATAGATACACAGCATGGAGCTCTCTGTCTGAGGTTTCCAAGCAGTATAGGTGGACTTCAGAGGTAACGACACCTTCCATGTTTCAAACTAAAAGCTGTCACACAAGGTTAGAACTCAATCATCCCAAGGTGAAAATGAGGCTTATGCTATCCTGAATTTATTAAAATAGATATTTTATGTCAGTTAAAAATAAACAGGGGAAAAGAAATGTACATATGACTAAGTGAGTATGACTGGTTTGTTTTAAATGCTTTTTCACTACAAGACTCCATTCTATGTGTAACAGAATGTATCCTTCAGCTTGTCCTTGTGTAGTCACTCACTCAAATGTCATCAACCTCTCTTCCTTCTACATCTTCTGAGCTTAAAATATAAACTGGACAAAACAGAATGATACTATTTTTTTTAATGAGCTCTGGATCAGAACGTAAGGGAGATGAATTGAAGGAGGCACTTCTGGAGAGGACAGCTAGCTGTAGAGAAACATTCTTCTGAGAGGAACCCAAACTCAAACCATAAACTCCTGTCCAATATTTAGATCTATAATCTTCAACAGCTGAGGAGCCCATCCCACTGCTGCTCAAATTGATAGCATGCAGTGAAGAGTGTTACCTTAATTACGACACAGCACAGAAAAACTACACCCAGAGCTTGGAGAATTGAGTCAATGCTCTCTCCCATCTCATGTCCTACAAGATTAGTGCCAGGTGGTACCATGCTGCACTGCTAAACATGACCTCAAACTTGTACTCCATACTAATAAAACATAGGATAATGTTTGTCATTCTACAGTGAGGAAAATGTAAAATGTATCCCAAAGCTCCTCCACTCAGGAATTCAGAATGAACTGTAAAAAAGCATGTGTGCAACTTTCAGATTCTACCTGACAACAACCCATTGAACTAGATATGAAGATGCAGACATTAACAGCATCAAAAGAAAACATTCTCAGTTCTACTGTAGCACCCCAAATTACAAAACCTGAAGATTTTTGCTTCCTTTCCAAGAGTCTGTCTTTGCTTCTCCACAAGCAAGTGCAACTGTGCAACTACAGGGAAGAGACTGGTATGGAGGAAAAGAAAGGAGAGAAGGAAATTGTGCACTAACATTGGAGAGAGGTAAGACTGACCTAAGAGCTACATAGCAGATTGAAAAATACTATCTATGCTGGTGATTTTTCTCAGGTAGAACAGAAGGCATCAAAAAGGCAATTAATGCAGCTTACGTTTACATAAAGTATTACATTTTGTTACACGCTAAGGTATTCTAAGTATGTTTTTGGAAAAACAATGTCTGTGTATAATACAACAGGAAATCTGAAAGATCAGTTTTTCAGATTAGTTATTCACTTGAGAGGTTCTATATGGACTGGAAGACTATGAAAATATCTGCAACTGCAACCAAATGACAGAAATCATTAAACTTCTTTCAACTCAAGTATTTACACCTCAAAAATTCAGCTGGCTGTGCTCTCCAGAGCTTCTTTGCTCCCAGTAAGCAAAGCTGGTATCTTCAGCACTGACAGGGGCAGGAGGAGATGCTGCAGCCTGACTCCCAGCTCCCAGTCTCATCCATGCAGCACACCATGCTTTCTAACGGTGGCTAACTGTTGGTGCAACCCTGCTGTAAACTTGCATGGGGAACTGGCCAGAAGTAAAAAACAGAACAAACCAATACAGCTTCCCACCCTTCTCAATTTTATGGTATAAAGTTTATTTTTTTATTTAGGGCAGACCAATTCTCCAGCTCAGTCAGAGCAGAGCCTCACAAATAGTTTTTTCAGCACAGTTTAGAGGGTACCCCACCAGAGGGGCACGAAGAACAACAAGTGTGAATAGTTTACATGACAAAGACTGTCTCATAAATCAGCTGATCACAGTAACCCTGCATCTTGCAATCTCTCTCCTGCAGTCACTGATACTTGGATTTTTTGCTAATGCTCCTTGCATCCTCACAACCTGAGGTCAAAAATCTTTTGTGGTTAAAGAGACTTAGGTTTCTCCCCTCGAAATGTATACTGTACCAGTGTGTGTGATGCCTGGATGTTCTGAATCTGTGGAAGCAGTAAGTAAGCATTTGCTAGCTGCACTTTAGGTTCTTCTGGAGAAGACATCAGACTTCCTGTTCCAAAAACCTGGTATTAAAAAAAAAGGTCATTGCATCAATATCTAGAATTTCAGTTTTAACAGCAGCTTCCAAAACTACATTGCTAATTACAACAGTCTTCCCAAAACTAGATCAGTTTTTCACATTAAATTCTTTTATAGGACAATAAACATAAAGTTCCAACGGAAAAAGTTCTCACAGAAATAAATGGCACTTAAGAATCACCACTCATTCAGGCACTATTACAAAGACAAACGAAGTACTCACCAGCAGAGCATCAGGTTATCTCAAAAACCAAGTATCTACATTCTCCTACTGTTCTCCAGGCAATTACAATACACGTATCACCATTTAGGAAAGCAGTAATTTCTGAGAAAACTTTGTAACTAGTCCCACTGAATATTGAATTCAATGGCTCGGCCACTGGTTTTTAAAGACTGCCGTTTTCATTACACTGTAAGATTTGTAATTTGGATGGCTCTACTGCATTTATTTTGCATGCATATTTTGCTCCACCAAGATTAGTTTATTGACAAGGAGATGCACAATAACTGAGAAGTGTGGAGCCAAGAGGGATCAAAGAGGCAGAGTATCATCAGAGGCAAACTAATATTACTATGGGCTTTTCACTTGTATGCAAAGATTTATTGTTTTTTAAGAGGAAAAATCCACATCTTTTTAATTAAGATGATAACAAAATGTATTCTATGCTCACTGAAGATCTCCAACTACAAAGAGAAAATACCAAAACAAAGGGAATATGCTTTTTTTTTAAATGGTGGTATTTATAATACAGTTGTGCCTTGTCTCCATTTGGGTGATTCTTCTGAACATACTCTCGAACAAATGCATTAGAAACATCAGATGTTTTAAGCCTTTGGGGCTCTCAAGAGCACTGTAACTGTGCATCAAACACTCAAGTCATGCCTCCTTTTGAAACTCTTAAACCTAATGTGAGCTGAAAACATGGACAGCTACTTCCTCTGTCTCAGGTGGCTGGTGAAAATGTCCATGAAAACCAGCCTGCTACTGATTTTTGCAGCAGTCCAACAGGAAACAAACTGATTTTGAGGTGGCACTGACAACTGCTTCCCTGCAACTTGTTGATAAAAGGCTGAGCTGACTGCGCAATAAATTAAGGGCATGGGGAAGGGTGAGATGTCAAAAAGAAAAGGTCAATCACTCTATAATGCACTTTTTCCTCATCCTTGATATGTTCTTGCCAAATGTGGCATTACCTCTAATAAATACCAGATAACTGCAACATTTGTATTAAAATCCTAAATATTTCAACTGAACTCACCTAAGCTTTTATTTAAGGAGCTTTATTTTCCAGCACAAGATCAAAGTATAAGAATGAAATAGTTTGATGATTGATTAAAGCTGTCACTCTTTTTAAATCACTAAATTCAGAGTTAAGACTTTTCTTCGTCAAAATAATAAAAGCCAAGAATTTGGAGTATATAGCATCCCTTATAAACATTTTTAAAAGCTAAAGACCTGCTTAAATTCACCAGTTATTCAGACAACAGACAGCTTTAAGGCACAACCATTACTTCAACTTCCATGTTTTATGGGCCTAAACCTCTAACCCTGTGCTACATCCCCAATGTGTTTACGTAAAATCCTGCAGAGTAGCTGAAAACCACCTAAAATATTTCCTAGTGGGTTTTTTCCCAACAAATGCATTCCAGAACAGTGCAGTCTAGACTACACTAATATATGAAACTAATTAGATCGTGATCTTTTAAGTACACACATACAAATACACTTGGTTTTACTACCATGACTAGCCCCACTAAGAGCAATAAGTTTAACCATATACATGTATGTGATCATGACACTAGCACAATCTGGTAAAAGGCATGAATTGGTAACATTACCCCACCTGATCTGTACCAGGAATTCAAGGAACTTTCCAAGTCCCTAAAATTATGAAAACCAATTTTTAAAACACAAGAAAATCCAAAACCCAAGCTAAAAGTAAGAGTAGTTCCCTGATATGAAAAATAAGAGCAGTTACCTGATATGAAAGAACTCCATGAGATGAGGTATTTATAAATAATGAGCTTTCAATACTGCCTTCTTCTGTGGGAAGGAAGAGCACTCTGAAAGACATCTTTCCCATGGCTGGAATCACCTGCAGAGAGCACAAAGAAGCTTGCTTGCTTGGTCCCAGTGATCACACACTCCCCACTCAGTCACAGGGCTCAGAGGACACTTCCACATGTACATCCCCGTCTGTAAATCCCACTAAGCAGAACCTCAGTGCTGAGAAGTTTCATCTGTGCACAACTCTCAACTCTTACTACAAAGAGCTGAGATCACACAGCAGCTTGCCAAGTTATGGCTGGAGTTTCTCAGCTAGCATGGGGCTTCACCAGCCAAGGCTTCTTTTTGGATATTAACCATGCAGCATGGACAGCCTGTGAGCGCACAGAGACACTTCCCCACACAGAGAGATGGCTATTGCAAAGTGAATCAGTGCCCCTGTGATACACAGGCAAATTATGCACAGTAATACCCATTCAGCCACACTAAAAGCAAAAATCAGATGAAAACATAATAAAACCCCTTTGCACATCAGCAGAGGATAAAAAACTGGGCTTCATCCAACTGAAATCACAGCAATTCATTCTTAACATGCATTATATTGTTTAAAAAATCAGAGTTAAAATAATGGTCTTAGATCATAAAGGCAATTATGCCCATAACTGCAATACAAAATACATAAAACATTTCACTGCAGGTTTTTCTGACAAATATGCAAGACCATTCAAAAGACTGAAAATTCAGGGCTGTAGAACACCCACATGCCTGTGGATTACTGCATAATGCTGCTTAAAGCAGAACGTGATTTAAACAGCCTCTCTTAACACTGAAAAATTCTTCTTCTGTTACTGTCAAACACATTTCCTACTGTAGGTTTTGGATGGCTTCTCCCAAACAAGTCTAAGTAGAAGTGAACAAAAAAACCACTAGCAAAACAGAAAAAGAGATGGAGGTCCTACAAAAAAGCACAAAAACACAGAATGAAGAGCTCATGCCAGAGGAAGCAGGAAGGCTTGGCACTTGGCCATTACATACTTTCCAAAAGTACATCAACACTCACCCGGCTATGAGCAGGAGACACATGAAACTGTCTAGTAGATGTAAACACTGAATTGACTACAACATCTCTATCTCTACTAGGGTTGTAGGCATGCAGCATTTTAGCTCTGGGTAACCCCAGTAACCTAAAGCAGGAGAAAAAAAAAGACAAATAAATTATTCACTTTAAAAGCACATAAAAGAAGCAACACAAATCATCCTAAAACATATTCATCTGCAACAATTACCTACTTGTAATTTATCAAACAAATTTTGCCTTTAGTATACAAAGGCAAATATGTAACACTGGGATGTGAGATACACTTGGCCAAAACTCATTGGAGTAACTAGCAGTTAAAGAAAAAAATAACCCTCACAAAGCACAAAGTTTTAGATAAAAAGGTTGAAATAACTGAAGTCTTGTTTTGTCAGCTAAAGCAATGATTCTCTTGAGCCTTTTGCTTTAGCTAGTACACCCTAAACCTCAACATCTTAGACATTCCTCCAGTGCATCCTCTGAAATATTCCTTTAACTCACAAGGAGACTGGGTTTCTTTTTGGTTACTGAGAGATCAAAGGCTCATTATCACTTAAGAACAATTTTTAAAGTTTTCTTTATTTATTTATTTTATTTATTCTACCAGTATGTTTTGCCTGGGATTCTCTGGATTTTGTTATCAGAATTTAAAGGAAACAACAAGCCCTTCCTCCACTAGAAAGGCAATCTTTCAAAAATGAGCAACCAGCATGCAGCAATTATTTGACATCCATGCAGAATCACCTGAAATGTACGCCCAGAATGTATTATATTCCCTATTAGCTTTTTCTCTTTCTCAGAACTATGTGGATTTTAACTTACAAAACATTTCAAGGCAAGAAATGCACTTCCAGCTCTGTAGCTATTACTTCTCTGTTTTTCAGATGATGGCATGATCCCAGCTAATGCTTCTTACCCAAATGGAGCCCAGTGTAGCTGTTCCTCCACACTTCATTATTAACCAAAATACAATAATGTAAGATACTCACTGCATTCCAAAATGCAGAACTGATGGGTGAAAATGTAAGGCCTTCCCATTTGGAGGCATTTTTGCTGAGAAGCTGAAAAAAAGGGAAAAGAAGCTGCAATTAATATTTAGTGGGCATGATGCTACAATCTGCAGGGAAGGAAGATACATTGCAGGCTCTTAACTCTTTCTATCCTGAAGCTTCCTTCCTTGCACAGGTCTCCACAGTCACATTGGCACACCTGTTTATGGGGCTGTGCAGTGGACTGCAGAGGGAAAACAACTGGGAAGAGTCCTGAGGAATGAAAATTACATCAGCATGGAGCAGATTACTTGCCAATTAAACATCTATGCAAGCACTGGCACGAGCACACCCGAGAGAAGTAGAGGTAGAGAAGTAAAGAACAGCTTGGGCAAAAGCAGAAATCAAAAGAAGTGCTTATATAGCTGTGGCTGCAGTGTAAAAGCCAGCTTGCTCCTTCTCTGCAGAGCAGAATAAAAAATACTGTGAAGTACATACATCATCATCTTTCCTTTGCCCTACAAAAAGTCACAGTAAAGTTCCTATCAGTTCTAGGACATTTTTAGCTTATTTCAATACCCTGTAACATAGAAATTCCATGATATCTTCACCATTTTCTCAATTAAAACTTGTCTTCCACAAGTCTCAAAACCCACAGTGGTAAAAAACAAGCCCAGCATTTGTTTATTTTATCTGCATACCCAGTGCCACTCTGTTGAATAGCCAGAACCAGTTTAATCTTTACTGGATTATGCTAATAAGCATCCTAGCAAGGATGAGTCAAAGAAGGGAGAGATGGACTGTGGTCTCATTAGGTATCCAGTTGCTTTGCATAATTTGTGGCAGTACAGTCAATTGGTTCCCAATTTTAAAATGTAGTTCTGTGACATTACACCTTTAATATCTCTTACTGTGTACAAAATCCTGCTGTGATATTCCAAAGCAACAGACATCCTAACTTATTACCAGTCAGGAAAAATAATACTTATTATTATGAAAATCCACAACTTTTATAAAAACATAGAATCATAGGATGAAGACAATTCTCTCACTACTGTAGCAGGCAGAATGCAATATATCCAAGCAGCATTCCTGAGGAGCTGATAGTGACAGCCTCTTTCCAACCACCTTGTCTCTGCAGCAGCCCACTCTTGCTCCATTCCTAGAAACACTGCAACAACCAGCATCTTCTTCCCCTTCCTAAAATCAGCCTCAGGTACATACCCAGAAGTTAAGTCTGAATACCGTTGTAACACATACAAATTAAAATTTCTACTGTAGCGAAAGCCACAGATATTTGAGGAAGACATGTTTCTTAAAGGCCCTCAGATCCTTTTATTGTATGCATACACATGAACAGCAGAATAAAAGTTAAGCCACTGGTTAATGCACTACAGTATGACCTTGAACCTCACCACAACATCTTACAGGTACTGCTGAAATACCTCTTCTCACCAGAAAAATCTTTCCTGACAAAAGCAAGAAGTTGAGTGCCTCTATCTGCCAATTCATGTAATCGGCAGTAGCTCTCCAAGACTCGTCCTCCTTCTGAGGAATTCTAGCAGCATCAGCTCTTTTCCTTTTAATTCTTGCTTTTTGCAATAGCTACCAAATGCACCAGCTGGGTGCAAATGCAGCAGTGGATGTAGGAGACTGCATTTAATTTGGTCTAGGTGAACATGGCCATGCTGTAGCACTGGCTCTTAAAAATGCATTGTATTGCTGTTCAGCTAACCCTCTACTAGTCAAAAAATGGGAAAAACCCTGTAAGAGTAGCAGCAGGAGTATCCCAGGGGTACCATTTATTCCTTCTGGAGATGGCAGCCTGGACCCTGCACGGCTAAAGCCAAGACTCAGTTAATGACCTGTGCATGTTCCGAGTGGGCTCCTGAGCATGGAGATAACTTTGGAGCATCCCTGCACACCACTTGACCAGGAATGGTCCCATGATTACAAGACATCCAGCTTCTGCTTTGCACCCCACAAAAGCTGCCAAGTCACTGCAAGCTCCAGCCTGGCCCAGAAAGCAGAACAGCCACATTCCTGTGGCACCGTGCCCATCACCCAGCCTGCCGTCCAGCTCCAGGGCAGCTGCACCACTTATCAGTGGCCCCAAAGCAGTGCCAAAACATAACCTGAGAGCTGAGTTTCTGCAACAACAGAACTGGTGGAAAGAGAACTACCACTGCTTTGGGCTGTTTTTCCCTCAAGGGAAAAGATGACAGGTTGGAATAATGGGAACAGGCAGGAGAACATTCTGCTCATGACAATCAAACAACTAGGACATGCTTTGAAGTGCACCATTATACAGAGAAAGAGACAGGCCCATCTACATTAGAAGTGCACTTCTCCAGTTTCTGTCTCTAAAAGGCAGCTGGAAGCTGGCAGAACACCATACTGCATCCCCATGCTCAAAACACAATTCAGAACTCTGCGGGGAATCTGACACTGAAATAAACACCAAGGCAATTTACTTAGACATTTAAAATTTGAAGTCACTTTTAACAAAAAAAAACCCTACTTTTTCTCTAAGAACATCATCTCACCAATAGATTCACCTCAAATTATGCCCAAAATTGCTCTTTTAGCTACAGATGACGTGTCCAAAAAAAGTACATGGATCCTTTCAGGAGAATGTCACAGGCTTGGGGAAAAACAGAAATATCTGCCTAAGAATGAAGTCTTGAAACAACAAGAAGTGTGAAGAAACAGGCCTCTTCACAAGAGAAAAGGCCTGGTTCCAGGTTTTACTCTTTCAGTGCTTTTAAAATCTGCTAGCATTCATTAAGCATGCCATCTAACAAAGTTGGTCCCCATGCTCCATGGCATCTCTCTTTTTGGCAGACCACTTAAACAGCATCTTCTGAATGGCAGATTTTGATAGAGCAGCTCAATTCCAATGTTTCAGAGGATACTTTTAAGCATGAGTGAACTGGAGGAGGAAGACACAAAGGAGGGGAAGGAAATTCTTGGCAATTACTTTGAACACTCAGTATGCATCAAAATCCTAGTTTAAATCGTGCTGTTATCACTTCCCAGCCCAACAATGCCCCTCCTCCTCTCCCATCCATATAATATATTTAAAACCCTGACACCCTGAACCATCCATTTCCAGGAAAAAATAGTTAAGAAAAACTGGGGAGGGCACCACATGGTCACCCAGAGCACCAGGAGGATCTGGGGACAGGTTCTGGCAGGAAAAGTAGAGGGTGAGCCCATGAAAACTTCAGCTCATCACCCTTGCTTGCAGAAAACACCCAGGAGAGAGAGACAAATCCCAAATGTGCACACAACCATCAGGAATGCCTACTGGGGAGAAAGATGGATGTGGAGCTGAAAAAAGTGGGCTGGAGGGGAGGTAGAGTAAGGAAGAGGGGTGACACCAGAGGAGAAGAGCAGGATGGAGGAATGCAAGCACCATTAATCACTTGTGCAAGCAGAGGAACATGTAACTGTAGGGCAGCATTTTTGGGGGAATTTTTTTGTTGTTTTTTAAAAGGCGCATGAGCTGTAAAATGTTAACCTACCATATTCCCTCCATTAAGAAGCCCCAGAGGTGCTGGAACATGGAGAAGCTCCAGCCTTTCACAATGTTTCCTGCTTCAGGAAAGAACATTTTGGTGTCCTGTTGGTGTGGGACTAACAAAAAGAGATGCTAATAGAGGGATGCTGAGAGCACTATTAAATACAGCATTGATATTGTTTTGCCCTTGCTTCTTTCAGTTCTGTTAGGCTGTGATGTATAAAGTAAATATAGGTAAACAACCAGGTCAGTATTTACAGTCCCAAACCCTAATATTTTTATGCAATGCATATTGCTAACATTTGTTTGAAATAAGCAAAAGCCTTATGCTTCCCGCAAAATCTGACAGAAACAGATCTTTTTTCACAGGAGATTTGTTCCTACTTCACTGGTCAAATTCACAAGAGAAATATTTCCCCTAAAAATCCAAACAAAGAGCAGATCCATTCTGAATAAATTGCTGGAGATTGCATTGGGGGATTTTATTTGTTTTGCCTTTTTTTTTTTTTATGAAATTTTAAAACTGAGTTAATTCATCTGACTATACACATAAAACTCTCAATCTACAGAATGGGCTGCATTTAACCAGAAGTGAAGGACATTTCCTGGAAGGACATTTATCCCAATGTTGCTTTTTCTTCTATTAGCTCTTTTTTGTCTTCCTTGTATCTTTAATTCTTCACTTGAATGGATTACTTCATTCTATCCTAGCATGCATAATATCCAATGATTCAGATAGCAACCTCTGTAGTTGAAAATAATCACAAATGCTACTTCGTTCCCTTTCTCCTTCCTTCCTTTTTGTATGCTTTGTTCACAGCACATGCTGAAAAAAGCAAGCCAGGGAAAGGCATTTTATTGTCAGGTCTTTTGCTTTATGGCTGCAGGGGTTTCTTGGAAGCAGCAGGCAAAAAGGACTGGATTCTTGAACATACAAGAGGTCCTTTTTGAGTATATCTGTTTAGGCAATACTGTTTTATTTCTCAGTATATTGATAAAAGTAAAATTTTACTTATGTTGAGCATTTTAGCACTTTGCATCACCAGTGCAGTCATGTTAATGAACCCACAAGATGAGGTTTTGAGATGTGAAAGCGTGTATGTATTGTACAGGAAAGTACATTTTTTATGCAAACTGAAATAGAGAAAATGAAATAAAACCTCTCACTTACTGACTAATTTTAGATTCATTCCTCCAAACCACACCTGATAAAGAAAACATAGAATGGAACACATAGGGAAACAACCAAACACAGATACTTTTAATCATGCTGATTGCAGCTGATGCAAAGAAATTATTCTGACAAATGAAAAGAGGTAATTAAGGGGTAATAGATATAGAAATAGAAAAAGCAGCTGAATCAAAGTCTTATGCAGAGCTAATACAAAGCTTTGGTTCATCATATCCCTAGTCCCGCTCTTCTCTCAACTTCTCCTTTACCAAAGGCAGTAAAAGCAGCAACCAGTATCAGGAATATTAGAATGCAGCTCCTGAAAGACACACAGTGCCTTTGAAAGAGATAATGAAATTGTTTGGAAACACAAAATTAAAATTTGAGTTTACTATCCAGGCAACTCTGCCAAAACCAGAAACAGGAACAGTTTTAATTTATGAATTTTTTTTAACCTTAACTTCCTTCCTAGAGACAGAAAGAGTCCTCAGAAACCAGGAAATTGTCCAGCTTGCAATAACCCTGCGCTGCTCATGGGCAAGCTACACACAGTGTGTCCCTGTGGGGCTTTGGCACCTGGAGAAGAGCAGTCACAGTTGCCACCCTCACCTCCAGAGACTTACAGGACTTCTCCTGAAGCCCTTTACCAACCTGCAACAATACATGAATCATTCAGTCTTTCTAGATTTTTTTTATTTTTTAAAGAAAAAAGAATGACCAAAATGTAAAAGAACACAAATGAGAATTTTGAACACGGGAAATCTAGAGGTCCCAAAGGCTCCCTTGTTTTTAGCACTGCATTTTTTAGGAAGAGAGGGAGGACTGACTCACTGCTTCTGAATGCTTGGGATTTGTAACCCATCATTAGGAATTCACTTACATGCTTTACCAGAGAGCTGTGTTTCTTCTGGAAGAAAATTTTTTTTTGTACTTTGAGGGTAATGAGGCACTGCAACACATTGCCCAGGGGAAGCTGTGGGTGCCCAGTCCCGGGAAGTGTACAAGGCCAGGCTGGACAGGGGCTCTAAGCAACCCAGTCTAGTGGAAGTGTCCCTGCCATGGCAGGGGTATTTGAACTAGAGTGAGGTCCCTTCTGATCCGCTCTATAATTCTGTAAGAAGGATGGTTGCCTTTATTTCCTCTGAAGCGCACTACGTACATCAAGGACTGAATCCCAGACTGAGGAAAGCAGGAAAGACCACAGCAGTGTTACCTAGCAACTAACATGTGCATGCATACCTGCTGTTTTGCACGTCTGTGCCACAGGAAAATAGGCAAGGGCAGCTAAACCAGAAGAAACCAGTGAAATGGATGAGACAAGCTCTCTAAAAACAAATCCCATAATTTATGGCATAATTTAAGGAAGAAGGCAAGTCTATCAATGTTTTCTTTCTTTTTTATTTCTTAAACTGCTGAACTTGGAAAAACAACATATAGCTAAGACCTACCCACAAAAGTCTCAATAAGTTGATGACTTATTTACAAAGGCAGTGAAGTAAAGGGGTAGGTAAGCCTACCCTGTGTAAAGCAGAAACCATTCTGCTACTACTTCCATACTTCCACCTGGTCCCTCATGCACTGCTCTGCTCCATACTCTGGCCCTGGTGTTTCCATGGCCAGGGTCACCTTCCTGGGCAACCTTCTCTCTTCTCACTGCCTGTGGTCCTCCCCTTTTCTACCAAGTTCTGCAATGGCATTTACACAAACCATTTGCACAGCATTTACCTAAGCCAGCAGTGCTTCAGTTTCATACAGTACAAAACAACAACAAAAACTGCAATGATCAAACTTAAGAGTAACTCGCCCAATAGGCCTTAAAGCCACATTTCTCAATGGGGTTTAAATGGAAGGACACAGATTAAAAAAAACCTGGCTTTTCTCTCTACCCTCACAACCAAACCCTCACAACCAACTCCAAAGAAATTAAATGCAGACCACAATAAAACTAAGATTAAGACTTGTAAAGAAATCTAGGGGAGATGATGATCAGTGAGGAACAAAGTGCTACAGTGAACATCTTGGTGAAAAGAAAAGGCTTTCTTCCCTAGCTGTGCCTGTGGTTTGCATTTTAGTAGCAGGAGCAGCACAATAAAGCGTGTTTAAGAGTAAAATGGAATTACTCCCTACCATAAATCAATCCCCAGCTTCTGAAATAACTGAAATCTGTAGTAAATTAAGACATTAACTCACAATTACTTGAATTCATTTGAAACTATTTTCTGAAACTGCTTCTTTGAAATCTTTTACTCACCCGAATTTCAAGCAACTCTCTAGAGATGTTCCAGAGGGACCACGTACATTTTAGGCATCTTGGACAGACAACAACTAAGCTACTTGTTTTGGATGACTGTCCAGGGTTCACAAGATCAAAATGCACATCAAATACATTTTCCTCTGAAGCACTTCTACTGCTGCCAGCAAATCCCAAATATCCGGCCAGGCAGAACATCCACCTTCATTTTATTTTTGGCTTCATATAATTCAAGAACTGCATTTACAGTCTGCAATATTTCATGAGGTAAACTCTGATAACTGCTCTCAAATAAAATCTTTAGCTTGCTTTTCTCTTTTATAAGCTTCTTTACAATTTATCTTTTTCAAAGAAATCAGCAATCTTCCATTAAAATTAAAACTGCAGAAACAATACAATTTACTCTTTTCTTTTTTTAAGTTCTCCCAAGAAAAATTAAAAGAACCACTTGCCCAACATAAACACACAGTTTTGGCTCCATCAGGAGCCTTGGTATTCTTGACATTTTGTCTTCACCAGGTCCCGGACTTGTGGGGTTTTAAGAAAAGACTACATTTTCATGTATCTTTGAAGACTGCTTCTAGCCCATGAGTTTGCAAAATAAAACCAAAAGTCACAAAAGCAGCTCATGCTAAATTTTTTTCCTTTTTAAACATCGGAATTTTTTTAGCCAAATTCACTTTTTTGCATAATTTGCTTACCCTCCACTTGCCAAATCCTCTAAAAAAACCCTCAGAACATTTAGACTGCCTACGTAACACAGGTTTGCTCTGTAAAAACTGCCACTAAGATCACAAATAATTGCTGAGATATTAATTTTTGCCCACCTTACTTGATTAACTAGAATGAATAAAGGCAGTCAAAGCTGAAGCACCCTGGCCTATTGAATACATGTACAGAAATGGCTGCTTTTCAAAGAACACTGCCCAACTCTCACAAAACTCAAAACCCCTACAAGAGAAGCTATCAGTCTCCACGCATCTCAAAGATCAGGAGCTCCAGCCACACTCCTGCCCAGCATCTCTGAACTGAAAATAAAACATTTTCAAGTGAGATGTGCTGCTCAGAGCCTTTTTCAGACAGTTTGAAACCACGAACCCTAGAGAAAGGGTGCACGGGGAAGTACCTAGAGAAAAGGCTTCCACAGTGTAACCATGCTGCCTTCTCTGGCTAAAACCAAAGCACTAATGTAAGCCTTGAGCTGAAATACCATGAAATTTAAAATACTGTTTCCTACCCACAGTTTTCAAAGCCTTTTATTGAAAGCAGTCAAAATTCACAGCACAACCCCATGAAAGAGGCAGGATAAAAGAATCTTTAAAAAGTCAGGAGATAGGCCACAAACCCACCTGCCTTTTACCTAAGAACATAATTATTTTTACTTACTAGGTAGCAAAGCCTTTATTTCTGTCATTGCAATGGCAAAATGACAGCAGAAAATTTTAGTGGGAAGGGCAGTTTTTAAGCTCAGTCCTGTACTAACATAATTACAAACTGAACAAAACAAGAGGCAGGTATTTCAGAAGAAACAAATTCTATCACACCTGCCTCAACTAAATTAATTCCCACAAAAGTAAACTGAATGTATTTGCTTTTCCTGCAGCATGCTTACAGAACAATTACCAGTAAAGAAGGAAGAGATCCAAGTGACCTCACCAAGGCCTCACCTTTTTAAACACACCAACTGCAATTCTGTTTTTAACAGTAAAAATAAAAATTCATTTCATCAAGCACACCCAGTTTTACTCAAAAACTCTCTCCAAGCTGAAAAGCAAAGGGCCAGTTTCTGTCAAGTAAGTAGCAACCCTTCCTCCTTCAAGTGTTTCACTTCCACATGCCAGGGAAACTAGTCTTCCTCCAGCTTCGAGAATCTGGCTCTTGCCTTGAGAAAAGCAGGACACATCGACAGGAAGCACTGTGGGGCTACACAGCTCACAGCAATAGGAAGTCACATTCTTGTCAAATTTCACTGCACCCAACCATTTCCTTTTTCTACATCAGGCACAGCCAAAAATTTCTATCTAGACAGAAACCATTTTAAGCAGTTCAGCAAAATGCATGATAGAGCTCTGTGGTCACTGATAAGCCTGACCTGCTTAATAATTAAGAGTGATAATCTTCCTACAGTAATTAAGAGTGATAATCTTCCTATGGTAGCTGCCTTTTGCTGTTTCTACATTAATCCAAGCCTTTTAGTTTCTTTTTTATAAGGAAAGGCCTGTAGGACAGCACATGTTTGCCTGCTGGATCTCAACAACCCCTTTACACTGAACCCATTAAGTGCCAAAAATCCCACGATCCTTCCCCATGCCTTGCTCCTCCCTGGGAAAAGAAAAAAAGAAAGCTAACTAAAAAGGAAACTAAGCAAATACAAGAAAACTCAGACCTAGGACTTTAAAAATTAGTAACTTCTGCTTTTAATTTATTCCTGTTGATCTGGACAGTGCACCCGATACCAGTTTCCCTCAAAAGAAGTTACAGAAAAGTCACTAAGATCATGTCTCAAAGGTACAAAAATTACCTTTTTTGTATTGGAAAAATACAAAAACGGAAAACATCGATCTGGACTTTGCATTTTTTCCTCTTTTGTGAATTTCTGCCCAAATTTTTAAAAACAAAGTATAATCTTTGAGCATCAACCTTTAAGAATAGTAATTTACCCATGAGCATTCAATACCATGCCTTGTTTAAGCCAGCGTATGAAGACAGACAACCAAAATCATCTCAGTATGGAAAACTGTACAGTTTAACTCCAAGCACTTCAACAGGCAGCCTTAAATGCTACAAATGCAAAAAAAAGCAAACACTCCAATATACAGCTTCACTCTATTGGCAGTAATTTATTTTACAAACTGATAATATGCTGGGGAAGTCCCTCAAAACCTTAAAACCATGCACCACTTGCAAAATCCTTTTACCAAACCACTTGCTTGAGTAATAGACCAAGACCAACTTTCTCAGGGCTATGTTTCAGTTTTACAAGGACAGAAGTTATTGCCACTATTGACTGCCAAATTTATTAAAAACTTAATTATCTCCTCTAGCAGATGGAACTTCATACAAGACTTTCTGAAGCATCTCCAAATGCTTCAAATTTGCTACCACAAATTTAAACTACATAAGTTTCCTAAAAAATACACAGTTTCTCATGTAATTGAAAAGCATTTTCACAAGCTGTACTATATGAATGTGAAAATATGATGCAAATAAAAATATATGGAGAAGAAGCAAGGCTACACTTTTCTGTAAAGTACTGTAAGTGCGGTGCTGCAGGGGGAAGCTGTGGTCACACAGACATCCTATACACACCAAGGAAACTAAGCTGCTCCCGCACACCCCAGAGGCCACTACCAACCTTCAGGATGAAAAATTAAAGTCACTAGCCAAATACCAGCAGTGAAAAAGTAGCATCAATCCCAAACCACCACCACTACCTCACAGGATCATCATTCTCTTGTTCTTGTTTTCCACCCCTCCCAGTCAGGATGTGTTACATCCTCTTTAGGCCCCCTCCAAATGTTTCAGCATCCTTTGGTAAAGCTTCCTGTTCTGGTGCACTAATTCATTGAATCTTTGCCATATGTGATGTGTGGAGTTTTTTTTTAGATAGGACACAAAATAGAGAACCTTATGAAGAACCTCTTAAAAATAGCAATAAAAAAATGCAGACTATTTTTATTGTTCACTGGCATTTATTAACTGATAGCACTGTGCATTTTCATCATCTCTGTGCTTCAAAAGCACAGTCATATAAACCTACCCTCAAACAAAGAGCTTTTCTCTTCTAGCTTCCCATACAAAACTCTGGTTATACTTCAAACTACATCCCCTCCTGCAGTCAGACAAGAAAGGGGAATCCTGCACAGCGTCAGATCATTGCAACTTTTTCACCTAAAGCCTGTAAACCCCCAAGGTGACAGGACACCACTGCAGACAGCCTGCAAAATTTCCCAGGCCGCCCTGTTTGAAAAGTGCAGCTTGCTGAGCTCTCCTGTCTTGTGTCACTCGTCACTCTGGGTTGTGGTGTGCAAAATGGAAAGACAGCTCCATGACTTAGTGCTATTAATAAAAACAACCATGCTCACGGTGTGTTTGTGACCTGCTCCTAAGTACTGTTGTGTAATTATGGTTCACTAGATTACATTGTTAAAGGAAACACTCAGATATGAAAAAATTTATACCAGAAAATTCAAACTGGCAAAAAAACAACAACAAAGAAATTGGCATTACCAGGATTAGTAGCTGCAACACTTATCACAGAAACCACCGGGTCCTTACAAAACATCTGGGATCTGTTGAAGCCAATGCACAGCACATGCTCTCAGCCAATTTCTTCTAATGTACAAAATGCTGCAGCATTTTGCTATTATACAACGCAGAACCATATGAAACACAGGCTGCTTCACAGGTTTATTAACAAAATGTCTACCACCAAAGAAACCTGAGGTATGTCACGGCTCTGAATTCCAGCAAGGGGCACCTAAAGTCCACAAGTTAATATTTGCTTCCTTCAGCAGGATAGCTGTGAGGAAAGGAAAAGGAGGAAAATTAGCAGAAAAAACCAGCAGGAAGTCAGCTTTTGATTCTTTTATATCCGCTGAAAAAAAATGTACTTGCAATCAAGTACAATATTAAAACTCTACCTCCCCTAGACTCTTGCATTTCCTCCTTTATTTCAAAGCTAGGAGGCTAATCAGAGTTCACCAACTGGAAATGTTCATCTGTGAAACCAAACGCAAAGCATCACTAAAGCTATTTTTAGTTTCTTGACAAGCTTCTAACCAGACATCTGCTTCCACTGCAATAAAGGATGCACTTTGCTTCTGCATTCAGAAGAAACATGGGGTTTCTCAAGCTGCCCACGAGAGGAAAAGCTCCTCCAGACACCATACAGATCTCTCTGCAGCCCAAAGGTGTATCTAACTGGTCTTGGCCATACATCTCTCAATGCTTCCTGCTCTTCAAGATAAGCAGATTAATGGCATGGTCCCACCTGGGAATCCACAAAAAGGTCCCACTGAAGCCAGAGGGGCTTCTCATCAGCAGAGGGGTAGCTGATGTGGACTGAGGAGCAGGACTCACACACAGCACTTGGCCCCTTCTTATGGGAGCACGTGGATACGTGGGTGGACATACAAGAGCAAGACAAAGATCAGCAAAGTGCAGAAGAGGCTTCTTCTGTCACTCCATGGCAATAATTTACACTAAAAAAGGAGCAACATGGCTTTCTAAGGCAAATCTTCATCATGTCAAAATGGAAGATGTGGCTTTTGGCACAAATATGGCAAAAACACAGAGGAAATAAAGAAACTTAAGGTGCTGCCTCAAACCATGGCCAGCATCAGGTAACGTGGATTTGCAGTTATCACAAAGTCACATTTTTGACCCCTGATCTTACCCTTCCACAGCTTGCAAGCTTTCAGTGGGTAAAGGGAAAATAAAGATCCGAGTGCTGAAACTAAGTGTCATTGTCCCCAAACCAGTAAGCACACCCAGAAGGACTTAACCTCCAAGTCAGGCAGCATGGGAAAGTCACAGATTACATGGGACAACCTGAAATCTTCCAAGTCCCAAACAAGCTTCTTCAGCTTGGGTATAAAGGCAAAGCTTCTCATCTTAAAATCTGGAAGCGTACACTCTGTATGGCTGGGCTCTGCCCTGCCCTCCCTGCACAGCAAACGTTTCAGTGATTGTTTCAGGAACAACAAAACACACAGCCCATTGCTTCAACAACCAGAAAGCATGAATAATTGTTTTTATTTACAAGGAGAGAAAAAAATCCAAGCAAGACTGAAAGCATGGGGACCAGGGCAGGGGTGTGTGTTTGTTTTAAAGTGACTACCCGCATCTGCGGGATCAGCCACATTATCCCAGCAACACTGAGAATGCTCACAAAGGCCAGAAATGTCCCCTTTTGAAAAGGGCAGTTTAAAAGCTGCAGAAGCTGGGTCAGCGACAGGCCACAGAAATACCTAAGCAGGCAGCAGGCACCTCACGAGCTGCAGGCAGCAGGCTTGCAGCAAAGGCCTCCAATGAAAGACAGAACACACCAGGACAGAAATCAGACAATAGCTATTGAAGAAAGGCAGTTAATAGCAACAAAGCACGTAAAGCATGGGTCAAGGAGTCGGTCAAGTACAGGCCCTTCAGCTCTCTGCCCTTCTTCAGTTGCCAGGAATCAAGATTTAGACACAAACCAGAGATGTACATGGCCCACAGCACCAGCAGGCAGGCACAAAAACTGAGCAGGCATGTTAAATCCACAACACACTAAGAAACTGCAAAACTTATTCTACAATATATTACAGGGCTGCTTGCTTACCGAGGGCAGCACAGTGCTTCTTGTTCCTCCAGTTTCATTTAAAAAAAAGAAAACCAAACCAGGAATTACACAATTTTTTCTTGTACATGATTAGTGTATTTATCATATCTGTGTTCAGGTCTTTACTGTTGTACATTTACTGACGTGCAGACACCTTGACTTTAGAATGCTAATCCACAACTGCAATCGATAGCACAATGCAATTTAAATTTACGTAGGCAAAATCTGAGAGGTGACCTACAATGTCACTAGTGAGGTCTGACTTGCTGACTACATAATAGCTGACACCAAGTGAGTGTGCAGCAGGACTGTTGCACACATCTGCCAGCCACAGTCAGGAGACTTGATTCTGTTTTGCAGAGACCCTTAAAATCATTTGACGTGAACGGAGGTGGTGGTTACCCAAGGTGCATGCAGTTATGAATCAGTCACTCCCTCCTTTCTCTCATTTCACTTCCCTTTTGTTATTGTGTATCTTTCCCTTCATTGTTAAGATTGAAATCTGCTGTTGTCCCTTATCGGTTTTGCTAATCACTTGAAATGGGCAAGCTCTCATTTGTTCCCTACCTACCAGTATCTTTGTTCACTTGGTTTTTTTATCAGGGCACGGCTTTTTGCCTTTCCTTGTTCTGTTCACAATCTCTAGTGTTTTTTCACTTGTTACCATACTTCGCCCCTGCCTTTGCCTTTCCAGCAATTACACCCTGTCCTTCCCCTGCTGCCAAATTCTAGCCCAGTCATGTTCAGCATCACATCCAAGCAGTTTCCAGTGCCATGTGAAACTTGCTGGCTGCCCAGCCTCTCTCCCCACAGCCAGGCAACCATACATGGATGGTGGCATCCTGTTTCAGCTGAGTTTTGTCTTACCCAACACACTGCTCTGAGCTTTGGTAAGAGGAATCAGTCTGAAGAGGAGAGCGCTGTGCACCAAAGCAGGCGTGATAAGTAAGCAGCACTCCCAGAGAAAGGTCCGGGGGTTGCAGAGTGACTTTTGTTTCTGCAGCAGGAAGGCCAGTGGGACCCAAGGTGCAGCCACAGCCTTTGCCCGCAAAGAACACAAACTAATGAGCCCAGAGGGGATGAAAAGGGGAACAAACTGCACTCAGTGCAACCTCACAGTGTAGTTTGCTGCAACACAAACACTGACAGGCACCTAGCCAGACAGTGGGAACTTAATGAGGGGAAACAAAACCACCCCTCTCCTCCTGCCACATCCCACAGCAAAACCCCACTACCCCTCCACCCAGAGATTTAATATCAGGACACCAGTGTAACCATCACACTGGGCAGCACTCATGTACAGTGATACTACTCCAAAATGCTCAGCATTTGAGGCTACTGTGTGGTGCAGGAGCTGACCTGCTATGGCATTGCTTCAGCCAGGACCTGGTGCTTGATGCCCAGACTGCACCAAAACCATGAGTGTCCAGCTCTGTGCATGGCAACAGTCACTTGTCAATAACTTTGGTAGAGTTCTAAGGTAAGAAGACAAACCTTTTATATTTCAATTTTGAACCCTTTTAATAATTCTTGTTAGATTGTCCCTACTCTTCAAGCAGAGAGCAAACAACTTCACACAATAATTTCTGCCTTATTAACTACTGCAAAGGCAACCACGTCTTTCAGGATGACACCTAGTACCTACAACTGGGACATTTCAGGCAATGCACATCTTCATACTCCAAGCAGTAGTCAAGTAATTACCTTAAACTTTAAAATTACAGTTTTTATTTTCTACCAAATGCAACCAACTGTTTTATTAATGAATCACTGCGATTTATCCTCCAAGAAAATTTATCAACTGTATTGTCAGATAATTCAGTAGAATTCAACTAGTTTAGCTTTTTATCATTCAACTCTCTCAGGATTCAGCTGTGTTGTGCAATGACAACAGCTAACACTCAAGTGTAAGTGAAAATGATGGGTTTTAAACGAGGGAAATGTCCCCACAGACCACACCTGTTTATGAAGCCGCCGGCCTGGAACAGAGGAGTAACTGACAGCTTCCACATATTCCCACCCAGAAAAGCCTTGGGAACACGGTGCACTTTGGCGTGCTGACACAAGCCGCGAGGAAGTCTGAGAGCCTAAAAAACCCGGTGCACGTGCGATTTCAATTGCTTGTGTAAACTGCACCTCTCATCCAAGCGCGTTACTGCCGTGGAGTTAAAAGGCAGCACAACATGCAGGAACCTCAAGACCTTGGAAGCCATTCAAAGGATCCTCCTCACAAATAATAAAAAAACAAGAATGCATCTGTTTTTTCTCTCTCCAGTGCTAAACACATCATACTGAGACTGCTGGCTCAGAGTCAAACAAGTCTCCAAAGTCCCACTTTGTTCCAAGTGCATTCCCAACTGGCAGCACAACACATTGCTCCAACAAATGCCAGGAGATGGCATTAAAGTGCACACACATGCATGAACCGAATTTTGTCTCACACATGGCTGCTGAACCTGTTCCTGTCCTCACTAAGAAACAAATACCTGCAGCTGAAGGACTGCAAAGAGTTGCCTCATGTCACCAACCCCACATGTTGCCCACAGAGGAACTCTTTGGAAACACTCACCAGAAAAAAATACCAGCAGGAAGCAGGATACCAGATTATCTTTTCAATTTGCTTTTGATAATACCCAGAAATCACAGAAATAATTGAAGTAGCTTCCCAAGAAAGGTCAGACCTCAGTGCACCAACAAACTTTAAAAGGTGTTAAGTGTTAACGTTTTGTTTCACTCCTTGACGGCCACTGTCTGCTCTGAAAGAAGTGTGCAGGAGTCAACAGGAGCACTCACAGTGACTCAAAGTCAGTCCCTAGAACTCCTAGAAATCTGAGTCTCTATAACAATTCCCTTTTGGATTCTCTCCTGGAACTCTCAAAAGCTTTTCAATCAAGCCTTCCATTAATTCAGGAGGGGAAACTGCTGGAACATGGCAGAATTCAGGGGTCTCAGAGTACAACAAAGAAGAGTAAAAAAAGAGAGATTATTAAATTTCTACTAGATCAGATATCAACATTCACATGATTTAAAAAAGCTGGGAAATTCTCCTTGTGAGATAAATGTAAATGTGCTACTAACAGGGCAGATAGTCATCATTTATCTCTATCTACTTTGTAAAGCTGAGACTCCCTATTCAATTCAAAGTTAACTTTTTGTTTTGAGAGGTGCATACGCATATGCAACAACAGAATTATGATTCACTGTCTCAAAGAAAATAAACAGGATCCAGAGAGAAACATTAAAATAATGAATAGCAATTTTAAAACCTCAAAAGCAATATATTATGATTTATACATGCAAAAGAGTTAGCAAAAATCTATACCAGAACAATTTGGGCTTAAGGTCACTGTTTTTTCATACACACACACACACATTTTTAAAACTCAGGCTTCTGAAAGTCTTCCCAAGCATTTTCATGTGTGTCAAATTATCGTACTATTGATGTGCAAGTGTCTCCAAAGGCCAGACCAGCTTCAAATCTTAGTACTGCAAAGGGAGCGAGCGCTTTCATAATGCAAGTGCAACTATGTTTCTTTTTTTGGCACCATCCCATTGGCCAAAAAAACAGTTTTAGGCTTAATAAATATTGAGTTGTTTTCTGCATTTCTCATATTTCCTCACGGAACATGCTGTTACAAACAAACATTTTAAACAGAACTTTGTCATAAAATCCAACTCCAAAACAACAAACAACAACACAGCCCATACTTTTGATAGCACTGAACAGGACACACCATCTTTCTTATTATTATTTCCAAGTCTTTACAGCTTTTTCATGTGTCCTCACAAAGTTTTAAAGCTGAAGTTGGTTTTTATCAGGCAGTAACTAAAAGCATTATTTTGCACTTTAAATTTCTTGATTTTGCCATCTGCAGAATTCTGGTATGCAGGTGGGTCAGATGGTAAACAACTAGCTAGAGCTCTGCAACAGTATCTTGAAGCAGACATGGAAGATAAGCACTTCAGTAAAAATAAGAACAGAGGCCTACTTCTCACCTTCCTCTATTTTTCTTTCTTCTTTTCCTCATAATTCTGAGCAAAAAATGCTGCTTCTGTGTGTGAGAAATTCCCGTGTTTATATAAAGTCAAATTGTTCTACAGAAAGTAAGGTCTATCTTGTACACACACACAAAATATCCTGAGTTATCCTTGTCTAATTATATTTCCATTGCTATTTCTAAAAGTTACAAGACAACAGACCAAAAAAAAAAAAACAAACCAAACACCAAAAAAAAAAAAAACAAAAAAAAAAAAAAAAAAAAAAAACCTCAGGTTTATTTGTACACCACTTTAGGGCCAGGAGGTGGAGAAGAAAATAAGGTGACAATTAACACCACCAGCTTTGCCCTCTATCCTCCTTATCTCAGTTGGTGGCCTGGACATAACATAGAATGGTGGACCCCTGAAACAACAAGCAGACACCTAAATTATTCACAATGATCACATGTTTCTCCCAGGTGACTAGCTTATTTGATGAAAGCAAAGCTTATTTGATGAAAGCAAACTCTTCCATAAATACAAAGCAAATATTTGTGGTGAGTACTCAGAACTCTGCAAAAGAGTTAACACACACCATTGTCACATGCAAGTATAATATTTGATATATACTGTTCCCCTCCCTGAAGTGGATGGGGCCTTTCTGCTTTCTGTCCTGATGAAGAAGGGAGTTGGTCATTTTGCAATAACCACCAAAAAGAAAAAGTCCCTTCCCAAAGCACATACTGAAGAAAGTGGATAAAGAATGATGCCTAAGACAATGTAACTAAGATGTTTTTGAAAACTCAGGTTTGAACTTATAACTATTTATAACTAACTACCACTATATGGCAAACACCTGAACTACTGAAAAGGCTCCTTCACCTACTTGCCCACAAGTCATGCAGTCAGAGCCACTGCCAGGGCATGAGCACAGCTTTCCTAGAGGACCTTTCCTCGTCAAATAAAAATATTTGAGTCCTTAAAAGCTAGGTTTGTGTCACCTCTGAGTATCTACAAAGATGAGAGCTAGGTAACAGGTGTGCCCTTTATTACACTACATTAGATAGATTTCAGGACCCTTCATGCTCTGCTTATAATAATCAAATGAGATACTGGGGTTGGTCATTCAGAAGCATACTGCACACAAATTCCTACAAGTGAGCAAACTGTTGTTTAGGTTTTCTTCTATTTTGTCACAATTTGCCAATCTGCAAGAGTGGAAAAATGGTGAAGCTAAATTCTTACATTGTGTCAATTTTCAGACTGCTGACACTGGCCTACAATTCCAGATGTCTGTTGTTTAACTGCAAAATGGTAAAATTACTGCAAATTAAGTCCTCTGATAGGCAACTAAGAAACAGCTATTACAGAGGTGAAAATAATTTTTTATAACAAACGCACAGACTGAAAGCTAAATCCTTTGTGGCCCACTGCCCACAAATCAGAAGGATTAGCCTGAGATTAACAGACATCTGAAATCCATTACCAGTGTATTAAAATGTAAAAGTAGAGGTATAAGTAGAAAGTTCCTACTCTGAACTACTTATATTACAGAAGCAGCAAGTACAGGCTACGGGGACACAAAGTTTACAAACGAACGTGAACAAACACGCCATAGCAGCTGTTTACTTTTGCTTTTCTTTCCCTCTTCTCTAAACACACAAAATGTGTCCCAACATCCCCTTTTTCAAAACAAATCAGGTTAAGTTTAACAAGAAAAATGCCGTGTTGCCAAGCAGAGTTGCAGAGCCCTTGCAGCACGCCACTGGCCTGGCATTAAAAGCTCACCTTCCCCATGCATTTGCTGAATGACGGCATCAACAGGCTGTGCCACGAGATCTGCCTCTGCTCTCACACAGCTCTGCAGCCAGTACTGAACCAAACACAATGGGAAATAAGACACCATATGCCCTTGTCCCACCTGCTCAGACCAGGCTTGTCCTAACTCTAAAGGGCATGCATTCTGGGTGGGCTCTGTCCAAGTGCCAAAAAAACCCCAAAAAACCCACGCACAAAAAATGACGTACACATGTGTGCACCAGCTAGCAATTGTTCACACAGTGCTGCCACTGTGTGATTCGCCACACCATCCACCCAAAACCCAGGAGCCGTCCCCCAGGCTATCCATCACACCAGTGCAAGTGCTTTACCCCACTCCTAGCCCACAGCCACCGACTCCAAGGCATTACTCCTAACACACAAGAGGCTGTCTGTCTCAGCCCCACACTTTTGATGACTGGCCTGCTCATCCATCTCACCAATAGCAAGCAGAAGTGCAGATGTGGCTGGGCTCCTCCCCAGCTCCTCCTGCACTGCAGGTAAGGGAGCAGGGTCAGCCCTGGCACAGGTACCACGACACAACCATCCACTCCCAGTCTGCCCAAAAGGCAGGGGCAGGAAGAGGCAGGTCTGAAGGACTGAGAAAAGAGCAAAAAGATGCCACAAGGTCCAGACCAGTGCCACATTAGCACAGGTGGAGGTCCCTGGGAGCTATGTGAGACAAGCAGAACAGAGATGACATCCTGCAGGTGACGCAGGGCACCCGTCCCACACAACAGGCTGAAGACACTGAGGGAGAACTTCCATGCAGGTTTTCAGCTGATGCTGCCAGAGAGCAACAGGGAAACCAACCAGAGAATGATCACAAGTAAATGTTAACCTGGTAATAAAACAAGTTCTTCTAATCCAGAGAACTTGTAGGGCTGCACAAGGCAAGGGAGAGCACCAGGCCACAGAGTGCAAGACATCCTCTTCCTCTGGCAGTACAGAAACTACAACCATTTCAGGCATGGCCAGGACAGAAGTTAAAAAAAAAGTAGAGATGCCGTAAGACAGTACACAAGAGATCTGCAGAAGATAAAGAGAACAGAAAGTGAAGACATTACTAACAGAGGAAGACAAAGAAATAACTATATAGGGCACCAAAATGTAAAGCATAGTTTATTTGTCCTTTTAAAACAGATCATTACACATGAGAAAGTTTCCTCCATAGCACATATCCACAAACACAATTTCTCCATACAAACACAATTTCTCCATACACACTAATCCCTGTGCAAACAATGACCTCACAGCCCCAGCCTGCTATTTTTACCAGTATAGAAACTGGTGTTTCCACAGAAGCCTGTGTGGCTTTTCAAGGCATCATGAGCCAAACAAACGCAGAAGTGCCAACTGGCAACTACCATACCAAGACTGCCTTCATTTCTCAAAGCCAAGTAGTCACCCACAGATGAGAAAGTCCGTTTTAGGCAGCATACAAGCTAACATAGATCAAAGAGTCTTTGGTCCAGCCATGAACACCCTCCAGCCCAAGAGAGTGCACAAAAGTGAGAGAAATATACACATTCCAGCAGAGTTTGTTCATTGCAAACAGACAAGATTTTTATGATGAGTAGGACTGCAACAGCAAGTCTAAGAGCAATTAAATATGGCCACACATCACCTTTAAAGTATTTATATCAAGGTCAAGTAGGATCTACACTGAGGACAGAAGTTTGACATGCCTTTGCAAACAAGTGCAAGACTGTCATTTGCCATTATCTCATGATCACAGAAATCCACAGGGTCACCTCCTCAGTTTGGTATGAAACACTGTACAGCTGGCCTGGGCAACTTGTCTCATTTATGAAATGTCTGAAAACAATTTAGAAATAAAGAAACAAACAATAGCTGAAACATTTGTTAGCACACAGCACTGCCATGCAATGTCCCAGGGAAAAAAAAAAAAACAAAACTTGTTTTACCCCTTGTACCATCAGACAAGCAATATAATTTTGTAAAAGGACAGGTATTTTGGAAGAAGCAATGTACACAGGAAGAGCTGTTCCTAACAGCATCTAATACAAAGTTCAGCAAGGCAAAGTTCATCAGTGAATCAACTGCCACACAAAACAGAGATAAACAATTAAAGCAGCAGGAGTTCAGCCTGCTACTCTAGCTGTGCCAGGCAGAGGCATAAGGAAGGAGAGAAAGAGTAACACTGATTATTTTGGAAGGAACTATCTGTTTCTTCATCTACAAGAGAACCTCGAATTTCACCAACTTCTTGCAATTCTTTTCAGTAAGCTGCTTTTAGTCGAGTTTCACAATATACTGTGTTCCCTACAGGTGCTTCCTTAGGGATATTTACCCAAGTGTTATAGGTGGGTGTGTCCATCTTAATTCTCCTCCCTTACTTCTAAGGATTAGGTAAATTTCATTTCTTTAGGCATCCAGTAAAACTTAAAATTAGTAGTCCCTTGATGATCTAGACAAAGTGGAAGTGGGGCACAACAGCCATGATTATGAATTAAAAACAAAAGTTCACCAATTCTGAAAAAGGTTTTAGTGCTAACCACTAAAAACATACATTCTGTGCATACTGCAGAAATTGCTACCTTATGCAAGTACAGTAACGGGACTAAAAAGCTTTTTCCCAAGAAACTCCGCTTTTTCTTTTTCTTTTTTAATACACACACAGATTTTTGCTTGTTTTGCAAAACAAAATTTTTTAAAAACACTAAAATCTTAATAAAAGCAGCTTATTATATATATATATATATATATATATATATATATATATATATATATATATATATATAAACTATTACAAGTTAAGACCAAGCATATATTCTTGGAAAAGTCTTTATGTAGTTAGATTTACTTTTGGGGTAAGTTTAATGACAATCTAAATGATCAGTGGTACTCCATACAAGCTTAGGTTGAAAATACTAAGATGGTTCCTTTCAGAGAGCTTAAGCACTCACTGACACTCTCAGAACTACTTTTCAACTTTTAATTTTAAAACACTTTCTCAATGCATACTCACTTTGATTTTGATTTTAATAGAAGATATTTAAAAATAAACAAAACATAAACCTTTTTTTAAATATTCAGACATTTCTGCTGGCACAAAATCAATTTTTAGTCATTTCAGTAAAAAAAGCAGAAGGAAAAAGAAAATCTGGTTGATCCTAACCTATTTTTCAATCTTTTTTTTTTTCCTGCCATAGTCACCACCCAAGCTAGTTATCTGGTACACAGGCATACCACTAGTCCCATGCCACTACTTTCTAATTGGGACTGTCAAAAATGATGGCACTAAGACCACAGGCTTTTTGGAAGGATGAGTCACCTCTGAAGTGTCTTAATACTCCATCCACAGTGCCAGAGCTCATTTGTGCCTCTTGGCTAGAGACGAAGCTGTGGCCAGGGAGGAATTGCCATGTACAGTCTCACAATGTGCAGGAGGCTCGTTCTCCCACTGCCACTCCGGATTCTTCCTGAAACAAACGTTGCAACTCCATCTCTTCAGTATTCCCTAAACCCCCTAGCAATTCTGCAGTCTGTGCACCTCCACTGCTTTGCTCTCTCTCAGGCAGCTACTAAGCTGCTCCCTTGCTACCTCTACCTTTAATTTCTCCTCCACATCTGGAGCACTATTTCACAGACACAGCAAAAACAACAGGATTAGGAATAATTCCACCAAGCAATCAGGAGAGGTCAAAGTGCTGAGCATCAGCTGTCACTCCCAGGCTGCACTGACACCCTAGCATAAGCCCACTGGGAGCCAATACCACCTCCTGCTCCAGGCAGCTCCAGCCCACAGGATCAAATGCTCTCCAGAGATCAAAGGCAAGGTTCAACAGAAATGCCTGAGTGAACCAAATGCATCACACTTGGAATTTTCCTAGCAGTTGATACCCATCAACTCTAAGCAAAGTATGCCCTGCCATAGGAAAAGGCTGGAAAATGTCCTCTTCCTGGCTAATTTCATTCCATACTTCTAGTATTTTATGGATTTCCCTTCTTGTAGACAATCACTGTGCATCACATATTAAGAATGCGTGCTCCACTTGAGTACTACAGTTTATTCTGGTGCAAATGTTCCTTATTGTGCTAGCTGCAAAACTGCATCCTCAAAGACCTTTCTCCAGAAGTCCTCAAAACCCAAGTACTAATAATGACATACATATGAAATTTTTTTTTTTTTTGTAGTCCAAGTCTAATTCCTTGAAGTAGAAAGCTAAAAATTTTGATAGCATCATTTGTACATGTCACCTGACAGTACTGTCTCTTTATTTGTGCCAGACTTCTGCATTTCACAGAATATCCTCAGTTGGAAGGGACCCACAAGGATCATGAAGTCCAACTCCCTGGAACAGAACCATGCCCAAGAGCCACACCAGGTGCCTGAGGGCACTGTCCAAACACTTCTTGAACTCTGTCAGGCTTGGAGCTCTGACCACTTCCCGGGGAGGCCTGTTCCAGTGGCCAACAAGAAAAGCTGAAAAACCTTTTTTCTAATATCCAACCTAAACCTCCCGACACAACTTCAGGCCATTCCCTTGGATCCTGACTCATTATGCTGCTTTAGCAAGAACCTAAACCTTCAAAATTTGTAACTGCCAGTTGTGGCAACCAAAATCACCTGGATGAAGGGGCAGGGGTACAAAAAAAGCCCAAAACAAAACAAAACAAACAAACAAAAAAAAAACCAAACAAAAAAACAATCTCCAAACACAACAAAAAAACCTTTTCTTGTCAACGCCTGTCATTGACTGTTATGAAAGGCATCTTTTTACTCCTAGCTTTCAAGGGTAAGAAAGGGTTTTTAAGGAAACTCGAAGCTTTTTGATAGGCTAGTACAAATACACGACTTTAATTCTGTTAAAGTCTGTGGCCTGAAGCAGTACTCAAGTGTCTACTGTGCTGCATTTCTTATTTCAGAATCTGATCCAGAGATACACAAAACAGCATGAAGCAACCTATGGAAGCATCCAAGCAATCAGAATAGCAGGAATCATAGGGTGGAAATTAAGGAGTTGATAATGATCTTCTCCTCACTCAGGGCAGCTGCAAACCTATGGACCTAATCAACCATTTCTCATTCACCTCTGAAATAGCTCTTCACAAAAATTACTATTTTGACAATGTCTTTTACCTCCATGCAAATTTCTCTATTTGTTAAAGCTAAACTTAAGGCAGAAACTGTAAGACCACATCCATCTCCCTTGTGCATTTGCCACAAGAGCAGCAAACCAAGAAGACCACCCCAAAAGGAAGATCTTATGATGCACATGCACAGGAAGTCCGTTAAAAGACCGTTGATACTTTACTGCTTTTGTTGTGTTTGGTTTTTTCAAAGTAGGTTAACAAGCTCCCAAGGAACCCACTAACCTAGAATTAAAAGCTGAATAAAACAATGTTTTGGAATGAGACTTTCTCCTTTATGCACCAAGATTATGAACTCCCTATACTTGCCTCATCTCTGGGGAAATTTCTGATTTCTCTATCTCCTTTAACTTCTGCTTATCCCATACATTAAGGTGCTTTGCTTCTTGGGGCTTCACATCAAATTACAGTAGCTTCAGCTGATTTCCCCAGGGCATGAAGTCAGACAATGAGATGAAGATGCTGCAAGCTTCAGGTTTTGCTGCTACAGGAAAAGGAAATCCCCATGATTTCACCATATAGCAATGTAAGCTACAGAAATGAAAATTAATCCGGAAATAAACTAAGAAATTCTTATCTCTCCAATGTACCTTTGCTGCCTCTTTTTCATGAAGTCCACACTATAACATTCCTTCAGTTTGTAAAGCACACACAGGTCTATGTATGTGTTTACATACAACAGCAAACCAAAATAGTTCAGAAGATGCACACAAGCCAGGATCTGTTCAGGCAAATTTCCTGAAGCATTTCAGTATGACAATAGAAGGATGTTTCCACCATGCAAGTGAACCTCTACAAACTTTACTCCCAAAAACCAAATTCATTTTTGAAAATGAATAATTACTAGAAAAAAAATTAAGCACCTGAATGATGTAAAAAAAAAAAACTCCAGTCAAATCACTTTTTCCTCTCTGAGTCTCAAGAACTAATTATTTTCAGTATTTTTATTATTGCCATAGTAGCCAATTACCCCTCCACTTCCAGAGAAAAATAGGCAAGTAGAGAATTTTTTTCCACCTAAATTACATCTCTCTGACTACTAAGGAAACAATCAGAAACAAACTTAAGCACAGCACTAGAGACTGCTTCCTTCTGACTACCTCTCAATAAAGAAAGCATGCAGGTAATAAAGTTACACAGTAAAAATCCTGCATCCAAAACATAATACCTCCCAGATGAAAAAAATCAGAAACTTCTGTATTTGTACAGGGAAATGCAGCTTTCAGTAGTTTACCCTTCTTTTCACGAGAGGAGGCAAGAAAAAAAAAATCCCCTCTGCAGGTAGGAATTGGGGCACTTAGGCAAGCACAAATAATCAGCACCAGCTGTCAGCAGCCACAGTAATTCTCACATCCTGTTTCCAAACCATCTTTCTAATTCCCACGGAGGTGAGGCACAGGAGCCTCAAGGTGATGCTGGGCTCAGATGAGAAGGCTCCCAATGGGGCAGCAAGAGGAAAAGCCACATGAAGAAGCCTTGCACTGCAGGACAGACCCATCATAACCATCCCGTTCCCACTCCCCAGGCTTACTCCTTCTGCTAGCTCCCAAGGCTTGTGTGTTATCAGATCTGTTTGCTCTCAGAACTAAGCTAAGGGCAAAGACTGGAGATTAATGAGAAAAGCATTTGTGGCTGACTGCTGCCATCAGAAAACGGTGCTGTTCCACATGTTTGTTTTAAGTCTTGTGATCTTTCTGGCTGGCATGGCACTGAAAGCTGTAACCACATTAACACATACCAAAGGAAGGAAGTGTTCCACTGGTAGATGTCCAAGCATTTTAACCTGGACGCTCAGAGGAAACAAAATGCATATTTAAAAAATAATCTGTGATGCTATTTACCCAACCCTTCAAAACAGAAGGCCTGATATTAACAGAAACCGCAGAGTTGTGGCTATAGTTTTGAAAAGCTTCATTATTTATCTGATTTCAAGACATAAGGGTAGAATATTTATTGTTCCATAGCAACACATTAATAAACCTTTGGCTTTAAATCTCCCTCACCTCTTTCCTTGCCTTGGTGCAAACTAGCACTCCAAGACTGCTTACATGTACAAATTTTGTAATGGACGACTGTCCCTTGCCTTAAAAAATTAAGTTACAAAACATACAACAAAACAATTAATAAATATTTAATTTTTTGTGTGAAAGCAATGAGAAGCAAATTCATCTTAGAGACAGGATTAGGAGAGAGATGCAGGAAGGTATTTTGTACTTGCATATGCTGAGCACAGGTTTTTTGGTTTTGCTAATTAATCAATATTAAGTTGAGAAAATTGTAAGACACAAGTAATAAAGAACTATTTAACATGCAGGAGAAAAAAGTAATGTTTTAGTAGTCTGCCCTAATTACACTTTGGTATTTCCTAAAGCAAAAATCAAAATGAACTTCAATGTTCTTGCTTCCATTTGAGTTTAGCTTACCTTTGCTCTTGTGGGTGCTCTTCCACATCCTCCTCCGAATCAGCCTGACAAACAGAGAAAATACTGAGTAAGAATCTCAGAACTGCAACATGGTACACTGGACATATGTACCACTTTAACTCCATCACAGATGGATTTTCATGTGACTTGTTACCAAAACAAATTCAGAAACTTAAAATTCCTATAACTCCTTTACAAGTCAGGTAAGGTGATTGATGGACATCCCATTTGAGGTTTCAGCTCATCTTGCAAAAGATAAATGGTGACTTAACCTAGGCACTCTGCTGTTTCTTCCCAAATACTGACTGAACAGACTCATTTTCCATTTATGCACCTGTACAAAATCCTCTCGCACACAGAATTCCAATCTAAACCAACAATTCGCCTGAAACTACAGAAAGACTATTTCCTCTACTTTCAAATTTTCTGCCCCATCAGTAAATTTCAATAGCCAGTACTTGGGGAATGCCTTGAAATGCAGATCACCTGTCAATGCCAAAACCAAAGTACCACATTCCAACTGGCACAATGAGGTCCCAAACCCAGATCTTATCACTGATTAGCAGCATGTACAAAAAGCAGAGAGAGCAGAAGCTCTGAACACATCATCTTAGCTCAGTTGCTGCACTCAGGTAATTTTCAAGACATGCAGCTGAATTGTGTCAGCTTGCAGTTCACCACAAACCACTCTGAGCTGTCTACAGAAATGAACTCAAGTGTTGGTTCAATGAGCTCCCTGCAGGAAATCCATTTAAAACAAGGAGGTAGCTACTCTGAACTGGCCAAGATCTCCAGGAAAGCTTTAGGTACAACTCAAAATGAAGTGTGTTACAGCCACTCAACCCCTGCTGATGAAACCAGGGACAACTTTAGGGCAATTAACATTTTTCAGGAGGAGGTCACAGTCATCCTGCCAGGAGCAGCTGGTGAATTTTCCCAGCTTCTGCTTCTGCAGGTGATGGTTCTACAAGACACAAACTAGAGACCTTAGCAATGAAAAGGTAAGGGGAAAAAAATCTTTAAAAATTAAAAGGCTGTACTTTCCACCACCCCTCCTACATGTTTCCCATGTAAGCATATCATGGAACTTTACCTATTTTCACTACATACTGGGGAAAAAAAAATACCTGTAAACACAAATCATCTTTCTACAGGCTTCAGATGCTTAAGCACATCAGGCAGTCCTACCTGCCTACTGAATGGGACAGGCAGCAGGATTTCTGAAGACCTGAGCTTCATGAAGTGAGGAAAAATGACAACCACACTATGGCAGCAAATATGCTGAATGCTAACATTAATGCTAATAATTATTGTGTCTAAAAAAATGACCTTATGGATAATACTAATACAGATCTTGCCAAAAGCTACCAGACACATCTGAACTTCCACCTTTTGTCACAAGCAGTTCATACAAGAGAAGCAGCACAGCCCCCACCATAACATAACCAAATCTGGAACAAGATTGACAGGGAAGTACAAGTTAATTCGAGGACTTGACAGTCCTTCTGTATGCCTGCCCAGAGGTTGGAGATGGTTTATGCTAATTGTCCAGGATCTGCAGGACACAACAAAGCTCTTCAGCTCAGATCTACCTAGAGGTCCCAGCACCTGGCCCCCATGAAGACCCAGGCACCTCCTCTAGAGACCTTGCAAAGCCTATCTTCTAGACTTCACCAGGATGGCCATCACGTTTTCCAGCTTCTCCAAGCTCCTTTTGTATTTCTAGGACCTCAGTACAATACCAAGCAGAACTAGAGGACTCCTTATCCACCTTCTCCAGAAACAGCTCCTCTGCCACGGCCAGATAGCAAGCTATCCTCATTTTAAATGGCTTAGTTCCTCCTTTAAATGGCTTAGCATCTGCCAGGCATCAGAAACCTGGGTCTGTGTCATTACACTGTGCTCACCCTTAACACTAGCCACCTTACTATTTCTCCTCTTCACTTTTCACCAAGCAACAATGAAGCAAACTTCCCAGTCTACAGTGCAGCCACAGCACATCTCAACTGTGCAAGGAAAAAAAATTAAAAATCACCTTCAACTCTGATCACACACAGACCTCTATGTCCAGCTTTCTCCTATTTTCACTCCTCTGTGTGATCCAGGCTACGTGTGCATGAAGGTTTACACTGAGGATTTACCAAAAAAAAAAGAAAGGGAAAAACAAGTATTCTCGAACTACAGGACTACAGAGAGAAGGAAGGCAGCAAGACCTCCTGAAAGTTAAAATGCAGTTCCCAACAGTCTACCCATAAGAAGAAAAAAGTTCCCTTTCTCCTAACACTATCCTGAATATGGGGCAGGTGCTTATCTTGTGTTGGAAAGCCCCTGAAAGCACCCCTCTTGTGTCACACAAGTCTCAAGAGCCTGAGCTGACAGCTACTGCATAATCTGCATGGCCATCCAGCCCCAAGTCCTATCAGCATCATCCAGAGGCTCAGCTGGCAGTCTGGAGAAGCCTTTTAAAAGCCCAAAGAGGAACACAATTCCCACTCCAAGCCTGTCTCAGACTTTCACACAAACTGTGTGTCTTCAGACAAAGCCTGCTTTGAAGTAGGTGACTCTGTACATCTAATTTGTGCACAGCCCATGGGCTCGTTAATGACACACTGCAGTGCCGCCTATCTCTGATGAATATATGTAAGATCAAGGTCTTCATCAGCTTTCAAAACCAGTAGAACAATTAACCTTATTAGCCCCTGAGCTGCACTGAAGAACAGAAACTGAAGACAAGCTCCTACTACTTGGGAAAAGGAAAAAAAATAACCATCTTTCAGACCTGAGCAGAGCCTTTTAATGAAAACTCAGCCAGCAGTTCTATATTTGTCCAGTGCCTATAACAACTATGATACAGTAAACACTGCTGTATCTTTCTCTAAAATTCAAGCACCTGAAACAATGTCACAGTAAAGTGAAACAAGAAGTTACTGTACTCTCTTTAGAATATGCAACCAAACTGAAACATTCACAAGGTGTTCCTCTAAGGAAACATCTTGCTCATCTCCTACATGTGACACAGGAACAGCAGAAAACCCATCACAACATCAGTCAAACACTGCACTGACACCAAAATAAAGTTTGGTACACACTGACTTTGATGACTTACTGTCATTTTTCAGCTGTGATAACAAGAACTAAAACTTAACCTTCATCATGTCATTTTAAGATAGCCCCTCCCTCCGAACTGAAGGGGCTGAAGGGAAAGCGCTCTGCAGGTACCCAACCTGCCTGCCCTTGCCTTCAGATGCTCCCAGTAACCACCTACATGGCTTCTGACAGACAGAAACACACAACTATGACTCTCTGATACCTCTTTTAAGTGGTGGAGGCCATGAACAACAATTGCCATTTGTGTTTCTTTCCTACACTTGTGCGTGTATGCTATGTTTAAAACATAACTAACTGCCCTTCAGCATTGCACTGAAGTGCTACAACCTGGCTGTAAATATGGAGCTTTTTCAGCCTTTAGTGGTGAATGGCTTGGGTGTCAAGTCTCACATAAAGGAGCTTTTCTCTCAAGCATTTTATTTGAGTATGTATTAACAAGTTGCAAACAAACATGCAAAACCACAAAATTATAAGGGGTCTATAAAAACCACAACTGCTCTAATCAAGTCTCTCACACTCAAGATTTTCCATGTCAAAATCCCACTGGTTTTCAAAGAAAAATCCAGCTGCCCATCCCAGGACATTTTCTATGAAAGGGAGGTTAAGAGCAAGGAGAAGGAGAGCAAGGCCAGTGGGTGCTCCGTGGTTACTCCAGGCTTCACACCACCTTCAACAAGAAAGAAGAAACGGGCACAAGGGAATACAGCCACCGCATCCGACTGGGAAAAACCAGCTGGTCTCAGAGCTAAAAAGGGAATCCAGGAAGAAACATTGAAATGCTGGAGGAAGCAGCAGACCAGTGGAAGACAGTCAGCAGGCTAGATACAGCCAGCTCCCCCTCAGCCCCGGCGCACGAGCCCACGCACACCGTCACCAACTGCAGCGCTCCAGGCACCCTTCGGGCTTGGTTGCAGAGCAAGAGCAGTAGGTGAGCCATCCCCAAACAGCTCTGCAGCCTTCAGAGGAAGCCAGAATCAAAAGCCCACAAGCACTAGGGGAGGAGAAAAAAGGAAAAGCACAAATACGTATAAGAGGGAAGCTGGGAGGGGGCACACGAGAAGCACAAACAATGAAAGGGAAGCGAGAGGAAACAGAAGGTAGAACAACCAAGCAGGGTGGAGGCACGGGGCCCTGGGCGGCCGCGCTCCAGCATGCAAATTCATGCAGTTCACGTAGACAAAGCGATGCTGTGAAAGGCCTAGAAAGCAACTACAAATATTAAAACGCTTTGTTTTCCCTCCCTCACCCCTTAACATGATGTCTTTATTCGCTACATGCTCCTGGAACAAAAGCATGCGCAGGCAACCGGATGGCTGAATGGGTTACCAGTCCTGCCAACTTTCATCCTCAAATTCTGCAGGCAGCAAGGAATGCTCAAAACTGCTCTGTCACAGGCAGGCAGTTGATGATGCATGGAAAATAAGATAATAGTGTAAAGCCATGACAGAAAGAGAAAAACATCCATCAGACAGCATTGGTAACCCGCCAGAAACAGGCTAAAGGGCTGGCAGACAGGGCAACCTAATCCATTTTCCTGCTGAGAGCAGTTGGATGGAGGTGCTTTGGCAGAGGAACATGCAGAGCTCCTTCCCTGGATTTTTCACTTTTGCAGGTGAAATCCTCATTGGTGCCACACTCCCTCCAAAAAGAAGCAGGAAAAACAAAATGAAGGGGCCAGAACAATCCTCTTCCCAAAGTCTTAATCAAGACCCATCTTCAAACATGGGAATAAAGCAACTCTTGGATATTCCCTACCAAACAACATTTATTAACCACTCAAAAGCAAGGAGGTTCTCCCTGTTACTACATCCTCACCATCACATCACCACTGCTGTGATACATGAAAACTGGGCAACAATCCTCATCAAGGATTTAACCAAAAATTTCTGTTCTTGCAAGAAAGAGAATATGGAAAACCTCCTTTTAACAGTAGTAGGTCAGACCATTTTTTAAAGTGAAACATGATCAACAAGCAATAAACCTCTTGCAAGTTTAAGCATCTCTCTAACAAAGGGCAGCCAGATGTTAACAGATGTAGCGACTTTCCATATCTCAGGAACTGATGCTGGCTTCTCCACTGATGCCCCACACCATCCCAGCAGTCACCCAGGAGGGCAACGATGCTGACATGTCTTTAGGACCTCACAAACACCAGAGTATCGTGGCTAGATGGGCAGTCCTCGACTCTTTGGGCATCCAGGGAAAAGCTATGACCAGCCACTGCGCACCAGCGCCACCACTCCATAAAAGAGGCTCTGAAAGGGTGCCTCACCACATCCGCAGGGACTTAGGGAAATCTCTTTTCCTCCTCACCACAACAAATGGAAAAGGTGGTTTCAAATGTGGCCACAGGGCCAAAGCCCAACAAGGGCTGGGTAAAGCCCAAGTCCACGTGGAAACAAAAGAGTAAGCATCAGGGTCAGGCCTGTAAATCAAATTCTGGTCTTAAAACCTGTTTGAGGAACCTGGTCCTTCTGTTCAGCTTGAGTAGTCACTCATGCATCAGATGCTGCTGCAGTCCTCAAGCTCAGAGGGGAAAACCCATGCAAACCAGTCAATGTGCCACTAGTACTCAGAGACCAGCTCTGACTTTAAATCTCCTAAATCAGCAAGCCTATTGGGATTTACTTCTCACTCTGTCACAGCTGAAGCCAGAAGACTTCTTTCTTTCCTGCCTGTAGTCTTTACAGAAATGATGGAGGAACAGCAGCCTCAGCTTTGTCTTCACTGCTGCAAGAACTGAGCAAGACCATATGCTCAACTATGCCAAATTCACGGGTCATTTATGCCTGGTTTTTCTTTAGCCAAGCTAAAGCATATTTTTATGAGGATGCTCAAGAACAAAGTGTTTTCCAAGAGGACCTAATCTCCTCAGGAAGTAAACATCACGTCATCATCACTCAATTGCAGCTTCGTTATGAGAAGCAACTATAAATGACTACATTACACAGTTCTACATCTAATGCATCTTAATATCTTCACTGTAAAGAATGCAGATGCAAAAGGCTGTGCTCCCCAAGCATCTCTGCACAGCGACTCTACACCTCCCCTTAGCTACTACCACATCTGCAACAGGCAAAATCCCAACAGCACAACTTATGTATCTTATAAAATCATTTGGACATCCAATAGATAACACTTTCATAACACCACAGTACAAAATGCTGGGTCCTGGGAAGCAGCATCAATTGTTAGCTAGCTAAGAAACAGCACTTCTGCTATTTTTCCTTATGTTAATGGGTGTCAGTGGCTGAGCACTAAACAGAGAATGATATATAGGCTTAAGACAAATAAATTACCCGGTTTTGCCCCTCATATAAGATGATGTCCCTGAGGACTGCTTCTTCCCGTTTATGAGCCTGGTGCCTGGAAGTCTAGAAGGCCGAGCTCAACATATGGCAGAGTCCGTCAGTGAGAGTTAAATGACTGCCTCAAATGCCATAAACTCCAGACCCCGCTCCCAGCGCCCCTCCTCGCTCACCAGCCCCGCCGGGCATTGTACCATATTGGCTCCTCTCGCCAGCACAGAATTTATCACATCTTGTTACTGCCCAACGAAAGCGGCTAAACAAGACCAAAAAAAAAAAAAAAAAAAAAAACAACCGCACTAGAATGAGAGGAACGGCACCATAAATGATGTGTCATTTGAGGGGGGGAAAATGGCTTCACCTGAGCAGGCCTTAGATATAAATATATGCATATTCACGACAGGCCCGTCTGGTGCGTTCCGACCACAAATGCACTAGTTTAAAATAAATAAATAATTAAATGGGGAGGGGGGGAGGACACCCTAAACAGAAAACAAATGAATCCGAACAACCACGCCGCTGGCGCAGGCCGGGGGGCCGCGGGGCTGCGCCGTGACAGCAGCAGCGGGCGAGGCCGCCCCCGCCCCGCCGGCCCCGCGCCCGCCCCCCGGGCCCCAACACCCCCGCACAGCCCGCAACGGCCCCAGCCCTCCGCCGCCCCCACCCCCCGCGCCCCCTCACCTGGACGGGCAGCAGGAGCTCCCCCTCCTCGGCTTGCCACAGCTCCACCACGCCGGGGATGGGCTCGATGGCTGCGGGGGCAGAGAGAGAGAAAGAGCGGATGGGCAGGGGGCGGGCGGTCGGAGCCCGCAGGCGGCGGCCCGGGGCTCCCCGCGTCGGGGCGGGCCGGCAGAGACGCGTGGCCCGGCGGGTACCGCGGGGCCGGGAGGAAGGGAACCGGAGTCGGGGACAGAGGTGACCCGCGTCCCGGCTCCCTTTGTGTCCCCGGGCTGCCACCGCGGCAGCCGCCCGAGGGACGGCGACGGCGGCTCCGCTCTCCAGCCCGGAGCGGGCAGCGCCGACATCCCCGCCCCGCTTCGCCCCGCCGGTGCTCTCACCTTGTCCCTGCGCTTCCCCGGGCCGAAAGCAGGGCAGGAGGACGTGGAAGACGCCGAGCAGGAGGTTCATGGCCGCGGCCGCGCGGCAGTAGCCGCCGTGCTGCGGGAAGCGCAGCCCCGCCATGCCGAGCCGCGCCGCGCCGAGCTGCGGCTGGGGCGGGGCGGGCGGCGGCGGGGGCGGCTCCGCGGGCACCGGGCACCGCCCCCGCCCGCAGCGCGGCTGCGCCCGCCCCGCCCCGCCCCAGCCGCGCACATGGCCGGGCAGCAGCGCGGCCGCCCCGCCGCTCCCGGAGGCGCCCCAGCCAAGTCCCCCGCAAAGCAAGAGGGAGGCGGGGGAGGCGTTGTGGGAAAGACGGATCGGTTTTGTGTAGCTCGGCCACGCGGTCGGACCGCGAGGTGCCCTACACCCCGCCCGCCCTTAGGCTCGTGTGGGATGTCACCGCGCCGGGGCCCGGAGCTCCCCGGTGATTTTTAGAAACAAAAAAGCATGAAAAGTGCGACGGGAAGAAACCAGGACGCCGCGCGAAGGGGCAGGGGAGAGCGCAGCGAGGAAGGCGGGGGCGCGTGGTAAGGGGGAAGACAATGAAAAGTCCCCCCGATCTGGTGGTCCTATTGCACAGCATCGTTATTACACAGGATCCTTAGGACCGGAAGGAATCTCTGCACATTATCGAGTCGACCCCCTGCCAAGGCAGGGTCATGTGGAGCAGGTGACACAGGAACTCCTCCAGATGGGTTTTGAAGGTCTCTAGAGAGGGCAGCTTCTTCAGTGCCACCAGTCCGGTTAATCCGCCTCAGTATTCCTTCACTGCTTGGCAGCACTATATGTTGAGGGTCGCTGCAACTCTTCAGGTGCCTGTTGGATCTCTCAAGGAATTGGTGTTCGCAAAACAGAAGTGTAGAACAGAGCCCAGAGGTAGTTGTGAGGGTCACACGGTTTTAACATGTATCTCACAAACCCTTCTAATTGCATTTTAAAGTGCTTTTTTAAAAGTCCCTTCTGCTTAAAAAAAAAAGCCCCCTCAGATGCCTTAATTATGGGAAAAAACCAGTTGTTAAACTAGTTCTGCAAACCTCAAGGAGAAAAATAAAGCAAATACTCTGCTAACAAGGTTTGCACAGGTCCCAGATTGCATCTGGTTCTCTCCTTACCAATCACACATAGTAACTCACACAAACAGTGGCAGCATGGGACTCAGTCAGCAAAGGCTCATAAATAAAGCCAAAGAAATGACAAAAAACATTTTTAGCCCTGAACTGAGACAACACATGAGGACATTTGGGACCTTGGTCCCCAGCGGCGGTGGGTCACCTGCCCAGTGCCTGGAAAAGCTTTTCCCACCCAGAGGCCACTCAGGTTTGACTAGAGATGCAGGTGGGTCTCCACAAAAGAAGTACGCACTCTCTTCCTAAAGGAGAAGACTTTGGCATTTGATGTTTCACCACCACCAAAGTACAGCCAGCAATGCAGCCTTGTCTCCTGCCCATATCCTCCTCTTTCTGTCTTCTCTTCCCTCTTTCTCCTGCTCCCTAATGGTTAGACTGGTCTTTTGTTTTCCATGCTGTCCCTCTGTGTCTTTAATCTCATTGCCTGGGCTTTCCCACACATGGGCAGAGGAGCACTGTGGCACCCCTCCACCTGTGCCCCAGAGCACTCCAGGGCTTGCAGAGAAACACAGCCCTTCAAAAGAAGCACGGATGGATGTTTGTGTGTCGGCAAACGCTTGGACAGGTGCCTGAGTACCTGCTTGAGAGAAAAAGAGAGTTACCTCCTCCTTATATGACCACCTCACCCAGGGGCTGCATGGCACCATGAACGTGCTGTGCATTCAGTAGGGAACAGTTCCCATTGCTTCTGCAACTGGTTCCAGTTGGAGTAGTCGTTAGAGCTGTAGAGTAATATTATTTTAACTTACTAGCTTTTTCTTGATGAGTTTTTAAAACGTTGTGCCTGCATGAGCTGATGATTTTTTGCCTGTCTGAAAGTCAACTCCATTTTCAGTGCCTACAGGAAGGGGTGTGGCACGACACAGGTGGGGGTTTAAAGGGAAACTCCTAGACAGTCTTGGTTTAGCTAAGCAGGTTTAAAAATGTTAAGTGAGAGAGTTGGCCAGAGCTGCACTCCAGGCTGGGACAAGACTCACCCCGGAAATGCTTCCCCCTTGCTCTGTGTAAAGCAAGGGACATGTTTGCAGCTTTGGAAAGGGCTGGGGAGCAGGGGAAATGAGGTTTTCTACAGTCATGGTAGAGCTACTTTTACCAATCAGCACAGTGGAACATTTTGCTTTCTGGAGGCTTTTTTAGATGCACTGGGCAGGACTAGGAGGAAATCAGGGCTGCGATGAAGATGTTGCGATTGCATGGGGAGATACTTACTGTGTAACAGGCATCAGAGGGGAGCAGGCAGCCTGATTACATCGCTGCTCCTGTGCCTCTGTGCATCCCTTTACCAGCAAAATATGTCCAAGACTGTTCTCAGGTGTGAGATGAGATGAGATGAGATGTACCTGTACGTGGAAATGCTCCATTTATTTAGAGCAACCTCGCTCGTGAAGTTTGACTGCAGATCCATGGGTGAGAAGGAGCTTGGTGTGAAAGGGGAAATAAAGGCTGCCTGGCAAGTCCCTGCCAGCCCTCTTTGATGGGCTACCGTGGTACTTTTGTGTTCCTCAGAAAATACTGACTAATCTGGAGTGAATGGATTCACCCCACTCACCAGGCAAAGCAAACAACTGCTAAAACATTTGGATGAGGAACTTGTTGGACGATGCACTGGGGGGGGGCATGGTCCAGCTTGTGAATTTGGTGCAGCACCCCCTGCTAACACGATGGTGCTCTTCAAAGCTCACAGACCTATTGATGATGCTGTTCTTCAGCTAGAGAAGATTTTTTTGAGGCTGTAGACATACTTAGTATTCATGCAAAACAAATCCCTGTGCTGTCATACTTTAAAATCTTTGACTTGTTTTTTCAGGAGTAGGATATGCTGCTGAAATATTTATTTTTACTGTTTGCCTTGCCCTTGAACTACAAGGAAAAGGAGCTGAGTTTTACCTACAGCAGTCTGTAAATAGTGCTGTAAACTTCTGCAAATCATAAAGCACACAGAAATTAATCCAGCCCTAAATGCCATTACAAATCCCCATTACTTGCAGCATGGGAATAGTTACTTGCCTTTCAAAAAAGATGTGAGACTTTACAGAAACACTAAGCGAAATTAATTTCTGGGGGAACTGAGCCCAGCAGAAGACTTTATAATATGCAATCATATAATTTGCAGCCATGTATTTTACCATATGCAGTCAATGCTCCACCTAAGTTGAGCATACTTAGGTGTTTCAATTAGGTGCAGTTTGAGAGGCACTAGGCACTGAAGGTGGTATATTTTTCTTTTTATAGCCCCAGGAAAGTGGTCAGCTCAGTCTGGAGTGTTACCTTCACCTTGCCATCCCGAGCAAGGAAACCAGCAGTGACAAGCCCCACTGGCATGAGCTGATATGCCCATCCTGGGGTCTGCATCAAGCTCCAGTGGACCTCAGGGCCTGTCCTCCTCCCCAGTGGCCTCCCTCTCTTGCCAAGTTCCTCTTATCAGTCCCATGGCTACACATCCCCACGCCCGGGGCCAGCCCTATCAGCAAGTGCAGCACTGGGCAGCTCCCCCTGATAAGGCTACAAATCCCAAAGAGAGATTGAGAGGTGATAATGCCTTGCCTTGGGTCATCTCCTCGCCCAGCTAGCTCATTCCTCTCCAAAGGACAGCCTTTCCCCAAACACACACTGCTGGGCAACCAGAGCATTCACCAAGAGCTCAGTCCCACACAAGGACAGCCAGGTCCTTCAAACCTGAGCACACACCTATGTGATCCCCAAAGACCAGCTCATGGCTGAATGCACAGGAGGAGGAAAAAAAATTAGCGAGAGAGGAGCTGGCAGGGTACAGCCATAAAAGTCTGCTCGGTTGCCCGCGGGACAGCTGAAGATAAGGAGCCCTCCCTTTTCTCCCTGGCATTCGCCCCGCTGCCTTGCTTAGCCAGCCGGCGTTCTGGGAGCAGGCACTCTCCCTCCAGCTCAATGTTTGTGTTAACTCCCAGCAGAACGGGGCTGCGATCTCCGCCGGGGCCCCTCTGCATCATTAGAATAATAAAACAGTACGGGAACAAGAGTTTCTCTCTTCCTTCTGGTGACAATTACTGTCATGCGCTCCACCACTGCACGCTCCCCCCGCCCCCCCCCATTCCTAGCAAAGATTCTTAGCGAAGATTGTGAGTGCAGCTCGAGCTGGGCTGAGCCTAATTCTTTTAAAGACTAATTCAGCCTGATAAGAGTGTCTGGGACAAAGCCTGCCCTGGCAGCGTAATTAAAGAAGTACAAATTGTTTCTAAAACCACACGCTGGCAGAATTTTTACAATTAATGACCAGTTGTCTCTGCTGGGGCTTGTCAGGGAGGAATCGCTCTCGTCTTACGCGTCTGATCTGGGTCAGCAGCCCATCCATCGCCTCTTTGAGGCCGGGAAAGCGAACAGGGAGCGGCACTGCCCCAATAAGCTGTTAATGACACCGCACTCATTACTGCGGATAACAAACATCTTGTTTCTAAGCAGAATTTTTGCCAGCTCGCTTTGACTTTCTAGGCTGTTATTAAACACAGACAGAAAAATAGGGTACTTACCTGGCCTACTTTTTTTTCATTTTCCCTCTTCTCATGCATTTTTGATTGAAAAAATCTGCATGGTAAAAGAAGCATCTATATGATCACACAGAAGACTTGATGAACATAGAACAATATTAAGTTATTTTAATGGTGCAACTTCTAACATATTGACAAGAAAAGCAGAATGGTTAAGCGATCTATTAAAAAAAAAAAACAAAACACTTGCTCTGGAATCTCAAATATACATACATACATACACACATATATATCCATCCTAAACTCCTCTGTGTACTGAAGAAGAAAGGATAGTAAATATTTTTATTTTAAAAAAGCAATGTTACCATTGTGGTATCAATCAAATGCTAGGTAATTAAAGAAATATGCTGATGTGCTCTGTCCTTTCCTTGCCCTGCTCTGCCTACATTTTTTAGCACATACACTGCATCCACTTGAAAGCATGGTGGATCCTTGCACACAGCAGGATTTTGCAGTCTCCTGCGGGACCCACCATGTTACAATAGCGTTCAAAGCTTTATAAGCTTCATTTAGTTTCAGCAAGCCTGCTGGAGCATTGTCTGTGCTTAAAGAGGCATTTAAAACTAAAGCGAAGCTTTGAAAGCTTCAGAGACAATGACGCTGGACCCCTAAACCCATGAGTTCACTGCACGGTTTGAAGTGATGGCATCATGTAGAAAACATGACACGCTGCTTTGAGAGCCTGGCAGTACCTAGGCACAAAAGAGGAGGGGGAATAGAAAATCTGGGGGGCACATTGAGTTTCTACCACTAAAGGTCACACCTGGACTAAAGGGAAGAAAAGCATTCTAGATTTTTTTCTGTCTTTGAGATCTGTACCTATGCATATTTATTCTCTCATTCAGGAATGATTTCTAAGCCATTGATATGTGTGTTTCTAAGCTGTTACGAATAAAAGAAAACAACAGCCAGAACACACACAATAAAAACAAGGCAGGATGCAGCTGCCGTGCTTCCACAAGTTGTCCAGCTTTTGGTCTAGATGGTTTGCACATCCCTGGACTGTTCAAAAGGCAGCATTTAATGCAGAACTACACTACCTACAAGCTAAGGGAAAGAGCAGTAAAACAGGCATCAGTAAAATTGTGGTTTCCCAAACAGGCACTCATTTTTCAATGTACAACCTGCTTGTCACCATTTCTAGGCAAAGGCATGCAGTTTGCATAACACAGTGAGAAACTGCATTGGTAACATCTCAAGGTGAGAGGAAAAGATCCTCTTGAATCCCAAAAATAAGCATCCACCTTACCCATGCCACCTCACTCAGGTGGTGAAGGTTACAGGTATTCTTGGGCTGCAATGGCATAAAGTCCCCATTCCTGCCTTGTCAGGCTTCCATGGCAAAATCCCTGGTGCTCTTGATCACCAGGGAAAATGACGAGGAGCGGGAGACCCCCACAAAAATGGCAATGATCTACGCAAAAACAGCACATTGTGGATCAAGTCAGCTACAGGACGCCCATAAGCAGATTGAAAGGACACTCCATAGCAAACAGGTGTAGTAAATACCAGCTTTGTAAAAAAGCCATGGTGCCTGAGCAGGTTTAGAAATAAAACAGTAAAATAGGATTTCACAGCATGACAAATGCTGTTCAGTACTGGCTGGGAACACCTCAGCAGCACTCAGAGCCATGTTGTGTCTCACAGGCTGCATCTCATTCCTAAGACCACAGTACTTCATCGGGCACAGCTGCAGGCAAAGCTCAATGGGCTGGAAAAGGACATGGTGTGAGCCACGGCACTTACCATGTGCCTAATTTTCAATTTTGATAGCTGTACGAAGGTTTTACTAGGGGTAAATGTAGTCTTATTTAACCTCAGTCCTCAGCCCAGTGGAGCCATTTTTCACTGTAATTGAAAATAATAAACATAAACTAGTTGGAGGCAGATAACGGGTATGGGAAATTTGAGCTCAAAGGGGTGAAGCCTGGACAAAGTGTAAAGCAACCAGAATCAGTTTAGTACCACAGCATGTCTGAAAAAAAGCACAGCTGTCAAGAATGCAGCACTTCCACATGTGTGCAGACACTCTTAAGGGAGGAAGATGCACTGATGACATTGAAAAAACACAGCCCAAAAGTAAAACACATTTAAAAATACACCCAAATCAGAAACAGTACTGTTAGAAGCTTACTAAAACATGGTAAAATATTGCTGTAGCTGTTTTTTTAAGTCTTGAAGTGTTACTATAACAAAAATAAACATGCTGATGAAATATAAGAGAACGGCAATGCCAAACTCCTGGAGAAGTGAATGGCAAATTTGCCAGAGCTGTGCTTCCAAGACTGCCTCCACATCCAATGGTAATGGGTCACAGATGTTCTCCTTTCACAAAAAGAAGTTGAATGTGTTTATTTCTTTCATGGTACCGGCCAGAGGGCAGTTAGGGGAGCAATTGGAAACCTGTGAGTTGCAGTTGCTTGATTGAATAATCTGTTTGAAAAAAAGATGTTGCTGTGCAAAATTATCCTCCCCCCTCCACCACCCCCTGCCAGTTTTGACAGCACATAAGAGTTTCACTTCCATCCAAAACTGAGAGGGAAATTTAGGTAACCCAAAACAACGTAATGTGCACAGTCTGTGAAGTACCAGGGATTTTTCATGCCACAGACATAAGGCCACCTTTTTTTTTAAACAAGCCCAAAGAATCCAGGGATCTGGTTGCTGCCCAGCTCAGTGCCAGGGCATCAAGATGCACACGTTGGTCAGGCTCTCCAACTGGAGCCAAGTTCCCTGCCTGCTGTGTGAGAGTTGCCATGAGGAGGGATCACCTCTAGGCATAGCCTGACTTCTTGGCACACCTATCTGCTGAAAACTTGTGTGGCTGCAGCCACCAGTTTGTCACCAAGTGGTCTCCTCCAGCACCTAGCTCTTTCCTCCTTTAGGGAAAAGAAAAGCCACAGTATAACAAAGGAGAAAATAAATCCCTCCCTGAGGACAAGGGGTGCTATTACAAAGCCTTCGGACCACCCCAAAGCATTGGCATTTAACAGCATTCATGTCAGGGGTGGTTTTTTAATATGCGATGAGGAGAAGCACTGCCTTGCATCCAGGCTGCATGGGCAGCAGTGGCATGGGTGACAGGGTACTTAGAGCAGCGCAACTCAAACGACATGAGGAGAAGAAAGCTGACGGTTCCCATACTCAGCCCACAGTATGAACACTCCTTTCTGGATACCTACACTGCAGAGCAGTAAAATCCTAGGCAGGAGTGGAGCATCTCATGGCACTTCTGCAATACAGGGTACTGAAGTCCTCTCCAGAGGCCCAGCTCCATCACCACTGAAGTCAGACATCATGTGGAAATGTGGGATGCTTCTTCAGGGGTAGCAGGCATGGGTGCCCAGTTACAAACAAGCTTTCCTCTGAGGCACAAAACAGACATGAACCCTGAGTGGTACCCACAGACAGCTCAGCCAGGGGTAGGGAGGCAATGCTGGGACAGGAGCCACATGATTCCCCTCACCTGAAATGGTCTGGTTGCTGAAGGAGTCTCTGCAGAAGCCCTTGTCAGTGGCAGAGCCCAGAGCACCTTGGGGAGAAGAGAGGCCCAGGCTGTCCTGGGAAGAGCTGAAAGAGTAATATTTCTAATTCCTATATCCAGGAATCAGCCTAGATATTTACAACTTTCTAATCCACTTTTGAATGCTGCCTAGAAAAGTGCTGAAGAACAGAGAGATCTGGAAATTTTGAAGACTTACTTTATTTCCCAGGGAGCAATTTTAGGCTTGTTCATTTCTTTTCACAGAACATCTGCAATTCCCCGCAACTGTAATTTCTATCATTGTCTTTCAAAAATGACACTTCTACAGCCTCCTTCCAAATAACTGCAGGAACTTTCTGTTCATTAGGGGAGCATATTTTCAATGCACAGGTCTTCACCTCATAGCAGCTCTGCCCTTTCCCCAGGAAGTGCAAGCATTCAGCTGCTGCATTGACATCCCAAGGGCTGTGGCCCTTTGCTCACCAGCTATTCCCAAGTGGCATGGCACTCACAGCTGGACAGGAATGCTGTACAGCTACAGCACAGTCTGGATGAGAACCCGTGCACATCATCAGCCACAGGAGCTGGATGCCTCATTCTCTGCCTGCTGGGCCAAAAATGTATTCTGCCAGGTGCCTGAAGGCCATGCAGGGTTGCTTTTCCAAGCCTGCTGTATATGCTGAGTGACATTCAAATGAAATGCAACTATGCCGCTCCTCTACAGGCGTTGATAAAACATCAGACCTCTGAAAACACCACATCTGCCCTAGGAAATACATTTTGGTTATTGTAATGAATTATATTTTTACATCCAAAATCTGTTTAGTTTCCAGCAAGAAATCAGAAGATGGCTAACATGAAGTACTTCCTTAGATTCTGCCATAACAGCTATCTGGTGGCTGGATAAATGCACAAGGATATGGACTTTCTTTAGGACACAGAAGACAGCCCTACAAAGAGGTTACCAATAATAAGTTGTGTTTCTATGTAAAACTGTTAGGCTTTTAAAATTCAGAAATCCAGCTTTGCTCTCGGCTTTCTGAAGCATTATTCCTTATGCTGCTGACTGCACACTTGCACTTACATGTTTTCTTATTTTTTTGGCTCAGTGGAGCAAGCAGTCAGCTTTTCCCTCATTCCTGAGGGATATCAGGTTACAAACGAATGTTGCTCTGCTTTTATATACTTACCCAGTGGTGTATTAAAAAATGCATATTTTCCATTTGATTTTTCTCCTTGCCAGAGTCAGGTTTAAGGCCACTTTTCTTCTCCCACTTGCTCAGGTACTGTTAACAAGCAACTAGCTTATTCCCAGATGTAAAAAGGCAGGCAACAATACATGCCCTGTTTTAAACCCAGCTGGGGAT